>OX244029.2:53205817-54434334 GCA_945859785.2 Tridacna gigas
TGACCCCCCCGCCCCCCCCCCCCCCCCCGGGATAGACTTTGGGCATATACTCCACCATGAATTGAAGTACCATTTGAAAGATCTGTTCAGGTAGGGCAAAGGTCAATGTCACACTTGAAGGTCAAATTTTTGTAAGCTGGATGCATTGAAAGGTTGGTGCAAGACTATTGCAAGTGTAAATACATAATTTATGTGTTTACAATAGCAATTACCCATGAACATGTCCCTGGACAACCACTGTAGTTGTTGGTGTATTTAACAACATTATAATACTAACTTGTATAGAAAGTCTTGAATTGGCAAACATTCTCTACTAAGTTTGTTCAAATCAGGCAACTTTTTGCCACACACCAAAAGGCCCAGGGCTTTCTTATTATTCCTTCAAAACTCTGTTCTAGAGGGATATAGGAGTCAGCTTGTCGGTCCATCCCTCCATCCATCCATCCATCAGTCTTTCTGTAGCATTTTCTTGTCAGAGCTAGTTCTCATCAACTACAGGACAGATTTCATTCAAACTTGAGAGAGACTCGGTGCCAAGCAAGAATGTGCATATTATATTTTGGTGACGGTTCAGTGAATTTTTACAAAGTTATTTTCCTTTGATGAAATTTCTTGTTCTCCCTATTTTTCAACAACTATTGGACAAATATCATTCAAACTTCTCACAAATATTTATATAACCGGGTTTGGTTAAGAAAGATTATCTTCTTGTCTAAACCCAGAAGACCTAGAGCTTTGGCCTTGCACTTCGATATTTGGTATTTATCTTCATTGTAGACCTTTACTGCTTGGTACTCAGGTGAGCGATATAGGACCATCATGGTCCTCTTGTTTCATTATGTTTTCTGACCTTTCAGACATAATTCAAATCATTTGAACCATGTTTAGTTTGTTGTCTACAAATGCTTTCAATTTGGAACAGTCTAAAATAATGTTGTTTAATAAAGAATTAATTAGCTGATTATGTGGACAATGTGTGGACAATCTCAGCATTGATTATGCCCCCACCATTTTCTATGGGGTTGAGAATTAGGAGGGGGTGGGGGTGTTGAACCTATCCCCTGTGTCAGGGCTACAGGAATCAGAAAAATTGTCGAATCAGACCAATTCACATTACGCAGAAAAACAAGTTATTTTCAAAAACTTCATAAAAATCAGTCCAAAAAATCATAATATGGCCGTTCAAAACAAAGTAGCAAACCTCTAATCATTGCTGGCGGCATTTTTGATTGTTAGGTCAAGTGTGAAACCATTAATTGGCCACTATTTAATCCACTTATCACCATTTCACTTTGGCAGAAAACACTAGCATCATTGCTTCACACGAAATTCCTTCTCACAAAAAATGATTCTTATGGAAATTTTAATCTATGCCATTGCTGGCCAACATAGGGTTTCAGATATGACAATCCCAGATTGATCGCAAGTTGGATTCTGACAGAGAAAGTGGGTGGGGTTGCATAGCCTCGCTGCCGTCCATCACTCGTCACAACTCAATTCCCGAATTGCTTGAGGTTTGCCGAATGCGCCTCGATCCTCCTGACCAATTGAGACTAAAAAATTGCTGTGGCCCTGCCCTGTGTGTCTATGTATATTTAAACATTGATACTGTGTCACTTGTAAAATATCCATAAAAACAACACAGAATTGGTATCTTGAATTTCAGAATAATTGTAAATGTTTATTTACGACTATAAGTTTTTTAGACTAGCGAAGCTAGTCTATAGGCATCAGGATTGACCCAGAGTCAAAGTAAACAAAAAACCCCGCTGTTGCCAAATACTGTCTCACAGAAAATACTTCTTTCCGTTTGAAATCATAATTCTGTTATATATGACAATTTTGACAAAAAACGCTGAATTGCTACCACTCAGATTTGAACATGTCTTCTTACAAAGTAATTGACTGAACATGTTGTCATTTATAAGGTACACGATCTTTGCTTATATGTAAATTAAGTGACCTATTCAAAGCAGGCTGTTAACATTTATTCCTACACCACTGTAACATTATGAATGAATCTAAAAATAGATACACCTAGATAACTTGTAGCAAATCCCAGTTGCATTAACCCTCACTGGACAGGGAACCCTTATCATTCCTTCAGTCATTCATTATATAGACCATTGTGTACACTTAAACTGTTATGTTAAACTGTTATTTTACGTCTTGAATATTAACCCTTTACCACACAGTCCCGAGTTTTAATGACACTGGGGAAGAATCCTTGGTAACTAACATTTTCTCCTTCTTCCACATTGTTTTCTGCCCTTTTGGAATAAGATTCCATCAATTCAGCCACATTTAATTCGTGGTCTGCAACATCTTTGAATTTCATTTCAAAGAGTTAAATAGTTCACTACAGCTTGTGCTATTGGATATTAACCTATTAATTGTATAGTGTTTAACGCCATTTTCAACATTATTTCATTTTTTAGCTCACCTGAGCACAAAGTGCTCATGGTGAGCTATTGTGATCGTGCTGTGTCCGTCGTCAGGTGTGCGTCATCCGTCGTCCATCGTCCATCGTCAACTTTTTACCTTGTGTACGCTCTAGAGGCCACATTTTCAGTCCAATCCTCATGAAACTTGGTCAGAATGTTTGTCTCGATAAAATCTCAAACGAGTTCGAAATTGGGTCATGTGGGGTCAAAAACTAGGTCACTAGGTCAAATCTTAGAAAAACCTTGTGTACACTCTAGAGGCCACATTTTCAGTCCGATCCTTATGAAACTTGGTCAGAATGTTTGTCTTGATGAAATCTCGGACGAGTTCGAAATTGGGTCATGTGGGGTCAAAAACTAGGTCACTAGGTCAAATCTTAGAAAAACCTTGTGTACGCTCTAGAGGCAACATTTTCAGTCCGATCCTCATGAAACTTGGTCAGAATGTTTGTCTTGATAAAATCTTGGACGAGTTTGAAATTGGGCCATGTGGGGTCAAAAACTAGGTCACTAGGTCAAATCTTAGAAAAACCTTGTGTACGCTCTAGAGGCCACATTTTCAGTCCGATCCACATGAAACTTGGTCAGAATGTTTGTCTCGATAAAATCTCGCTCGAGTTCGAAATTGGGTCATGTGGGGTCAAAAACTAGGTCACTAGGCCAAATCTTAGAAAAACCTTGTGTGTGCTCTAGAGGCCACATTTTCAGTCAGATACTTGTGAAATTTGGTCCGAATGTTTGTCTTGATAAAATCTCGGACGAGTTTGAAATTGGGTCATGTGGGGTCAAAAACTAGGTCACTAGGTCAAATCTTAGAAAAACCTTGTGTACGCTCTAGAGGCCACATTTTCAGTCCGATCCTCATGAAACTTGGTCAGAATGTTTGTCTTGATAAAATCTCGAATGAGTTCGAAATTGGGTCATGTGGTGTCAAAAACTAGGTCACTAGGTCAAATCTTAGAAAAACCTTGTGTACGCTCTAGAGGCCACATTTTCAGTCCGATCCTCATGAAACTTGGTCAGAATGTTTGTCTTGATAAAATCTCGGACGAGATCGAAATTGGGTCATGTGGGGTCAAAAACTAGGTCACTAGGTCAAATCTTAGAAAAACCTTGTGTGTGCTGTAGAGGCCACATTTTTAGTCAGATACTTGTGAAATTTGGTCAGAATGTTTGTCTTGATAAAATCTCGAACAAGTTTGAAATTGGGTCGTGTGGGGTCAAAAACTAGGTCACTAGCTCAAATCTTAGAAAAACCTTTTGTACACTATAGAGGCCACATTTTCAGTCCAATAGTCTTGAAAAATGGTCAGAATGTTTGTCTTGATCATATCTTGATATGGTACAAAAATGTGCCATGTTGGGTCAAAAACTAGGTCACCAGGTCAAATCTAAGAAAAACGTTGTGTATGCTCTAGAGGCCATATTTTCTGTCCAGTACTCTTGAAAGTTGGTCAGAATGTTTGCCTTGATAATATCTCTGACTAGTTTGAAAATGGTTCATGACGGGTGAAAAACTAGGTCACTAGGTAAAATCTTAGAAAAACCTTGTGTAAGCTCCAGAAGCCACATTTTCTGTCTAATACTCTTGAAAGTTGGTCAGAATGTTTGTCTCGATGATATCTCAGTAGCATTTGAAAATGGGTCATGTGGGGTCAAAAACTAGGTCACCTGGTCAAATCTTAGAAAAACCATGTGTACACTGTTGTGGCCACATTTTATGTTCAATACTCTTTTAAAGTTGCTCAGAATGTTTGCCTTGGTAATATCTTGGATGAGTTTGAAAATAGATCATGTTGGGTCAAAATGTAGGTCACTAGGTCAGATCTTAGAAAAACCTTGTGTACGCTGTAGAGGCCACATTTTCAGTCCAATACTCTTGAAATTTGGTAAGAATGTTTGTCCTAATGATATCTTGGACCAGTTTGAAAATGTGTTATGTTGGCTGAAAAACTAGGTCACTAGGTGAAATCTTAGAAAAACCTAGTGTATGAATGATTCTCAGAAAGAAGCCTTTTGAAAACACTCTTTGAAAATGAGAAAATGCTGGTATCCAGCATTTTTTCCCTTTTTCACAATGTTTTCTACCCCTTTGAGAGACCAGTCCCACAGCTTGATCCACATATTATTTGTTTTATGCAGAAGGTTCAGACTGATGGGTTTAAAATTTTATTGTTTGGTAATACATATATCTCACAAGACGTTGGAAATTGGTTGTGCTTGATCAAAAGGCTCAGGTGAGCGACTCCAGGGCCATCATGGCCCTCTTGTTTTTTTTTTTTTACCAGCACCACTGCGACTCAATGACCTTTTGTGGACAGTGTGGATTAAGATCAGACTGTACAGAACATGCAGTGTGTTCTTGGATCTACACTGTCCAATAAGAGGATATATTTTTCCAAAAATTAACTTTGAAATAGCAACATTCAGGCGTTTACCACTGGCTTGAAAGTTTCATTTATTTTTTTTTCTAGCAGGTTAAGGGTTAAACTTAAGCAGGATTATAGTTAACCAATAGCATGCATTGCCCTGGTAGCTCAGTCAGTAGCATACAGGACATGCAGGAGGTCGCTGGTTCGATCCCCGGCTCGGCCAATTTATTTCTGAGGATTGATGATAGTCATTGCAACAGGATTCACTCTTCTCTCAAGTTTCGGCAACGGTTACGTGGGAAAGCAGCCTGTGGGTTGGAAAGAATATTGTGCGGAGTACTGGTAAAATAAACTCCAGGAAAACATGGATATGTGCACTGGCCACTGCTACATAACTGAAATAATGTTGAAAATAGGGTTAAACACCATACAATCAATCAATCAAATTCGCTAGTCTGTCAGTACTTTCAGTACTTTGATTGTATATACCTGTACAATCTATTGAAGTTTTTTCTTTTATGCCTTCAAGTAGTTTATAAAAATCTAACAGTGAATGATATCCTTATAATTCACCCGTGAATGTTATAACTTTTATGTTGGACATGTCATGGATATTTATAGAACATGAATGAACATGAATGAATTTTTAGCTGGTAAATGTCATGTTTTATGACATTGTCAACATTGTTCATGATGTCATTATTACAGCTAGTCCATATCTGACTAGATTGAATAGATCTATTTTGTTTGAAAAATGCGCATACATGTATTTTTCACTATGAGCAAAAATTAGGCGTGAAAAGAAAGATCAAATTGAAGAGCATAAAAGAAATAGGATAGTTGTTTGTTTCAGTATATGTATGATCAAAATTTCTTTCTTCTCGTCAAAAAGCAAAGGCCATATTTTCACTTGTGGCTTTGCCACTCATGTAAATATAGCCTTCACTTTTAACTTGATGAAAGAAATTTTGATCATACAATGAAACAGACAATTATTGTCTATATCTTACACATTCCTTCCATAGAACCGCATGTTTTACTTTAATCAAGTGACACACTACAACAGTCATGCCATATTTCCAGTACCTTTGATAAAAAGTTTTAGTTTTATTATCTTTTTAATACATCAGTGTATTGGATTCATATTTTATATATTCATAAAAATTTAGCATAGGTTAAGTTTTATTTGGTCTGGAATTTGTGCATTGCTACTGGAGTTATGGCCCTTTTCCAACTTAATTGTTTGCTACAGCTAGGGGCATCTGTGTTTTACAGTTATAGTTTCTTTAGTCTTTTGGGGATTTTTTGAGTTGCAGAATATACCTTTCAATCTTTATTACCCAACAAGTATGGTAATGTGCGATAGAATGTTCAGTTTCCTTTTTTGCTTTGATTATGATAGAATTTTTGTTTTACGTCATTTTCTACAGTTTTTCTGTTTTATCATGGATGCCAGTGCTATGCTTGGCCATACTGTTGTGTTAACCCTTTACCAAACAAGCTAATTTTTAATGACCTTGTGGAAAGAGTGATTTTGAAAACATTTCGGAAAAGGCGAAAATGCTGGTAAGCAGCATTTTCTCCTTTTCCTATAATGTTTTCTACCATTTTTAAGAAAAATCTCATTGAGTGAAATGTAACTTGTTGACTGCAAATGCTTCAATTTGGATCAATCTGAAATTTTGTCATCTTCTGAGGGGGTCAAACACTCTGGTTACCAAAAAGAAGTAACCACTGGGTAAAGGCTAAGCCAAGATATTCCAGAGCTGTACATGGCTAAGAAACGCCTATGCATAACCCTTCACAGATCAATAATGGGTTTTTAGGACCCTGAGAAGAAAGCGCTGTTGAAAACATCATGCCAAGGTTAGAAAATATGGTTCAGCAACATCTCTTTTCTCACAATGTTCTCTGTTTTTTCAAAGACAGATCCCATTATTGAACCCACACTGAATATGTTGTCTGGGTAATGCTTTCAATATGGATCAGTTTTAATTTTTGTCGTCTGCTAAAGCTATAACTGTGTCTATAATCTATCACTGGAATTGCAAGAGGATTGGAGAAAAATCATGATAAACTCCAGTCAAATTGATGTAATCACACTCAACTTTGGCCAGTAGCCCAGATTCAACCCGAGTTGATAACAATCGGCTACATTTATCTTGCAATTAAACTTCAAGTCTGGAAAGAAATTTTACAATGTTTTCTAAAAGCATCTTGGAATTTATCGCCAGGCTTTTAAAAGCCCAAGATTTTACACAACACTGTTTATCTCTCTCAGAAAAGGTTGGAAAAATCATAGGAGATTTTCTCCTTACCAGAGGACACAATTCTAGACTTGTCCTATTTGAAAGCATTTGTAGGTCTATGACAACTTAAATTTTGTTCAAATAATTGGATTCTTCCCTGACAGGGTATAAAACATTGCTGGAAAAAGAGAAAATGCTTATTACCAGCATTATCTCATTTCCCCACAATGTTTTCAGAAGCACTCTTTCTCAGGCTGGTTAAAAACTGTGGTAGAGGATTTATGGACAAATCCAGAAAAGCTTGCATATTCTTTTCTCATTTCCTTTCACAGATATTTTTTGATGTCTTTCAACAGACCATTTCTGTAAACATTGTTGCATTCTACTTGTAAGGAATAATTTCTCACTTTGCCACTGATAACACATAATTTTTTGTTTTATAAGGAAGAGTGCTTTGGCATGGGTATTTGCGTACAGTTCCTCAGAAACACCAGATATTTTTAAATGCCAAAAACATGTTCAAAGCATGCACCTTAACATGTAGGTAATTTCAAAATTGTTGAATACTGGTAATATATAATTATAAGTTAATTCTTTATCAGACCATGAATTTAATGTTGCACAAATGAAAAGTATGTGCAGACAACAAACTAAATGTGGCTCAAACAGTTAAACTTGCCATTGAACTAGTGGAATAGACTTTGGGATTGGAGACACAGTGCTAGCTTTTATTAGTAATCTTTTTAAGTTATATTGATAAAATGGGGGGGGGGGGGTGAAAATAAATATTTGATTATGCCAGTCATTCTCTTTTCACAGCCAGCTAGAATCAGTTTAACTGGAGTTTCAAACGATGGAGCTTTTCAGAAAGTGAAAGCAGGTGCCTGTAAATTGATTTATTGTTTAAGAGAAAATTTTGTTTGAAGAAAAAAGCTGCAGATCTGTTCTGAGAGGTAATCTTTCATGAAAAACATGTTCCACATGGTTGTCATCTTCTGTAAACTTCAACCTTTTAGGGGTACATGGTTTAATTCTTCAAACATTTTCTGCTTCTCACACTCAAAAATAAGGAAGAAGGACCTCCTAGAATTTTTTGTCTGCATCCAATCGGACCCATCTTCAAGTTGGAATTCAGTGAATTAAAATGTAGGACTCAAAAAACACCTCAAACTAACTGTCAGATTATCATAGAAGAAGTAGCTTAAGGTGATTATAATAATCATAAGTCAAAAATCTCACAGTTGTTACAATTATATTTGAAGTGTTTTCTGCTTGTGCTTTGAATTAAAGAGATAACTTCTAATTCTTGATGCCTTTAGTAATTTTACAAGGATGTTTTTTTAATCTTTGCTGCAAATTTGTTTCAGAGAGGTAATGGGTTAAAGGAAAACGAAGTTAATTATCAAGAGACACAACAAACCTGGTTCTACCCAGACTTTTCCTGATAAGCCAAGATTATCAATGAAGTATGTTATTTGTGATAGAGAAAATTATCAATGAAATATGAAAGCTGTGGTAGCTTGCAAAAACCACAGCCAATATTCACATCCTTTCTGACAAGGCTCTTTGCTCCTTGGAGTCCTACATGACTCAGTGTTTTTGACTCTCAACCACACAACAAAGTGAAATAAGTCTTCAAATTGAAAATGTTTGTAGATGACAAATTAAATGTGACTCAAATAATGAAACTTTACTTCATAAAGGTAGAAAACATTGAAGCTTACCGGCATTTTCTCCTTTGCCCACAATGATTTTTAAAGCCTCTCAGCAGTCCTCAGAGTCGCTGATACTCAGGATTATTTGATAATGGGTACAGGGATATTTTATAAATTTTTTTGCTGCAAACTAAATTTTTTTTGTTAAACACTGGTTAATACTGCAAATTATACTTTTCCCTGCTTCATAAAGAAACTTGATGGTTCCATCCAGTATTAGTTTGTGCAAATTTGGCATTTAAATAACAATTTGTTTGCTTCATTATTGGCATCTCTGCCTATTTTTATAAAATCAAATGTAATATCAACATAAAATTATGTACTTATTTGAAAACAATCACACATATTTCATGCATGTTATTGATTATGTGACATTTCTAGAAACCTTTGCCAAATTCTGGTGCAAAATCTAAAAGTACTTTAAAAGGTTACCTAGCAAAGAGTTTTAGGAAATAATCCTGAAAAATATCTTTTCTTTCATTTGTATTTCTTCTCTACTGATAGTTGGCCAGCTATTCTCATACTTACTTCAGTGATGAATCAGTTTTGATGTTTTGTGAGATTATGAAAATCTTAATGGTCCCTTTTAACTTTATACAAGACAACAACAATCCAGACTGGTCCAAATTGCAAGCATTTACAGACCAACAAATTAGAATGGCAAAAATGATGGGTTATATTTATGAAAGGGTACAAAAGCAATACCTGCCAAACTTGAATTTGAAGCACAGGCTTCCACCTGGCTTCACATCTGACCTTGCAAGAGGTGGGTCTCTCAGGCTATCTGAAATGTTCATTTCATTTCTGTTTTGAAGTCAGAGAGTAGTGCAATACTGTGAGAAAGCATGAGGAAACAATTATACTATATAGTGACCTTTTTGAACTTAAAAAGGTCTGTTGTGATGTGTTATGAAATGGAAGTAGAATCTATATTGAAACTCTAATAGTATTCCCATTGCTTAAAATGTTGATAGCAGTATGTTGTAAACATCCAGTCTATTGCCAATATAAAGTCATTGTTGATTAAGTATTATTAGTCTATGATATGGTATCCTATGTAATTCATATGTCAGAAAAGTTCAGGCATAATTATAAATGTCAAACAGTCATTTAGCTATCTGGATGTATGTACTGCATCAACAGCTTGTGTTGTTAACTCTTTATCCAACAACTCTGGTGTTTTAACCACAGGGGCTTGGTTTTTGACAAGCTTCACCCACAATAACCTGATATATAAGAGAAGGTGTCCAGCTGCATTACCTGTCAGCACGACCTAGAGTCAGTTATTAGTATTTTTCACATACCCTATTTCTAAACTTGAATGGAAAAAGTCTTTTTTAAAAACTTTTATCATGTTCTGCAATAAATTTTCTTCAATCTGGTACATCCAATTTGGTACATATAAAACAAAACAAATGGTTTAAAATTACGGGAGTGAAGAAAGGCAAAACTTTGGAAAATGAAAAGTTTTTCCCTTCCAATCATGAGATGGAAATTTTGATACTGCACTGAGTATACTGAATGAATCTGATTGGTCAGTGATATTAATTTGAATATCACCTTTGAAATACATGCATAGTGCTGAAAGCAGTTTTGACCACTGAGCCATAATTTGGGCAAATCTGCTTTGTCAAAACTATTTCTAGCATCACACACTTATTTCAAAGTTGATATTTAATTTTCATTGACCAATTAGATTTCTTCAATATATTTATTGTGGTATCAAAATTTTCATCTCATGGTGGGAGGACAAATATTAGTACACCTCCAGAGTTTCAACCTTAATGTTATTTCATTAATAATATTTATCCATTTGTTCTATTCCATGTTTTACCATAGAATACAGTAAAATTAATGACAGTTTCCATCCCAGTTTAAAAATGTGTGAAAAAAACAGACAAGTTATAGAGGATCATGTATGACAGGTAACAAAGTTGGACATTGTCATACTGTGTATATTAGGTTATAGAAGGCTATAAAGTTTGTCAAACTACAAGTGCCTTTCATTTTAAACCTTTAACAGGTGAGACAAATTTAAGCTAGTTCAGTAGAAAGCATTTGCAGACAACAAATTAAATATGGGTTCAAATGATAAGATTTGTCTCTAAACATGAAGAAAACATGGTGACCAGCATATTCTTTTCCCACCATGTTTTCAAAATCCCACTTCAGGGTCATTAAAACTTGGGATTGTGTATTAAGGGATTTTAACTACCCTCAGGCTGATGGCTTTTGAAAAGATTGTGGAAAAGGGAGAAAAACTAATGCTGATAACCAGCATTTTCTTCTCTTTGGCCATTGTTTTCTACCCTTTAAAAGACAATCCCATCATTTGGTCTTGTCTAAATTTTAGTCATTTGGTAAGAGTTAACTATGTCCAAATTCATTGCCAAAATCAGTTAAGTAGCACAGGATAGTTTCATAGTTATTCTCAAAACAAACCAGTACAAGTTGTAGAAAAGAGAAAAAATAGCAGAAAGGAAAATACACCCTTTGTGTCCCAGTTGCGCAGTCTGTAGCATACAGGACTTGAGAACATGGGGTCACTTGTCCCCATCCCCAGCTCGGCCAATTTCCTTCCGAGGATTGATGAAAGTAATTGTGATGGGATTCATTCCTCTCTCACTGCTAAACATTGTTCTAATGATGGTTTTATAGGAAAGCAGCCAGTGACTTGGAAAGAATATTGTGCATAGTACTGGTAAAAGAAACTCCCAGGCAGCATGGATAGGTACACTAGCCACTGCAATATAAGTGAAATAATGTTGAAAACATCATATTATCAGTCCATCAACAGCCTTTGTATGGGATATAAAATGAGCGGCATAATGTATAAATATGTGAAATATACATAAGCTTCAGCAAGTGCATGTTTCCCATATTATGCTAGTATATCATGGCATGGAGATTTTCAGTCTGACCAATAAATATATACAACCAGTGTAATATTACGTGCACACTTGTAAACAACCATGAGAGTTGTATCTATGACTTAAACTTTCAAAATAATGTTTACTGATTGGTCAAATCACTATATTGTGTGGCCTAATGAATGATACTGAAACCTTTTGGAAAAGAAGTGACAGCTCCTTTCACCTCCATGCTTTCAGAAACTAATTCTTCAGCTGGGGTAAAACAACATAATAAGGGGATATTTATGGATCAGATAGTTTCAGTTCATGAAACAGTATCGGTTAGCCAGAGTTCAATGTGTTTGTTATCATAATTACGAAAATTCACATATCATTGGAAGAGAAAAACAGTATTATGTACCACACCTTGTAGTCCTGGTTTGTATTTGTGGCTAACAGAAAATTGTTTATCATTTTTTTAGTTACATCTATTAACTCTGACCTTTTCACTCACTGATTTATGTTGAACATGGAATCAAGATTGTTTATTTTCTATGATTGGTTGCCATTCCCATAGATTTGTTCTTATCTGAATGGTACATACAATTTTGGGGTGTATATACCAATTTATTAACCCTTAGGCTGCTAAGGGTAACTCAAGGACTTTTTGCTGACAGTGTAGATCAAGATCAGAGTGCAAAGAATGTGCAGTCTGATCTTTGATCTACATTGTCTGATAATGAGATATTTTTACCTCCAAAAATAACTTTGAAAATACAATATTTGGATATTTTCTATCAATTTAAAAGTTTCATTTCATTTATATAGCAGGTTAACCCTGAGGCTGCTAAACGTGACTCACTGACCTTTTGGGAACAGTGTAGATCAAGATCAGACAGCACAAAACATGCAGTCTGATCTTTGATCTATACTGTCCAATAAGGAGATATTTTTCTCAAAAAGTTAAGCTTGAAGTAGCATTATTTGGGTTTTTAGACTAGCTAGTCTATAGGCATCATGATTGACCCAGAGTCAAAGTAAACAAAAAACCCCACAGTTGCCAAATACTGCCTTAGCGTAAAATACTTCTTTCTATTAGAAATCCTACTTCTGTTATATATGACAATTTTGACAAAAACCACTAAATCTCTAACACTCCAATTTGAACATGTCTTCTTACAAAGTAATAGACTGAACAAGATGTCATTTGTAAGGTACAAGATCTTTGCTTATATGTAAATTAAGTGACCTATGCAAAGCAGGCTATTATCAGTTATTCCTACACCACTGTAACATTATGAATGAATCTAAAAATAGAAACACCTAGGTAACTTGTAGCAAATCCCAGCTGCATTAACTCTCACTGTACAGGGAACCCTTATCATTCCTTCAGTCATTCATTATTTCGATCATTGTGTACAGTTAAACTGTTATGTTAAACTGTTATTTTACGTTTATAGTATTAACCCTTTAAGACACAAACCGGAATTTTAATGACACTGGGCAAGAATCCCTGGTAACCAGCATTTTCTCCTTTTCCCACATTGTTTTCTGCCCTTTTGGAATCAGGTTTCATCAATTCAGCCACATTTAATTTGTGGTCTGAAACAGTTTTGAATTTCGTTTTGTAAAGAGTTAAATAGTTCACTACATCTTGCACTACTGGATATTGACTTATTGATTGTATGGTTTTTAACGCTGTTTTCAACATTATTTCGGTGATGTCATGAAGGCCAGTGCACCTATTCATGCTTTCCTTGAGTTTCTTTTACCAGCATCACCGCGACTCAGTGACCTTTTGTGGACAGTGTGTATTAAGATCAGACTACAAAGAACAGCAGTCTTTTCTTGAATCTACATTGTCCGATAAGAGGATATATTTTCTCCAAAATGTAACTTCGAAATAGCAATATTCAGGTGTTTACCATTGGCTTGAAAGTTCCATTTAATTTTTCTAGCAGGTTAAGGGTTAAACTTAAACTGGATGATAGTCAGCCAATAGCATGCATAGCCCCGGTAGCTCAGTCGGTAGCATACAGGACATGAGAACAGGAGGTCGCTGGTTCTATACCCGGCTCGGCCAATTTCTTTCCGAGGATTGATGATAGTCATTGCAACAGGATTCATTCGTCTCTCAAGGTTTGATGGTGGTTATGTGGGAAAGCAGCCAGTGGCTTGGAAAGAATATTGTGCGGAGTACTGGTAAAAGATACTCCAGGAAAGCATGGATATGTGCACTGGCCGCTGCTATATAACTAAAATAATGTTGAAAATAGGGTTGAACACCATAAAATCAGTCAATCAATGAAATTCGCAAGTCTGTCAGTACTTTCAGTACTTTGATTACTTTCGGCTTGAAAATTTTTTGTCAGTTATATTGCAGAAGAAGCTTCTGCATACTGCCTTAGAGGAACAATACATTGATCTGTGGCAATGAGATAAACCAACTTCCTTGGTTATGGTCGTTAAGGGCTCCCAAACAAACGCAGTAAATACATGTACAGTATAGTGGAAAGGCTTCTTAAATCATGCTGTCATGACTGTTTCTCTAGATTAAATTCTGGAGAAATATTCCTTTTCATATTTTTCTCTCGATGAATTCTGGGTAAGAAATTTATGGATAATTGAACTAATTTACTCAGGGATATGTACAAAAAGTGTGGGGCTACGGATTATGTTATACCTGTGCCAGCAAAGTTTTGAACTTCAATGAGAAAGAATGAAACACCTCATAAACCTCAGTTTTGCCTAAGAATAATAGAATTAAAGGTGCTAAATATTTTTGTAAGGCTTGTTAAGTTGTCTCAACATCATATTCGATAATAAATTACACTTAATTACAAGCATTTTGAAATACATATAGATTGTCTCATTCAACAGAGAGGTGTAAGTCAAAGAAAAGTTTCAATTTCAAGTTAAGGGAAAATGATTGCCTGATGATTTTAAAATCTGTAAAGTGTGCTGTCAGTTAACAAACCTTATAATATCATTGACAGTAGTTTGTTTTATCTTATGATATACTGAAGACAACTGATGGTCGAGTAGATTACAGTGGCAATCAAACACACATCCTATCAGTTAACAGTTTACCAACATACCCTTTGAAATGGCAGATGTGCTAATCCATTTAAATATGGCTAAGTCAAGAGTTGATTTAATAACATAAATTGCCTTTAAATATGGCTAAGTCAAGAGTTGATTTAATAACATAAATTGCCTTTTGAACTAAACTTCCAAAACTGTACAGAACAAAAATTGGTCTGTTTCATAATTGAAATCTACATGTACTTTCAGAAAAGAATACATGTAAATGTGCTTAATTGAAGTATCAGATGGTTTGAATCCAAGAATAAACTGCATTTTTGTTGCACTCTGATCTTTATCTACACATTCAGCTTTGCAGCAAGAAATGTTAACGTCAAACTGAAACTTTGGTGACAAACAGTGCCTCTTTTTGGATGTGCAGAGGTTATTAAACAAGGTTAGATATTTCATTGAACATACTTTCCTGTTATCAGTATTTCATATATTTTACCTTTGTTTTCCACTCTAAAACAGTTTATGTCTCTTTCAGAGAGTTTCAGAGGGGCAAAAAAAACCCATATATTAATTAATCCATTGTGTAATATAGCAGTGATCCAAACTCTGTGCTCATGTCCCATTGTCAATCATAATCATAGTGCAAACTTGTAGCCTCTGCCTCTGCGTATATCTCACGTAAGCCGTACAAGTTTGCAAAGCACATCTTTTAAACTTTTCCCTAAAATTCAAGCGTTGTAAACACACATAATATTGTACTCCTGTAACATCAATAGTCGCTTGTTTGGGAGCCGAAATAGCAGACAGCAAGGCTGCACATTGGGCCAAATAAATGCGATGACCTGATTGGTCAAATATCAATTTCCACGGATCCATGTATTATGATACTTGCCTTGGCTAATCTCCTAGGAATTGCATTGGGCAGACCTGGGGTGATCCCAGACCTTGGATGATCCAGTGATCAAGTCCTCATCTAAAGGTGCTGTACTACAGGCTGTATTACAGTGCTTGATATTTACATACACCTTACATTTCTTGGCAAGAAATAGACCACTTGTAACTGATCTTTTTATCATAAGACTCCACTGAAAAAATATGAGTTGCCCTTTTCGATCAAAATTATTCTAAATTATTACTGTTGAGGAACAGTTTGATATTTTATTTTGAAACAGACTTTATAAATTTTTATTGAAGCCTTTGCTGACAGATTGATAAATGTATTAAAATGATTTCATTGACTGTTGTTACTGCCATGGATAAGACGAAATTCCTAGGTGGCACCATGTTTAAGATCATACAGCTGAAAGTCTTACAAATGAAAACTATCATGATACACACAGAGTGGAATGAAGTTACAGAATAAGCCAGGTGGTGACTAATGCTTGGAAAGGTGGCATCAGTCTAGACCAGAAACACAAACTTTACCTAAAAAGAGGACCTTATAGACTTTTTGCTGTGAATTAAATTTTTTGGTAAACACTGTTAAATACTAATATACTTTTCTCTGCATGTGTAAAAAAAACTTGACAGTTACGTGCCATAAAACGGTGCAAATTTGGCATTCAAATAGTGAGTTGGTGGCTTTGCAATTGGTAACTCTGTCTTTTTCTTTAAGATAAAATGTGATCTCATTGTACTAATTTGAATACAATCCTGAATGACTGACGTATGTTTTTAACCACTTAAGATTCCCACAAACCATTGCGAAAATCTGGTGTGAATTCTAAAAATACTTTACGAGGCTACATAGCAGTTTCTGCTTTAGCCACTATATTTTCAAATTTTTTCATGCTTTTCACTTCATTCTTGTTGACAACAAGTAGTTTTACAAGGACCTTTAACCCTGTGCAAAACAATCTCGAGTTTTACAACCCCTAAAAGGAAGGCTTTTGAAAACATTATGAGCAAATGCTGGTAACCAGCATTTTCTTTTTTTCCCCCACTATGTTTTCTTCCCATTCAAAGGCAAATCCCACCATTTGGACCACATGTAAATTAACAGGACATTGTGCAAATTCTTTGGATAACAATAAGTCCAAAATTTTGTTATTTGTTATAAAGTTGTCTGCTGCAATTTGTTTCCAGGGTGTAACAAGTTCATTGAAAAATTCATTGAAAAACTTTATTGTACTTTTGAATTCTACAGCTAATGACTGCACACAAGATTGATCAGACAGATTGAGCATAGGTGAAGAAAAGTACTGAAATTTAAGCTATCAATGTTGCTATCAGACATTAAAGAGAAGCAAAAAAAGAAGACTTAAAAAACAAATTTGAAGGGCTTGAGGGTAATTTGGGCTTGGAGTAGATTAGATAGGAGAAAAACATGTAAATGACGTTGATACTTGCTTATCTTTTTAGAGAGTGTGGTTTGGAAAAAAGTACTTCAAGTATCACTACCAGGTGATCTTTACCCTCATTTGAAATTTTTATATTCAGCTCAACCCAGACAGTGAATTAGCATGGATGACAACCTAAAGCAAATGGCTTCTGAACACGGTTTTTTTCTAAATGAGTAAACAAAAACTTGGGAATGAATGTTGCTATTCGTTCAAAACGTCTGGCCTTTTATAACAGGTGAGCACTGAAACAAATTTCGCTGAATCTGGCCTTGTTATAGAAACTACAGAAGTTGCATTAGCTAATTAAGGCTAATGCTTTGTACTGCACCAGATGAAAAGCATATCAAAGTATCATTTGTCAAAATTGTAAATGAAAATTTGTGTTATTAAAAAAGTTATGACTTTAACGGACAGCTTTGCCAGTTATAGCTTGGTTTTGTATACAGATTAATTTGTTTTGTGCTTCAAAGAATTAAGTTAGCAGAAGTATAACCCAGATCAAGTGCACTGTCTGCCACTTTGTTACAACAGTTACTGTTTTTCCTAATTAAAGAGGTTCATTAAATTAATTCAGTGTTCAGAGAGAGCTAATATTTCAGAGCTTTTTTGGGTCAGAATATTTCCAGAAAGGTTTAGCCCTTTACCAGACAACAAAATTTAAACCTTGTCCAAATTGAAAGCATTTGCAGACGACAATTTCAGTGTGGCTCAAATGGTGCAATTTTTCTTTGATAGGGTAGAAAACATAGTGGGAAAATGAGAAAATGCTGGTTACCAGCATTTTCTCCTTTTCCCACAATGTTTTCAAAAGGCTTCTTTCCCAAGGGCGTCAAAAGGTGGCATTGTGCGGTAAAGGGTTAACCCCTTACCTAACAATCCTCTGCCTTCACTACACTGAGATAGGAGACTTTTGAAAATGCTGTGAAAAGGAGAAAATGCTGGTTTCTCAACATATTGTCTACCCTTAGAAGACAATATCCACTATTTGAGCCACATTTTGTTTGTGATCTGCAAATGCTTACAATATGAATGAATTTACCCTTTACCACACAATCCCAAGTTTTAACGACCTTGAAGAGGAAGGATTTTGAGAACATAGAGGGAAAAGGAGAAAATGCTGGTAACCAGCATTTTCTCCTTTTCCCACAATGTTTTCTACCCTTTAAAAGACAAAAGTTATTATTTAACTCTTTACTAGATGACAAAATTTCAGACTGGTCCAAATTCAAAACATTTGCAGAAGACAGGTTAAATGTGGCTCAAATGATTGGATTTGTTTCTGATAGATAAGGAAACATTGCGGGGAAAGGAGAAAATGCTGGTTTCCAGTATTTTGTCCTTTCCAACGATTTTTTCAAAAGGCTAATTTCCCAGAGGCACTAAAACTTGGCATTGTATGGTAAAGAGTTAAGCCTGTCTGCAAATGCTCTCAATTTGGTTGAGTCGAAAATTTTGTCCTTTGGTAGAGAGTTAAATTCTACTGTCTAGTAAAGCTAATCTTAGTGCAGGAAAGATCTAATACATCAGACTGCATGTTATATAATGTTTTGCAGTCTGATTAAGTGTGGGACATTTCGTTGAAAACCATGTTCCTCAAAAGGGATCCCTAGCCCTGACCCTTACCCTAACCCAGACGAATTGTGGCTCAAATTTTCCTCCCAGACAGAGCTTTTCATGAAATAAATCTGGAAATTTAACAATCAGTATTTTAAAACTTACATGGATTTCGACAAAACACTTTCAACAAAATGTTGTGCACCAGTCTGATCACTAGTCTATTTTCTGAAAACATATACGGCTTTAATGTGTCTCAAATGATGGAAAATATATTTGATAAAGAAAATGGAAATAATGATCATTAAATGTTGTACCTTTTCCACAATATTTTGAAATGCGGCTGCTCTCTTTCGTAGGGTCATAAAAACATTGTTGTGTGTTAACCCTTTACCAGACGGCAAAGTTTTAGCCTTGTCCAAATTGAAAGCATTTGCAGACAACAATTTCAATGTTGCTCAAATGGTGCAACTTTTCTTTGATGGGGTAGAAAACACTGTGGGAAAAGGAGAAAATGCTGGTTACCAGCATTTTCTCCTTTTCCCACAATGTTTTCAAAAGGCTTCTTTACCAGGGATGTCAAAAGGCAGCATTGTGTGGTAAAGGGTTAAAGGGTTAAGTCATTACCTCTGGCAGATGACTTCTGTTGTTTTGTAGCACAAAGCCTTCTGAAACAATGTGGTAAAAGGGGGAATTTCTCTTATTGAGCCTTTTCTCCTCTTGCTACAATGATTTCATGTGTATTCATGTATTTAGACCTTATTGCATTTAACACTTTGAAAGGTGTTGGATGCATTTTTGGGGGGGTATTTGGGGAACGATCATTTCTGATAGACAAGTTTGTTCATAAGCTCACAGGTTAGCTTGTAGACTTAATTGTTCACCATACAATCCCATGTTTTCACGACCCTGAAAAAGCAAATTGAAAACACAAGGAGAAATGCTGATAGCCAGCTTTATTGCCTTTTTTGACAGTGTTTTCTGCTCTAATTTGATTTTTTGTCTGATTTGCTGTCAGTTTAGACGAGTTTAAAAATTTTGTTGTTCGGTAAAAAGTTAAATGAATTTGCTAGTCCATTACCCAGCATTTATCAAAGTTTTGACAAGCCACATCTTAGCTTTTTTTGGGAAAATGAAAATGATGAAAAACTATGAAATTAATGTAAAATAGATAAACATAGGAAAAAACCTTGGTTGCAAAAGGAGATATCAATTCTAAGCAATTATTCTATTTTCCACATGGTTTCCCAAAGTGGCAGATACATTAGATGTTGTTCGGAATAATGACGTAAGCAGTTAATCATATATCGATCATCACAGGTGTGTGATTGTAATGATGCGGCACCTGTAGAAATTTATCTCTGAGGAAATAGGAAGTTTTAAAGTTCCTTCAGGCTACCACAAATTTCAATCGAAGAAATCTAAATGCATCATTTTGTTAAGTATTGCTTTGAAATCATCTCTTTACCTTTGCAGCAGACAACCTTGCAGACATCCTCGTAAAATCTTAGAATCATAAATTAACTCAGGTTTTTCCATGGCAGAGTCCTTAGGCAAGACACTTCAGAGTCCTAGCCATTATACTGATGAGACCCAGGACATACGTGTTAAGGTGATAATGACTTAAGAAACGTTGGGATTGGCGTAAAACACCATCTAACCCATTACCACACAATTCTGATTTTTAATGACCCTGGAAGAGAAGGCTCTTGAAATCAATATGGGAAAAGGAGAAAATGCTGATAGCCAGCATTTTCTCCTTTTCCCAAGTTTTCTAACTTATCAAAGGCAGAAGTCATCATTTGAGATTCATTTAATTGGTCCAGTCCAAATTGTGTCGTTTGACAAAGTAGCTAATCAATCAATCATTCTATTTTGAATTAACTCTTTAGCAGATGTCAAAGTTTAAGTCATCTACGTTGAAAGCATTCACAGACACAAAATTTGGTCAAAATAATGGGATTTGTCTTTGAAAGGGTAGAAAAGTAGTGGACTTATACAAAAAACACTGGAAACCAGCACTGTCTGCTTTTCCAACAATGTTTTCAGAAGCCTTCTTCCTCAGTCATTTAAACATTGGGTCGTTTGGGAAAGGGCTCGGGTCTGTGCATGAATATTCATAAAGACATTGGCAAAAATTGCTCACTACCAGTCTTTCTCTTCTGCCACAATGTCTTTAACCCTTTACTACACAATTCCAACTTTTAACAACCCTGAGAGAGAAGTCTGTTTAAAACATTGTGGGAAAAGATGAAAATGCTAATAACCAGCATTTTCTCCTTTCACCCACAATGTTTTCTACTCTTTGAATTGCAAGTGTTACATTTTAAGCTACAATTAATTTGTCGCCTTCAAATGTTTTCAATTCAGACAAGGCTAAGATATTGTTGTCTGGTAAGGGGGTAAAAGTGGTCTGTTTTAGGATGAATAAAAATAGGCCTGCAACAAAATAAGTATAATTGGGATGCTGAGAAAGACTTGTACCTTACAGACTGGGATTTAACCCATATCCAAATAACTCTCAGTTTCAACACCCCTTTGGGAAAAAGACTTTTGAAAACATTGAAGGTAAAGGAAAAAACCCTGGCAACCAGCATTCTCTGATCAGGTGAGCGATATAGGGCCATCATGGCCCTCTTGTTATTGTTTAGTAAGAACTAAGTTCTCACCAGTGCTGCTTGTGAAGAAAAGGAACCTGGGAAGAAAGAATAAGTTTAACTTTCTCAGTGACATAAATGAAATCAAATTGAAAAAAAAAAAGTTACATAATAAACAAACAAAGGTGCAATAATCAAATTGCCTCGTATTACAAATTGAGACCTTTTGATTGGTTCAACTTCAAAAAAGCAGTGTTGAAATAAAGGTTGAAATATCTTTTACAGGGAACAATTTTTTCAAACTACAAAAAACTGGTGTTTATTTCCAAACTAAAACTTTTCACTTGGCAAGAACATAAATCTTCCGATCAGATAAGTAAGGGAAAATGTGCTCAGGGGTATCCTTACGCTATCCAGAACTCAGTGGGTTGGGCTTATCAGCTAGATTGGCAAAAAAGAAGATATGATGTCTTTTTTATGATGTAACGATGAGTACATTTCATTTTTTTTTTGAAAGCGTACCTTTTTATCTCTGATATTGGAAATAAATATACAACCTGTTCTTGTGTGTCTGACTACAGATTTGTTTCATCTGCTCCAGTTTCAGCATGATATCAACTTTTCACCACACAATAAACTTCTGACTTGTCCAACTTGAAAGCATTTGCAGACAACAAAACAAGTATGGCTCAGATGATGGGATTTGTCTTTGAAACATATAACATATGAAAACATTGGTTACCATCATTTTCTTCTTTTCCTACAATGTTTTCAAAAATCGTCTTGTTTAGGGTCAATAAACACAGGATTGTGTGGTAAAGTGACTGAACACATTACACCAGCAGACAATCTTTTCCATTGTGCAGCAGACACATCAGAAACATGGCTTCAGGAGAAAATCTTGTGATAGGCAATTGTTCCTTTTTTCACATCATTTTTACATGAAAGTCATGTATTGAGCATTATTTAGTTTGTTATCGATATTTTACAAGGACGTTTTCAAACTGTTTGCTTCATATTTGTTTTCAGAAGGTAATGTGCTAACATCTTTATGAAATAAGAAAATCTTACAGTTGCCATATGGGGCTTTTACAAACAACAATTTCAATGTGACTCAAATAACTAGATTTGCCTTTATAAGGTCAGAAGACATTGTAAAAAAGGGAGAAAATGCTGGTTATAAGGATTTTCTCCTTTTCCCACAATGTTTTCAAAATGTTTTTCTCTCAGGATTATGTGGTGAAGGGTAAAACAGGTATTTTATTGCATTTGCTGCACATTTGCAGGCAATACAAACTTATCATGTTTTTTTCAAGACGTTGCAGCTAGATATTACATCAAATACAGGTTGTTCCTTGTGGATCTGGTCTTAATAGAATTAACTCTATACCAAACAACAAAATCTTAGACTAGTCTGAAATGAAAGAATTAGCAGATGACAAAATAAAAGTAACTCAAAAACTGAAATATGTTCCGGGAAGTGGTTGAAAACATTGTGGGAAAAGGAGAAAATGGTGGTCTCCAGCATTTTCTCCTTTTCCTACATTGTTTTCAAAAGTCTCTGTCTTCAGGGTGGTTAAATGTCGGGATTGTGTGGTAAGGGATTAACCGGGATGGTGTGGTAAGGGATTAAACGTTTACTTAACCCTTTACCAAACGACAAATTTTAGACTGGTCCAAATTCAAAGAGTTTGCAGACGACAATTTTAAATTTGATGAAAATGACAGAAAGTTCTCCAAAAGGGTAGAAAACAGTGTGGGAAAAGGAGAAATTGCTTGTTACGAGCAATTTCTTCTTTTCCCACTGTGTTTTCAAAAGACTTGTGCTGCAGACACGTGAAAACCAGGGCTTGTTTGGGAAAGGGTTAAAACGCGCCCTCCTTTTAGCAATCAGGAGGTTTAGGAAGCTTTTGAAAACACAGTATTTGTAGCTAATTCCACAATGTTTTGCACCTTGTCAAAGACACATCTGATCATTTGAGGTACATTTGATTTTGTTGTCTGCAAATGCTTCAGATACACACTAGTCTAAAAATTTTCTGTCGGGTCAAGACTTATCAGGAGCCATCTTGACTACCAAGAGCTTAGTGTTAAATCTGCAATAAGAACTTTTCAAACGACTTCTTATTTCTTTAGCTTTTTTTACAACCAAACTTTGATATTTTGCAACAATTACTACAAATTAAACTTTGTCATTGCCAAATGTATTCAAACCCTACCTCATTTAGGTCCACTTTATGTACACTCCACTGAAACTAAGATTTTTCTCTTTAATACAGGGTTGACTAACAGATAATATCTTAGGCCAGACTGTATGTTTTATGCAGTCTGATATTGATCTTGTATTGCCGTCTACAAAAGTCTGTTTTCTCCTTTGATGCTGAAAGGATTTAAGGCATTGTTTTGGAAGGACTTGTTTTCCTTGAATCATGATCACAAATGAAACAAGACAAATTTTTGATGTATAGCATCAAAGAAGCCGGCAATTTTTTTGTTACCATCAATGAGGAAGGTGCATTAGGAATAACTCACTTATCAGAAGTTGTTTTACTTTTAAATTAAATATTCTGGAGAATAAGACTAAGAATGTTCTTAAGAATGGTTGGTGAATACAGACCCAGTAGAAAATTTTACCAACTGCAACAATTTGGGGGCTAATTAAGATTTTTTTTGCTGTGAATCCTATTTTTTGTTTAACTCTTTACCAAACGACAAACTTTTAGACTAGTCCAAATTAAAAGCATTTGCAGACGACAAAATAGATGTGTTCGAAAATTGAAATATGTTTTGGAAAGGATAGAAAACATTGTGGGAAAAGGAGAAAATGCTGGTTACCAGCATTTTCTCCTTTTCCCACCATGTTTTCATATTGCCTCTTTCTCAAGGTCGTTAAAACACGAGATTGTGTGGTAAAGAGTTAAACACTAATAGACCTGTATCATTTATGCCGACGACGAACATCGAACAACGAAGCCGAACAGTCATAAGGGGTTGTCTCAATGTACATAAGAAACAAGTTCAATTTAGCCAAACAAAAATATTCAAAAGTTTCAAACATTACTTTTGCGCTTTCAGTTCGTTCCACTGATCGTTTAGCTTCCGATCACAAAGTGTCTTTATAAGTTTCAACAGAGTCAACATGATTGCCTGAGGTAACGGGTCTAGTTTTATTTGGCCTTTCTAATCAGCTGACAAACGAGTTGAGTACAATATCGACAAATACTAGTAAACTTTTCAAAGTATCACTTTATCATACCTAATAATAATAGTAATGGTGATAATAATAATAATAATAATAATAATTATTATTATTATTATTATTATTGTTGTTATTATTATTATTATTATTATTATATGACTATTGTTTATGTAATTGAATTTGTAGGCCCTTCCATATTGACATTTCGTTGTTCAAGGATAGTGCACGTGTATATCATGCTTAAAGCCCCTCTAGCTGCCAAAAGTTAACAAATGGGTGTCAATATGCATTTGAATTATAATCATACCTTCTAAAAGTATGGATTATATTGTGAAGATGACAATCTGTTACTGTACGGACGATTCAAATGTTAGTCGCTGGCAGAAAAATAGATCTTAAAATCAGGTAAAAGGTCAACAAAAGTTAGAGCGACCTGGCAACTTTTAACCTGCTTTTAAATTTCATTTTTCTGCCGATGACTAACACTTGGGCCGACCGTACAATAACAGATTGCCATCTATACAGTAATGAATTAAATACTTTTAAATGGTATGATTTAAATTTGAGTGCATTTTAACACCCATTTATTTTTGGCAGCCATTGGGCCTTGAAATACACCGATCGTAATTGGCACACTTCTTCAGTAGAGCCACTCATAAAGCGACCTGTTCGTAAATATTAGCGCATTTTATTTCAGAAATTTGAAAGCAAAAGCCATAACTCAAATTAGTTAATTTAAGTTTATTAATAAAATGTAAATAAACTCAATATATAGGCGTAAGAACCCAAATCTTCCATGTTGTTCTTTCAAAGGTGTCAGCACGTTTCACAACTTTTGAATTTTTAATGTACATTTACAGCTACAATTATGATCCCAAATACTCGAAAGCTGATCCTCGCTCTAGTGTAAGGACACCCTCACATGCAAACTGGATTTCAGTTGCTAATGTACAAACTGTTTGTCAGCGAAAATGTATTAGAAAAGATTCTGACTAGTGTTTTTCTTTTTCAAAGTGGAGTATTGCGATTTAAGAACGGTAAAGTGGTGTATTTTCGGCGAAGAAATGTACCGTGTTGGTGCATGTTAAGCTACGTGAAACAGCCGAGGGATTTGATCAACGGATCACCCGAGGTTAACCGAGTGTAAGATTTATAATAGCTGGATGAAAAAAGTCAGGAATGATATCGCGACTTCGATGGTACTCGAACGCGTGAAAACCAAGTACCAAAAACAGTATCTGCTTATCTTATCCCAGTGTCCTGCATGGCGTAGTGGCTATAATTGAGATTTGTAATCAAGTTTGTTTCAAGCGTTCGATTACCACTGAAGTCGTGATGTCATTTAGTGCATTTATGTGCCCCAACCTAGTACCAGGTTCTGGTGAAAACCTAGACTGGTATCAGTCTGTTAAGTAGAGCATTTTCATTTAAAAAAAAAATCATAAAATAAAACAGCAGAATAAATACACTCATATAATTAGTGGTGAAACGGTTTACCGATTAACCGATTAACCGCGGTCTATTCAAAGAAAAAACCGAAACCGGTTTGAATTTTACCGTATCGGTATTTCTGCAATATGTCAACTTCTCTTAATTGCATCAGAAAGTCCGGTTTTCCCAAAAATTCTGTCAGAAATCGATCGTTTTTCAACTTACAGTTCTAAAGATTTCCGAAAGCGAAAGTTGTTTATTTTTTTCCACAGGCGGTGTCACCGGTGTTTAGGTAAAACTATGACCACATAAAATTCACGACACGAACTCCAAATAAACGTCGAGCTTTAATGCTTTTGGATCAATGGAGTTTGTATGTTATTCATTTCTTATAACTTTGCTCACACTTATTTTTGCGTTTTCCAGTAGTTAAGCAGCAAAGTATTAGTGTTAGTGCAGTAAGCAACTGAGTAAGTTAGTGCATCGCACTGTCTACTCTGTTGAGCCATGTCCCGAAGTTCGGTATAGTAGCGCTGGTTTTTATATAAACAAGTACGCTCTTGAAGAAAAAAAATGGCAGACGAAAATCGTCAAGATAGCGAGTGTTAAAGACTAGTCAGTTTCAGTTTGTTTTTATTTGTTCATGCGAAACAATTGCTTTTTAGTTCATTATCTTGAAAGAATGGAAGAGTTCCAAGCACATGTACTAGTTTTCTTTATCACCTTTTGAGCATATGCTACCCTAGCAGTGACTACAAGTGGTCAGATATGCTAAATGTCAGCATATACAGCATATTGCAATACGTATTGCAATACGGGTTAGCCATATTGCAATATATTGCAATATATTGCAATACGCTTTTTACCGTGTTGTTTCACCCCTACATATAATGTTCTCAAGGTCTGATTTAACGTATTTCAGATAAAGAGCAAGTAACAACATATATTCCTGAGGGTTTACAATAGTTGTGTACCTTGTTTATTAGAATGACTCAAATGCAGGGCCTGAATGCCAGGCTAGTGAAAACCGGGAAGGACGTGAATAAATGAACTGTGCTGTGATGTACCTGTAAAATTGTTGAAAGCGGCCTAAGAAACCACTCAATCAAAAGCCAGATTTTTTTAAAATCCCTGTAATTATTTAGATCTACATAGGTGCGATTCTGTAGCCAATACTGGAATAAATACCGAACACTTTTGAGACAACCCTTTTAAACTGTTCAACTTCGTCATTCGTGGTCTGTCCTCGGCATAAATGATACAGGTCTATTAATATAAACTTCACTTTTTTTCCTGCATGCATTCAGAAAGAGGACAGTTACATTCAGTAAACAGGAATGGTGCAATTTGCTCTTCAGATAAAAGCATGGTCATTTTGGATTAGGTATTTTCTCTATTTTGACAAGATCAAAATACTGTTATCATTCTTACATGAATATGATCCTACATACCGTAGTCAGACCTCCAGGTAAGAGGGAGTGATAGTATTCTAAATCCATTATTTCCCTTCCAAACCCTATGTTGTGGGTACTCATTAGAATCATCTCGATGAGATGATTCTAATGAGCACCTATAACATGGGGTTTAGTGGAGATTGATTAATATTTTCAATTTTGAAATCAAAATCACTCCCTCTATCTGGAGCTCTGCCGTAGCTGATGCATATTATTGCATGATCACTTGACATTCCAACAAGCCTTCACAAAATTTTAGCCAAAAGCTAAAAAACCTTTACCAAACAATTACATGCTCTAATTAATGACCCTGAAGAAAAAGGCTTCTGAAACCATTGCGAGGAAAGTATAAAATGCTTGTCACAAGCATTTTCTCCTTTTCCACGATGCTTTCTATCATTTCAGAACCAAATCTCATCATTATAACCAAATCTAATTTGTCGTCTGCAACTGCTTTGAATTTGAACAATACTGTCCAAAATTTTAGCCCTGTCCAAGTTGAAAGCATTTGCAGACGACAATTTCAATGTGGCTAAAATGATTGCAATTGTTCTGAAAGGTTAGAAAACATTGTGGGAAAAGGAGAAAATGCTGGTTACCAGCATTTTCTCCTTTTCCAACAATGTTTTCAAAAGGCTTCTTTCTCAGGGTCGTTAAAAGTCAGGATTATGTGGTAAAGATTTAATCCTTCACTAAACAATTATAAATTATGTTCTAGTGACCCTGAAGAAAAAAGCTTCTGCAACCATTGCAATAAAAGTATAAAATGCTTATCACAAGCATTTCTTCCTTTTCCTACAATGCTTTCTACAGTTTTAGAGACAAATCTCATCATTATAACCAAATTGGATTTGTCGTCTGCAACTGCTTTGAATTTGGAAAAGTTCTAAATTCTTTTGTAGGGCACAGAGTTAAGAGGCTAACTAGTCCATTGAAGAAGTACCATCAATATGTTTTTCCTTTGCTTCGTGCTTTATTTCTTGATTCTTAGTCGGCTATTGCCTTACTAAATTGAGCAATAAAATATTTTCAAGTTTGGTTTGACTATGAAAATCTGAATAACCCCCTTACAATGTAATAGTTGAACATGTAAATGAGCCATGCTCTGGCAAAAGGGGGTTTAATGCATCTCCGTGATCCATGATACCAAGCAAGCCATCATATAATTAAGGATCAACAATACATGTAGCCTCTTTTTTAATACAATCAACTTAATCATCAGGTAGACTGGTCCTTAAATATACAGAAAATTTACCAATAGTGAAAAGTTTCTGCCCAGGTTAGCCTGCACAGTTCAAGCGGGCTGACTTGGGTTGATACTTTTCCCAGATTCATTAAGACCCTTTTTCACAGAGTATGGCTCAAGTGCAATGATGTACAACATCAGTCAAAAGCTGTTGAGGGTCATTTATAACTAGGTGCAAAACCCAAGTTTGGCTGGCGCCCTAAAGCCACAAAAATAAGTGCAATACCCTTAAATGCTACATCAAAAGTTCCATTACATTTCCTTTCCAGCCTTACTTTAGACCTTTGAAAGGGTAGAAAACATTGTATGAAAAGGAGAAAATGATGGTAACCAGCATTTTGTCCTCCTGCAACTACGTTTCAATAGTCTTCTTCCTCAGGGTTATTAAAACATATGAGACATGCTCTGGCAAAAGGGGACTTTATGTATCTCTGTCATCCATAATTCAAGCAAGTCATCACATATTTATGGATCCATAAAATCCATTTTGTCTAGCAACCAACTGAAACGTGAGGTACACTGGTTTTTGACATGCAGAAAAATTACCAAAGCAAAAAGTGTTGGTCCAAGTTAGCCTGCACTGACTGTGCAGGCTAACCTGGGCCAATACTTTTTGCAAATGCATCAAGCCCCCTTTTCACAGAGCATGGCTCATACATAAATGCCCGAGGATTTAGTGTGTCTCAATTGTGCTCTGAGTATGCAAGGCTTGTCACAACAAAGGTACATTCTTACAAAAAAGTTATTAGAAAAAGTTTCCAATAGTAAACAGATTAATTACACACTTACAAACTTTCCTGCTATAATACAATATATTGCACACAGATAAAAATAGACACAGTGGAACAAAAAATCTGAGACATACTCTGTGAAAGGAGGGTTTAATGCATCTGCAAAATGTATCAACTCATGTCAGCCTGTGCAGCCCCCACTGGCTGACGTGGGTCAATACTTTTAGCTATTTGTACATTTTCTGCATGACACAGGACCATTTTACCGATTAAAATCTTATTGAGCGTTTTTAGAAATAAGATTTTAAATACAAAATCTGTAGTTTTCATGCTTGCAATTTATGTGAACAGCACAAGGAAAAAAATGCGTAATATTGCGCTAATCTACTAGTTTTAAACTGGTCCCTTGTTGCATCGTGTGTTACACGTATAGTAGTATCAGGGGAGGTAACCAGTCTATACTAGTTTAAGAAGAGTTACGCTGCCTGTGGGGTCAATCATTAATCAGTTATTAAATAAATATCTATAAATACAAAATCTTTACTTTTCATACTCAAAATTCATCTCAACAGTACATACGAAAAAAATGCATAATTTTGAGCTTAATAGCAACATACTATTAAAAGTATTTGAATGAATATGTCGGAAAAGTTGTGCAATGATGTATCCCAAAATTCCCCATGTGCATAAAAAAAAAGCATTCCTACTGGAAGCCGGCTTCAAGAGCCGGCTTCCAATGAGGTCACTGGACTGGGTATTTGGTGTGTTATCATTGGTTTGACCACGTGGTGCAGGACAGTTTTTAACTCACAATCCTTACTTTTAACGACCCTCAGAAAGAAGCCTTTTGGAAACATTGTGGGAAAAGGAGAAAATGCTGGTAACCAGCATTTTCTCCTTTTCCCACAATGTTTGCTACCTTTCCCAAAACAAATTTCAATTTTTCAGTCACATTTGTTTTGTCGTCTTCAAATGCTTTCAATTTGGTCAAGTACAAAATTTTGTCATTTGGTAAAGAGTTAATGAGATTGAAATTACGGTAGTCTTACAGTAGTCTTTTCTAATATTGATTATGCTCAGTATATCTTATTTTGATATTATACTTCTTTAACATGGTATGCCATGTACTTTGTAACTGCTATTAGAAATGAGAAAGCAGAAGTTTGAAAACTTTCAGGTCCGACAAACAGCCAGAACCATAGGAGCCTTAAACCCTTTGCTAAACAACCCAAATTTAAACAACCTTAAAGTAGAATACTTTAAAAACCATTGTGGGAACTGGAGAAAAAGCTGGTAACCATCGTTATGTCCCTTTTCCACAATCTTTTCTACCCTTCTAAAAAGAATTTCAATATTTGAGTCACATTTATCTTGTCATCTGCAAATCCTTTCAATTCAGACAAGTCTAGAATTCTGTTGTTTGGTAAAGAAAGAAAGTAAGGCCTCTAATACAAAAAAAAGCTATTCATTTTCTCCAGTTCATTTAATTCCTACCGGAAGCATCAATTTGTTGTTACCTAGATGATAATGTTTTTAACTTTCATGCTGTAATTTTCAGGTCAGATAATTCAACAAAAGTACGGTATGTGACAAGATAAGCATGCTTTGCGTATCATTTTTGTCACTACATTTTTCTGTTGTAGATATGTATCACTTTGTCTTTGACCCTGTTTATTACAGAACCCTCAAATATGGCATACACACTAAACCTTTGATAGGGAACCAGAAAGAAATTAGATCTTATTTTGTAAGAATTATCAGCTCTGAATTCAAATAATATTATGTTATTGAGTCTTGAACAAAATGAATGTGAATTTTTTCTCTCCAAACACTTTGTTGTAACTTATTATGAGCAGTCAGAATTGTTTCTTGCATTTCTTCAGAAATGTCCATTTTAGCTAAAACTTAAAGTAATACGTATCACTTCTGATGCTTTCATGTTGTCCCTGCCATTTTTTGTTGTACCACTGATTTTATAATGTTACAAACAGTTGAACTTCATGTACTGTTAGGTCCAAAAGCATTCGATGTAGCGTCACAGGTACATCTAACTATGATACATAATTGTATGTCAATCTGAGACAGCAAGTTTTTCGATACGAAAAAGATTTCTGATACCTAAAGATCCTGGTTGAAACCAACAGTGAGCTTGAGCTTGGAAAAATTCTTAACTCTCAAATATTGGATATATATTTGTACAACTTTGACTTCAAGGTTGTTGCAGAAAAGATACTTTCTTTTTTGTTGAGGTTCATGTTTGATTGTAATGCCACTTCAGTAACAGAGTTTTGACTTATTTTTAGACTTGCCCAAATTGAAAGCATGAAATTTTGCACACAACATATTTGACGTGGCTCAGTTGTTGGAGCTTTTTTTTTTAAACTGGGTAAAAAACACTTTGGGAAAAGGTGAAAATGCTGGGGTTTTTTTAAAATAGCCATTTTCCCGAGGGTCGTTTTAGAAAACGTTTTGGGCAACGGAGAAATTGCTTGTTACAAGTAATTTGTCCTCATTGTATACTGTCTTGTAACTATGGTCTGCAGGTGCTTCCAGTTTTGAAGTGTAAAAATTTGTGATTTTGAACGAGTTAATATGGATATACAACACTTTTTAAATCTGTGACATTTACATAGATTTCTATATAATTCTCACCATCCTTGTTTGTGAAATGTCTGCTGACACATTTATCTCCCTAGGTTTGTATACTGGTGATGTGAAAAAAAATGCTGTAATTCTAGTGATAGATGTGCTCCAATTTCATCTTTCAGTTGCAGGCAGCTTTTTTCAAGGTGGTCAGTACAGTTACAGTATGAGAACAATATGGAAAAAGTAGAAAGCAGATGTTTTATGACTTCTTTACCTTATGATTATTATCTTTTGCAAGATATCATAATGTACCTTTTTTTCCCAGTTTTTAGCTCACCTGGGCATAAAGTGCTCAAGGTGAGCTTTTGTGATCGTGCTTTGTCCAGCGTTCGGCATGCCTCATCTGTCATCAGCTTTTACCTTGCGTATGCTCTAGAAGCCACAATTTTAGTCCGGTACTCATGAAACATGGTCAGAATAGTTGTCTTGATGACATCTCATACCACCTAAAAAATGGGTCATGTCGGGTCAAAAACTAGGTAAATAGATCAAATCTTAGAAAAACCTTGTGTACACTCTAGGGCCTACATTTTCAGTCCAGTACTCATGAAGAATGTTAGTCATGATAATATCTTGGATGAGTTTGGAAATGGGTCATGTTGGTTCAGAAACTAGGTCACTTGGTCAAATCTTTGGAAAACTGTGTAGACACTCTAGAGGCCATATTTTCATTCCAGTACTCTTGAAAGTTGGTCAGAATATTTGTTTTGATGATATCTCAGACAAGTTTGAAGATGGGTCATGTCAGGTCAAAAACTAGGTCACGAGGTCAAATCTTTGAAAACCTTGTCTAGACTGTAGAGGCCCTAGAGGCCATATTTTCAGTCCAATACTCTTGAAAGTTGGTCAAAATGTTTGTCTTTATGATATCTGGTACAAGTTTAAAAATGGGTTGTTACAAGTCTAAAATAGGTCACTAAGTCAAAGCCTAGAAAAACGTTGTCTAGACTGTGGAGGTCACATTTTCAGTCTGATACTCATGAAACTTTGTCAAAATGTTTGTCTTGATATCTCACATGAGTTTAAAATTGGTCACATCAGGTCAAAAACTAGGTCAGACGGTCCAATCTTTAAAAAAAAACTTATGTACACTCTAGAGGCCACATTTTCAGTCCGATACTCCTGAAATTTGGTCAGAATGTTTGTCTTGATGATATCTTGTACTTCAAAAAAATGGGTCATGATGGGTCAAAACTAGGTCACTAGGTCAAATCTTAGAAAAACCTTATGTACACTGTAAATGCCATATTTTCAGTCTGATACTCATGAAACTTTGTAAGAATGTTTGGCTTGATAATATCTCGTATGAGTTTGAAAATTGGTCTCATCAGGTCAAAAACTAGGGCATTAGGTCAAATCTTTGAAAAACCTAATATAAGATCTAGAGGCCACATTTTCAGTCCAATACTCAGGAAAGCTGGTCAGAATGTTTGTCTTCATGATATTCAAGACAAGTTTGCAAATGGGTTATCTTGGGTCAAAAAGTAGTTCACTTGGCTTAATCTTTGAAAAACCTTATATACCTGTAGAGTCCCTATTTTCGGTCCAATTCTCATGAAAATTAGTCAGAATGTTTGGTTTGATGATTTTTTTGATGACTTTGAAAATGGGTCACATTTCGTCATAAACTGGGTCACCAACACAAATCTCAGAAAAACCTTGTCTACCCACTAGAGGGCACATTTTCAGTCCAATACTCATGACAGTTTGTTAGAATGCTTGTCATATTATCTCAGAAGAGATTGGAAATGGGCCATGTGTGCTCAGAAGGTTCAGGTGAGCGACTTTCGGGCCATCATGGCCCCTTATTATTTAACTATAAAACTAGAAAATAATTTCATAATTTATTGCAACCTTTTTTTGTGTATGAAAGACTTGTTTAACAGCAATGTTTTTCCCTCAACACTTATTATTCAGAAATCAAAATTTTTAAACTATTTTCAATTTCAGAAGTAGCTCCTAACCCTCAAAATCTTATACATAATTATATTCCTCTAGTTTCATTATTAACAAAAGCAATTCTTTTTTAGCTCACCTCAGCACAAAGTGCTCAAGGTGAGCTTTTGTGATCGTGCTGTGTCCAGCATCCATTGTCCGTCGTCCAGGCATCACCAATTACCTTTTGTGCACTCTAGAGGCTACATTTTCAGTCATATACTCATGAAACTTGGTCAGAATGTTTGCCTTGATCATATCTCAGACAAGTTCGAAATTGGGTCATATCAGGTCAAAAAGTAGGTCACTGGGCCCAATCGTAGAAAAACCTTGTGTGCACTCTAGAGGCCACATTTTCAGCCTGAAACTTATTGAATTTGGTCAGAAATGTTTGTCTTGATAATATTCAAAATTGGGTCAGTCAGGTCAAAAAGTAGGTCACTGGGCCAAATCTTAGAATAACCTTGTGTGCACTCTAGAAAACACAATTTCAGCCTGAAACACATGAAAGTTGTGTAGAATGTTTGTCTTGATGATATAGTCGGGTCAAAAAGTAGGTCACTGGGCTAAATTGTAGAAAAACCTTTTGTGCATTCTAGAGGCCACATTTGTAGTTGGATGCTCATGTTTGGCTTGATAAAACCTTGGACACACAGAAAATTGGGTTATGTCAAACCAAAAAGTAGGTCACTGGGCCAAATCACAGAATAACTGTGTGTGCACTCAAGAGGCCACATTTTCAGCCTGATTCTCAGAAACTTGGTCAGAAAGTTTGCCCTGATGATATCTTGGATAAGTTTCAAAGTGGGTCACATCTGGTCAAAAAGTAGGTCACTAGACCCAATCTTAGAAAAACCTTGTTTGCACCTTAGACTTATGGCCACATTTTCAGTCTGATACTCATGAAACTTGGTCAGAATGTTTCTTTGACAAGTTTGGAAATTAGTCACATTGGTTCAAAGAGTAGGTCACTTACATTCATGTGTTTTTCATCATCAAAACCAGGATCTCTTCGGCTTTATCAACTGTAGATGACTTTACTCAGGTGAGCGCTTTAGGGCCAATGGCCCTCTTGTTATCTTTCTCTTTGTGAGTATACTCTTTATGTATTTTGTTTCAAAATATTTATCTCTTATTTGTTTTGTCTGCATAGTGATAATGTTGTATTCAGGATTTACTACAGTTTAAGAACTGGGTCAGAAATATGCCTAGATTTGAAAACTAGATGCAAAAACATATTCATAATGTCCAAATAACTGTTCCTTGATATGATTAAATGAGAACGTTAGACTGCACAGAATGTGCAGTCTGATCTTTTTTATCAACATTGCTAGTTCTGCATGGAACAACTTTGAAATTTCTACTCTGAAAATGTCTTTAAGGTTTATCCAGTGCTCAAAGGGTTACAAACAGTATACTGATCAAGAACAGATTTCATAGGTCAGCATAGTCCTGAATGTTGAAGGTAGCTTCTTACCAGGGTAACATTGAAATTATACCAAATTGGCTAATGCTAATGAATAAGAATATCCTGTGCATTCTGTGCAGTCTGATGTTCATTTAACCCAACAGCAAAAGCTGTTAAGTCAGCATTGGCAGTCAAAGAGATAAAAGCTTAGAAATTAATTTGAATCTGTAAACTTACTGGAATAAGAGAAATACTTCAGAATTAGGATGACATTAACCATGTGAGAAGCATGTTGAAAGACTGTACAAGCCAGATGACTCTACTTGTTAGAGCATATTTGGTTTTTGGTTTCATGTTAAGTGTGATTTACTGGCACCTCCATAACCCAGACTGCCTTTGATGCTGAAGAAAACCACTTGTGAATCATTTACTGGTATATTGTAAGCTAATTATGTGGTAAATTTATCTCTATATTGATTATCTGGGTTTTTTTGTTTCAAGTGTCCAAAGAGGCAGATTTGTTTCATATTTACAAACTTTTCCCTTACGCAGAGGTTTTTCATGCTTCCCAAAAAATTTCAGGAGAGCATAATGCCGAGTTGTCTGTCCATGTCTGCCTGTCCTTCCATGATCTTGTTTACATACTAATTCTCGGTCAAGAATAATGTAGACATAATGATTTCTATCCCATGTTTTCTCCTATTTTGTATGGAAAGGTGCAATCTGCAAACATAATGGCCAAATTTTGTGGAAACATTTGGTGGGATTCTTTGGTAAAGGGTTACTTCCTTACATGATAAACAAAATTTTAGACTCATCCATAATAAAAGTGTTGTGGACAAAAAATTAGATGTCTTTGAAAGCATTTTCTCTATGACCATGATTTTATTAGTATTTTTTTCTTGAGGTCATAGAAACATGGGTCATGTGGTAAAGACTTGAAAAGTGTATAACTTTGGGAAAAACATTAATTTTTTAGTTTGCAATGTAAAGAATTCAGGATGGGGTGAAGGTGCATTTAGTTCCTTTGAAACAAAAGTGGATCCAGTCATCCAATACCAGTCTTAACCCTTTAGTAAACAATGCTGAGTTTTAGAAATCCTATGGGAGAAAGGTTAAAAACATTGAGGGAAAAGGAGAAAATGACGGCAAGCATTTTTTTCTCCTTTACCCACAATGTTTTCTACCCTATCAGAGAACTTAAGGTCATTTTCAAATTTGCTGTCTGCAGGTGTTTTGAATTTGGAGGAGTCTAGAACTTGTCTTTCGGTTAAGACTTTACTCTTTCACTACCAATGACGACTTAACTCTTTACCAAACGACAAAATTTTAGACCAGTCCAAATTGAAAGCTTAAGCAGATGAAAAAATAAATGTTACTCAAAAGTTGAAATTTGTTCTGGGAAGAGCAGAAAACATTGTTGGAAAGGGAGAAAATGCTGGTTACCAGCATTTTCTCCTTTTCTCACAATGTTTTCAAAAAGCTTTTTCCTCAGGTCGTTAAAAGTTGGGATTGTGTGGTAAAGGGTTAAGTAGCTTTAGCGGATGATGTAGATCAAGATCAGACTGCACAACATGCAGTCTGATCTTTGATTCACACCATCCATTACCTGATGCTAGACTATAACTTAATTCACCTTCAACAGAAGTGGCAATGTACCTTGAGACCTTGAAAAAAAGTTAAATTTTTAACTCTATACCACACAATCCCGACTTTTAACGACGCTGAAGGAGAAAACTTTTGAAAACATTGTGGGAAAAAGAGAAAATGCTGGTAACCAGCATTTTCTCGTTTTCCCACGATGTTTTCCACCCTTCCTAAAACAATATTCAATTTTTTATTTTGATTAACACTTATTTTGTTGTCTGCAAATGCTTTCAGTTTTGACTGCTCTAAAATTTTGTTGTTTGGTAAAGAGTTAGCTGGGGCAGTGAAAGAGTTAATTAGGGTTAAAATAAAAATGTGCTTACACCCATGAGGATGGTGAACTTACATCTAGAGTTACTTTTGAAGTTGATCATAAAGCAGGTATGTGGTTTTGGACATGCTTCATTTTCATAATTGATGTGACAGAGCAGTGTTATATTTAGAGTTATTTTGATAAAGTAATTTTTTTTTTGGAACTGTTATCAAGGTTTTTTTCCCCCACCCAGCCCTTTTAACCCTTTAGAAAAAAAATGTTCCCAAGGGCAATAACTCCAAAAATACAGATGATGGAGTAACAGATCAAATCATCTTGTGCACTGCACTTGTCCTCAATGGGATCTTTATGTATTTTGAGTATGAAGTCAATAGCTTTAAAACTTTGAAAGTTATGCTCTGGACAAAAAAAAACAGACAATAAATCAACAAATAATACAGAGTTATGAATCTTGTGTACCTAAATGTGATCTCTGCGTATCTCAAAACCGGTAAGTCGAGCACCCAAAATGTAAAATAACAAAGGTCAGTAACTGCAAAAATACTAAAGAGCGAGTTATAGATCATGTGCACTACACTAATCATCAATGTTACCTATCTGTATAATTATGAAATTTGAAGTCAACAGCTTTTATACCTTGAAAGTTATCCTCCGTACAAAACAAAATATATTAAATAATGAGGGCATAGTTATGGTTCTTGTGCACTGCACTTGTCCTTAATGTGATCTATCTGCTTATGAAGTTTAAAAATGATACCTCATATATGTAGGAAGTTATGTTGCAGACAAATATCAAACATGTTTAATAACAAAGGGCAAGAACTCCAAAAATAATGATGACAGAGTTATTGATCTTGTGTACTGCACTTGTCCTTAGCATAATCTAAATTTATATGAAGTTTGAAGTCAATAGTTTTTATACTTTGGAAGTTATGCACCAGACAAAATTCTACTTTGTAAAACAACTAAGGGAAATAACTCAAAAAATGTACTTAGTAAATCAACAAAGGAAAATAACAAAAAATAGTGAAGACCCTATTATAGTTCTTGTGCAATGCACTTTTCCACAATGTGATCTGTCTGCGTATGAAGTTTGAGGCCAGTAGCTCCGAATAAAAATCCTATTTGTAAAAAAACAAAGGGCAATAATTCCATTAATAATGATGACTATCATGGGAACCATCTGCATATGAAGTTTAAGTTGATAGCTCTCATACTTTGGAAGTTATGCTCAGGACAAAAAAATTAACATGCAAAATAACAAAGGGCAATAATCCCAAAAGTGATGAGGACAAAGTTATGGATCTTGTGCACTGCACTTGTCCTTAACAGGATCTATTTGTATTTGAAGTTTGAAGTCAACAGCTTTGAAACTTTGGAAGTTATGCTCGAGACAAAAATCTTAATTTGTAATACAACTAAGGGAAATAACTCAAAAATACGGAAGACAGGGTTATGGTTCTTGGGCACTGCACTTTCCCTCAATGAGATCTATATGCATATGAAGTTTAGAACTGATAGCTCATAATCTACACCTTTGAATTTATGCTCCGGACAAAAATCCAACATGTAAAATAACAAAGGGCAATAACTCAAAAAATGATGACAGAGTTATGGATCTTGTGCACTGCACTTCTCCTCATTGTGATCTATCTCTATATGAAGTTGATAGCTTCTATAATTTGGAAGTTATGCTCTGGACGAGATTTTAGCAGTCGGACTGGGAAGGACTAGGTGAATCCAGTATACCTCCACAAACTATCCTTTGTGGGGGGTATAACTGTAACTTACAGCTAGGAAAAAGGACATGTTGCAGCTTCTTGATTTAAAACAGGTATGCATGTTGTGTGCAATATTAGTGCTTGTCTTGATGTGTTCGCATGTTGCACAAATGTCAACATTTTGTTATATAACCAAAACGTTTTATCTGAAATTAGCCTTTAAAAAAGTAAGCTTTCAACAAGAAATCTTTTTACAGAAGACAAAATTTTAGACACATCCATTCTAAAAGTGTTCGTACACAAGGAACTATGGCTCAGTAGAGCAGCCGTTGAAAGGGTAGAAAATATTGTGGAAACAGGACGAACTACTGTTTACCAGCATTTTCTCATTTTTCCATATTTTCAAAAGCCTTCTCCCTCTTGTTGTTGTTTCGAATGAATGAATGAATGTTGTTTTATGGCTCATCGACAGCTTTAGTCATTTAGCGCGCATATCTGTGTTGAAGGAACGATTAAGGCGGATTTTTCCTAAAAAGATTTGAGACATGCTGACAGTAAAAGAGTTAAATTAAGAAGGATCATGTGTGATCTAAGTATGTATAAAAGATATAATTGAGCAACAGGGCTTCCCTATTAACTCAAAAAGGTTTTGAATAATGATGTTAAGACTGCGATAAAAAGATTTGAACAGTCCTAAATTGAAAATAAAGGAGTCTTTAAATGAAGAAAGGTTACGTGTAACTGATAATGTGCATAAAATATGATATTGAGTGGCTGGGCATTCCCTGCCTACTCAAAAGTTTTAGATTAAAAAAGGTAAGATTGTGAATCAGCTGACAAGGTATTTTATATAAAGATGTGTAAAGAATGTAAAAACATGGGTAAGAAACTCAAAAAGCAAATATCACAGTTTATTGTAAATGCCAATCTCCTTTATGAAAGCGATAATAGATTCAACGCTGACAGAATCGAAAAGATTTTTTAAACTATCGACGTTGAAATATTTTGTACGAACTGGCTGAAAGTCAATGCAATCTAGTAGAATGTGTTTTATAGAGAAGGGTGCATTGCATGGAATACATTCAGGGGCATCATCTCTGGTCAAGAGCCAGGAATGTGTCATGCGTGAATGGCCAATTCGAAGTCGTGCAATTATCACTTCTTCTCGACGAACAGACCTGTAAACGGGGTACCATTCACCAAGGGAAGGTTTAACTGAATGCAGTTTATTGAAAACATCAGCATCCCACTGGGATTGCCAAGAAGATTGGATATGTGTTAAAACAGAGGATTTAAAATCAGTGTGTGGAACTTTAAAATCTGAAATGGGAAGGTTAAGTGCAGATTTGGCAGACCTATCGGCATTTTCATTGCCTTTGATGCCTACATGACTTGGAAGCCAGCAGAACACCAATCTATTCAAAGAAGAAATTTGTGAGATCCTTTCAAGTAAAGTACAGATCAAGGGATTCTCAAGTTGTTGATTTGAAAGGGCCTGTAATGTTGACAAAGAGTCCGAAAAGATAATGAAACGGTTGGAATTAGAATGTTCAGCTAGAGTAAGGGCAAGATCAATAGCTTTAATTTCTGCAGAGAAGATAGAGGAATTGTTTGGAAGACGGCACTTTAAGCTCCTTTCTCCATAAATAGCGGCAGCTGCTACAGAATTTCCCTCTTTTGATCCATCTGTATATATTGGTTTGAAGGAAAAATAATGCTCCTTTATCTCATTGTATCTAGCATGAAACACAGTTCTATCCGTGAATGACTTTTTGTCGGATGCAAGGTCAAATCTGAATTCTGCACTGTTTAGTGTCCATGGAGGGATTTCAGAGATTTTATAATCGGCAATAGACTCAGTGTCTATGCCAAGGTTATCTACAATGGGCTCCATGCGGATACCAAATGGAGGAATAACATTTGGTTTCCTTTCAAAAAGACGTTTATATTGAGGTTTAAAAACAACTTTATGAGTTGGATTAAAACGATTTGACTTCAATTTTAAAAGATATTGAAGTGAGAGTTTTTCCCTCCTGTAAGAAAGAGAAGGTTCATTAGCCTCAACATAGAGACTATTGACGGGAGAAGTTCTGAAAGCTCCAAGTACAAGACGCAGGCCTTCGTGGTGTATAGGATCGAGAATTTTAAGACAAGATTTACGGGCTGATCCGTATACAATAGATCCATAGTCTAATTTGGAGCGGACTAAAGACCGATAAAGCCGCAAGAGGACTTTACGGTCTGCTCCCCATTCAGAATGGGCCACAACCTTTAAAAGATTAAGAGCCTTCTTGCATTTCTTTTTAAGTGCAGTGATGTGAGGAAGGAAGGAAAGCTTTCTGTCGAAGATGACTCCAAGAAATTTAAACTCAGAAACGACTTCAATTTTAGTTTTGTCCAGATACAGTTCAGGGTCTGGATGAACACCACGTAAATTACAAAGGTGCATGCATTTTGTTTTGGACTTGGAAAATTTGAAGCCATTTTCTTCAGACCACGTTTGGAGTTTGTTGAGACACTGTTGAAGTTGTCTCTCAATAATATTCATATTTCGAGATCTGAAGCATATAACAAAGTCATCAACATAGAGAGAACAGTCTACACCAGGACAGATAGCTTTAACTATACTGTTTATTTTTACACTAAAAAGTGTAACAGAGAGAATACATCCTTGGGGCACACCCATCTCCTGTTCACGGGCTCCCGAGACAGTATTACCAACTCGGACGCGGAAAAGACGTTCATCCAAGAAGGCTGAGATAAAAAGAGGAAGACGGCCTCGAAGACCAAAGTCATGTAAGTCTTTAAGAATTCCGTATTTCCAAGTCATATCATAAGCGCTTTCAAGGTCGAAAAAGACAGATACTACATGTTGTCTATTAATAAAGGCTTCTCTGACAAAGGTTTCAAAGCGGACAAGATGATCGATGGTACCACGCTGGCGACGAAATCCACTCTGTACATCAACGGTTGTTTTTTTCTAGAAACCAGACAAGCCTGTCGTTGACCATACGTTCTAGAGTCTTGCAGAGACAACTAGTAAGAGCTATTGGACGATAGTTGGCAGGGTCACTAGCATCCTTGCCAGGTTTTGGGATAGGAATGACTAGTGCCTCTCGCCAGGACGAAGGAAAATCACCGGACTGCCAGATATCATTAAAAATATCAAGTAAAACAGAGAGAGAAGTAAAAGGTAAGTGTTTTAAAAACTGGTAATGAACTTTATCTTGGCCGGGAGAAGAATCGTGAGCTTTATTCAGAGCAGATTTTAATTCTTTAAAAGTGAAGAGTTTATTATAGTGCTCTGAATTAGAAGAATTGAAATTAAGTTTTTTCTTTTCTTCTCTGGCTTTATTCCTCTGAAACTTTTCAGAATAGTTTGCAGAGGAAGACTTTTTGCAAAAGGTGTCAGCAAGAGCATCAGCTATATCCTGGGGGGTTTCCAAAGAAGTATTGTTAACTTCAAGGTGACTGAGAGGGGGTTGGCCTTTGCCATTGATCTTTCTGATCATGTCCCAGGTTTTTTTAGTAGTAGTTCTACTATTTAATTTAGAGACATATTGTCTCCAAGCCTTGCGCTTACTTTCTCTAATGGTACGACGAGCCTTTGCCCTGGAAATACGGAATAGGTTATGATTTTCTTTGGTAGGTCTGAGGTTAAACTTTCTAAGGGCTAGTTTTCTTTCTCTGACAGCCTGTTTACAATCTTCATTGTACCAAGGCTTGTCAGGACGTTTTGGATTTGTCGAGGTCTGAGGGACAGACTGTTTAGCTGCATCAATTAACAGCGAAGTAAAAAGTTTTGCTGGATCATCGCAATCTCCAAACTTGTCATGTGTAATGGTCTGTTCACAGAGGGTTTCAAATCTGGTCCAATTGGCTTTAGAGAGTTTCCATTTCTGCGGTCTTACACTGCTGGATGGTTGTGTAGATGAAACGATAATAGGGAAGTGATCACTTCCACACAAATCCTCAGTCACTTTCCAGGTGAAATCGGGAAGTAAGACTGGGCTGCATAAGGTTAATAGATGAGTAAGATCCAGTTGCTGGATGTAGGTAGGTTTTGGACTTGTTATCATTCATGAAAGACAAAGAGTTGTTCGAAATGAAGTTCTCCAACTGTAAACCTCTCTGGTTAGTGTCATCGCAACCCCACATAACATTGTGACCATTAAAGTCCCCAGCAAGAATATAGGGGGATGGTAATTGGGAAATGAGATCATTCAGATTGGTCTCATTAATAGGTGTGCTCGGGGGGAGATATAAAGAACATAGTGTAACGGCACTGTGTAAAGATAATCTGATGGCAACAGCTTGCAAGTTTGTGTTAAGAGACACAACTTTATGAGGTATGTTGTTATTAACAATAACAGAAACACCACCTCTAGCTTTCTCGCCTTCGGTAAAGACTTTATTGTAAATGGAATGGTATTTGATAGAGATATCATCCTCCCGTTTAAGGAAGGTTTCTTGGAGACAAACAGCAACTGGTTTGTGATCATTAATTAAAAGGGAAAGTTCATCAAAGTTTGACTTCAGACCTCGACAATTCCACTGGATTATGGTATCCATAGTGCATGAAGAGAGTATAAAAGCTAAAGTAAAAAAAGAGGCCGTAAACCAATACATTTTAAAATAGATTAAGATTTAATTACAGATGTCTCGGGTTTGGACGTGTGCCAAGTGTCAGTGTCCTTGTTCCAAGTATCTTTAGAAATGGACCAGATAGAGGCTTCTGAATCTGAAGCCTCACCTTCCAGATTTTCAGTATCTGCATCCATGTCCTCTAGCTCCGAAAATCTGTTGGAGGTAGGGACTGGATCATCTACTGTGACTGCTACTTCACAAGATCCATGGTTATCTCTGGACTGTGGTTTAGATTTCGAGGAAGATCTTTTTGGTGATCGGGGTACATGATAAGATTTGTTATCTTTAGGTGGAGCGCTAGATTTATTTGTAGACTGTGAAGGTGGAGGTTGGGGTTTCTTAGGAGGCTGTTTTGAAGGGGCAGATGGCTTTGAAGTTTTTTTTGAAGAAATATTTTGCGAAGAGGAAGAGGGCTTTGGGGTTTTTTGTGAAGGAATACTTTGAGAGTCTGTGGGTTTTGGGGGTGCAGAAGAGGGTTTGTTTGTTTCAGATGCAGGCTGAGTCTGAGTGGAAGGTGTTGTAACCTCGACATTGGGAAGGAGAGCTTTCAGTTCACTAGTCATTTCAGGAAACTTTTGGAGAAGTTTTTTAGCCAACAGTTCGCAGGTTGGACAATGTCCATTTGCAGGCAAAGGAGATGCAACATTTGCGTATGTTGTGCTTTTGCTCAACAATGCCTGATCAGACCTGCGTTTTTCAACTGTTTTCCTGGCTTCCAAAACGGTAACATTCTCCTTAAACTTGATTGACAGGATTTCTTTCTCATCTTTCCAAACTGAACATTCTTTGGAATAGGTAGGATGAGAAGACTTGCAATTGACACAGAGAAGAGGGTTATTGCAAGTCTTTTGGTCATGGTTTTCCCCTTCAAAAGCACATTTGGGACAAACAGGTGTGCTTCTACAGTTACTTTCATGATGGCCGTACCGCTGGCATTTATAACAGCGCAACGGATTAGGCACGTAAACATCGACCTTGACCGATTGAAATCCAATTTTAACTGAAGTAGGGAGAGTTGGCGTAGAGAATGTTAAGATGTATGTATGTGTATCTCTACGAATGCCATCTCTGAGAACTGAAATTCTTTTCACATCAGACACAGCCTGGCTTTTGAGGTTTGATTTGATTTCCTCCAAAGAGTCACAGAAGCTTAATTCTTTGCATCTAATGATCCCCTTGGAGGTATTAAGGGTCTTGTGGGGAAATATTTTGACATCAAGATTAAAAAGTTTCTTGTGTCCAAGTAGATTTCTAACCTGTTGTTGCGAGAAGCACTCAACAAGCAAAGTTTAATTTTTAAGTTTTTTAACAGATTTGGGTGTACCAAGGATTGCCGAAAGGGATTTTTCAATAATAAAAGGAGATAGTTTTGTAACAGGTTTGGTAGAGTCTACAGATTCAATGACTAAAAAACGTGCAAATGATAAAGAAGGTGTTGAATATTCCGACTCGGAATCAGAGTCAGAGAGTACACGCTTGGCCTTTTTTTGAGAAGCCATAGTTTTTGTTGTATATTCATCACCGATGTTCCCCACCCGCCTCGGAGTCCAACAAGGGGACATGATCTGGGGAAATCCAACTCAGATCATGACAAGGATACATCGGTAATATACTCGAAGTGAAAGGGCTAGACTGGACAAATGTAGGCCCGCAGAATGTCCTACCAAGCATAGACTAACTTTGGGCGGTTACAAGTGTCAATCAAACACCAACTTTCACCCGATTAGCCCATGAGCCACCGCCTTCTAGGGTATTGACATACAGCAACTGACGACAGAGAAATGATGTAGCTGTGTATGATTAAAAGAAAACAAAGTCAGAGAAACACCCTAGGGCTCGGCGTGACCAGCCGATTGATCAGAACGGGCCTTCCTGACCCCTCGTTTAATTCAATTCAAGGCCAAAGTGGTGTGTAGCGAAAACAGAGCCATCAAAGGGCCGAGCTCTGAATCCACTCAACCACCAGGATCCTGTCATCGAACGACACGAGTTGCAGCCCACGGCAAACAGGCAGGCACAGTGTGGGGGTCTTACCCCTGCTGTAGTGCGACAGCTGAGCTATTTCTATCCCCCCGCCCAGCTGGGGGCTGTTGTTTCGAAAACAGTTAGCTCTTTACCAAATAACAATATATAAGAGTAGTCCAGTTTGAAAGCATTTACAGACGACAAAATAAATGTGACTGATAAACTGAAATTTGTTTTGGGAAGGGTAAAAAACATTGTGGGAAAAGGAGAAAATGGAAATTGAAATTTGTTTTGGGAAGGGTAAAAAACATTGTGGGAAAAGGAGAAAATGCTGGGTACCAGCATTTTCTCCTTTTCCCACCATGTTTTCAAAAGATTTCTCCCCCAGGGTCATTGAAACTCTGGACTGTGTGGTAAGAGTTGACTAAGACAAAATCAAATAAGGCAAGCTCATTCAAATGCAACTCAGGCTAGTACCAGGCCATGAACTAAAATATTAAAGGTATTATGAAAACAGTTTACAGGTAGATCAATATCAAATTGTACAGAAAAGAGATTGAACAGAAAATGAAGTCTGATCTTGGATCTACACTGTCCAATATTTTGTGACAGTTCCTGACCAAAAACAGGCCTGACTTCCCAATGTTACCATGAGTGAAGATCTGTGAATGATTTATTCAGCAATTCAAGTGTTTAATCTTCACAGCTTTCAGTTTTTATTTCAGTGAGTTAAAAGCAATCTTTGCAAAAACTGATAATTTATATTGCCCCACAAGATGGCTTTTAAACTAAGATTTTGACTGATAATAAATGTCGAAAACATGATTGATGACCAGAAGAACTTACGACATGGCTTTCTTTGTCTTCTGTCCATCTGTTTTAAAGGATAAAGTCTGCATTAATTTTGTAGTTTGACTTTTATGTTTCCTGCACAGTTTGTTTATATCATCAAAAGCTCAGACTCTATTGAATTTGAAAAAAAATTGACAGTCAGTTAAGGAAGATTTATATGGCCATTGAAAGTTGAAAAATTACATTTCTTATTTGCCCTTTTCTGTTCCAATTCATTTTAACTTTGTACAGGCCATAGATTTTGTATCATCAGAGTCCAATTTAGTTTGGGAAAAGGAGCCAATTGATGATTCATGTTTGTTTATGCAACTAAGTCTCCTTTATTGCTTCCATTTCTTTGAAACTTTTAGGGATCATTTATTACAATAATTACTAAAGCCTATCAAATTTGGTATGCTTTCAAAAAAAAATGTTTTCAGACATTACACCATGATTATAAGACATATTTCCAAATCTGTTCATTTCTACATGCATACTACTATGTAATTTCTTAATGCTGTCAATCTGACAAGGGTGGGTTCAAACCCAGTCCAAACTTAGTGAAATTAAGATATTTTTTTGGTCTATTTTTCTTTTTTCCACTAAAAGTTTATGACTGATGTTGAAATTAAGAGCAGAATAAAAATTTGAAAATGTGGCTCAACCGAAGAAATTTGTCTTTTACAGGAAAGAAAACATTAAAGATAAAGTAGAAAATGCTTGTTACAATCACTGTTTCCTGTAATGTTTTTCAAAACAATCTTCAGGGTCATTTAAACATGGGATTGTTTGGCAAAAAGTTAAAGGATCAAGAGCTCTGATACAAATAGTGACAACAACTTCAAAGATTTTGTATCCTTCCCTCAGCAAAGAGAAGAGAGAATATGGTCTGATCTGCTATTTTGGCATCTTTTGCACTGACAGATTGTCAGTTTTATGTATGTAAGCTGCAAGGGTTGGGCATAAAGCTACAAGGGTTGGGCTTTGGAGCAATATTAAAGAGAGTGATATTAAATAAAAGTAATCTTTTCAATTGGGAAAAATACTCAATTATTGCTGTTAAGCTTGTTTTGGCCAGACTATGTGACGAAGTTGAAGGCAGTGTTTTATCCAAGATCAGACTACAATGTCCACATAAGCAATATTTTAACCCCTACCCTGCTAAATAACTTAAATCAAACTTTCAAGATGATAGTAAAAATGAAAATGTTGGTATTTCGAAGTTAGGGGGTTTTGGAAAATATCTCCTCAACGGACAGTGTAGATCCAAGAGCAGACTGCATGTTCTGTGCAGTCTGATCTTGATCTACACTGTCCACTAAAGGTCTGTGAGTTGTGCTTAGCAGCCAAAAGGTTAAGTTGTGCTTAGGGCTTGAAGGGTAAAAGAGATGAATTACATAGATAAAACTTCAAGGATTTCTGGGTAGGAAACAACTAATTAGGAGAAGCCTTAACATATTACTCTTCCTTGAAGAAATTTGTTGCAGGCAACTTTGAAAATTTCCTTGTAAAATATGTATGTATAATTGTCACAAATTCATGTGAAAAGATTGTGGTAGGAGGAAAAATGCCCAATCCAAATATATTCTCATTTTCCTGGAATATTTTGAAAAAGTGGCATGTGGTGAGACATGACTGTGTTTCCCCTGTACCAAAAAATGCTATGTTTCACAACCCTGAAAATGAATACTCTTGAAAACATTGTTGGAAAAGAAAAGAAATCCTGGTAACCAGTATTTTCACCTGTTTCTACAATGTTTTCTACCCTTTTGATGATGGATTGCATTGTTTGATTCACATTTAATTTGTGGTGAGCAAGCGCTTTTGTTGTTTGGTATGGGCTTAAAGTGCCACATAAATGTAATGGATATTTTCAACAAGCCAAAAAAAGACTAAATTTTTTGTTAATTTCAAGGCTTTCATGGTCAGGATATATTAACCCTTATCCTGCTAAATTAAAGAAATGAAACTTTCAAGCTGATAGCAGAAACACAAATTTTCAAATTTCAAAGGTATTTTTGGATGTTCTGTGCAGTTTGATCTTGATCTACGCTGTCCATAAAAAGTCAGTGAGTTTCGCTTAGCAGCCTATTAGTTAAAAAAAAACATTTGATGGCTGTTGACACTAGACCAGACTACACATTTCCCAGCAGTCAGATCTTCATCTACCCTATCTGGTTGTTTTATCCAGATTTCACTTACTAACCCTTAACTCAACCATATAACAGAAGTTTCAACTGGTGTGTATCGAAAGCTTTGCAGATGATAAATAAAAATTATTGGGACTCAAATGATGGGATTTATTTCTGGTTACCAGCATTTTCGCTTTATAGCTCTACTGGCTGTATGCCAGCAGAGCTTATGTCATGGTATGGTTTCCGTTGTCCGTCCGCCTGTCCGTCTGTCCGTCCGTCTGTCTGTCCGTCCGTCAGTTAGTCTTTTTCTTGTTTACGCGATAAAGTCTTCATTTCTGGTTGGATTTTCGTGAAACTTGCACAGATTGTTAATCTCATTAAGATACACATATATTTAGACACAGGTAGAGATCACCCTAATTGATTTGCACTGCAGACTCCCATTTATACAGATCTTCAGTGCCTGTAAGGTATTTTTTGGAAAAAGATATCTCCTTATCGGACAGTGTAGATCCAAGATCAGATTGCACATTCTCTGCAGTCTGATTTTGATCTATACTGTCTGCAAAAGGTCAGTGAGTTGTACGTAGCAGCCTAAGGGTTAAATCCAGGCTTTAAGGGTCAATGATACAGGCTGGAGTGAAGATACAGTTTGAGATTGAGATCACTATTTGATTTATTTGCACTGCTGATTCCTATTTGCAGACATTTAACCCTTAAGCTGCTATGGTTCAATGATACAGGCTGGAGTGAAGATACAGTAAGACCCATTGAGATTGAGATCACTATTTGATTGATTTGCACTGCTGATTCCTATTTGTAGACATTTAACCCTTAAGCTGCTAAGCGTGACTCGGTGACCTTTTGTGGGCAGTGTAGATCAAGATCAGACTGCACAAAACGTTCAAAAAGATATCTTTTTTCCAGTGAAATTAACTTTGAAACCGCAATATATGGGGTTTTGCTATTGGGGGAAATTTTCGTTCCATTTATTTGCCAGCTTAAGGGTTAACACTTTAACCCTTTACCAGACGACAAAATTTTAGCCTTGGCGAAATTGAAAGCATTTGCAGATGACAATTTCAGTGTGGCTCAAACGGTGCAATTTTTGCCTGATAGGGTAGAAAACATTGTGGGAAAAGGAGAAAATGCTGGTTACCAGCATTTTCTCCGTTTCCCACAATGTTTTCAAAAGGCTTCTTTCCCAGGGGCATTAAAAGGCGGCATTGTGCAGTAAAGGGTTAAGACAACAACAAAATTATAGATTTGTCCAAAGTGAGATCATTCACATACCATAGATAAAATGTGACTTGGAAACTGAAACTTGTCTTTTGGAAGGGTAGACAACATTGTGGGAAAAGGAGAGCAGATCTTCAGATAAGGGGGAGTGATAGTATTCTAAATCCATTATTTATCTTCCAAACCCAATGTTGTGGGTACTCATTAGAATTGTCTCGATGAGATGATTCTAATGAGTACCCATAACATAGGGTCTAGTTGAGAGTGATTAATATTTTCAATTTTGAAATCAAAATCACTCCCTCTATCTGGAGCTATGGGAGAGAATGGTAGATGTCATCTACAATGTCTTTAAAAACCTTTCTTCCTTGGGGATGATTATAACACAGGTTTAATTGGCACAGGCTGAAAGTGCTTATTTTACTGCCCTTGCAGTGATGAGTTATTGCAAAATGAGTTATTGGTATGTTATAGACAATATCAGTTGCTCATACACACAGTGGAGATCAAGATCAGACAGCAAAGAACATGGCATTTGATCATGGGTTGATACTGTCCAACATTAAGATATTCTGGCCCTATGTAAAACCCTTAGACAGTTGAAAGCAATAATATTGTTTTATTTCATGGACAGAAAATCTAATACCAATTCACCCTATATAACCCTCAAAACAGAGATGTTACACCCCAACCATAAAGTTACTGGCAACAGGCCAGTATATTGGAATCAGGTTCTCTGTCCTTCTGTCCACCTTCCTATTACAAATTCAGGGTTCGTATTCACCAACCATTCATGAGAACATTCTTCGTCTTATTCTCCAGAATTTTGTAAATGTGAAAGTAACACAACTGATGATTGGCTAAACCTTTTGGTTGAGCCAATCAGAAGTTTTGTTACTTTCAAATGTAGAAAATCTTGGAAAATAAGATTAAGAATATTCTGAAGAATGGTTGGTGAATACAGACCCTGATTGCATATCAGCTGTAGAAAAATTGCACCATAGTTATCAATTTTTCCCATTTCTATATTTTCAGAGAGCCCAGTTTGTCAGAGAAGCAAGCTTTGATATATACTCATATCTTTATTTTCAGAGATCCAGTTTTTCAGAGAAGCAAGGGTTGATATACTGTATACCCATTCCTATATTTTCAGAGAGCCCAGTTTGTCAGAGAAGCAGGCGTATGCTGATTCCTTGGTGAAGTTACAAGCAGCAGAGAAGTATCTAGGACAGGCTTACTGTGTTCTCGTGCTGGGACTGGGGCTGCAAGACCAACATCATATGGCATGTGGAGTGTAAGTCTCAAGCAAAGTCTTTGATGTTTTCATCATGTGAGCCATGCTCTGTCAAAAGTGGGTTTAATGCATGTCTGTGATGCATGATACAAAGCAAGTCAACACATAATTATGAATCCATAAAATCCATTTTGTTTGACAGCTTACTACATCATAAGGTAGAATGGTCCTTGACTTGCAGAAAATTTATAAGTAACACAGGCTAGCATGGGTTGATATTTTTTGCAGATGCATTAAACCCCTATTTCACAGAGCATGTCTCATATTAGTCATACTCCGTGAAAAGGATGTTTAGTGTATATACAAAAAGTATCAACCAGAGTCTGCCTGCACAGTCTGCACAGACTGACTTGGAACAAAACTTTTTGCCATGGATAAATTTGCTGCATGTCAAGGGACCATTCTACCTCATGGTTTAGCCAGTTTTTAGACAAATTTGATCCATATCATGCAACTTGCTTGGTATAGATGCATTAAGCCCAGTTTCTTAGCAGACACCAAATGCTTTTGCAGAATGATTGCATGATATTCAACCCTTTAAGGAACAAGCCTGTGTTTTAATGACCTTGCAGAGGAACACTTTGGAAAACATTATTAGCAAATGAGAAAATCCTGGTAACCAGCATTTTCTCCCATGCCCACAGTGTTTTCCTACTTTTCAAAGAAAAATGAAAGTAACTGAGCAATATTTAATTTGTTGTCTGCAAAGGCTTTCAGTAAGGACAAGTTTAAACTTTTTGTTATTTAGTAAAGAGTTACAAAACAGTTGTACCCTGTCCCGCTGACCCTTAATTTTTTCAGCATCCAATTGGAAGCACAGGTTTACATATTTTACATGTATTCTAAGCGAATGGTGCTAAATCAAGAATAGCACAGGGCACCTCCTTGACACTTCACCTTGGAAGAAGACAACAATATCGAAATATTAGGTGTTTCTTCAGTTTTTGGAGAAAGCCAAGGTTGAGGTCAATGTTTCTGATAATAGAAAAAAAGATAAGGGATTGGTTATTACCTGTACAGTGTACAAACTTTGTTTATGAAAAGTTTCATTTTAAGATCTTAAGTTTGCAGATTAGCCATAAACCAAAAATTTCAATCAATTAGAATTAAAAATTTCACACTCATCCAGTGCTCCAGATTATTTTTCATGCTTTCATTGTGATACTGATTGAAATCAGGATGAATCAGAACCGACATATGGTAACCAGTACCATAGCAATAATAGTTCAAGTAAAAATTGAGTGGCTTTGGTCAGAATGAATAATACTTAGGGTGACCAAGACAAATGTATGAGAAATACTTCTTCTTCAAGAATTATTAAAAATATCTAGCTAGTATCCAACAAACCCATTTTGTTGGCTCACCCAAGAATCATCTTGTTTAAACGTGCCTGTAGAGCTGACAAAACATAAAGTAGTGCTGTATTGAATGCTATTTTTTTTTTTGTCCCCATGACATTTTGTAAATGAATAGACCCAAATTTATTCCAGTGACTCTTTATATTTTTGTTTTTAGACATGCAGTTTCCTTTTCTCTCCCAGATAAACTTGTGAATTTTTTTTTGTCACCTGTCAGTTTAGCTTACACCATAATTATTAACATGTGTCTTTCTGGCACTGTTAAACAACAGAACAATTGTAAACTTAACCAAAATACTTTCAACAAATCTCACTGTTCCTTTGGTTATTAAGTTATGAAGTACTCAAGTGAAAGAAACTTGTCAATTAACTTCCGAGATTTGTCTGACAGTCTTGTGACATATTGAAATGGAACTTTTGCCCTAGGTCTTTCATATTTGTACTTGTCATGCTTTCACTTTATAAATTAAATAAAGCAGAGTCCAAACTTGGTCTATTTCATTATTCAGATTGCCACTTGGCTGTTCCAGTAAACTATGAATGGTTAGGGGTAACCTCAGGTATAAATTTGTATTAAACTGGTGGCCTGTTACCAATCTTCATAACAACAGGTATTAGTTTAATTTCCTACTGGTTAGATCTTGGACATAATCTCTTCTTATGCATGAAATGCAGACTTGTGTGGGATGATCATCGCAGTCCAAGCAAATTATGGTTCATTTGTTTCTAAAGCAATGGAGCAGAACAGGGCCTTTAGTGCCCTCTTATTTAACCCCTTAACAAAAAATCTAGTGATCAAACAACCCTGAGGGAAATGGCCTTTAAAAAAAAAAATTCAGAAAGGAGAAATGCTATTCTCTCAAAAACAAACTCCATTAGTTGAGCCATGTGTATTGTCTGCAAATGCTTTGGATAAATGCAATCAATGGATGAATCTAAATTTAACCATCTGGGAATGAGTTGACATACATCAAAATGCAAAACTGTTTGCATAAATTGTTCAAATATGCAACCAATCTGAAGTCTGTGTATCCTAAAAAATGTCAGGAACAATTTGACCGCAAGAGAAACAGAACTATCAAATTAGAAGGCGGTAGATGAAATCTTTGGGGCAGATTACCACATAAGTACTGAAAATTGATTGAATGATTTGGTGAATGAGAGCGGCAGGTTATTTCATTTTGATAGCTTCATAAGTGTGCCTATGAAGACAGATTGTCTGATAGTAGAAAAAATAATTATTTCATATCTACCCTTGGCTAATCTATCTTCTTGGGTTATCACTATGCTTAGATTAATTTATTACAACAATTTACGGTAATTTTCGCTCCATCAACTTACAGTAACTTAATTCTTTAGAAGACAACAGAGTTGTTTTAGACTTATCCATATGGAATGCACTTGCAGATGACAAATTTAAACCTGGCTTTAAGTCCAGTGGTGGCCAAAAGTAAATAACTTTGGGGTCAAAATGCAGACAAATTTAATTTATACCAGTTAAATGTATAAAAATTATTAGTGATGTGTTAATTACAGTCTAAGTTCCTGTCACTGGCTGAAAAATGAGTCTTAAAACTAGATTTAACCCTTTACAACACGATCCAGAGTATTAACGACCTTGAAAGAGAAGGCTTTGAAAACATTTTGGGAAAAGAAGAAAATACTGCTCCTTTTCCCACAATGTTTTCTACTCTGTCAAATACAGAAATTACCATTTAAGCTGCATCTAATTTGTCATCTGCAAATGCTTTCAATTTGGCCCAGTCCAAATTTTTTTTTTTGTCATTTGGTAAAAAGTGTAAGTTGCTGTACTGTGCACTTAGGATTGTTTGATAAAAGATTAACATTCATTACAGTTTGTACTGGTAGAAAAGGCTTTTTATTGCCCTCATATTTTGATCTCTGGGATAGGCAATGGTATGTTCAGTTCAATGAAGGAGAGATTGGAATTAATATGAAAAACAATATCAAGTATTTGCCTTTTCATATTTGACAATAATCCAAAATTTCTTTTTAAATCTATGTAAGTGTATGAAGTTTGAATGCACTTTTAACAACAGCTGCACGATTTTATTTGAAATGAAGCTACTTGTGAAGATTTCAAATTTTGCTTTTCTAATTTTTTGAGATATTTCGTTTTGCTAGAAGAATTTCCCATTGGTGTTTTATGAGTAGACAGATTCAGATAAAAGTAATAATTATGTGACCCATACATAGTATTTGGCCCTTTACCACAAAGTCAAGTGTTTAACGACCCTTGGAAAAAAGGCTTTTAAAAACATTGTTGGTAAAAGAGAAAATGCTTGTAATCAGCATTTTTACCCTCTCCTGAACACAAAGTGCTCAAGGTGAGCTTTTGAGATTGTGTTGTGTCAGTCATACATCATCCTTTGTCTGTCATCAGTCGTCCAACATCAACAATTAGAAGCCACTTCAGAGGCCACGTTTTCAGTCCAGTGCTTATGAAAACTGGTCAGAATGTTTGTCTTGGTAATATCTTGGATTAGTTTGAAATTGGGTCACATCTGGTCAAAAAGTAGGTCACTGAGATAAATCGTAGAAAAATCTTTTGTGCACTCTAGAGGCCATAAGTTTCAGTCAGATACTTACGAAAATTGGTCAGAATGTATGTCTTGATGAGGTCTTGGACAAGTCTGAAAATGGGTCACATTGGGTCAAAAAGTAAGTTGCTGAGAAAAATCTTAGAAAAGCCTTGTGTGAACTTTAGAGGCTGCATTTTCTATCAAATTCTCATAAAAGTTGGCATTGCACTCATGTCAATTAATGTTACACATACAGAATTTGAATTGAGAAAAAACTCGATTCTACTTATGTATATTGAGTACATTTCATGTGTTTTACATCATCACAACAAGGATTTCTTCAACTTTATCACTCCTAGATGACTTTTACTTAGGTGAGTGCTTTAGGGCCAATGGCCACTCTTGGCCCCTTTTCCCACAAACTTTTATACCCTATTGAAGACTAGTTCTGTTAATTAAGCCACATTTAATCTGCCACATACAGATGCTTTGAATTTGGACTAGTCTAAGGTTCTGTCATTTGGTAAAGGGTTAAGTCAAGTTGGCAGGCTATTCTTGCGACATAGCAAACAAACTCAGCCCTAATACTGTATCACTTTCGAAAAATTCTTGTTAATTAACCCTTTGCCACACAATCTCTGGTCTTAATGATCCTGAGACAGAAGGCATTTGAAAATATTGTGGGAAAAGTAGAAAAGCATTTTCTCCTTTCTCCATGACATTTTCTACCCTTTCTTAGATAAGTCCCATCATTTGACTATCATTTTATTTGTTGTCTGCAATTTCTCTGAATTTGGACCAGTCTAAAATTTTGTTGTTTGGTAAAGAGTTAAGTGTTTATCTCCTTCAAAATTCGTCAGACCCAAGGAGGGTTATCAGTAATTTCCCTATCCCATAGGACAAGCATGTTGGTTTAGAATCAGAAAAATTTGACAAAAATTTTAATCTGGTTCACATCATCATTATACCAGTTATTTTAGTGACAGTTTTATTTCCAAACATTTTGTTTTAATATTTTCGAGCAAAATCTCTTATTAAAGTTGACATAAATATCAATAATGAATGCTGTAGTAATTTTTTCATCACTTTTTACTACTGCTTTTGCATACTTAAAACATGAAAGATCTTTTACTAAACGGCAGAAGAGATACTTCAAAATGAATATAGATGAGCCATGTTCTGTGAAAAGGAGGATTAATGCATCTTCAAAAATTATCAACCCAGATCAGCAGCCTGTGCAGTCAGCACAAGCTGACCTTGTCCAAAACTTTTTGCTATTTGTCAATTTTCTGCATGTCCAAGGGCTACTTTACCTCATGATTCAGTCGGTTGTTAGACAAAATGGACTTTAGGCTACATGATCATGGGATCGCTTGATTTGTATCATGCATCACACATATGCAGTAAGTCCCCTTTTGCCAGAGCATGGCTCTTATATTTTTAAAAAGGTGGAGGGCATAACAGGTACAGGAATGAGAATATTGAAGCTCTTTTGCGATTCAATTGGAAGAGAAATGATGATAAGTAAGTACAGCAAATGCCTCTATTTCCTCATTGTTTAACCCTTTAGCACACAATCCAGACTTTTAACAACCCTGAGAAAGGAGTCTATTGAAAACATTGTGGGAAAAGGAGAAAATGCTTGTAACAATTTTCAATTTTTCAGTCACATTTATTGTGTCGTCTGCAAATTATTTCAGTTTGGACAAGTGCCAACTTTTGTTGCCTGGTAAAGAGTTAATAGCATTGATGAAAAGTGAAATTTTAATCAGAAAAAACTGTACAGTAATGGGTTATAGAGTTACACACTCACAAAAAAGTATTGAATTACTAATTGGTACAAGAAAATGATAATGCTCTGTGATATCCACTTGCTAAGGCATGAATAAGTGCAACAGGGTATCGATTAACCCTTTACCACACAATCCCGACTTTTAACAACCCTGAGAAAAAAGCCTTGTGAAAACATTGTGGGAAAAGGAGAAAATGCTGGTAACCAGCATTTTCTCCTTTTCCCCCAATGTTTTCTACCCTTTCCAAAACAAATTGCAATTTTTGAGCCACATTTATTTTGTCGTCTGCAAATACTTTCGATTTGGGCCAGTCTAAAATTTTGTCATTTGGAAAAAAGTTAATGATAACAAACCTTGTATAGTGGTGTCATAAATGGGTCTGTAAATAGATCCACATAAAAGTCTGCAAAATAAACATGTTGCAAATAACTGTTTATTCATTTAACTCTTGAACAAACTACAGAGCTTAAGGCCTGTCCAAATTGAAAGCTTTTGCAGACGACAAATTAAATGTAGCTGAAGTGATGGGATTTGTCACCGGCTGGGTATAAAACATTGTGGGTAAAGAAGAAAATGCTGGTTACCAGCATTTTCTCCTTTTCCAACAATGTTTTCAAAGGCCATCTTCTTCAGAGTCATTGAAACTCGGGGTTAAGGCTAATACCAAGTTGTAGGTCAAAAGCCAGCCTATAAATGTATAGCTTGCGTGAAAATGAATAGCAACTTAGCATTGCTTTTCCACTTTTTAGCTCACCTGAGCACATAGTGCTCAGGGTGAGCTATTGTGATCGATCGTTGTCCGGCGTCCGTCCGTCCGTCCGTCCGTCCGTGAACAATTACTTAAAAAATCTTCTCCTCTGAAACCGCCCAACAAATTTCAGTGAAACTTCACAGAAATGATCCTTAGGTGATGCACTTTCAAAATACTTCAAAAATTTGAATTCCATGAAGAACTCTGGTTGCCATGGCAACCGAGAGAAAAAACGTGAAAAATCTTCTTGTCCCAAACCGTAAGGGCTAGAGCTCTCATATTTGGCATGTAGCATCATCTAGTGGCCCTCTACCAAAATACTTCAAATTATGGCCCTAGTTTGAAAATGGCCCTATGTTGTGGGTTCTTGGATTTCACATAGAGATAAAGAAGGAAATCTTTAAAAATCTTCTTGTCCCAAACCATAAGGGCTAGAGCTCTCATATATGGCATGTAGTATCATCTAGTGGCCCTCTACCAAAATACTTCAAATTATGGCCCTAGTGTGGAAATTGGCCCTATGTTGTGGGTTCTCGGATTTCACATAGAGATAAAGAAGGAAATCTGTAAAAATCTTCTTGTCCCAAACCGTAAGGGCCAGAGCTTTCATATTTGGCATGTAGCATCACCTAGTGGCCCTCTACCAAAATACTTCAAATTACGGCCCTAGTGTTAAAAATGGCCCTATGTTGTGGGTTCTCGGATTTCACATAGAGATAAAGAAGGAAATCTTTAAAAATCTTCTTGTCCCAAACCATAAGGGCTAGAGCTCTCATATATGGCATGTAGTATCATCTAGTGGCCCTCTACCAAAATACTTCAAATTATGGCCCTAGTTTGAAAATGGCCCTATGTTGTGGGTTCTCGGATTTCACATAGAGATAAAGAAGGAAATCTTTAAAAATCTTCTTGTCCCAAACCTTAAGGGCTAGAGCTTTGATATTTGGCATGTAGCATCATCTAGTGACCCTCTACCAAAATACTTCAAATTATGGCCCTAGTTTGAAAATGGCCCTATGTTGTGGGTTCTCGGATTTCACATAGAGATAAAGAAGGAAATCTTTAAAAATCTTCTTGTCCCAAACCATAAGGGTTAGAGCTCTCATATATGGCATGTAGTATCATCTAGTGGCCCTCTACCAAAATACTTCAAATAATGGCCCTAGTGTGGAAATTGGCCCTATGTTGTGGGTTCTCGGATTTCACATAGAGATAAAGAAGGAAATCTGTAAAAATCTTCTTGTCCCAAACCTTAAGGGCTAGAGCTTTCATATTTGGCATGTAGCATCATATAGTGACCCTCTACCAAAATACTTCAAATTATGGCCCTAGTGTTGAAAATGGCCCTATGTTGTGGGTTCTCGGATTTCACATAGAGATAAAGAAGGAAATCTTTAAAAATCTTCTTGTCCCAAACCATAAAGGCTAGAGCTCTCATATATGGCATGTAGTATCATCTAGTGGCCCTCGACAAAAATACTTCAAATAATGGCCCTAGTGTGGAAATTGGCCCTATGTTGTGGGTTCTTGGATTTCACATAGAGATAAAGAAGGAAATCTGTAAAAATCTTCTTGTCCCAAGCCTTAAGGCCTAGAGCTTTGATATTTGGCATGTAGCATCATCTAGTGGCCCTCTACCAAAATACTTCAAATTATGGCCCTAGTTTGAAAATGGCCCTATGTTGTGGTTCTCAGATTTCACATAGAGATAAAGAAGGAAATCTGTAAAAATCTTCTTGTCCCAAACCATAAGGGCTAGAGCTCTCATATATGGCGTGTAGTATCATCTAGTGGCCCTCTACCAAAATACTTCAAATAATGGCCCTAGTGTGGAAATTGGCCCTATGTTGTGTGTTCTCGGATTTCACATAGAGATAAAGAAGGAAATCTTTAAAAATCTTCTTGTCCCAAACCGTAAGGGCCAGAGCTTTCATATTTGGCATGTAGCATCATCTAGTGGCCCTCTACCAAAATACTTCAAATTACGGCCCTAGTGTTGAAAATGGCCCTATGTTGTGGATTCTCGGATTTCACATAGAGATAAAGAAGGAAATCTTTAAAAATCTTCTTGTCCCAAACCATAAGGGCTAGAGCTCTCATATATGGAATGTAGTATCATCTAGTGGCCCTCTACCAAAATACTTGAAATTATGGCCCTAGTGTTGAAAATGGCCCTATGTTGTGTGTTCTCGGATTTCACATAGAGATAAAGAAGGAAATCTTTAAAAATCTTCTTGTCCCAAACCTTAAGGGCTAGAGCTTTCATATTTGGCATGTAGCATCATCTACTGACCCTCTACCAAAATACTTCAAATTATGGCCCTAGTGTTGAAAATGGCCCTATGTTGTGGGTTCTCGGATTTCACATAGAGATAAAGAAGGAAATCTTTAAAAATCTTCTTGTCCCAAACCATAAGGGCTAGAGCTCTCATATATGGCATGTAGTATCATCTAGTGGCCCTCTACCAAAATACTTCAAATAATGGCCCTAGTGTTGAAATTGGCCCTATCTTGTGGGTTCTCGGATTTCACATAGAGATAAAGAAGGAAATCTTTAAAAATCTTCTTGTCCCAAACCGTAAGGGCTAGAGCTTTGATATTTGGCATGTAGCATCATCTAGTGGCCCTCTACCAAAATACTTCAAATAATGGCCCTAGTGTTGAAAATGACCCTATGTTGTGGGTTCTCGGATTTCACATAGAGATAAAGAAGGAAATCTTTAAAAATCTTCTTGTCCCAAACCATAAGGGCTAGAGCTCTCGTATATGGCATGTAGTATCATCTAGTGGCCCTCTACCAAAATACTTTAAATTATGGCCCTAGTTTGAAAATGGCCCTATGTTGTGGATTCTCGGATTTCACATAGAGATAAAGAAGGAAATCTTTAAAAATCTTCTTGTCCCAAACCATAAGGACTAGAGCTCTCATATATGGCATGTAGTATCATCTAGTGGCCCTCTACCAAAATACTTCAAATTATGGCCCTAGTGTTGAAAATGGCCCTATGTTGTGGGTTCTCGGATTTCACAAAGAGATAAAGAAGGAAATCTTTAAAAATCTTTTTGTCCCAAACCTTAAGGGCTAGAGCTTTCGTATTTGGCATGTAGCATCATCTAGTGACCCTCTACCAAAATACGTCAAATTATGGCCCTAGTCTTGAAAATGGCCCTATGTTGTGGGTTCTCGGATTTCACATAGAGATAAAGAAGGAAATCTTTAAAAATCTTCTTGTCCCAAACCATAAAGGCTAGAGCTCTCATATATGGCATGTAGTATCATCTAGTGGCCCTCTACCAAAATACTTCAAATAATGGCCCTAGTGTGGAAATTGGCCCTATGTTGTGGGTTCTCGGATTTCACATAGAGATAAAGAAGGAAATCTTTAAAAATGTTCTTGTCCCAAACCATAAGGGCTAGAGCTTTCATATTTGGCATGTAGCATTATGGTGTTGAGCTGAGTTGCATTTCAGGTGAGCGATTTAGGACCATCATGGTCCTCTTGTTTTTATGTTTAGAAATAAACTTGATGAAGGAAAAGGTACAAAAAGGAAATACTTAAATTTTTGTTCTTTATGAGAATTTCTCTCTAAACTATAAATAGTTTTTTGATATTCAACATTTCTGAAATTCTATTGCTGAAACAGATTTCTAACTCAAGAATTTTAGGTATATTTTACTTTACTCACTCTAAGTGAACAACTAGACGATAGATCATTAACCCTTTACTGCACAATGCTGCCTTTTAACGACCCTGGGAAAGAAGCCTCTTGGTAACCGGCATTTTCTCCTTTTCCCACAATATTTTCTACCCTATCACAGAAATATTGCACCGTTTTAGCCACATTGAAACTGTCGTCTGCAAATGCTTTTGATTTGGACAAGGCTAAAATTTTGTCGTCTAGTTAAGGATTAAAAGCCCTCATGGTTACCTTACCCTTTACCAAATGGCAACGGTTTAGATTCAACCTAATATTGGAGGCATAATTATGAAGTCTACCAAGAAAAAGTTGCTCAAAAGATGATTTCTGTCTTTGAAAGGGTAGAAAACATTGTGGTAAAAAAAGGAAAATGTTGGATACCAGCATTTTCTCTTTTTTCCATAATCGTTTCATAAGCCCTCTTCCTTGGGGTCATTAAAACAGCATATTTTCCTTTTCCCATATTTTCAAAAGCTTTCTTCCTTAGGGTTGTTAAAACATGTGAATGTTTGTGAATGGTAAAGGGTTAAAGATTTCCTACCACCTTCAGACATTGACCTTTTTTCTCTTTGCTAGAAACATTGTGACCAAAGGAGAAGTTGCTGGTTTTCACATCATAATTATTTGGTCATAATTTATTAAATTCTTACTTTTACTTTTATTGTTTGTATAATGTTTGATGTCATTTTCAACATTATTTCAGTTATATCCTGGCACCAGTGCACCTATCCATGCTGTCCTGGAGTCAATTTTACCAGTGCTTAGCACAATGTTCTTCCCAAGCCTCTGACTGCATTCCTACATAACCATCATAGAAACAACTATCAGCAGTGAGAAAAGAATGAATCCTTTTGCAAGGGCTATCACCAATCCTTGGAAAGAAATTGGCTGAGCTGGGGATTCGAACCAGCGACCTCTTGGTCTCAAGTCCTGTATGCTACTGACTGCACACAGATTATACCAATTTTACAAAAAATTTTTCCGTGTTGTTTTCTGCAAATTTGTTTTAGAAGGTAATGAGTCAATCCTTTACCACACAACACCTTCAGTTATCTCTTTATCAAACCACAAAATTACAGACATGTCCAAATTGTGAAAGCATTTGCAGACAACAAATTAAATGTGGCTCAAATGGCAGTATCTGTCTCTTAAGTCTTTAGCACATGACAAAATCATAGATATTCGTATGTCAAAATTGAAAGCATTTGCAGACGACAATTCAGATGTGCCTCAAGTGACAGAATCTGTCTCTTAACCCTTTACTAGATGAAAAAATTTAGACCGGTCCAAATTGAAAAAATTTGCAGATGACAAATCAAGGGTGACCCAAATGACAAAATTCGTCCTTGATAGGATAGAAAACATTGTGGAAAATGGAGAAAATGCTGGTTAGCAGCATTTTTCTCCTTTTCCCACAATGTTTTCAATGTTTTACCTTTAAACAATAGAAGCATTGTGGGAAAAGGAGAAAATGCTTGAACTGAGGCTTTTCTCCAATTTCCAAAATGTTTTTTACCCTTTCAAAGACAAATGCCAACATTTGAGGAACATTTAAATTGTTGCATGCCATCAATATGGAAGAGCCTAAAGTAGATCTTTTGTTTTTGTAGAGAAATAGTGTTAATAGTGTTCAGAATGGTTACTGGAATTTTGAATTTGAAATCAGACCTGTCATTTAATTATTGTGCTGGTATTTTAGTTATGCCTCAATATTATCTAATTCCATAGTATTGTTTTTGTGATTCCAAGACACAATTTTAATTATAAGCAATTTTACGATCTCTTTAACTGAATGAAATATTCTCTTCCATTCAATATTGTTGATTTAAAACCTTTATGAAACAACAAAAATTTAGACTGGTTCAAATTAAAAGCATTTGCAGACAACAGATGTAGCTCAAATGATGATTTTTTGCATTTGAAAGGGCAGAAAACATTGTAGGAAAAAGGAGAAAATGTTGGTTACCAGAACTTTCTCCTTTTACCACAATGTTTGAAAAGCCATCTACTTTAGGATCATTAAAACATGGATGTTGTGCAGTAAAGGGTATAGATGAACAAAAAACATAATGTTAAAAGAAATGTTCTCTTCTTTTCAATATTTCTAAGATTTTAATGCAAAATGTCAGACAAGCCCATACTTCAAAGCAACGTAAAACATGTTGTTATGAAAGAGATAATGTACTGTTGTTTGTTGACAGGACCATGCCAATACATTAGGAGATATGCCAACATATATCAGGGGGAATCTTGGGTGATTTACATCATTTGACCGATAGATTGTTCTAGATTGTTCCTCATTAATGAATGAAAAAAAAAATAAGGTAACCCTGCCAAGTATTTCACGCTGTTTGCTCTATGAAAATACTGGTAGCTATTTTCCACAACAATTCTAGGATTCAGTTCATATTTTAAATTTCAAGACAAACTATTTAGTCTCTGCTGAGACAAACCATCAGGCGAAATTGGGACAAAAGTTCAGTCCAAGGAGTCCTTTATCCCTTTACCACAGTCCTAAATTTTAACAACCCTGAGAAAGAAAGCTTTTGAAAACATTGTGGGAAAAGAAGAAAATGCTGGTAACCAGCATTTTCTTCTTTCCCAAAATGTTTTCCACTCTTTCACAGGCAAATCTCATAATTTTAGCTACATTTGAATTGTGGTCTGCAAATGCTTTCAATTTGGATGACTCCAAATTTTTGTCCTTTGGTAAAGAGTTGACACATGCATGTGAGATCTAGCTGCTTCAGAATAATTGATAAACTCTTTAAAACGTACTGAATGCAAAAAGAAACTTTTGCCAAGTTTGAATGTAAATACTTTTTTTAAAATGTAATAGATTTGGCTGAAATCTCCTGTTTTTGTAAAAGAATGTCTTGTGCATCTTTCGATATGGGCATATTGGATAGAAAGTATGATCCATTTGATTAGTTAATTTGATTTGAAATTAGGAAGTGGTCAGTTTCAAAAGTCAACAAGCACTAGCATGTGTGGCCACTGCATGCAATGTGGACTGCCTGACAGCAATGTCACATTGAGAGCACAAGCTTGTTTATATCAGTCTATGGGATGTTATTCCATTCTTCATGCAGTTCTGCTTGTAGGTTGTTGACGTTGTTTGCCTGGCCTGGATGTCCATATATCTGTCAATCAGTATTATCATTGACTAAAATGTATATGATGCTCGCCAAGGCTCGCATCATATAATTGTAGTCAACTCTTTTGATCAAAATGATAATATATAAACACTCATGTAAGATCCTCTATTTATACTGTCCTGCAGTTCAACAGAAGTTATCCAGATTGTTTTCTATCCCAGGAAATTATTTTATACTTCCTCTTCTCCATCATTATGACTTCAATAGGTTTTCATGACCTATAACCCATCAGATAGCATTTAAGATCATTTTGTGTATCTTGCAACTGACAGCCTGTAATGTCTGCCATTGTTGTCACAATTTACTTAAAATTTAATTAGTTCAAAAGATATTTACCCAACTCCTTTTTGACTGGTTAGTTATTTTCCAGATCTATTATTTTTGTGGTGTACAAAAGAACATAAGCAGCATGATATAGATTTACATCTTTTTTAAAACCTCTGTTAATTTTCAAACTCTTCTTACACTTGTATATAGCGCTTTATAATTTTAAGTTCTTCACTGATATTAGCACATGTTATTCTAAAATTAGATGTGTTCACAAATGCTTGACTGCTGTAGTCTAAATTAATTGAGCACATCATTACATGATCTGCTCTCCTTGTTTCAAAGCAACTCTAAAGTAATGGGTAGGGTTGAAAAACAATGAACGTCTTTACTTTTTTAGCTCAACTGAGCATGAATTGCTCAAGGTGAGCTTTTGTGATCGTGCTGGGTCTGGCGTCGGTCATCCATCGTGCAGTCATCAACATTACCTTGTGTGCACTCTAGAGGCCACACTTTCAGTCAGATACTCATGAAACCTGGTCAGAATGTTTGTCTTGATAAAATCTCTGACATATTCGAAATTGGGTCATGTGGAGTCAAAAAGTATGTCACTGGGCCAAATCTTTGTGTGCGCTTTAGCGGCTACACTTTCAGCCTGATACTCTTGAAATTTGGTCAGAATATTTGTCTTGATAATATCATGGACAAAGTCGAAATTGGTTCATGTTGGATTTTTGGTCACTGGGGCAAATATTAGAAAAACCCTGTGTGCACTCTTGGGGCCACATGTTTAGCCTGATACTCATGAAACTAGGTCAGATTGTCTATCTTGATGATACCCCATACTTGTTAGAAATTGGGTCATGTCTGGGCTAAATTTTGGGAAAGCCTTGTGTTCACCATAGAGGCCCCATTTTCAGCCTTATAGAGTCTTATGAAGATTGGTCAGAATGTTTATCTTGTTGATATCTCAGAAAAGTTTGAAAAAGGGTCATGTTGGTTTAAAAAGTAGGTCACAGAGTCATATCTTAGAAAACCTTGTGTGCACTCTAGAGGCCACACTTTCAGCCTGATACTCTTGAAACTTAGCCAGAATGTTTGTCTCAATGATATCTTGGTCAGGATCTAAATTGGATCATGTGGGGTCAAAAAGTAGGTCAGTGGGCCAAAACTTAAAAAAACCTTGTGTACACACTAAAGGCAACATTTTTAGCCTGAAACACATGAAACTTAGTCAGAAAGTTCGTCTCGATGATATCTTGGACAAGTTTGAAATTGAGCCACATTGGGTTGAAAAGTAGGTCATGGGGCCAAATCGTAGAAAAACCTTGTGTGCACTGTAGAGGCCACATTTTCTGCTTGATTCTCTTGAAACTAGGTCAGAAAGTTTGTCTTGATGATATCTTGGACAAGTTCCAAAGTCGGTCACATCTGGTATCAAAGTAGGTCACTGGACCAAATCTTAGAAAAACCTTGTGTGGACCGTAGAGGCTACATTTTCAGCGTTATACTCAGGAGTTCAAGTACTGTCTGATCAGTTCAAGAACTGACTTTGTTATAGAACAAAAATTGTCATTCTACTTGCTGTTAGAAGCAGACATCAGCAACCTCGTGATTCATGAACCGCAGTTCAGCAATTGTATTATTGGTTTAGCCTTTCACCATAAAATCCCAAGTTTAAACAACCCTGAGAAAGAAGCCTTTTGAAATCACTTGAGAAAAGGAGAAAATGTGGGTTACCAGCATTCTATCCTTTTCTCACATTATTGTCTACCATTTTTCAAACAGATCCACTCATTGGAGACACATGAAAATTGTTGTCTGCAAATGCTTTCAATTTGGACGGGCCCAAAATTTTGTCGTCTGGTTTAGAGTTAAAGAGTTTGTATGATTTGAGAAAGGTTTCTTGAATGTACATGAGCTTACAAGTTATTCTGGAACATATTTCATATGGAAGATTACATAGTATAAAAGGTTTTACATGAATGATGTGTGATCTGCTTTGAAATACATATATGAAAGCGAGTGACTGTGTGAAATTTAAAAAAGGACAACAACAAAGTTTTATAAAAGGCAACTTGCTATGGAATGTCGAAAAGCAACAAAAACAAAATTTTGCAAAAAGTATCTTGCTATAGAATTCAGGAATAGATTTACAATAACAACAAAGTTTCATGATAAGTATGTTGCTATGGAATTTTGAAAAACAACAAAGTTTAACAAAAAGTATGTTGCTATGGAATTAAGAAAAACAACATAAACAACAACAGTTTTTAAAAAAGTATGTTGTTACAGACTTTAGAAAAACAACAACGGCAACAAAGTTTCACAAAATGTACGTTGGTTTTGGATTTAGAAAAACAGCAACAAAGTTTTACTATAAGCATGTTGCTATGTAATTCAGAAAGAAAACAACAATAAAGTTGTTCACAAAGAGTATATTGCAGTTTAGAAAAACAAAAACAAAGTTTCACATGTTACTATAGAATTTAGAATATGTTGCTGTTGAATTTAGAAAAGAAAAACAACAACAACAACATTCCACAAAAAGTATGTTGCTATCAAATTTAGAAAAAATGGGAAAAACAACAACAACAACAACTAAGTTTTACAAAAAGTATGTTCAGTTGAGTTTAGAAAAAAACAACAACAGTTATTAATAGAAAGGCAATAGTCTGTTAAGGTGTTCGGTTCATTATGTGCAGTGGGCATGCTAAGCATGCCGCCATAAAAAATGCATGTAAATTCAATAGATAAATGCAATAGTTCAAAGGAAGGAGCATGTCCTGACATAAAAAAATAATCTGATGCAAGTGCGCCTCACTGATAAGAAGTACCTTTTAAGGGTCAGAAGTTGTCTGCATTCTGCCATTAACTCTTAACTATACATGGCTAAAAAATATAGCTAGATATACTAAAATGATGGGATTTTTCTTTAAAGGTTTTGAAAAAATTGTAGGAAAAGGAGAGAATGCTGCTTTTAATTCTGTCACAGTGACTATCATCAATTTCTCGGAAAGAAATTGGCAGAGCTGGGGATCAAATCAGCGAACCCCTGTTCTCAAGTCCTGTACGCTACCGACTGAGCTACCAGGGCTTGGCCAGAAAGTCAAGAAAGCCTCTAGTATTATTTTCAATAATGAGACGTCTACAGCGCTTCTTTTTCATATTTGGACATTTACTGTGCACCGTACTTGAGACCCATCAAAAACTAAAATTGCCTTCGGGGACAGTTATCTATATTACCTCTAATATTAGTTATAGTGCTACTCTAGCCCTTGGCCTGTGTCTCTCACTTCAAAAGACTTAAAGTTTGGTCTGCAATTCCAGGCTTTTGGACCCTACATGTCCCAACTACACAGCTGCATAACTGGACAGGATACAAAATAATCAAGCAATGTACATCCACAATCAGACTATGTTTTGTGTGATTTGATTGTGAGGTTGCCTTTCTGAAAGAATCAGACAGGGCAGATCAAAGATCAGAATGCACAAAAGTGCAGTCTGGGTCTGTATCCACCAACCATTCTTAAGAATATTCTCAGTCCTGGGTCTGTATTCACCAACCATTCTTGAGAACATTCTTAGTCTTATTCTCCAACATTTTCTGGATTTGAAAGTAACACAACTTCTTATTGGCTAAACCATTTGGTTTAGCCAATCAGAAGTTGTGTTACTTTCAAATTTGGACAATCTTGAAGAATAGGTCTAAGAATATTCTTAAGAATGGCTGGTGAATACGGACACTGTTCTCCAGAATTTTCTAAATTTGAAAGTAACGCAACTTTCTGATTGGCTAAATCATTTGGTGTAGCCAATCAGAAGTTGTGTTACCTTTAAATTTAGAAACTCTTGGAGAATAAGACTAAGAATGTTCTTAAGAATGATTGGTGAATGCAGACCCTAATCTCAGGTATCTCAGATCTACACTGTTTGCAAAAACAAACCTAGTTTTGCCTAGCTCTCCAGGCGTTTATTGTTAGAACATTGTAAATTACATACCTCGTCAGGATTGGTTGATAATTGTTTCCATCATATGCCTAATTGACTAGACATGTGCACTTTATGCTTCCCCCTCTTGACCCTGTGCCGGCTGTTACAGCATGCCAGAATTGAAATTCTTCAGATAGATTGGATTGCCCTGGCTATGATGAAGTACTTGATGGCAGAATGATGTAAAATTTTACCTGTATGATGTTTTTTTGTGGGCTTCTAAGTTGACATGATAAATTGCTCTGCTTAAATCTTAAAAAAAAAACCAATCCCTAGTTTAATGTCTTTTAGGAAAACTTTGAAAGATTTTTAGGAAAATCTGGTAACTTGCTGGTAACAAGTATTTTCTCCTTTTCTCACACTGTTTCCTAGCCTTTCAATAACAAATTTCATCATTTTAGCTTCATTGAATTTGTTGTCTGCAAATACCATTAATTTGGACAAGTCTACAATTTTATCATTAGGCAAGGGATTAAAAGATGAAATAATGCTGTGTATAGTACTGGGTGGAAAAATCAGGCATAAGGAGAAACAAATTACTAATTGTGAACAGTTTTCTGTATTTCCAAATTGGTTGCAAACACAGTCTGCTGCAAGATACTTCAAACGTATTTACCTCTCAAGTCCTATTTTTAGCTCACATGAGCTAAAGTGCTCAAGATGAGCTTTTGTGATCGTGCTGTGTCAGTCACATGTTGTCCATCGTGCATCATCCGGGTGTCAACAATTACCTTGTAGCACTCTAGAGGCCACATTTTCTGTCCAATGCTCATGAAATTTTATGAGAATGTCTCTGTTGATAAAATCTCAGCCATAGGTGAAATAAGGACACGTTGGATCAAAATTTAGGTCACTGGGCCAAATGTTAGAAAAACCTTATGTGCACTCTAGAAGCCACATTTCAAGTCTGATACTCAAGAAACTTTGTCAGATTGTTTGTTTTGATAATACCTTGGACAGGTTTGAAATCAGGTCATGTCGGGTCTAAAAGTAAGTCACTGGGCCAAATCTTAGAAATACCTTGTGTGCACTCTAGAGGCCACATTTTCAACCCAATACTCATTAAACTCCATCAGAATGTTTGTTTTGATGATATCTTGGGCAAGTACAAAACTGTCTCACATTGGGGGTAAATCTTTAAAAAAAAAAAACCCTTGTGTGCACCCTGAAGCCTGATACTCAAGAAAATTGGTTAGAATGTGTGTCTTGATAATGTCTTGGACAAGTTCAAAATCTGGTCATTCAGGTCAAAAAGTAGGTCACTGGGCCAAATCTTAGAAAAACCTTGAGTGCACTCTAGAGTTTTGATGATATCATGGGAAAGTACCAAATTGGATAGCATCTTGTCAAAAAGTAGGTCACTGGGTCAAAATTTAGAAAAACCTTTGTGCACTCTAGAGGCCATATTTTCTGCCCAATATTTATGAAACATTGTCAGAATGTTTGTCTTGATTACATCTCACACACATTTGAAATAATATCATGTTTGGTCAAAAATAAGGTAACTGTGCCAAGTCTTAGTAAAACCATGTGTGCACTATAGAGGCCATATTTTCAGCCAGATACTCATAAAACTCAGTCAGAATGTTTGTTTGATGATATCTCTAAAAATAGATCAGTTCTGTTTAAAAGTAGTAGCACTAATGCGTTTTACTTCATTACAACCAGGATCTCTCCAGCTTTGTCAGTCCTACATGACTTTACTCTGTTGAGCGCTTTAGGGCCAATGGCTCTCCTGTTTCATACCAAAGTACCTGGCAGAAGCCACTAGGTAACCACTAACCACTATTTAAGTGGCTGGTGACTATCCAACCTGCCATATTAGAACAGCTCCAGTGCCCACCAGGACTCAAGCCTTTGACCTCCTAGTCTATGGGAAGATCCTAACAACTACATTTCAGAGACAGTTGCATATGCATATATGTGAGTCACGATAATCAGGGTGCATGCAGACTGAGTCCTTTACCAATACTGTCTGGTGTAAATAATGAGACACTCATCAGATATTAAAATTTTGTGCCCTTAAATTTGCAAAATTTGTCAAGTTGTGTCTGTATTTTATATCTTACAGGGTGATTTATTTAGCTGTATAAGATTAAAAAATTATAACAGAAATTCTTCACTTTCAGGTCTCGAGTTTCCTCCACAGACAAGGACAGGGCCATGTTTGAGGTCAGTAAATCTCTTCTAAGGTACTGTTTGACCCATTACAAAGTCAAACATTATTTGAAACAAAGATGTGAAACAAAAAATCAAATTCTTCAGCAATCACCAAATGGCCCCAGTAGTAGTCAATAGCCCCATCTCCTTACTCTTCCACCCCTCCCCACTGGTCAAATCTGGGGGCTTCTTTACTGTTTGCTCCTTTATTTGCAAAAAGCTTTATATCACATGTCTATAGGTCTCAGAAAAAAGACCAGCATTTTCATGCACTCTAGTTTCCATATATAGCTTTCTGTAATTAAATTGTGTTTCATCTCTTTACCACACAACAAAGAAAAAGACTTGTTCAAAGTAAAAGCATTTGCAGACAACAATTTAAATGTGGCTCAAACCATAGAATCTGTCTTTGATAGGTTAGAAAACATTGTGGGAAAAGGAGAAATGCTGGTTAGCAGCATTTTCTCCTTTTCCCACAATGTTTACAAAGGGCTTCTCGTTCAGGGTCATTAAAATTTGGAATTGTGTGGTATAGGGTTAACAGGTACAGGTATTATGTAAAGTTATATTTTAAAGAGAGACTTGGAAAATTTTGTCAAACTTGCTTTTAAAGTAAGAAATTATGTTTTTTATACTGGTACTTTGCTACCATGCCATGTATAAAAAAAAAACTTTTGTTGATTAAAGACGGGACAATTTTGCCCTGGTTTTGTTGAAACTTTTTCAGAATACATGTCATAGTGATATCTTCAACAAAAAGATGGCTTAACATTTTGCATGTCTGGTATACAAATGATCTTTATTTTATCAATTTTCAGACTTTATACTCGTTCTGTACATTTGTGGTATGGATTACATTTAGAAGGAAAGATTATGAGGTGGTCAAGAAGGAAATAGGGAGGTTTGTATTAGTATGAGATATATAAGGTGTCTTTCGATAAATGAGCCATGCTCTGGCAAAAGGGGGCTTAATGCATCTGCAAAAAGTATCGACCCAGGTCAGCCTGCGCTGTATTTAACTCTTTATTCAGTTTTAAATCTGGACATAACATGTTAAAGTCTAGCTTTTGGGGTAGTTTCACCCTTTGACGCACAATCCTGAGTTTCGACAACCCTGAGTAAAGACGCTTTTGAAAATTTTGTGGGAAAAGAAGAAAATGCTGGTTACCAGCATTTTCTTTTTCCCCACATTGTTTTCTACTCTAATTAGGGAAAATTGTCGTTTGAGTCATATCTAATAGATCGTTTGCAACAGCTTTTAATTTGTATGAGTCTAAAATACTTTTGTTTGATAAAGAGTTCAGTAAGCCAAGCTACTACCTTTTTGATTGGCATAGAGATTCTGTCAGTCATAAGACAAGTTTTGAATAAACAATGTAACAATCAAGAACAGAATGGTTAATGAAAACAGACTGGCTATACATGTTGAAAAATTTACTGTTATGTCATGTTTGTTACTGTTTTGTACCATCTGTTTTAAATATTGGGTGTGGTTAATGTCCTGAATAAATGGGCTGGTTCCTGGTCTGTTGTCATGGATCATTTCCAACAAATTAAACGATTGCTGGTAACCACAGACCACAGGGTCATGTTACCATAGTGATGAAAGGTGTCTGACACCTTCTGACCTTGTAACTTACCTTGGCCAGACATTTTGTTGCTGATAAGCCAAAAGGATAATCTAGAGACGGCACAGTTTCATAGGGAAAGAAATTAGGTTACTACCAGCATCACCATTACGGCATTACACATGGTAGGCTTTCTATCAGCGTTTTCCAGCTGACACAAATGGTTGAATGTACTGCTTATCTCTTCAACCCTTCAAATATTAATGATTTTTTTTTATACCTTTATACATACTGATGCTCTTAACCTAGGAAATTAACTGTATTTTTGAAAGGTTGAATGGCAGAATTATGTCTAAATCATAGTTATGCCATGATTAACAACTTTAAATCATAGGGCAACATTAAATTGAATTTTTTTCATCTTTAATATGCCAGAATTATATTTTCCTTTTTTTTTCCTCATACAATTCATTCTAAGCATACACAAGGCCCTTTAACTCTTTCACTACTAACTCCAACTCCAGAAATTACATGTTTTTTCCAAGCTCTAAAAATAGATTTCCAATGCCATTTAAAACAACATTCATCATAGTTTAAAAATAGAGTAGTGGACAGCATAGATCAAGATCAGACTGCACGTCCAGTGCAGTCTGATCTTGATCTGCGCTGTCCGCAAAAGGTAGTCAAGTCATCATTAGTAGTGAAAGAGTTAACCCTTTACTAAGCAAACCCATGTTTTCACAACCCAGGACAAGAAGACTTATTAAAACTTGGATTGTCAGCAATTCTTTCTTTTCTCACAAAGTTTTCAAAAGCTGTCTTTCATGGTGTCATGAAATACACTTTCTACCATTTAATGAAAGATTCGGCCATTTAAGCCACGTTGTTTTTGTCATCTGCAATTACATACAATACGGACAAGTCTAAAATTTAGCTGGTTGATTAAGGAGTCAATGATTTACCATATGCAAAAATAAATTTGCCCAAGTGATGGGGTTTGTTTCTGAAAGAGCAGAAAGAGTTTCTGAAAGAGTAGAAAACATAGTGGGAAAAGAAGAACATCCTGTTGACCAGCATTTGAGAAATAATTCATTTGTTGTTTACAAATTGCTTTCAGATCAGACAAGTCTAGAATTTTTGTTGTTTGGTAAAGTGTTAATCTAGCTTATAGCAATGGGTTCAGTCTTGGAACCATCAGTGTTGGATGGTTTTGCAAAATGTTCTAGTCAAATTGTTACAAGGAAGTTCTCCTTCTCCATATTTCCAATTTATTACAATATTTTTCTAATTCACATGTTGTTCTCTGAGACTGTTAATCAAAGATGAACATTCCTTAACTCTTTACCAAATGACAAAATTTTAGACTGGTCCAGATTCAAAGCATTTGCAGTCGACAATTTAAATGTGGCTCAAAAATTGAAATTTGTTTTGGGTAGGGTAGAAAACATTGTGGGAAAAGGAAAAAATGCTGGTCACCAGCATTTTCCCCTTTTCCCACAATGATTTCAAAAGGCTTCTTTCTCAGAGTCTTTAAAAGTCAGGATTGTGTGGTAAAGGGTTAAAATGTCTGTATTCACCAATAATTTTTTCGAACATTCTTCGTGTAATTATAGATTTAAAAGGTAATGCAACTTCTGATTGGGTAAACCATTTCATTTAACCAATCAGAATTTGGGTTGCTTTCAAATTTAGAAAATTCTTGAGAATAAGACTAAGAATGTTCTTAAGAATGGTTGGTGAATAAGGAACCTGACTTCTATCTTTGCAGAATGCTACGTTCTGATACCTTTAATCCAGCTATTAGGGTGAAAAATGCTCCTGAAGGTATGTGTATATATTTTGTTTAAATTGATTTCTTGATTTAAACCCTTAGAGTGCTGCAACCGCCTTAACTCTTTACAAAACAATAAAATTTTGGGTTTGACCAGTTTGAAAGCATTTGCAGACAACAATGAAGTACAGGTATGGCTAAAATGATTTGATTTGTCTTTGAAAGGGCAGAAAACATTTTGGGGAAAGGAGAAGATGCTGGTTACCAGCAATCTTTTCTTTTCCCAAAATGCTTTCAAAAGCCCAGGGTCCTTAATAAATTTGGAATATTTGGTAAATGGTTAAATTGTTTTAGCAAACAGTATTGGTAGAAATCAGACTGCACAGAACTTCACCGTCTGCTTTTTGTCACATATATTGGACATACACTGATCAGTCTGATCTTAACCTCAACCATCTGCAATTTTTTTTTAAGCTTTAACCAAAAATATCTATGACTTAAAAACCCAAAGGAAGACAAATTGAAAGCAGTGACCAGCATTTTCTCCCTTTCCCACACAGTTTTCTGCATGTCCTAAAACAATTTTCATTACATGGGTATCATTTAACTCTTTGCCACACAACAAAATTTTAGACTCATCCAAGTTGAAAGCATTTGCAGACGACAAAATTAATGTGACTCAAAAATTGAAATTTGTTTTGGGAAGGGTAGAAAACATTGTGGGAAAAGGAGAAAATGCTGGTGTCCAGCATTTTCTCCTTTTCCCACAATGTTTTCAAAAGGCTTCTTTCTCAGAGCTGTGAAAACCAAGCCTTGTTTGGTAAAGGGTTAATTTTTCTTCTGTGAATTCTTTCAACATGGACAAGTCTGAAATATGTTCATCAAGTAAACCATTAAGTTGCTATTAGCAGTAAAAGAGTTTCTGAACATTTCATTGTTACAGAGAAAGATGCGGACAAGAAGGAAGAGAAGACTGAAGGAGGGAAAAAAGAAGTAAAAATAGAAAACAAGCTGACTCCCGCAGAATACAGAAGACTTCATCCGTAAGTACACATTACTTCACCACTATCATACAATTTTGGATAAATTTGATGTTTTTTCACATGGTTTTTGGTTCGAATCTAATAATGAGGGAGAGGTCTACCTTTGGAACTTCTAACATAAACCAACATTTCAAAGAAAAATATAATCAAAAGACAAAATTTATTTTAACAACAACTATTAGGTGTCTTGGAAGTAAATCCAGAATTTCACAGTTTTAACTTAATACCAAACACCAAAAGTTTTAGACTTGCTGAAACTGAAAGCATTTGCTGACTACAAATGAATTATGGTATTTTTCTCCAAAAGTACAGAAAACATTGTCGGAAAAATGGCTATGAGCATTTTCTCCTCTTCCATCAACATTTGCAAATCCTTCTTTTAAAGGGTCATAAGCACAGGATTGTTTTGTAAAGGGTTAATTCAGAACCAGTTATATAGATTGAAAATAGTATATTTTTCCTTATTCTGTCATTTTGGAACATTTTTGTAAAGGACCTGAACTCTTTACCAGACATCAACATTTTAGAATTGTCCAAATTGTAAGCTTTTGCAGATGTCAAATTAAATGTTGCTCAAAAGATGAAATTCAACTGTTAAGGGGTGGAAAACATTGTCAGAGAAGGAGAAAATGCTGGTTTCTTGCATTTTCTCCTTTCCCTACAATATTTTCGAAAGCCGTCTTCCTTGTTTAAACTCAGGATTGTTTAATAAAGGGTTAAAATAAATGTTTTATCTATTTTGACAGAATTTTTTATGTCCACATAAATTATGCATACCTCTTACCTTGTTTTTTTCAAAATTGTGTCCCATTTTATTTTTCAGGAAGCGGCCAGCTATAAAGTCCATAATTCAGTAAGTACCTAGGTTTGTTTGACCATCTTCTCCCCTAAAGTGTCCTTGGACATGACATTTCAGAGCCCTGGCCTAATACTAGTGAAACACAGGACATGCATGAAAAAGGAGGCTGTCATGACAGCTGAAAATATATTGAAAGTGGCAAATCAACATTCAGTCAATTTGCTTGAAGATCAACCCATTACATCAGCTAGTCTAGAAAGGGTCTTTGGAAACACTGTGAGAAATGGAGAGATTGGACACAATGATGTTTTATGTTGTTGTTTTTTTCTCACAGATGCAGGGGTGTGGAAATCTTAGAAATTTCTACTTGTCCGTGGACAAGTAAATTACAAAAATCTACTTGTCCGCCAGTGTGGCTCACTTGTCCAAAACAATCGATTTTAATTAAAAGGTACACATAAATTGACATGTCTGCAACATGGGGATACTCTCGACAAACATTAAAAAATATTGTTACGATCGTCTGCATTCAACTACAGGAATTCTTTCAAGCACGCCTCGTTGAAAAAAAATGTTTTTGTCACATTACTTGTCACAGTCTGCTTTACGTTTTGGAGCCACCAAATGGTTCAGAGTCTCAGACTTCCCACTTCCGTTTGCATCGAAAATTTGATAAAAAAAACCATTTTCTCCGATTTTACCCACCAACTGATCGCTGAATCGAAAACTTCTGGATATTGAGACAGCTTCTGGCAGAGGTGTTAAATCACGGCCCATTTCGCACCGAAGCTGTTTAAATCAGATTATAGGCTAAAATTTTCACATGTGCGACATTGTCATCAAAGATCTCTAAATCGGAGCTAAAATTATACCAATCAAATTATTTTAATCCATAACGTTGATCTTGAGGGTGTTTACACATTTTCAAAAAATTGACGTGCAACAACAGCCGCATATTTTCCCGATTTTGTCTAATGCGATGAAAGCGGAGGTAGACCAAATGTGTATTTTGGGTTTCCAGAAATCAGGGATCATCTCAAGACACTGTTAATCATTCGAAATGCCATTTTGTATGAAGTGAGAGGATACGTATTTCACTGGATATGTATATACAACAGATTTTTGTTTCAAAAATTTTCCTCATATTTTCTACTTGTCTGCGGACAACTAGACTGAAAAAATTCACTTGTCCAACGGTGAATTTTCCCCGAGTCGGGCATAGTATTTCCACACCCCTGACAGATGTCTTGAGGTATGGAGGGTCTGATTGTTGCATATGGGCTTTTAGGTTGACTAAGAAATTTTGTTTGGTATTTGACTCTTCACAGATCAATATCTCAGAAAGCTAGCATTACATTTGAACAAAAATGAAAGCCATAAAAACATTCTTCTGCAAGAGAGGAATGAATAATTACAAGTAGCTGTTGAGACTACATACTACATCATCTACTTGATGATTTTCATTAAAATGACTCTTATCAATTCCTCAACAAGTCAAACTAAGTTTGACAAAGCATTGATTTTTATAGTAACCCCAGGGATGCCGTCTATAGTAATCTCTGGAAATGCAGTCTCTGACCCACTAAGGCTTTGCAGTGGCCCTTACACTTTAGCAGACAAAAAAATTTTGGATTTGTCCATATTTAAAGCTTTTGCAAACTGAGAAATTACAAACTGCTGAGATGATGGGATGGGATTTGTCTTTGATAGATAAGGTAGGAATCATGGTATCATGAGAAAGATTATGGAGAGGGTAGGCAAAAACCAGAGCATTAAACAGGAAATTACATATTCTGGACACCTGTTTGATTATAGTAATTTTCCAGATAATTTTCTCCTCTAATGTGAAACCTTTTTCCAAATGATCCTTTAGTTTCAGGAAAAGGGCTTTTGAGAACATTGTGGGAAAAGGAGTAAATGCTGGTAACCAGCATTTACTCCTTTTCCCACAGTGTAATCTATTCTTTCAAAGATAGAACCTGTCAGGTGAGCCTTATTTGAGTTGCCCTCTACAAATGCTTTTGACCTGTTGAGTGCTGAATAAACAACATGGATATTTTCAAGTATGAAAAAAAAAATGCAAATACTGAAATTTCAAGACTGCTTTTGACCATGATTTCTTTTCATAACAGATGGTGTAAATCAAAGATCAGAGCCCGTATTCACCAACTGTTTCTTACAAACATTCCTAGTCATGTTCTCCAGAATTTTCTGAATTTGAAAGTAACACACCCTCCGATTGGCTAAACCATGTGGTTTAGCCAATCAGAAGTTATGTTACTTTTAAATTTAGAAAATTCCAGGAGAACAAGATGAAGAATGTTATTAAGAATGGTTGGTGAATACAAGCCCAGATTGCAAATTTTATTCAGTCTGATTTTGGTCTACACTGTCCACAAAAGTTGCCAGAGATGCTTAAAGGTTTGATATGGGCAAATCTAAAATTTGGTTGTCAAGTATCACTGTGCAGCTCTTAAACTGGGAGCCACATTAGGTACTATTGTAAATAGATGCTGCTACAGGTAAGTGCTTATGTTTCCATAATCATTTCAAAAGCAGTCTCTGCTCTGGCTGTAAACACAAATACATTGAACATGTTTTTTGATAATCCAAAGCCCTTTTCCTGATGACAAATTATTACATTTGCCCAAATTGAAAACATTTGCAAATGACAAATTAAATGAGGCTCAAATAATTGGATTTGTCTTTGAAAATGAAGAAAATATAGTAGGCAGTCTTTTCTTTTTTCACGCTGTTTTCAAAAGCCTTTTTCTTGGACACTTTAGAAACTTTTTCTTGGACACAAGGGATAAACTGAAAACTTGGAAACATGGAAAGGTGACCCTGGATTATTTTTGACAAAGTTATGGCCCCTTTTTCCTGCTTATGGTAAGATTTCACTGAAAAGCAAGACTTTTCATTTAACCCTTTCCCAAATGACAAATTTTGGACTGGCCCAAATTGAAAGAGTTTGCAGACAACAATTTTTAAATTTGATTAAAATGGCAGAAAGTTCTCAAAAAGGGTAGAAAACACTGTGGGAAAAGGAGAAATTGCTCGTTACGAGCAATTTCTCCTTTTCCCACAGTGTTTTCAAAAGACTTGTACTGCAGATAAGTGAAAACCAGAGCTTGTTTGGGAAAGGGTTAAATAGCAACTACAGTCAACATTTGCACCTGCATGCAGTGTTTTTGTTATAATTTAAAATTTCATAATTTGGTTTTTTTTACTAATTTGAAAGCATGAGTTTGATTTATCCCATTACCACACATTCAAAGACCCTTAAAACAAAGACTTTTGGAAACATTAAAGGAAAAGGAGAAAATGCTGGTAACCAGCCAAAAGCAGACCTCCAGCCACATTTAAATTGTTGTCTGCAAATAGGACTCAGAATTTTTATTGTTTGGTAAAGAGTTAACTCTTTACCAAACGACAAAATTTTATACTGGTCCAAATTGAAAGCATTTACAGACAACATATTAGAAAGCTGCCCAAATGATAAAATTTGTCCTTGATAGGTCTGAAAACATTGAGGAAAAAGGAGAAAATGCTGGTTACCAGCATTTTCTCCTTTTCCCACATTATTTTCAAAAGCCCTCTTCCTCAGGGTCATTAAAAGTCAGGATTGTGTGGTAAAGGGTTAAATAGCATTTTCACAATTAATGTAGGCATCACATTGCTTTCAAAATTGCCCAAAGATCATTTAAAATTTACAGTATGCATCTATCATGTTATATTGACTATAAAAAAGTGCAATTACTTCTCTTCAATTAACATAAATATTGCAGATAGGCAGACATAATTGCGAAACGGAAATGCAGATCAAAATATCCTTTTTGAAGATAAGATTGCTGATATTTGATTGCATAAGACATAATAAAATCTGATTTTTTGCTTGATATGGAATTCAGTCTGCCAAGTTCTAGCAACTCTGAATATGCTATGTGAAGACCAAGAATTTACTTATAGAGATTTACTTACTCAATTTAGCATGTGTATTATATTTATTAACCCTTAACCATACAATAACAACTTTTAATGACCTCTAAGAGAAGAACTTTTGAAAACCAGCCTTTTCTTCTTTTCCCACCACCTTTTCTACCCTTCTAGAAGCAAATTTCAATTTTTGAGTCACACTTATATAGTCTTCTGCAAGTATTTTCAATTTGGACAAATCTAAAATGTTGGTGTGCGGTTAAGGGATAATGGACACTTAATTCTTTACCAAAATTTTAGACTCAACCAAATTGAAAGCATTTGCAATTTAATGTAGCTCAAATTATGATTTGTATTCTTGATGCAATAGAAAACATTGTGGGAAAGGGAGAAAATGCTGGTTACCTGCATTTTCTCCTTTTCCCACAGTGTTTTCAAAGGCATCTGCTTTAGGGTCATTGAAACACATTATTGTGTTGTGAAAAGTTAAGAAAGCTTTTCAAATAAATAAGAATATCAAGCGGATGGTAAAGATCCAAATATCATATTGTCTTGTCACAAAATTCTCACTGTATCAGACAGTGTAGACCCAAGATCAGACTGCATATTTTGTGCAATCTAATCTTGATTTACACTGTCTGCTCAAAGACTTATGAACTGGGCCACCAAAAGGTGTAGGTTCAATTCTCCCAGCTGGCCATTTAAAATTACTTGTAGATGTTTGGACTAGATGTGAAACTTAGGTCCACTGTTACAGTGCTGTACGCTGAGCATGTTGAAGAATCAGGGGTAACTTAAGATGGGTCCTGTACTGTATCTTGCACTATCCCTCTGCAACATAATAAACAGCCTTCTGGGGTTGTCACCCATATTGGCAACTGATCTAGACAAGTCTATATTGCAAAATAATAAACTGGTGACAGTAATGTAAGTTTCACTTTTGGAATCTTTTTGTGTTAGTCCACTGTTAACCCTTTACCGCACAATGCCGCCTTTTGACGCCCCAGGGAAAGAAGCCTTTTGAAAACATTGTGGGAAAAGGAGAAAATGCTGTTAACCAGCATTTTCTCCTTTTCCCACAATGTTTTCTACCCTATCAAAGAAAAGTTGCACCATTTGAGCCACAATGAAATTGACGTCTGCAAATGCTTTCAATTTGGACAAGGATAAAATTTTGTCGTCTGGTAAAGGGTTAATGTGCAAGGTACCATGTTTCATGTGTAACATACCACTCATCAACAATGTTACGCCTCTGAAGACAAATAGTTCCTGTATGTGACTGTATAATTTGTTTTAAAAAAAAACATACTAACAGAAATCACCATTATTTTCTTTGAGAATTTGGATAATCTCTTTTTCAGTCAAAGATCTCCAGCCATTGTTGCGATCTTGCCTTCACCTAAAGAGGAAGCTCATTGGTTATTCAAGAGGACACACCCCTTGTCCCCAAAGTGAGTAATCCTATTTGTTAGTTAATTCTTCATCAGACGACAGAATTTTAGCCTAGTCCAGATTGACAGCATACTGTCTTGTTTGAAGGATTAGGAAACAATGAGGGATTGGAGGACAGGCTGGTTACCAGCCTTTTACAACAGTATATTTATACCCTTTCAAAGACAAACTTGATCATTGATCTACAATTTGAATGGTCGCCTGCAAATATTTTCAGTATGGATAAGTCTGAAATTTTTGACAATTCAAGACAATTTTACTTTGCAGTTGGTGGTTCATGGCTGTTAAGTGTTTATACTAGAATGTCCTCTTTTGTGAAGTACAAAATTTTGGACATGTCCAAATTGAAAACATTTGCAGACAACAAATTATATATGTGCAAATCAATATTTATCTTTATATCACCAGCATTTTCTCCTTTTCTAATAATGTTTCAAACGCCATCTTCCTCAGGGTCATTAAAACAGAATTGTTTGGTATAAAGTTAGAAAGCAACAAACAGTGTGAATCAGGATTACATTGCTTTTTCTTTGCAGATTCATCTTGATCTACACTGTCAGCAGAAATTACATGTCCCTAGAGTTGCCTTGAGCTTACTTAACCTTTTACCAGAAAGAAAATTTGAGACTTGTCAGTACTGAAAATATTTCCAGATGACAACTTGTATGAGTCTAAAGATAATGGAATTTGTCTTTTTCAGAGTCGAAACCATTGTTGGAAAAGGAGAAAATGCTGTTCATCAGGACTTTCCTCTTTCCTCAAAATGTTTTCAAAAGCCATCTTCCTCAGGGTCGTTAAATCTTTACCAGACGACAAAATTTAAGACCAGTCCAAAATGAAAGCTTCAGCAAACGAAAAAATAAATGTTACTCAAAAATTAAACTTTGTTTTGGGAAAAGTAGAAAACATTGTGGGAAAAGCAGAAAATGCTGGTTACCACAATGTTTTCAAAAGGCTTTTTCCTTGGGGGTCGTTAAAAGTCGGAATGGTGTGATGAAGGGGTTAAAACTCAAGATCGTTTAGTAAAGGGTTAACATTCATAATGGGAAAAAAAGGTGGAAAGAAGAGATAAACTAGGGTACAATAGACAATATATTATCCTCTTATTACTAATAATGATAAAATGCATTACTTTCCATTAGATAATGATATTCCATGGGGTTTTGCACTCAAAGGCATCTACTATAGAATTGTAATGTTTTTCGCCATTGTAAGAACCCTTTCATCATCAGCATCAAAAACGGGAATTTGCATACAGCATAGATCAAGATCAGACTGCACAGAACATGCAGTCTGATCTTGGATATATGCTGTCTGCCTTTTTAGTCAAGCCTGTAAGATAAAAATCTTTTTCAGTTTCAGTGATCTGATTTTCAGCCTTCAACAGAGGCTTAGTTTTTTCTGTTTGGTACTGACAGAGTTAACCCTTTACCAAACCATAACATTTTAGTCTTGTCAAAATTGAAAGCATTTGCTGGCAATAAATTGAATTTGGCTTAAACAATTGTATTTGTCTTTTAATGGTTGTAAAACAATGTGGAGAAAAGGAAAAAAATGTGGGCTACCATCATTGTCTCCTTTTTCCTCCATGTTTTCAAAAGGCCTCTTTCTCTGGGTCATTAAAACTCGGGATCGTGTGGTAAAGGGTTAAAGTGCCAGTATATTTCTTTACATTTTCTGGGGAAAAAGACAGATATAAATGTTTGGACTTCAAGATCAGACAACAATGCAGAGAATGTTGATCTCAAAATATGAAGTCTGCAAGTGATGTTCCACTTAACTTGTAAAGAGTACACTCTTTACCCAATGACAAATTTTAGAATTGTCCATTTTGTGAGCCTGTCCAGACAGCAAAATATAGCATGGCTCAAATGATGAGATTTGTCTTTGAAAGGATAGAAAATATTGCTAGTTACCAGCATTTTCTCCTTTTTGTTTTTCTCATTGTTTTGGATAGCACTCGTCCTTTGGGTCTTTACAACATAGGAATGTGTGGTTTAGGGTTAAACAGTAGGAGAAGGGAGGGGTAAAAAATGTGAATACCAGATAGTACTTTCTGTCTCAATTTTAAATATACCACTGGATTATGCAACAGCTTAACTCTTCACTAAACGACAAAATCTTAGATTCGACAAAATTAAAAGAATCTGGATGTCTAAAATTTTGTCGTTTTGTAAAGGGTATTTGTCACAGATTGAAAACTTTTATTCATTTGGCAGTCAAACTTCAAAAACTTTCAGAGCAAATGGATTGGCTTGAGTTGGGTCTTCACATCAACAGTAAAAACAATATCCTCATTGAAGAAAAGAATATTTTGTCTCTTGTTCCATACTCATGCTTCTTTTCTTGACCTTTTACCAAACAATTGCATGCTTTTTAAACCACCCTGAAGAAAACAGCTTCTGAAAATGTTGTGGGAAGAAGGACAAAAAGCTTGTAAGCAGCATTTTCTCCTCTTCTCACAAGGTTTACTACCCTTCTGAAAACAAATTTCATCATTTCAGTAATATTTTATCTGTCATCTGCAAATCCTTTCAATTTGGACAAGTATAACATTTTGTTGTTTTGTAAAGTGTTAGCTATTAGAATGTCAAGATCAATTGTTGGTGAATCAGGGACTGAAGATCAAGATCAGGCTGGATATACATGCCGGTATTTAGTAAAATATTGTGGCCAAAGAATCTGGAAACTGCAACATTAATTTTGAGCTGTTTCTAATAACAGAACATATCTGTTTCTTATACATACCAGGCTACTAGTGTACATATCTTTTGTGCAAATGTTATAATTACAGATCCCTTGGGAAAGTTGGCCATGAGGATAGTGATGAAGAACAACAAACAAAACCTGTTTTCATCATTGATAAGGACAAATTTAAGTGAGTGTACCTTCATACTTGTAGAATGTCACTTGTCATAAATTATTGAACTTCACCACTAAACTGATCTTGATCTGACTATGACAAATTCCAGTGAATCTATTATAATGCATGTAAATATGGGCCATGATCTGTGACAAGGGGAATTATTGCATCTGCAAAAAGTATCAACCCATATGTCAGCCAGGGCAGTTAGCGCAGGTTGACATGGATTGAAACTTTCTTGCTATATGTAAAGTTTCTGCATGTCAAAGGACCATTCTACCTCATTATACAATCAAGTGTTGGACATGATGGATTTTATGGATCACCATAATTATGTGATGACTTGTTTGGTATCATGCATAACAGAGAGGCATTAAACCTCCTTTTGCCAGAGTGCTGCTTGTATGTAATTGTCATCATATTTATTGCACCTCAGAGATAAAAAGAATTGGAAACAGATGCTTAACTAACAATATAGAGAAGTTACTGAGAATATATCAACTGTGATTTAGAAATTTCCAGAAACAGCTTTTTTTGTCTGACAAAGTGAGCTGTTTTACCAAACTAGCCTATGTGGCAATGACCTTTAAGACGAAGAGTTTTTAAAATCATGTGGGAAAAGGAGGCAATCTTTCTTACCCTTTCAATGACAAATTTAATCATTTGAACCACATCAGATTATTATTGGATTTTTTCCAGTTCTTACAGGATGGACAAGTTGAGAATTTCAGGCTACTGTAGTAGGCAGAATTGTAAAAAAAAGATGCTGTTATATGTGGTCTTTCCTTTCCCAACAATGCTTTCTATCTCTTAAAAATGATGTTAACCTGTTTTTGGGAAGCAAAATACCTGCCTCAATTTTGTAGAAAACATTGTGAGAAAAGGACATTGTGAGAAATGGGGCAGTGGCTTATTACAAGGTAGTTAATTCTCTACTAGACAGCAAAATCTTAGACTTACTGAAAGCACTTGAAGACAGCATTATAATTGTTGTCTAAATAATTGGATTTTATCTTTGAAAGGGTTGAAATCCGTGTGGGAAAAGGAAAAAAGCTACTTACCAGCATTTTCTCCTACATCATGATGTTTTAAAGGCCTTTTTCCTTTGGAACTTTGGATTATTTTGAAAGGGTTTCATTCATGTTGTTCAAATGATGGGATTTGTCTTTGGAAGTGTAGGAAACATTTTGGAAAAAGGAGAAAATGTTGGTAATCAGCATTTTCTCTTTTTTTCTATGATCTTTCAAAGGCCCTTTACTTTAGGGTGATTTGATTGTAAGGTGAAAGTTTAAAGGAACATCTACAATATTCATAACTTGTAATTCAGGATGGGCATTCTTGGTGAACAACTGAGTCAGTTTAACCCTGTGACATTGTCTCCCCTTGGCCAAGAAAATGAGGATGAGGAGAATGAAGGGGAAGAGGGAGGACAGAAACAGACAGAGGAAGCCACAGCTGAACAGGGAAATACTACAGGTAATATACAAGTTTGAAACATCCTTTTAAATTGGGAGATTAATTTGAACTCTTTAGCAAATGACAAAATCTTTGACACTTTAAAATTCAAAGCACTTGGAGGTGACAAAATTGCATACCACTAAAACATAGGAATTTGTCCATATAAGAGTAGAAAACATTGTTTGAAAAGGTGAAAATGCTGGTTTTCAAAAGCCTTCTTGGTATAGGATTAACTCTTTAAGGAATGACTCCATGTTTTAATGAGCCTGAGAATGAAGGCTTTAGAAAACATCTTTGGAAAGAGAGAAAATACTGGTAAATAACATTTTCACCTTTTCCCACTGATTCATCACTTGAGCCACATTTGTCCTCTACAAATGCTTTGAAATTGAACCAGTCTAAAATTGTGTTGCATAGTGAAGAGTTAGCCCTTTACCACACAATCCTGCATTTTAACGACCCTTAAGAAAAAGCCTTTTGAAAACATTGTGGGAAAAGTAGAAAATGCTGGTAACCAGCATTTTCTCCTTTTCCCACAATGTTTTCTACTTTTCCAAAAACAACTTTCAATTTTTTATTCACATTTATTTTGTCGTCTGCAAAACCTTTCAATTTGGACTGGTCTAAAATTTTGTCGTTTCGTAAAGAGTTAAACTAAAGTTGCAGGTACTTAGTAGACATGTTTCTTCAAGAAATCAGAACTACTGCTTCAGAATTTGCCATTCATGTCTGTCCCAGCTAAAGCATTGCATTTACCAACAACTTCAAGTTATTGCATGTTCTTATAATTGGAATTTGACTGTATTTAAATCATGCTAAAAAATAATTGATGAATAGTTTGTTTGTCCTTTTTTCAGAGCATGGTATGAGCAGAACACAGACAGCTGTATCAGAATCTGTTACAGACGTGTTTGCAGATGACTGAGGGTGGGATAGAGAGGACCATTCACAAATCAGTTGAAAATAAATTATCAATATGCTGAGAGATTGTTATTAATAGTTAATATTTAGATATCATCAGCAAAATGTCAATGAAACTGTTATTTATACAAATTTATAAACATCCTAGTTTGAAAAAAAAATCCCCGTTTTTGTATGTAACTCTACTACCAAACAATCTTCTGTTTTAACAAAACTTGAAGAATAAGGCTTTTGAAAACATTGTTAGGAAAGGAGAAAATGCTGGTAACCCAAAGTGTTTTTTACTTTTTCAAAGGCAAATCCCACTATCTGATCTATGTATAATTTGGCGTCCTCAAATTTCAACAAGGAAAGTCTAAGTATTGTTGCTTGGTAAAAAGTAAAACTGTAATGTATATGTTAAAAGACTTTGGCAGAATGAAATTCTCAAACCAAGCATTTTCTGTGTCTGGCAAAATGTTTTCAAACATGCTCTGCTGTAAGATAAAAAAAAAAAAGTGATAGTGGTACATGTACGGAGGAAAGCTGAGGAAAAAATTTGATTGGTTTATCTGCAGTTCTAACATGACATGTGAATTTGGCACTATAAACACAGTGCAACGGAAGCATTATAAAATCGATGTCATTCTATATTCCATGTAAAGTAAGAATCAATTCGCAGCTGCTTTTGTATACTAAGTATGAACTTGTTTTCCTTTTATCAAGAGTTGGTCATGTTAGAATTAAAATATTCTTCTTTCTACCATGGTTTATCATTCAATAAACCATGGTCGTGAGTTATGAGGCGCAATTAATAAACAACTCTGGCTGTTCAGAACCGTAGTTTATCAAACAATAAACCACGATAGAAGGAAGATTATTTCTTAAGTGACAGATAAGTGAATTGGATAAATTTGGTTAATTAACCCTTTACTACATAATACCATTTTTTAAAGACCCTGGGGAAGAAGGCTTTTGAAAACATTGTGGAAATAGGAGAAATTGCTGGTAACCAGCATTTTCTCCTTTTCCCACAATGTTTTCTACCATATCAGAGAACTTCAGCCAACTTTGAATGTATTATCTACAGATGTTTTGAATTTGGAAAACTCTGAAATTAGTTGTTTGGGAAACGGTGAAAAGAAACTGTTTTTCCACAGCATTTTGGGGGAAGAATATCCTATAAAATAGAGGACAGTGTAGTATTAGGATTAGATTGCATAGAATGTGCAATCTGGTCTTGATTTACACTGTATCCAGACAATTCAATAGTTTTTTTTGTTAGGTGCCAAAGGGTTAGTGGGGATTTTTTTGAAGGAAAAAAAAAGCTACAAGTTTTGACAAAAATATATGACAAAATGTTGTCCTTGTTGTTTGGTTACTTTATATTTTGTATTTTATTTATTGTAATTACTTTATATTTACCTTATTTTGTACATTTCAAAATACACTGCTTTGATTTCCTGATTTGCCAAGTTTGTCCTTTCTGCTCTGGTAAAACTTTTCAACTGCTCTTAGCTGATCAAATATGAAGACAGTATTATAGTTTTGTTTTCACCCTTAACCCTTTACCACACAAACCTGACTTTTAACAACCCTGGTAGATTAGAATTTTGAAAAAACTGTGGGAAAAGGAGAAAATGCTGGTAACCAACATTTTCTCCTTTTCCCACAATGTTTTATACTCTATCAAACAGAGAAATCATCATTTTAGCAACATTTAACTTGACATCTGCAAATGCTTTCAATTTGGTCCAGTCAAAAATTTTATCATTTGGTTAAGAGTTAACCAGAGGATAAAATTTTGCCTTCATCAATATATGAAGCATTTGCAGACAACAAATTAGATGTGGCTCAATTGATGGGATTTATTTTTCTAGAGTGTAGAAAATGTCAGTAAAGGAGAACATGTAGGTTTTCAGCATTTTCTCCTTTTTGCACAATGTTTTCAAAGGCTTAATACCTCATGGTCGTTAAAACTTGACATTGTGTGGTAAAGGGTTAAGATATCTTTTGGAACTTGGTTTAGTACATGTAGTAAAATTTTGCAAAAGGTCAAGTGCTTTTTTGCCAGTTTTGCTTACATTTTTGATATATCAAGTCTGAATCCACTGTTTTACAAAATTTGAGGTCTTAGGTTGTTTTCTTTTCATTTTTGATATATGCATGATATTAATACATTTTTTTTGTATTTCTGGCTATTTGATTCCTAGATTACAAACATGATTATAATTAGTAAAGAGAATACATTGAAAGGTTTGAAAACATGCTGGTTGCACATGCAATTAGCAATTTAATCTTTGTCACATAGTTTTCAGATGTTGTCCTGTGAACTTGCTTCAGATCTACCTACATTTGGAACCTGTAGACTTTTACGTAATAAATGCAAACTTTCCATACAGCAAAAGATGTTCCAGCATTGATAAGTTAGGGTAACTTAAGCTGAACATCTTGATAGATAACTGTAAATCAAAGGTCAGACTACATATTCTGTGAATCCGTCCAATTTTTGCTGTAGAACCCCAGTAATTTTACTGGAGGTATTAACCCTTTACCACACAATCCCAACTTTTAACGACCCTGAGAAAGAAGCCTTTTGAAAACATCATGGGAAAAAGAGAAAATGCTGGTAACCAGCATTTTCTCCTTTTCCCACAATGTTTTCTATCCTTCCCAAGACAAATTTCAATTTTTCGGTCACATTTATTTTGTCTTCTGAAAAGCTTTGAATTTGGACCAGTCTAAAATTTTGTTGTGTGGTCGAGAGTTAATGGCTTCTGTGTTATACTGATGTTGATCAATGTACCTGTACTGTTTCATGCAGGTTGTTATACAAGTTTTCAGTGTAAGTATTATATTAAATAGTTTCATGAAGTTGTTTCTGTGTCTTCATTTTATTTCCAGAAAACTAGTTTACTGTTTTAATAGATAGGTCCAAGTCTGCTTGCAAAACTGAAATTTCTTCTTGGAGAAAGTGTATGTTGATTTAACCCTTTCCCAAACAGCAAATTGTTGACTCTTCCAAATTGAAAGTAAATGCAGACAACGAATTTGAAATTGATACCAAGGAGCAGTAGTTTTCTGACAGGCTAGAAAACATTGTGGTGTTAAACCAGCATTTTCTCCTTTTCGCACAATGTTTCCTAAAGCTTTCTTTTACAGGATTGTTAAAACTCCTGATTTTGTGGTAAAGGATTAAATGATGTACTTTACACCTCTTTCAACAGTGTGTCACTTGTAAATATCTCGCACACAGCTTTCTTTTATATATTTCTTTGGCTTTGCCACTACCAGGCTAGGACTCTGAAGTCCCTTGCCTAAGGACAATTCCATGGCACAAGAGCTGCCAGTATAGATCACACCAGGCTTCCTGATTACAAATCCAATGCTTAACTCTTTACCAAACGACAAAATTTTAGACTTGTCCAAACTGAAAGCAATTGCAGACAACAAAATAAATGTGACCCAAAAATTGAAATTTGTTTAGGGCAGGGCAGAAAACATTGTGGGAAAAGGAGAAAATGCTGGTTACCAGCATTTTCTCCTTTTTCCACAATGTTTTCAAAAGGCTTCTTGTTCAGGGTCGTTAAACTCGGGATTGTGAGGTAAAGAGTTAACCCTTAGGAAAAAATGCAGATATAAAAGCAAAACTTTGTGTGTTCCCTCTGGAAAGGAACCAGACACTTCAGATTAACACCAACCTCTTTTGTCTTTCAGCAAGCTGCTTTTGAAAACAATGTTACATTGTTATGGGCATTTTTTTTCTTGTGACAATATTTTTGCATGTATTTACACCGAAAACATCCATCTATACCTCAAAATTAACCCTTTACCAAATGACAAAAACTGTTCAGTCCTCCAAATGAAAAGAATTAGCAGACGGCAATTAAAACTGGCTAAGATTGCGAGATTTGGCTTTGAAACAGAAGAAATTGATTTTATTTATTGGGAAATATGGGCCCCTAAGGTATTTTCAGATGTTGCATCAGAATTTTCAAAGGCTTGTTGGAATGTCACTGGTAACCAGCATTTTCCTCCTTTTGCCACAATGTTTTCTACTCATCCAAAAATGAATGTCCATTTTGAGTCACATCTGTTTTATCATCTGCAAATGTTCAATTTGGACAAGTCTAAAATTTTGTCATTTGGTAAAGAGTTAACAAATTCTGTTTCACAGCAAAAAATCCAAATAGATCTACACCCCTTTAAACCCTAAATTTTTAATGAGTATATCTATCTGTATGTACGATTTTATCAAACATTTCAATATGCTTTCAGAGAATACTTTTTCAAATGTACTTTTGTTTTCCTTTTATTCTTTTCCCTATTTACGAAATAATACAATGCCAGAAAATGCATTGAGTTAGAAAGTACAAAGTGTGCACCCTTTAACACACAATCTCGTGTTTTATTTGGCCCTACAGAGAATGCTACAAACATTGTGGAAAAAGGTTAAAATTCTGGTAATTATCACTTATTTTTTCCCCAAACTGTTTTCTAGCTCTTCAAAGAAACATCCAATTGTTGGAGCCACATTCAATTTGTTGTCTGCTAATGCTTTCAATTTGGACCAGGCTATAAATTTATCATTTGGTAAAGAGTTAACTGTAAAATAAGGTCAACTGCAGCCTCCATGCTAAATAACCATGAATCAAACTCTTATGAATGTATTAAATTTTTTAACCACTTATCAAACTGCAATCTTAAATATTTAAGAATTTTAGACATAAAAATCAACTTCCTGTTAAATAGGGTACAGATGTGGCCTATCTCATCTCGAGATATTTGTAGTTGGAATCTTGGGGATATCTGAAAGGAGCGAGTAAATACAATTTTTATCTCTGATATAAAGTGGGAGTTATAAGAAAGGTGTGACAATTTACAATTTTCTAAAAAATTTGTACCAGAACTTGTGGGAAAATATATTATAGTTTAATCCTTGGAGCGCCAGTTATACCAGACATTTTCAGTCGAAAAATAAGACTGAAAGAATTGCAATTTCATGGTTGCTTCATGGTTGCTTTTGTCTTAAAAGATTTAGCAAAGTGGACAAAGTAAATCAAAGATCAGACTTTGCGTTTTGTACCATTTGATCTTGATCTACATTGGCTGGAAAAGGCAACTTTAGGCATGAAAGGTGCTTTAAGGATTTATCTTTTTCTCCAAAATAATTCATGACCAAATGACAAAATTTTGGATTTATCCAAATTGAAATTATCTGCAGACGACAAATGAAATATAGTTCAAATGATTTCTGTCTTTGATAGGATAGAAAACATTGTGGGAAAAGAAGAAAATGCTGGTTCCCAGCATTTTCTCCTTTTCCCAAAATGTTTTCAAAAGCCTATTTTCCAGGGTTGTTAAAACCTGGGATTGTGTGATAAAGGATTAAATCTTTATCTGACAACAAAATTTTTAAGACTTCCATTTTGACAGTATTTTCAGAGAAGCTTTCAAATGTGACTCAAATGATGGGATTTTTCTTCAAAAAGGTAGAAAACATTGTGGCAAAAGGAAAAAATGCTATTAACCAGCATTTTTCATTCCTTCTCAGGATCATTAGAACACGGGATTGTCTGGCAACCTTTATTAAGGCAGCATGTAATGAGCTTCCAGAAAAGGCAAATAAGCTGAGATGTACCAGTCTTTAGCTAGCGTCGATTTCAACCCTTTACCTGACCACAAAATTTCAGTCTGGTTCGTATTGAAAACATTTGCAAGCAACAAATCTAGTGTGACTCAAATATCTGCCATTTGTCTTTGAAAGGGTGGAAAACATGGAAAATGGAGAAAATGCTGGTTACCAACATTTTCACCTTTTCCCACAAAGGCTTTATTCCTTAAAATACAAGATCATTTTGCAAAGGGTTAACTCTTTACTAGCATTTGCTTGTTTTCCAACAATTTTTTCACAGACAAGTCCCTTATCACAGGTTGGACGCTATATCTTTCAGGCACACAAAAGGCTCACCAATCTTTATTGTCCATGCAGTGCAGACATTGATATCTAGCCACTGGGTGGTATAAAGTAAATCTCTGCGTGGAGAGGAGAAACAAAGTTGACATTGACAGCTTTTAAAACGGCCTTTTTAACCCTTTACCAAACAACCCCTTGTTTTAAAGTGCCTACGAGACAAGGCTTTTGAAAACATTGTGGGAAAATGCTGGTAACCACAATTTCCTCCTTTTCCCACCCTGTTTTCTACCCTTCCAAAGACAAAGTCCATCATTTGAGCCAAATTTAGAATGCAGTCTCCAGGTGCTTTCAATTTGGATTGGTCTACGATTTTCAAGCCAAGCCTGGTAGCGCAGTCAGTTGCATACTGGTCTTCAGACCAGGGGGTTGCAGGTTCTAATACCCAGCTCGGCAAACTTCTTTCAAAGGATTGGTGACAGTCATTGTGACAGGACTCATTCCTCTCTCACCCCTGATTATGGTCTTCAATGATGCTTATGTCAGAAGCGATCGGCTGCTTGGGAGGAATTTTGTATGAAGTACTGGTAAAAGAAACTCCAAGATTAGGGCCTGATATAATGTTGAAAACAGCATTTAAAACCATACAAACAAAAAATCTACAATTCTATTGTCTGGTAAAGAATTAAACATGAGAAATCAATATTAATTGAGGTCTTTGACATAAATACTTTCGAAAAACATTGTGGAAAAATGGTAAATTGTTGTTAATGTATAGTTTCTCTAGTGCTATAATATTTTTGAAAGCATTATGCAGCTGTATGCTGGAAGACTATCAAACAGCATCTACAGGACACTAAAATTTTTAACCCTTTACCCATGACACAATTCTATACTAGTCCAAAAATGAAAGAATTGGCAAACAACAGTTCTAATATGGTTCAAGAGATGAAACTTTCTTTGAAAGGGTAGAAAACATTGGTTACCAGCATTTTCTCCAATATTTTCAAAAGGCCTCTTTTTCAGGATTGTTAAAACTCAGGATTGTGTGGTAAAGGGTTAATTGAGAACTTCAACTCATTCAGGCAAGGGCAAATGTGACTATTCCATCTGCGTTTTATAAAATTCTAAAACTTTGATGGGAAAAAGTCATGGAAAAAAGTAGAGAAAGCTGTTAACCTCCATTTTCTCTTTTACCCACAATGTTTTGTACCCTTTTCAAAGCCAAATCCATTCATTTGAGCCACATCAGGGATTATATATAACAATTCATGATCACTGGCCACATGTAACTTAAAAAATACGATGACAGACAGGTAAATATGCTTTTTTATGGAATTAAATGCTTTTTACCTGGGTTTTGTCTTTTTCCTACAATGTTTTCAGAAACCCTTTTCCTCAGGGTCATAGAAACACAAGTTTGTTTGGTGAAGGGTTAAGTGAAAACCTCATTAAACACATTTTCAGTAAACATTGATCAAGTCGAAACAATCAATATAAACTGTAGTAAGTAACTGGCAAAATTCGTGAAAACTTTGCTTAAAAAAAAAATAACTTACATATTTCAAACAATTTCTTCTTTTGCCACAAAAACTGCATAAGTGGTCTGTTGTCTTCGGTGTTTTGCATAGAAGTCGTTATCATACATTAAATGATAATTATGCAAATTCACTTTTATAAATGACTTCGAGTAGGTGAACTGTGGGATTCTTTCGTTATTTTATGGTCTAAGGGAGAAAACTCGTACAATCTTAAATACAAAAATTATGAAGAGTTGTCTCCCTTATTCGAACGATATTTATACCCTTACTTCGCTCACTCTCTCTCGTCCTTACGGATAAAACGCTCGACTAACCGAACAGCATGTAAGAACCAGCATTCAATTATTTCTTTAAAGAATTAAACATTCTCTGATCTGAGGTTCAAGTGCTAGTGAATATGATTTCTTCAATGATTTCCTTTTTAGCTGGATCGTTGTCGGTATCAAACTACACGAAATGAATCCTGCTAACGGGCATGACGATAATTTCATTTGCTTATTTCGGATATAGATCTAACCTGCACATAATCGCCGAGAAAGATTCGATTTAATGCACAACCCTGAAACCAACACAAAGGGCTCTGTTAATTCTCGTATTTCTTCCAGTTAAACGGTAGGGAACTGAATAGCTGATGATGTTTGTCGATAACCTTGATTGAAGTAATCATGACCTAGATGGCCTATGTACAAATTGATATTTCTAAGAGTTCATGTAGTAACTTAAGGAAACAAATGAAGCCCATTTATTGATTTTCAGCTTTTTATTACACGAAGTAACTTAATTTACTGTGTGTGATCTTATCTCGATGAACAAAACGTTATTTCTCCAGTTTGAATATTGGCGGATGTTGTATTTACGAATTTGATGACATGCAAGGGAGACAACCGTCCGGTAACAGAATGTTTTTCATGTTATTTAACTACTTTTTCTTTTGCCTGTCGTCATGTCTTCTTTTTTTTATCTGTAAATATTTATTCAATTATCATAGATATATATAATAATCATTTAAACTCAGCGAAAACAATCATTTTTGTACCGATCGTCTCTATCTGTAGAGTATACCATATTTTATTCGTCTTTGGTTTTAGGCTGTGTAAACTGGTACCCGTTGTATCTCCCGTTACCGTTGATACGAAGATCGATAACAGGCTACCAGTTTATGTTTAATTGAAGAACAGTAAATTCGAGTTTTCTCCCTTAGACCATAAATCGTTCAGTTTCGTAATTTTTTGTCTTGAAATGTCAAATCTATTCATTTTTTCCCAACAAATAGTGATCAGTATAGAGCGGTAAGAAAAGGAAGTGTCAGTAGACCATGGAGGGAGGAAAAAATCTATAGTGCATGGATGGATGAACAGACGGACGGACGGGCGGAGCGACTTATTTTTCTTGTGTTATTTAATTATGCGTCTTCTGCCTACACTTAATTTAAAATTATGAACTGTCTGATGATGAAAATCATTCAAAAGAATAAAAAAGTATTCGTATACAATGGCAGAGTATTTTTATTCTTATTGTGATACATTCATAAAACTAGCATTTTTATTTGTATTCTTTATTCTCGCACTGAAATATTAATTGAATACTTTTGAAAGTATTCAACCCCAGGTCTGCTTATGATAGGGTTACAGTATGGTTCAAGATTGTGCTCTGCGCGTCTCCTCATTGCCCTTGATCAATGTGTGAAGTTTTGAACATTCAGTTACCTTTTATATTCTCAGAGATATGCTCTGGACACGTAAAATACTGAAAAAAAAAAAAAAAAAAGAAGGAGTATAACTGTAATGACATAATAGTTATGCTTCTTGTGGCAGTGTTCTGCTCTTTTTGTCAGTGTTCTGCTCTTTTTGTCATATTGCCCATGAATACTTCTATCAAGAGATATGCTCCAGACAAAAGTGTGGTGGATGGATAGAAGGATGGATGGACAGACAGGAAGACAGACAAAGCAGTGACGATATGCTATCCTGGGAGGGGGGGCATAAAAATGGGCTTTACCATGGTATAACTGAAATATAGCTGAAAGATGCTAACAACACAATACAGGAAATATTCAACTGTAACCAAGTAAACACAGTTAAAAGTACAAATAGATACCAGCCAGAAGATCCAGTCTGGTATTCACCAACCATTCTAAATTGAACCTATAGTCTTATTCTTGATTAAGAAAGTAACCCAATTTCTGATTTAGCCAACCAGAAAGTGGGTTGCTTTAAAATCTAGAAAATTCTTGAGAATAAGCTTGAGAATGCTGTTAAGAATGGTTAGTGAATATAGGCCCTCACACCTGAAAATCTCCACTTGCTACTGTGTCTTCATTAGCTGTCACCAACGTAATGAAGGCTATTGATGCAGATGAAATATGCAAGCCTTTTCTCTGATGCCAAGTTTTATTACATATTCACACCCACACTATAAAATCTTTCACTGGCACTTCAACGTGATGCAGTACCACTGATACTATGTTCTACTCAAAAGTGCAAACACCTGTAGGAAAGAGACAAAAAAAAAACAGGAAAATTATAACAGAGAAAGATAGGGAAATATTGCAGAACAAGAGGGCCATGATGGTCCTGAATTGCTCCTCTGCCTTATAGATAACTGCCATATTTCGGATAGAAACATTTTTCTCCTGCAATAATATTTTGTAAAGAAAATAAACCAAGCCCAGAAAAAGCCTTGATTTATAACATGCCAAGATGACCTCAATAAATATGAGAACAAAGGAGTTCTTTTCAATAATCATTCAAACTAAATATTAAAGAATTCTGAAAGTTTTTTTAACAAAAGTTGCAAAAATTTTGTAGCTGAAAAACACTAACTCTTTACCAAATGACGAGTTTTTAGACTAGTCCAAAATGAAAGCATTTGCTAATGACAAAATAAATGCAAATCACGAATTGAAATTTGTTTCGGGAAAGGTGGAAAACTTTGTAAGAAAAGGAGAAAATGCTGGTTAACAGCATTTTCTCCTTTTCCCACAAGGTTTTCTTTCTCAAGGTTGTTAAAAGTCTGGACTGTGTGGTGAAGGGTTAACTTTTGTATAAATGATGAAGTTTCAGAAACGGAAATAGTACAGTAGAGACATTGCTTTTTGTTTAATAAACATTACATCTAAACATATCCTTCAACATAAAAAGAATTCCTTCATTAATGAAAAATGTTCATTTCTAACAAAAAAGTTGTGCAGTATAATAATCAAGGGAGATAAATGTAACTAATATTACAAACAAGTTATTTCTCTTTATAACCATAAGCTTAACTTTAGCTTTTCAACATGAAGGCACATGTAAAAAGTTCTCTTTGAATTGGCCATGGTCAAAATTAGAAATAATGGAGAAAGGTAGGCTTTCAATGCAATTTTAATAAGATGAGCACTTATTACACTCATGTTGAAAAGAAGCATTCAGTTTGTCTTTGAAACAGGAGGTCATGACCTATCCTTCTTTGTTCCATTAGTTTTTACCCCAAATGCGAAACTGAGGGGCATGGATTTAGTAGCTAGCTTTAGCCGTAAAACAATGGTGGGCTAATGCCATGAAAGTTTGCGAAAAAATGACATGGTAACATGCTATTTTTGATTTTATCCCCAAGTTATGTATTGTTTGGAGTTTCAATTTAGCTTGGCATTTCCAGGCTAGTCTCCTGGGTTTGCATTTTGTGAATTTTGGAATAAAGGCTAAAATGGCTTATTTTGTCAATTTTTTCCCGACCATGCCAGTTGCCTGTATTGGTCAGTAATTTCACTAGTTTAACACAATTTCTTGATGAAAACTAAGAACTAGGATTATGCTGTTGCATTTAAGTGCTCTTTATTATTTCAGGCTGATTCTATAGACATTTTCATCGAAGAAGTTGTGTTTGGTGTGTTGACCGTCGGTAAGAGTTCAGCCGAGAACCATGCTCTGGTGCTGAAAGATAAAATGAGCCAAACGGTAGCAGTCATGTTCTTAAACAGATCAAAAGTATCAAGAAGTCTGGGCGAAATCCTACCAAGGATCATTAATGCAAACTGGCAGAGATTACCCACTTGTGGGTTTGAAGAAGATTTTTAAAGATTTGAATTATTTTTCAGTTTTATTGCTATGGTAACTGGAGTTCTTGATGGAATCAGATTCCTCGAAAGGATTTCTAAAGAGGACGAAAACAGCATTTCTCTGAAATTTGTCCAAAATTGCTCCAGTACTTTAAGAAAGGAAGATCTCCATCAAAAGTTAACTCATGGACTAATGCATGACTGACGCAGGACCCTGTTGTAAGCTCTCTGGCATTTGGCCAGTGTAGATAAAACAGAAAATTTGATTTTTTTTTTCTTGTGAAGATCAGAATGCACTGAATGTGCAGTCTGATCTTGGATCTGTACTCTCTGATATTTTTTCATGTATGTGTATTCTGGCCAAAAAGAAACTTGAAACTGCAATATTTTGGCTGATTTTCCTGACTGGAAAGGGTCCATTTCATCAATTCTGCACTCAAACGGTCAACATACAGTGGATCAGCTGTTCATGATTCTGGCTGAGGCCCAGTGGTTTAGCCAGTAGCCAACAGGGTTTGTTGGGCAGTGGTTGCATTTTTGTACTCTTTGCTCTGTAAGGATTTGTTTCAAGGTTTAACTCTTTACCAACCAACAAAAACGTTGACATGTTCAACTTGAAAGCATTTGCAGACAATTTCATTGTGACTCAAATAATGGAACTTGTCAATAGGGCAGAAAACATTGCTGGTAATCACCATTTTCTCCTATTCCCACGTTTTCAAAAGGCTTCTTGCCCAGGGTTGCAAAATCTAAGGACTGTGTGGTAAAGGGTTAACTCATTTTGTCATGAGATAAACATTCATTAGACACCTTGGAATACATTTGCAGAATTTTGATAAGCAACATGAATTGTGACTAAATCCACAAATACACAATGAAAACAATGTGGCAAAGGGAAGGACACTCATGAAATAATTCTCCATCTGCCAGTGTTTCCTTGTCTTTTGCAAGATCAGCAAGTTTTATGCAGGTGGAAGTTGTAAATGGAAGTTGAGTCAAGAATTATTTCTTTCACATGTGTGCATTAAATTTTGAAAGTTCATCTATGATCATTGCAGACTGGTCTCATTCAACCAAACCAGTAGTGTTCATTAGGGCCACTAAGGAAGACATTAGAGGGGAGGAAAGATTGCAATTTAAATATAACGGAAAAAAGTGAGGGAAAAGGAGCGACTGTTTATCTCCTTACAAGCCAACAAAAATGTAGACTTGTCCACATTGAAAGCATTTGCAGACAGCATTTTCTCCTTTTTCCTGTTTTCTGTTCTATCTGAAAATTTAAGCTCATTTGTATCAATTTTGAATTAGTTGTCTTCTGATGTTTTGAATTTTGGAGAGTCTAAGATTGTTCATTTGGGAAAGGGTAAACTAGAATTGTGAAAGGCCACAGTATACCCTAAATAGGTGCATTGTCACTGGATCTGGAAAAGATTCAAAGGGCCATAATTCCTTTTAAAGTCGTCCTGTCCTAAACTGCAGATGCAAAGGTTCCATTGGTAGGAAAGCTTCTGTCCAAACCAAGCCAAATTTGCTGAAAACTGTTGGAAGAGAACAGGGTCCGTATTTACCAACCATTCTTAAGAACAGTTCTAGTCTTTATACCAGAGAATAGGACTGGGAATGTTCTTTAAGAATGGTTGGTGAATACGGACCCTGGGCAGGACACAAAATTGTGATGTAAAGACAGACAGATGAACAACCTTATTCCAGAACACCCCTCTCTGCACTTTGGAGGCATTCTGGGCCATATTCACCAACCATTCTTAAGAACATTCTTTGTCTAATTCTCAAAGATTTTCTAAATTTGAAAGTAACACAACTTTTTATTGGCTAAACCAAATGGTTTAGCCAATCAGAAGTTGTGTTACTTTCAAATTTAGAAAATTCTTAAGAATGGTTGGTGAATACAGACCCCAATTCATTTGCCAACTGAAAAATTTTAGCAGTGGAACTGCTCTCTAGGAGCAATTTTCTAGAACCACAATGTTAGTTCTAACCTAACATCTATTCCTTCCCTTTTTCAAATGACACTATATAGTACTTGAAAAGAAACACTCAAATAAGGCTCAAGGGGACCAGGCAAGATAAAACATTTAGATTACATGATTTACAAGCAAAAAATTAAGTTTTCACAAATTTTATTTATCATTTACATAGCACTAAATGACAAATTTCCATGAAACACAAACATGATCAGCATGGTATTTACAAAAATAAAGCTCTCAAATATGTCATTAATCATCCTATAACAGTTTCCATGGGACATTCAAAACCCTGTATCTCACAGCAGTAACCTTTTAGTATGCTTTGAATCACTTGAGTACAACTTTTGGGAAAAACAATCTTATGTCTGCATCAGGTATGCTCATCTATTTACCACACAACCCTAAGGGAGAAGGCTTTGGAAAACATTACTGGAAAAGGAGAAAATGCTGGTTACCAGCATTTTCTCCTTTTCCCATAATTTTTTCTATCCTATCAGGGAACATAAGCTTATTTTTGCAAATTTAAAATTTATTGTCTACAGATCCTTTTAAAATTGTTAGAGTCAAGCATTTGCTCTGTTGGAAAGGGTTAAAAAATGGAGGAAAAAAAAAACTCTTACAAAAACATCACCTAAGGTTAACTCTTCACCACACAAAATTATTGATTTTACCATTTTGAAAGCATTTCAGATGTGAATTATGTTGAAAAAATGATGGAATTTGTTGCTGAGTAGAAAACAGTGTTGGAAAAGGAGAAAATACCGGTTATTTGCATTTTCTCCTTCTCCAACAGTGTTTTCGAAGGCTTTCTTCCTCTGGGTTGTGAAAACATGAGAATGTTAGGTAAAGGGTTAAAAGATATAAAGAAAAAAACCAGGTCAGCTGCCAACATTTAGGATGAATGTCTGTCTGAAATCAATCATGTATTTTTTAAGGCAAAAGCATGAGAGGTATCTTACAGCCTCCATATACTATTTAATATTAAACTAAGTAGCTTTTTTCAAAGTGTAGATAAAGATGAGACTGCACGGAATCCTGAGCATGCTATCTAATTACTGATACAAGATATACTTGTCAACATAGCTTTGAAATTATTACAAATGGATTTTGTATTGTTTCCTTTACTAGGCTACCCAGGAGTTCACCCTTAAGCCTTTACCACACAATACAGGCTTTCAATGACCCTAGAAAACATTGTGGGAAAAGGAGAAAATGCTGGTAACCAGCATTTTCTCCTTTCTCCACCATGCTTTCCTCTCTGTGAATTACAAATTTCATGTTTTGAATTACATTTAATTTGTCGTCTGCAAATCTTTTCAATTTGGAAGTCTATAATTTTGTTGTTTGGTAAAGAGTAAGTGAAACAACCCTGTTTTTTAACATTCCTTGGGAGGAAAGCTTCTGAAAACATTTTTGGAAAAAGGAGAAAATGCTGGTAAGAAGAATTTGTCTGTGTACAAGAATATTTTCTACCCTTTCAAAAACAGGTCCAATCAATTCAGCTACATCTACTTTGAGGTCTGCAAATGCTTTCAAGACAGTTGAGTCTAGAATTTTGTTGTCAGTTACAGAGTTACATATTGATACAAAACTGGTTTGTCTCCACACATTAAGATGTTAAACACATAAAAGATAACCCTTTACCAAAGTACAAGGTTTTGTACATGTACTTGTCAAATAAGTACATTGTATTTGCGGACAACAAATTAAATGTAGGTCAAATGGTGGACATGGTCTTTAAAAGGGTAGAAAACATTATGGGAAAAAGAAAAAAATGCTTGTTACCAGTATTTTCTCCTTTTCCCACACTGTTTTTTTTCTTTCAAATGCCTTCCTTCTGAGGTTTGTTAAAATTCAGGACTGTTTAGTAAAAGGCAATTCTCTGCGAAACAATGAAAATAGTGGAAGTTGCTTATTATTTCCAAAAGATGCTGGCAATACAGGAACTTATAATGGCAGTAAACCCACCACACTACTAGTAATTTTCACACCTAGCATTACACAGGTGTTGAAAACATTGTGAAAAAAGGTTTGTATGATCTTTAATACTGTTTTCAACATTAAGTTACATTGCTGCACTGGTAACCAGCATTTTCTCCTTTTCCCACAATGTTTTCTACCCATTCAAAGACAAATTCCATCATTTGAGCCACATTAAAAACACTGTCTGCAAATGCTTTGGAATTGGATAAGTCTACGATTTTGTGGTAAAGAGTTTGGGTAAAGGGTGTTATTGTCATAACTAATCCTTTCTAAATAATCGGAACCTTTTCTTCCACTTAACATTCCAGATCATGCATGAAGATGCTCACATTTAGTGCAACAATAAATAACAAGAGGGCCATGATGGCCCTGTATCGCTCCACTGGCTTATAAATATAAACCACGAAGAAAAGTCTTCACTATATAAGCCCTTATAAAACTTTGACCTCATGGCTACAGTCTGACTAAATGGGGAATATTGTATTAGAAGAATAACATGCCAAATGTGGGAGTTCTTGGCCTTATGGCTGGTAACAAGATGGTTTCTGAACTTTTCACTCCATAAACCCATGTAAAACTTGTGATCCCTGGTGCAGGGCCAAACTTGATCCTAGAGCTGTAACTTGGGCCCTCTTTGTAACTGTCCACTAAATAATGCTATAATTATATGCAAAATTTGGTAGCCTAAGCCTTATGGCTGTGTACACCAAGATTTAAAAGTTTTCCCTATGTAAGCCTATGTAAATCTTGTGAACCCCCCCCTCCAAGTATGAGGCCAAATTGACCCCAGGACTATACTTTGGACACTTTTGGTAGACTCCAACTAGATCAAGCTAAATGCCAAATTTGGTAGCTCTAGGCCTTATGGTTTCAGACAAGAAGATATTTAAAGTTTTCTCTATATAAGCCTATGTATAAAACTTGTGACCCCTGGGGAAGAGCCAATTTTGACCCCAGGGCTATAATTTCAAGAAACATGATAGAGGTCTACTACATAAAGCTACATGCCAAATTTGGTAGCCCTATGCCTTATGGTTACAGACAAGAAGATTTTTAAAGTTTTCTCTATATAAGCCTATGTATAAAACTTGTGACCCCTGGGGAAGAGCCAATTTTGACCCCAGGGCTATAATTTGAAGAAACTTGATAGAGGTCTACTACATAAAGCTACATGCCAAATTTGGTAGCCCTATGCCTTATGGTTTCAGACAAGAAGATTTTTAAAGTTTTCTCTATATAAGCCTATGTAATACTTGTGACCCCTGGGGCAGAGCCAATTTTGACCCCAGGGCTATAATTTGAAGAAACTTGATAGAGGTCTACTACATAAAGCTACATGCCAAATTTGGTAGCCCTATGCCTTATGGTTTCAGACAAGAAGATTTTTAAAGATTTCCAATGTTTTTGAGTTTTGTTGCCATGGCAACCAGAGTTTTTGAAGGAATCAAATTCTTTCAAGAAATTCTGAAGAGGACCATGTCAGGATCATTTCTGTGAAGTTTCGTGAAAATCGGATGGGTAGTTTCAGAGAAGAAGATGTTTGAAATAAAAGTTAACGCACGGACGGACGGACTGACGGACGGACGACCGGACGGACGGATGCACGACGGACACCGGGCCATGACATAAGCCCGCTGGCCTTCGGCCAGTGGAGCTAAAAAATTGTCAGAAGAAGAGCTCATAAAGTATCTTAGCATGCTATTGGGCTTTTGTTGACAGTCATCGGTGTGGATCAAGATCAGACAGTATAGAATGTGCAGTCTAAGCAATGACCCTGTCCAACATTATAAGACTTTTCTGGAGGGAAAAAAAAAACATGAAATTACTATGAGTGGGTTGTATACTGACTCATAATGGTCCTTGGACATGCAGACAATTTACAAAAATGGAAAAGAAAGTTTCGTCTCGTGTCAGCTTTTTCACATGAGCAGGGCTCAATACAAGCTTTTCCCCACATGATAAAATTTCACATTTGTCAATATTAATAAAATTAGCACATGAGAAATTCTCTGTGCCAACAATGTAAAATGGTTAAAAACATTTTGAGAAAAAGTGGAAATGTTAGATAACAGCATTTTCCTTTTTCATCACAATGTTTTTAAAAGCCTTCTTTGCCGGGGTCATAAAAATAAATGTTTGGTAAAGGGTTACGTACATCATGTAAACAACATCATCTGCTAACATATTCTAAGGATTATTTTCTTGCATGTGAATGAACCACTTCTAAAATCCTGCAATCCAGGGTCTGTATTCACCAATACTTTTCAAGAACGTCCTCATTTTTATTCTCCAGAATTTTCTGAATCTGAAAGTAACACAACTTCTGATTGGCTAAACCATTTGGTTTAGCCAATCAGAGGTTGTATTGCTTTCAAATGTTGAAAATCTTGGCGAGTAAGACAAAGAATGCTCTTAAGAATGGTTGGTGAGTATAGACCTAGGATATTTAACAATTGCCATACCTGCAGAGCAATGTGAAATAGGACAAGCAATGTTTATTCATTACCTGCCAAATCAATATTGCAGCAAAACGAGCTTGAAACCATCCTACTAAAATAATGATGATCAAGGTGAATTGTAGTTCATTATATAAATATATAGCGCACATTGTACCAGCATTTGTCTCCTTCTTCTACTATGAGTTTTACCCTGAAAGACAAATTCCATCATCTAAGAAAAATTGAAATGCAAATGCCTTCAAGTTGGATGGACTTACAATTTTGTCATTTTGTGCTGAGTTAATTGCATAATTGAAATGTTATTACAGTTTTTTATTGCTCTATGCCTAGCCAATATTTATTCAATCTGCAGCCAGTTTCATCCACTATTCTTATTCAATCAAATACTTATTCTGATTTACAAGTGAGGCTTTCTGATTAAGGAAGGCAACCTGTCAAGGCCAGTCTTGGAATTCAAAAAAAGAACAATATTCAAAATTGGTTGTGCAGTCTGATCTTTATTCTACAATGTCCATTATTAGATTAGGTATTCGGGCGAAAACAGCCTTTAGAATTTAAATGTCTTGGCATCATTCTAACCACATCAAATCTTGATTACATTTATATAGCTGTCAAAGATTTGAGCACTTATTAGATTAACCCTTTTCCACACAATCCCGTTGCTTTAACGACCCTGAGGAGGACGGCTTTTTAAAACATTGTGGGAAAGGGAGAAAATATTGGTGACAGCATTTTCTCCTTTTCCAACAATGTTTTCTACCCTTCCCAAAACAAAGTTTAATTTTTGTCATCTGCAAATGCTTTGAGTGTGGACTAGTCTAAAATTTGTTGTTTAGTAAGGAGTGAAAGTAATGTAAATGACAAAATGTGACTAATCCTTTACCACACAATCCCATGTTTTAATAATCCCGAGTGGGGATAGCTTTTGAAAACATTGTGGGAAAAGGAGAAAATACTGTTGAAACTAGCATTTTCTCCATTTCCCTCAGAGTTTTCAAAATTTCTGATCTTTCAAAAACAATTCCCAACATATGAGGCACACAAATTTTGCCATCAGCAAATGCTTGTAAACTGGTCAGGTCTAAAATTTCATCAACTGGTCAAGAGTTCAACGAGCCCTGTTCAACATAATAGCATCCTTCACAATGAGTCACTAAAATGATATACTGGTAATGCCTTTTGACAACAGATGAGTGCATGAACAGATGAAAATAAAAATAATACAGCTTCTATGAACATTTTGACAATTTCTCTATATTGTTTCCCTGCACTGTTAGACAGTCACTTATGAAGTTGTTATACCGTAACTTATGAAGTTGACATAAGTCTCTGACAGAAGTGGTGTATTTTCAATGGTCATAGGAGATCCTAGTGAAATCTGAAATAAATAAAAACACAAAACTCTCTATCAGACAACAAATTAATCAAACTTGTCCATACTGAAAGCCTTGCAGACCACAAATTAAATGTGGGTCAAATTCTTGTATCTATCTCTGGAAAAGAAGAAAAAAATCAGAAAAGGAGGATAGTGTTGGTAACCAATGATTTCTCCTTTTCCACAATTTTTTTGAAAGTCTTAGTGTCAAAATATCAGAAACCTTTAACAATTATATCTCCCTAAAGAATAAAACCACTTTCTATAAATGGATAACAGTGAGAAAATAAAAAAGACTGCCCAAATTTTTATGCTATATCACCAAGATATCTGTCATAAAAGAACAGCAACTACAAATCACCAATTAATGTTTCTTGAAACATTGAACCACTACTTAAGCAGTCACAACATAATCCTGACACTGGTAGTCAAGCCTGAATACTGTCCTCATAGCACTAGGTAGGTACTTACATGGAAACATGTGAGTCCTATTAGTGCTGCGTAAACAAAATGGACATATGCATAACAAGCTTGTAAAAGTAATTTCAAGACTGTCTCCAAGGAACAAAGGCTATCAGTTTTGTGGAGACTTTTTCAAAATGTGTGAGTTGCTTTGAAGATAGACATTTTCCTTTCATTGAAAGTTTTCACCTTTGTGTCCCCTGCTTTTATTGCAAATTTGTCTAAAATGGCCCATTGTTTAATCAAATATCACCCATAGTAAGAACAGCTAATAATATAAGCTATATTGATTAAAAAATTATTGGTCAAACATCCTGTTACCATAATGTGAAATTCAACCAGGAAACAAAATCTTAGAAATGTCCATATTGAAAGCATGTACAGTTTAAAAATTTAAAGGGGCTCAAAACGGGGGATCTGTCCTTGAAAAGGTACAGAACATTCCGGGCAAAGGAGAAAAGGCTGATTACAAGCAATTTGCTCCATTACCCAACAATGTTTCAAGAGTTTTCTTCTGGAAGGTTATAAAGACAGGATTGTTTGGTAGAGGGTTAATCTGAAAAAAAAAAAAAAAAAAAAACAATCAGACATGCACCTTTTTTGTACATTAATTTACAACAAAGCTATCTCATATCCTCTGGTTCTTTTTTAATTCTGTCTGGGTCTATTTCTGTAATATTCCTTGATGACCCTGGTGAGGGGTTTCTCATCTGCGGTGAAGGGTTTCTACGGCCCCTTGAATCAACAGTTCTACGTTTAGTTGTTGTTCCAGAAATGTCTATAACATCTGTAGGCTCTGGATTCATTCCAACAATTCTGTCCCTATTTTCACGCCTCTCTAAACCTCTCTCCCTCGTATCTGTAGAAGGTCTGTCACGAGGCCTCTCTCTTGGTGGTTCTGATGGATGAAATAAGGAATTTTAACACATTAATGACTTTGATTTTGACAACTTACATATGAGCAATGCTCTGGCAAAAGGGGCTTCATGAGATCTGTGATGCATGATACCAAACAAGTCATTACATGATGATGGATCCATAAGAGCCACTTTTTTAAACAAATGACTTAATGACGAGGTAGACTGGTCCTTTGACATACTGAAAACTGACCAGTAGCAAACAGTTCCAGCCCAGGTCTGCCTGCACGGACTGTGCAGGCTGACCTGGATCGATATTGTTTGCAGATGCATTAAGCACCCTTATCACAGAGCATGGCTCATATCCTTTTTAATCAAAGTGCAATATATCAGTGATATCTTTCCAAGGGATTTAACACTAGATCTAGAGACATCTATCAAACTGTTTTACTCAATACTGTTACCTCCAGAAACAACTTTGCAGGAGACTGACTTTAGAAACATCTTTTAAGTATAGATCTTTACTGTATAGATGATCAACATATATTATCACTTAACTCTTTACCACAAAATCCCAAGTTTTCATGACCCTGAGAAAGAAGACCTTTGAAAATATTGTGGGAAAAGAAGAACCAGCATTTTCTCCTTTTCCCACAATGTTTTTTACCCTTTCAGAGACAATTTTGACCATTTAAGCCACATTTAATCTCTTGTCTGCAAGTGCTTTGAATTTAGAAAAGTCCAAGATCTTGTCATTTGGTAAAGGGTTAATACATGAATACATGTGAAAACAATCCAATAAAAGAGAAATAGTTCAGGCAATTTCATCTTTTGCAGTTATGCTTTGAAAAGTACTTTAATGCAAGAAAAAATAAGAGCACCACATGCCACTGTAAACCCTTGGATGCAGTTGCTATCTTCGGGCTATGTCATTTCATAGGTTATCTACCTATAATATTATCCTTAGTAATGACTGAGAAAATGACATAGTTTTCACACAACAACCCAGACTACAACACAGAAAGCTGGGCTATTACAATACCTTGACATTTTCTTTGACAGCATCCAAGCTGAAAAGGTTGGTTTCATGTGTTACTATTTGAAGCAGCTTTTGATTATTTTAGATATTATCACTGGGTGGGGGTGTTAAGAATTCTCCATTATTAAGTAAGATTTTTCTTTTAACCTTTTATCCACAAGATTAAGGTCTATATAGGATCTGTTGGCATTTGATAGCATTTTTCAAAATCTAAAAGGAATCATTATGAGAGAAGGAGCAATTGTTTGAAACAAGCATTAAATTTTGATTTTTTTCACACAATCTCTTCTTAAAGCTGTCATAATATAAAGTAATGGGTTAATTAACCTTTCATTCACATGGATGTTTTAATGACCCAGGAAAAGAAGACTTCTAAAAGATTGTGGGAAAAGGAGAAAATGATGGTAACCAGCATTTTCTCCTATTCCCAGAGTGTTTTGTATCCTAGAAAAGACAAATACATTTAAACCACAAATAATTTGTCCTCTGCAAATATTTTCAAGTAAGAGGAATCTAAAATTTCATAGATTGGTACAGAGTTAAAACATTCTTACCTGAGGGGTCATCCATGGGCTCTTGTTTGATGGTAATAAGACTAGAATCTTTATCTTTTGTAGGAACTCTGTTTTCTTTGACAGGAATTCTATTTTCTTTGGCTCTATCCACAGACTTTTCTCTCCTTCTGTCAGGCTGTAATACAGAACATGATAAAGATGTGTTCAAAACTGATGCAAATCAGATCACAATGTAGAAATACAAAGTATCTATTGACTCTTTACCATACAACAAAATTTTATACTCCTGAAAAATGCTGGTAATCAGCATTTTTTTTTCTTCTTTTCCCAAAGTGTTTCAAGAGTGTTCTTCCTCAAATTAGGATTAAATTTTAAATTTCAAATTCTGTGACCAGGGTCCGTATTCACCAACCATTCTTTAGAACATTCTAAGTCTTATTATCCAAAATTTTCTAAATTTGAAATTAACGCAACTTCTTATTGGCTAAACCGCATGGCTTAGCCAATCAGATGTTTCATTACTTTCAAATTCAAAAAAACCACATAACAAGACTGTTAATGTTCATAAGAATGGTAAGTGAATACCAACCCAAGTGTCAATTTTCACCAATAATTTGAAATTTTTTACATACCACAAATAGCTTTCTGATTAGCCAAAACCTTTTGTCTTGGCCAATCAGATGTCTAGGCTTGCACTTCAGTAGTAGAGCCAATACTTAGAATGGTTGGTGAATATGATAGTCACATCACATTGCCTGTGTTTTGAATGTAAATTTTCAATATATTTTTCATTTTAAAAAAATGACCTGTGTTGTTTCCTTATAGTTCAACAAGACTTTAGGCTCTTCTCTATTTACTTTTTAAAATTTTGAATGTAAACTTGCAGTTTAAAATAATTACTTATTGTGAAGAACAGTATGAAGTGTCTTTGATTTAACAATGTAGAAACTGACCCTAGTGCTGTCACTGCCTTCATGCTTGAAATTGTTTTCTATATGGCTCTAGGTTTCTATGTCAAATATCCCTGATAAAAAGGTTTGTTTTGACAAATGTTCTTAAATTTGCATTACCATGTTGTAGCAAAGATGGAATCATAGAAATCTAATATGAAATCTATTGAGGCAGTGCACTGTAAGGGTACCGCAAGTGATCTGACATCAAGGTAACATGTTGCAGTGTACTACATACTGAATATCAAATTTAAAAGTTAGGCCACATGACCTGGGACATCCTTTTTTTTTTTCTTTTTTTCAAATTAGTAGTATGCTTCATTATATTGTCTGAATCACTGATTTTATATAACTGAGAAGAACAAGTGCCTTAACTCTTTAACACACGACAAAACTTTTAGACCGGTCCAAATTGAAAGCATTTGCAGACGTCAAAATAAAAGTGACTCAAAATTGAAATTTGTTTTTGGGATTAGTAAAAAACATTGTGGGAAAAGGAGAAAATGCTGGTTACCAGCATTTTCTCCATTTCCCAATACGTTTTCAAAAGGCGTCTTCCTCAGGGTCGTTAAAAGTCAGGATTGTATGGTAAAGGGTTAAATTGTGACTGACACTCAATCGTTTGGTATTTCAAAGGTCAACATAGCTCTCCAATGACTAACAACATAGGTCATGGAAGAAACAACAACAATGAATTAAAACCAAAACTCATCAAAAGCACCAACCTCTGCTTGTTCACGTTCTTTCTGAGCAGCTAATTTCTCTGCATCTTTTCTAATTTGAAGCATTTCTTCAGCTTCTTTTCTGAGTCTCTCCTCACGAGCTAGTTTTGCCTCTTGCTCTCTCTTTTCTATTGTATGATCTGTTTCAACAACTGTTATGATGGCTTGAGATATGTGAGATCTCTGTTGGAAAAAGAATTAATACATGTCATTTATGGTATTGCTGTGTAATCATGTTAATAAATTTAGAAATAAGATTTTTCCTATCCTTAATTTTGGCAGTTTTGGGAAAATGTGTGAAACTGAGCTTTTGCTTGCTACAAACAACTGCTCCCTTTTCAACACTGTTTTTTACTATCTCAGGGTACTCTGAAAATCAGACCATTTGTTTGAAACTCTTTCATCCATTCTGTGTTTAAATGGCCTTCAGGAAGAAGGTTTTTCAATATATTCTTGAAAAAAGATTTTTGTTGTAGAAAACTAAAAGATTAAGAACTACTATTATAATTTCTAGATTCCTCAAGGAATGTTTCCACATACATACCTGAACATCTGTAAGACTATTGATATGCCCTAGTAAAGGTTCTCTCAGATCGGGACAAATCATAAACACATCCTTTAGCTGCTCTGGGGGTAGTTGTAGTAAAACCTGGAATGACTGGGGCTTTGTTCGCTGGCAGCATCTCACAAACCCTTCCCAAACCTTCTTCTGTGTCCATACCTGAAATGAAAAACATGATCTAATGTCTTAATGTTGAGATGTAACAGTGGTAAAATGTTGAGAAAATGGTGTTTTATGTTGCTTCCAACATCAGTTCTGTCATATCAAGACAACAGCTCACACAATTTATGTATGTCCTTGGAATCAACAGTATTAGGATAGGGCTCTAAAGTATCTGACCACAGACCAAAGGACACTGCTACAAAAAACCAAGTGCTTCCAGTGAGTCTAAAAACCTGGGGTCTCAAGTTTATGAGTCCAACACTTAACAACTGAGCCACCAAAATATCAAGGCCACATCTCTGGATGAATGCTTATAAGAGCAACTACAACTGCTGCTTTTATATTTTCTGAGGAAAAAAAAAAAAAAAAAAAAAAAAAATCATCCATGCTTGTTTGATAAATGATAATCCAAAAAATATGCTTAAAATATACTGATTTTGCCTGTTTTATTTTCATATCAAAATTTCATAGTTTGCACACACTGACAATTCATACAAATATCAAAGCTCTTTATACGGTTCAACACCATGTTGCTACCATTTTATTAAAAGTATACATCACTAGCTACTGGTGGTCATACAGCTCTAATCTAAAAACTTTCTTCACTAGAAATAAAATGTCTGGTATCAATTTAACATGATTTTCAACAAACCTCATAAAATAAATTTGTACATGATTTAAGAATAAGTAAAATTAGTAAAATAAGAATTGAATTCTGCTCTCACAACAAACAAGAGGGCCATTGGCCTTAAAGCGCTCACCCAAGTGAAGTCATCTACAGTTGATAAAGCTGAAGAGGTCATGGTTTTAATGATGTAAAACACATGAGTGAAAGTGACCTACTTTTTGAATTATTTAACCCAATTTCAAACTTGTCCAAGATATCATTAAGATAAACATTCTGACCAAGTTTCATGAGTATCAGGCTGAAAATGTGGCCTCTATGGTGCACATAGTGTTTTTCTAAGAATTGGTCCAGTAACCTACTTTGTGACCAGATGTGACCCACTTTGGAACCTGTCCAAGGTATCATTAAGACAAACTTTCAGACCTAGTTTCATGAGAATCAGGCAAAAAATGTGGCCTCTACGGTGCTCACCAGGTTTTTCTAAGATTTGGCCCTTTGACCTACTTTTTGACCCAATGTGACCCAATTTCAAACTTGTCCAAGACATCATCAAGACAAATTGTCTCACCAAGTTTCAAGAGCATCAGGCTGAAAATGTGGCACCTAGAGAGCACACAAGATTTGCTAAGATTTGACCTTGTGACCTAATTTTTAACCCAACATTGACCAATATCAAACTTGTCTGAGATATCAAGAAGATAAACTTTCTGGCCAATCTTCATCAGTATAAGGCTGAAAATGTGGCCTCTATGGTGCACACAAGGTTTTCCGAGGATTAAGTCCTGTGACCTAGTTTTTGACCCAACATGACCCAATCTAAGACAGACAATCTGACCTAGTTTCATGAGTATCAGGCTGAAAATGTGGCTTCTAGAGTGCACACATGGTTTTTCTAAGATTTGGCCCAGTGACCTACTTTTTGACCCAACATGACCAAATTTCAAACCTGTCTGAGATATCATCAAGACAAACATTCCTACCAACTTTCATGAGTTTCAGACTCAAAATGTGGCCTCTAGAGTGCACACAAGGTTTTTCTAAGATATGGCCCAGTGACCTACTTTTTGACCCGTCATGACCCATTTTCACGCTTGTCCAAGATATTATGAAGACAAACATTTTGACCAAGTTCAAGAGTATCAGGCTGAAAGTGTGGCCTCTAGAGTGCACACAAGGTTTTTACAAGATTTAGCCAAGTGACCTACTTTTTGACCTGACATGACCCAATTTCGAACTTGTCAGAGACTTTATCAAGACAAACATTCTGACCGAGTTTCATGAGTATCTGACTGAAAATGTGGCCTCTAGAGTGCACACAAGGTTAAGTGTTGATGACTGCAAAACGGACGATAGACACAGCACGATCACAAAAGCTCACCTTGAGCACTTTGTGCTCATGTGAGCTAGTAAAACTGAAACAAATAAATAGTTGCTCGAACTAATGTAGGCTGGGCATACCAAAAGTCGCCAATATTACCTGCTTAAGAATCAGTCTTTGTAAAATATTGAGAACCAGACCAAGCAATCTTGGATACATGGACAGTGACTGCAGGACAGTCCTCATAAACAGTGTGGGAAGTGGAGACTGCTCCATCAACTGTTGCATAACCAATGCCAGTACCTCCTGGGTGTAAACTTTCTTCTCAGAAAAACATAAATTGGTGGCTGAAATACAGTTTTCTTGATTTTTTACCATACAACTGTGTATCTTAAAGACCGTAGGAAGACACCTTTTGAAAGCATGGTGTGAAAACGTTAGTAACCAGCATTTTCTCCATTTCCTTCAATGTTTCCCACTCACTCAAATAAAACTGCATCTTTAAAGCCACATTTGTCGGCTGCAAATGTTTTCAATTTGGGAAGAGTCCAAATATGTGTCATCTGATAAAGGTTAAACAATTTGGATTTACGCTACAGTTTCTTCTGAAGAGCAGAAAACTATGGAAACAGAAGAAAATGCTAAATACAGGCATTTTCTCCTTTTCCAACAACAGTTCTACAAGTCTTATTCATCAGTGCCATTAAAAGTGGAGACTGTAAAGGAAAGGGTTACTCAATGAACAAAAACACACACACACAAAAAAACCCACTATTAAAAATAAGCCCTTTCAGTTACTGTATCACTCGATCTATACAGATTTATGACAGATAGGAGTATAGTTCAAAAGACAATATCTTACTATTCAGCCTATACCAAAGAATAACATGTTTTATCCACCCTCATGGAGAAGGCTTTTGAAAACTGTGTGGGAAGAGCTGAAAATGCTGCTTGCCAGCATTTTCTCCCTTTCCCATGTTTTCTGTCTTTTTAAAGACAAATCCCATTGTTTCAAGCAACCTGTAATTTGTTATTTTCTTACAATGCTATAACCCTTTACTGCACAATGCTGCCTTTTAACGACCCTGGGAGAGAAGCCTTTTTAAAAACATTGTGGGGAAAGGAGAAAATGCTAGTAACCAGCATTTTCTCCTTTTCCCACAACATTTTCTACCCTATCAAAGACAAATTCCATCATTTGAGTAACATTTAAATTGTTGTCTGCAAATGCGTTCAATTTGGATAAATCTACATTTTTGTCATGTGGTAAAGAGTTAAACTTGGAAAAATCTCAAGTCTGTCATTTGGTGAAGAGCTATCTGCACCATCGTACAATCTCTATATATTTTTAAATTTCATAAAACTCTTTGGCATGACAAGGCTCAATTGTCAATGAAACATTAACTAATTCCTTGCTCTCCTTTTATTTAAGTATCTTTCATTCATATTGCCTTTTTCTTTTACACATAAACAACTGAAGAATTCTGACTCTTAGCAGTAGCAAAATCAAAGTTTCTATAAAATGTCTTGTCACAATACTTTTGCTTGGATTTTTTAAACAACTGCCAATTAGTTTCTACATTTTGTTAAAGGCAGCCACAGGTGAAAAAGAAACACCAGGCAAAAAGCTCATATAACTATCAATCAAAAATGACTGCTGTACTGATATAAAGAATACAGCGAAGTTCTTCAATTACATACCTTTTATAGTTGTTTTCATATCTACTTTGTCATCTACATTATGTAAAGATATCAACAGTTCAGCAGGAGTTAGTGGTGACTGATATGTAACATCACCTATAACATAAAATAGTTTTTATATATGCTAACCCTTCATCACGCAATCCTGTGTTTTAATGAAACTGGAGAAGAAAGATTTTGAGATCACTGAAGTAACCAGTATTTTCTCCCTTTCCCACAATATTTTATACCTTTCAAAGACTAATTCTGACATTTCAGCCATATTAAATTTGTGTTTTTGCACATGTTTGCAAATTGGACAAGTCTTGTAAACAGTTAACCAATATATACTAGTTCTACACCATTGTTCACATATGTTATACCTTTACATTCTGATTCGAATTTTGCACAACTTCTGTGATGAAACTGTGGATTTGAAATATCTATAAAGAACTGAACTAACTAGGCCCAGACAGCAATAAGCAAATTCTTTATAACATCCCTGCCAATATTTCTGCATGAGAACTGAAACTGTATTCACTAACCACTCTAAATTTGATTCTAGTTTTAAATTATTAGACTTGCAATCTGACTAGATGAGGTGTTTTGTGTCTGCAAACCAGATGGCTTGTCTATGAGTTGATATGCTAGAAAAAATCAAGAATGCTTGGTTAAAACAGCCCTTGACCTGTTCTAGTTAAGTTTTCATATTTCTAGGCATAAAAGCAATATGAAGAGATGAAAGTAATTACCATGACCACCAAGAAGTCTGTTGAAAACTTCTTTCACAACAACAGGGTTGAGCTTTATGAGTTTAGGCAGAGCTGCAATCACCTCTTTCTGTAAATATTCAAATTAGCATAAAACAATAATACATCATCATATAAATAACAACTGTCAAACATATCACTGTAGATTAGCCAAATAATGAATTGTGAGAAAAAAAAAAAACATATGTTAAAAATCTCAAAGCCTTCTTTAGACGAATTTCTTGCCTTACAGCAAACCACTCTTGAAAACATTTATGCAAAAAGGAGAAATTGCATAATCTTTTCACATGCTTATAACTAATGAGTATAACTCAAAGTGATTTTACCCACTCTACAAGGATAATTTCAAAGGCATTTTTTACAAGTTTGTGTCAGGAGATAAGTAGTTACTTGGTGCCTTGAGGGTGAAGGTCAATCCCATGAACTTGATAGATCTTAACTTACGGTCTGATTTATTGTCTTTTTGAAACTTGGGGCCAAGAGAATAGAGAATCTTGAAAAACATACACTATCGTTATCAAATGGATTGAAACACAGATTTAATACACTGGCTAAAATTCATACACTTAATTATTTCCTAAACTATGAACAATATAATAGTTCACTGTAGGCAAAACTTTGAAAATGTTTTTCTAATCTTTTACCTTAGAAAGTCCTATCAAAACTGGAATAAGGAAGCGGACATCTGGAACACGTTTATGGTACAGATCTCGGACACGTTCTACCAGTTCTGCAGACGGTGCAGCTATGAAAATACAATTAAACAGTTAAATAAATGACTGATTGAGAATGATATTAAGATGACTAACATTGAGATCAACATGAGCTGCAATCTTGTTTCTGAAAATTATTCCATCAATAAGAAATAATCAAGTAATATGATGGAAATTGTGTGGCCCAACAAAGCATTACAGAAAAGTAGACTGTATTTTAAACTAAACAATGACAAATTCATCCAATCTATCACGGTAATATAGCAAAAAATCATGCAAATGCAAATTTATTAATCAAATTTGGAAATACAGTCAAACCTGGTACTGACCCTTATCCTGCTAAATAAGTGATATGCAACTTTCAAGCCAATAGTAAAAGCTCAAATTTTGCTATTTCAAGGGCATTTTTTGGGGAAAAGATAATGCTCTTGCTCAAGACACATGCTTGCTTAGTGGAGGTATATTTTTAACATATTTGACTTTTCTGGGAACTAAGAAACAAAATCATACCTTTGTCTGTGAGTATATGAATAACTCTAGTGACAAGTGTTTCTGCACCCTTAGGACAGTTTTCAACAAACAGTAGTAGTTCTGGAGAGTCCATTCCCATGCCTTTCACCTGCAGATAGTAAAACCCAGACAGCAGATTATTCACAGGATGTTCATCACATGTAAGTTTTGCCCCCAAATCTTCAACTTTGGGGTTCAAGTTATTTTTTATAAGCTCTGATTGAATAAACCATGAATAAACAATATGAGGGGCAAAATGCAATACATGTATCATTGCAACACTTGTAAATAAGTGTTGATATGAAAATAATCTATGTCTGTGCTATGACTGATTAAAAACACAAAACAAAAGATCTAGAAATTGAGTTACCAGTCCTTATCAATGTAAATCCTTCCTGTAATACAAGAATACAAAAATCCCAATGGCTGTAATGCTAATCATCATCTATTTTTCACTACATTTGAGTTGGTTTCGTTTGTATTGGAGTTTAACAGCATTTTAACAGCTCAGGTCACATCATGGCGGTCAGTGATGCATCCATGTATTTCCTTGCTTTCTGACACCAGTTCTAATAAAACTTTCTTTCCAAAGCCACTGACTACTTTTCTCACATGCATCAGAGGTAAGGGGCGAAAAATCCCCAGAAAGAAAGTTTGCTTCTATCGGGTATCGAACTCGCAACCACCGGGTCATATATCAGATACACTAACCACTGAGCTACACAGGCAGGCATTTTTCACAACAGCAACCATCTTTTTCACATCATATACCCAGAATTATCATCATTCTGATCTCAAATTTATGATAATTAATTCTTTGCCAATGAAGAAAAGCACACAGTACTTACAGGAACTTCCAGCATCCTAAGAATTGTTCTTTTTATATCTGCATTTGTTGAGGTGTAAACAGTGGCAAGTCTGTTAAAAATAAAACATTGAAAATAATCATTCTTATAATGTCTGCTTTAACACTTTACCAAATGACAAAACTTTGGACTGGACTAAATAGTAGCATTTGCTGATGACAAATTAAATGTTGCTACTATTTCCCACAATGTTTTCAAAAGCCTTCTCTTCCAGGGCATCAGAAGTCTTGATTGTGTGTTAAAGGGTTATTTGTTTGCCTGTAATAGAGTTTAACGCCATTTTAACAGCTTAGGTCCTATCATGGCAGTCAGTGACACAATTGTCTTTCCAAAGCCACAGACTTCTTTTCTCACATGCATCAGAGCTGAGAGGCGAAAAATCGCCAGAAAGAAAGTTTGCCTTAACCGGGTATTGAACTCACAACCTCCAGGTCACAAGTCAGATACGCTAACCACTGACCTACCCAGGTGGGTGGTAAAGGGTTAAGTAACAAAAGTTTTGAATCATACAAAAGGCCATCAGATGTATTTTTTCAGCTCAAATTTTCACCAAAGCAATACTTGTACTTTCTTAGAATAATTGAATGCTGCTTGCAGTGTTTAAATTTGAAGTTTTCTTTTCATATACTCTGTTCTTGATGAAAGAAATACAACACGTAATACAAGTTTCACACATCATAAGGTTTTTTCTTTGAGAATAGCTTTGACAGATGCCTCAGATCTTTTTCAGTATTAACATACCATTATGACTGAAGGAAACAAAATGCATAAATTGATTAAAGCAAAAGCGAAGTCTAACACTCACGACTACTGAGAAATCTAGATCAAGGAGCATTTTTTAATACAAACTTTATGCATTTGAAGGTATTGTCTGCAAGATTTTAACTCGGAAGATGCTAAGCATAACTCACTGACCTTTTGTGGACAGTGAAGATCAAGAACAGACTGCACAGAACATGCAGTCTGATCTTGGATCTACACAGTCAGATAAGGAGATATTGTTATCCAAGAAATAAGTTTGTAATAACATCATTTGGGTTTTTTACTGTCGTCTTGAAAATTTTACTTAATTTATTTAGCAGGATAAGGGTCTACACTTTGATCCTGTACAACTATATCAGGTGTTTTAAAGACTGAGGGATAAAGCTTTTGAAAAAATTGTAAGAAAAGGACAAAATGCTGGTATGCTGCATTTTGTCCTCTTCCCATAAATCTTTCTTCCCATAATTTTTTCTTGACAATAAAAATCCAATTACATAATGTGCCACATTTATTGGTTGTCAACAAATTCTTTGAACATGGAAAAGTCTAAAATTCTTCACTTGGTAGTTCTTTGTTAATATGGTGTTCAATGCTTCTTTACTGGAGAATATTTACAGGTACATTGCACTGTATTCTTCTTTACAAGCCACAGCTGCTTTCCCACATTATTGAAACAATGGTCAGCTGTGAGACATAAATAAATCCTGTCGCAATGACCATACCTATTCTCTCAAGAAATAACCCAAACCTGGGGTTTGAACCAGCAACCCTCTGGTGTCTAGCCCTATATATAATAACTGAGCCATCTGGTTCAACCTCTTGGTAAAGATGTAATGGGCTTTCTAAGCATTCAGATTTAAGCTATAGAATAAATGACGACTTACTCGTGAATCAACTTATGATTACAAGGTAACAAACCAAGGTACAAATACAAGGACATCTTGATGGCATCATCTTCCCATGTGTCTGGGGCTTCTGAAAAGGTTATCATAAGAATAACAAACACGACAAATTTATCGAAAGATAATACATGTAGTATAATTATTAGGCATACCTACACAATACAGTAAATTGTTCCAGCATGTCACGATCTGAAAAAAACTGCTTTAATCCAAGCATTGGCTCAAATGGTAACACTTTTGGAAAGCAGTGCATATGCAGTTTTAATTACTAATCCTTGAACAGAAAAAAAAAAAAATGTTAAAATCGGTATGACAATTTACCAATTCATCAGAACAGAGTGTACTTTACATCCATACCAAAACCTTTTACACAGAAGATAGAAGCTGAAACCTAGAGTGCATTATCTACAAAAGTAAGTTAATGGAGAGATCATTCCTTTGTGATTCTATGCACATACCTACACAAGAGGACCATAATGGGTTGTAATAGCTCATCCAAGAACAAAGTTTTGGCATAGGAAAGATTATTCAAATTTTCACTGTATTAAACGTCTGTAAAATAGTTGCCTAAGGTAGGGCAAGTGTTGACTCCTGGAATATTATATGAAACTATTTTAAGTACTTTTTATTAATGAAATTATCTAGAAATACAGACATCAAAATTAGACATCTTGCCACCTTACCTTGTCTACCTCTTAATTTTGCAAATAGTTCTGGAGAAGGTTTTGGCAGCAAAAGGTATTTTAACATCTGCACTGCATAATACTGCAAGAAGAAAAGCATTGAAGAGAAGTGAAATATAATCGAAATGATGATTATGATTACAATATTGACAATACCCTAAATTTGAATTTAAAGCAACAATTTGGTAGAATAGTAGATGCTTTACTACACAAGGACATACTTAGGCCGATTCAGCAACACCTTAGCAAAAAGAGGAATTGTCCTAAATAATATAGTCTTTCTATTTGTCGAACTACTTTTGCTTATTCTCCATTCTATCATCAATGTACAATGTCCTTTCTTTCAGCTATTTTCAGTATAGATTTTTACGAAGGACTTTGCTCAAACCTATGTTCACTTTCTAGAGTGTTATTAACAAGTTTTTCAACATACTTGAGGGGGAAAAAAAGTAGCACAAACAATCTTGAACATGAAAGCAACATTACTCAAACCACGTTTAACGACAACAACAACAACAAAAATATGTACATATCAAATCCATTACCTCAATAGCATGATGAACTTGTATAGTTTCATACAACTCTTTGGTAAATGTAATAGCTTGTTCACGTAACTGAAAATTGTTAAAAAAATCTTTTGTTTAGACACACCTACAATGTTAAAATGATATCAATTGCTTTACCACAGTAAGTAATAATGCTTAACTATAGAATATCTCTGTATAGCACACATTCTTGCCTAGTAAAGTCTGCATATAACACATTACTTACTTTTGCATTTTTGTATGCTTAACTTTCATCAAAAGTTGTAAGCAACCTTGGGATTGTTTAATAACGGGTCTAGTTATTTTAAGACAGTATATTGTATATTGTATATTGGATATATACTGTTCAATATTTTGTATGATATTCTAATTAGAGCTGCCTTGACTCTTTACCAAACGACAAAATTTTTGAGAGGTCAAAACTGAGAGCAATTGCAGATGACAAATTAAAGGAGGCTCAAATGACCAAATTTGTCCTGAAGAGGTTAGAAAACATTGTTGGAAAAAGAGAAAATACTGATTACCAACACTTTCTCCTTTTCCAACAATGTTTTCAAAAGCATCCCCCCTCAGGGTAGTTAAAAGTTGGGACTGTGTGGTAAAGGTTAATCCTTATCTCAAAGCCTTTTGTTTTTACAACCCTGAGCTTCTAAAAAATCTTTGAAATAAGTGAAAATGTTAACCAGCATAATTTTCATTTCTTTAGCAATGTATGGGTTTCAACTGAACAAAATGTTCCATAACCGTTCTTACCTCTTTCTTGTCACTAGAAGTAAATTCCAGTAAAACATCTAGAAATCTTAACCTATGATTTGGTCTTGACATAATTAATGTTTTTAATGTTCTCAGGCCAGCCTGACATCTTTCCTGCAAAAAAAAAGAGTCAAATATTCTTATGAATTGAGAATTGAAGTTTTCAGATTTAAGAATTTAGAATCTTAATTTGTTAAACAGCACAGGTAGGACAAAAAAATAAATGTTTTCTGCTACACAAATCTTCTTGATTATGTCAAACCATAGCAGAAATTGATTTTTTTTCTTTCAAAAAAATAACTTAACCTCTTATTGCACAGGCTATGTTTATATGTGCCAAAAAGGTTATGCATTATCTAATAGATAAGTATTTGAAAGAAAGGAAAGTATCATTTTCAATAGTAAGGAAACATTGTTTGAAAAGGAGATACTTGTTCCATATCTATACAAGCTTTCAGCTTTATGGGCATTGGTGTTGTACTGTACTGGGCCAATTCAATGAATATTTTTTTCCTTCTTTAAAAAAAAATGCATACTTACATCATCAACACAAAATCTTCTCAGGATAAATAAAGCACTGTCTGTTATAACTGGGGCTTCTAACAACATCTTGTGAAAAAGCCTAAAGAAAAAGACAGTAGTATGCTAAAATATAAAATACAGAAATTTCGCAGTGAAGGAAAGGGGTATAAATTAACAAAGCAAATGTTAACTTCAATAGGTAAAGCATAAACAAACATCACACTAGAAAAGCCTGCTTTTTGCCTGTCAGCTATTTTAGCAATCACAGTTCTCAATCATATGAACGAGTTTTATCTCATACAACAGTTCACAAACTTACAATTTTCCTGGCTTTTCATGCCAAAAATTCAAAGAACATCAGAATTAGTTTTAACTGTATTTACACCTACAAAATCTATATTTTTTTTTTACAGGATATGCACTATAAATTTATTTCAAGACATGATCATGTAAAAGAGTAGACTTATTTCAAAGAAATTTAAGATGATATTTTTGTATGTAACCTTACCCTTCTCTATAGTTATCTTTAAACTCCATTATACCATTCAATAAGCGTGTGAGACACTCATCATAACTTGCCATATTTTGTTTCCCATCCAAAGCCACAGAGTTAAAGTTCATACAGTTGGCATATTCCTGATACAGCCAAGCAAAGGCCAGATCTGTTCTACTTCGTAAATCAGTGAAGATGTAATTCTGAAGCACTGAAAATGAAACAAAGAAGTCCTGTACACAAAGTTTTACAATTCATCTAAATGACACAACTCTTGTTCCTCTTTACAACATGACAAAATTTTAGATGTTCCAAGTTGAAGTACAGTCAAACCTGTCTTAAGCAAGCGGTCAAGGGCCCTTCCAAAATCGCTTGCTTAAGACAGGTGCTTGCTTAAAAGAGGTCGATCACGCAAGATGTTCTCGGAGTTATCTTTTCCTAAACATTTATAAAGGGCTGGGGTACATGTCCATATACAAATACATGTGCATACATACCCAAGACAAATCAAAACAATGGAATGGTCGAAAGATGATTGGGCATAAAGATCAAACAGTCGTAGGTTTACTGGTCAATTAAAATGTGACACAGGTGTAATCGTCAATTAAAATTAATGTCATCAAAGACAATTTCTTAAACACGCCGGCACAGGTAATAACCTATACTAATTTGGGTGCAATCGGTTGTTAGGACAGTTTTCTTTAATCTTTTCTCACCTTTTAGAAGTAAGCAGACAAACAAGATGTCGAGGCAGCTACACGTACGTTACGTAATTTCAGATTAAATCGAAAGCAGAAAAACATTTTTGGTAGTCTGACTCGGGTAATTTACATTTGATTTCTAACTTCAAAATTTTTGACAAATCGGGAATAATAGCTTACGAAATCATCAATTGCATCAAAATAACCCGTTCTAGAGGATATCAGGTTATATGCATACACCTGTTGATTGGCGACGTGTGTATATGATTGTTCGATTTTGACACTCTAGTTGTTAATCCGAAAACGGTCGGATGTGAGAAGTACACTAAAGTGTGAAGTATAAGTTAGCAGTCCGACTTATGTTGGTTACTGGCCGCTACATACCAGGTTGTTTTGAAAAATGGGACACGATTTCGGCGGCCATTGCGTGCGTTTTAAAGGTGCGTGTTGAATAAAGGTTCATATAGAGTAAAAGTAGTTGGGGGGACATTGAACTGGCCGTTAAGTGGAGGTTCACCCTGAATGGAGGTGGACAGATCACCAGGTTTGACTGTATTTGCATATGACAAATTTAAAGTTGCTGAAACAATGGGATTTTTCCCTACAGGTGTACAAAATATCGTGAGAAAAGGAGAAAATTCTGTCTACCTACATTTTCTCCATTTCCTACACTTGTCTTCAAAAGTCCTCTTTCTCAGGTTTGTTAAAACTCAGGATTGTTTGGTATAGAATTAATTTCACTTTTTTACTATGTTTAAACTTTTTTTGTGAGATCATTGAATTATTAAGGATCTCCACCAGAACAACTTCAATATTTATGTCACAAATGGAGTCAAAACTAATAATACATGTACACAATTTTTATGGTCTGGTTACAATCTGTACACATCTCTGATATTTTGTTATGATTTCATGTGCTTTCAAATGCTTTCATACACGTTTTTGGAAGTATGTCCTTCAAATTTGTAAATGAAGGATTGACTCGATTTTTTCCACATAAACATTTATGATTTGATTTTCTTTCCACTATACTTTAATTGTACGAATGCTAAATAAAAGCAGTTATTTTTTTTATCAATCAGTATATCAAGCTCACAAATAAATTCAGGCAGTTTTTGACAACAATATCTCTCAAATAAATGCCAGGTTAGATCAAATTTAGACAGCACAATACAGTTTCTGCTTGATCTACCCTTTCTTTAAAAGCATTTTCTTATGCCTGTAGCATACACAATATTCAGGTAAGGTTTCTGACTAATCTTTCAGTAGTACACTGTGCAGGAATAGTGATATAATCATTTTCATTTTCTTTGGCTCTTGATATGTATTGTAACTCAGGTAGGGCAAAATGATTTGTCTCAATACTAAATTAAAACAGAGCATAAAAATAAATTCTGTACACATCACATAAGGAACATAATAAAACATAACAAATAAACCTTACCATCTTTAAAATCTCTTCCAAACAAAGTAGCTATACAAGAAAGGATTTTTGTTCTTGCAGGTAATGCATTTCCCATTCTAGCTTGTTCTGAAACAGAAATTCGCAAAGCAAATCTATAATCTTAATCATTTTCTGTAAATTTTCCTTTACTGGGGTTAAAATCTACTGTTTGAACTCAGTATTCTCAGCATTCCAGTATGGAAATTGGTCATTTTTGTATTTCTGGCTGATTTGAAAAGCTATACTAGCACTTGCTCAAATCACAGGGTTACTAATAAACACATCAACACTTTTCCAGGGACCATATGCACCAACCATTCTAAACTGCGTTTCTAGGAAAAGTGCCCCCTGACAAGTGCCCCCAAGAAATCTGCCCTCCTAAGAAAATCCCCCCTCCCCACAAACTGCCCCTGCCAACAATAAAAATATTTTGGCTCATCTACAAACCTTGTCAGGCAGTGATGGCAAGCTCTATCAAAAAGATAGAAATTGCCATAGATATCCGCCCTTTATTTAATTTATTTTTGTTTAATTATCTTATTTTATTGTTTTATTTCTAATACTGTAATGGAAACATTAAACAAAATGGAACATACATGCACAAAGAAATAACAGCACTTTTCAAGAATGATATGGTACACCCTTTTTTTTTTCCCTTTTTTTAGTACTATAATCTTCATTAAACATCATATTCACAATGCATTTTTTAAATGTTCACAGTACAGTTTCAAGCACAAAATTAGCTTAAATAGGATAAGACCTTTCAAAAGAATCACTTCTCCTTAAGAGAGTTAAACCTTTCAAAGGGAATCTAATGTCTTAAGAAATGTACATTCATGTGGAATAAATATAAAAATTCAATCAATGACAATGAAATGCATTAAAAATTAGCCATCAGCATCAAGGGGGGGGGGGGGGGGGGGGGGGGGGGGGGGGGGGGGCAGGGGAGGGACTTTTCCTGATACCCTAAATTGCATTTTTAAGTCTTATCCTAAAATAAAAAAGTAACACAATTTCTAATTGGTTACAAATGGCTTAGCCATTCAGAAATGGTTCAGGCAAAAAGAAATAATGTTAATCTGCAATTAGAAATCTCTTGAGAGAAAGCCCAACAATGCAATCTAGAATGCTTGGCAAATACACGCCACTGTTAATCCATGCAGATGCCCTTCTAACAAGAGAGTGACAAGACATTAAAATACATAATCTGTAATTATCCTGTATTTGGGGAAAAACTTTAAACACTTTTTTTTCAAATACTGATGACAAATAATCATGCTCCTATTGCTTCAATAAGTCAGAGACAAAATAGCATTCTGCTAGATTTTTACATATCTCTTTTTTATTTCAGAATGTTTTGTATTACATTGAAGCCTCAAAAGTCATGATATATGACCTGCAACAAAGAAATGTAAATATCACAAAATAAAACTCCACTTACTTTCTGATTTTAATATTCTATCAATAGACATTATTGATAATTCCTCCAAATCTGCTGGCTCTAAAGGTTGAGTAACTTGGGCAAGTTTGAAACTTTTCACTCCTCGTCTAGTTGGAAACTGTAAAATATGTGAAAACCACACTTGAAATGTTTTTTGTAATTGTATCATGCCAGAATTGAACAATCAAGAATCTGCAAAACTGTAAAAATTTGTAATGTTATATTTGTAAAAAAGAATCCTATAGTCTTAACTCTTTTGAAAGAAATGCAAAAAAAAAAATGATCATGATATAAATGATGTACCCGATAAAGTCTTTTTGTATGTATATAACAACATTCACCCAAACATTATGTTCTTTCTTAACCAAGCAGCTATCAAAGATAACAAAATTTAAAATCAATTGATTAATTATATTTAAGTGTATGAATCAGAATAAAGATTAACCCTTTACCAACAACCTGAGTTTTAACAACTACAGAAGGCTTTTGAAAAGTTGTGGAAAAACAAGAAAATACTGGTAACCAGCATATTCTCCTCTTCCAACAATATTTTTCTACCTCTTTAATAACATATAAAGCTATTCAAAACATGTTTACTGTGCTAACTGCATATACATGTATTTTTATATTTGGACAAGTCTATCATTTTGTTGTGTGGTAAGGAGTTAAAACCACATACATAAATGAAAATATGACACATATAGGTTACCTGAGGTGGTGGTGGCAACATAGCCTTGTTCAACAAGTCAAGTTTTGTTGTCGAACTTTGCCCTCCTGTAAAACACAAAGACAGATCAACCTATGTTCCTTATGTTCTTTAAATGAAAGCAATGATAGACATAAAACATCTAAAATATCCATAAAACCCTAAAAATGTATTTGCATTAAACAACCTTGATAAAAACAAGGGCACTGCAAGTGGGTGTCAACGCTCGGCTGCAGTTGCTTGATTTTCAATGAAAATTTTAAGTTTCAGACTTTCTTGTTTTATAATTGATGGTAAACTGGTTAGCTGATTGAAGAAGGCATACATTCTGATAAGTGATCCATAATTTCTGATCATTTTCGAAGTAAGACTGCAAAACTATGAACAAGTGTATTATATCAATAGTTATCCTTTGCAGGGATGCTCTCTTATGAAACTTTGACAGAAAAAAAAAAAAACAGAGAAGTTAAACAGAATGAATTACATACTAAAGAGCCTTGTAAGAGGTAAGAGTACTTACCAACTACTGTTGAAATCAACTGTTTTGGAGAGGTACCCTGGAATGCTGGGGATTCCCCACCTGTCACTGAATCTTTCTGTTCTGCTTGCTGTGTAGGGCAAAATATGATTTTGATATATAACTGTCATCGTCATTGATGTTAACCCATTCCCTTACAAACACAACTTTTTGCACCCCTGGGGAAAATAGCTTTTGATAAGATATTATTTGTAATAATTGCTCTTTTTCTCGCATTGTTCCATTTATCTATCATTTAAATCATACAAAAAATCCATTCCTAAAAAATCTCAGATGTGTCACTTGAACCAAATACTCTAGACAACTGAAAATATCTTAAATGTTAAAAGATTTACTTCATCTAGCCTAATTTCATCTACATTTAAATTAAACAATTTTTGCTATGGAAAGAAATACCAAATGCCTGATTATTATTAATGCCTGTGAAATATTGTGAAAATTTTCAGAGAATCACTTTTTCTTTACACCAAGTTATGATTATGTTTCAAATATTTTCAGTGAGGAGAACAATGTCAAATAATTTTGAAATAGAAAGTCCTTCAGCATCACCTACCTCCCTCTGCACCTCTGCAATACCTTTTCCCATTCCTGCCATGGTGAGCTGTGTTGCTAGGAGACGTGCCATGTGACCTATCTGACCATCTGTTCCTGCAGCTGCTATGGGTGTGTAAGTGGCTTGAAAGTGTGGAGGCATGGTGTCTGGTAACATCACCTGTTTTCCACAGTATGTCATTATATTGTCTTAGTAACTTTTTATGATAACCATTTCATACTTTAACTACATGGCAAAGGCTTAAAACAGACAAAAACAAACAGTCCCATCTGACTGCCAACAAAATAGAAATAATTTAAAGAATACTACTTCTGTGTGTTAAGTGTAAATCACCTGTAAATTTACAGTGAGCTACAAGGACAGGCTCATCTTTGTGACTTTCAGCTAGTAACTTACATGTGTTTTGGCAACAAGAATTAATATGCTATTTGAGAGCACAAAGAAAAGGTAGTAATTTCAAATTATAAACATATTAAAGTACAATTTTACAAGTAGTACATGTTGCTTTCATAGTTAAATACAAGGAGATATTCTTTATTATCCATGGCAAAGTTATACAAATACTAGAGAAAAATCCAACTTATCATGCTATGAACACCAACATAAGAAATGTACTGTCAAAGAAATGACAATTTTTCCTGCCCTGTGCAGCTGATAGATTTGGCAAACACAGTGGGTGAAGAAGCCACTGCATGTAACGATTGATTGCTCTTTTTTCCCAATGTTTTCCATACTTTTGAAAAAAAAAAAAAAAAAAAATGATATAAAACAGAAAATGGAACTTACCATGCTAATCAAGACTAAGTCAGCAACATTACTTGGAGACAAGCGTGGACCTAGATCCTCTGCAGTGATATCAATGGCAGTTTGGCGAAGTTTAACACTGGCTAACTTCTGGTCTGTAGCTCTGTCAGTCCATGGAGTCATACCTATGTCATCATCATCATCATCTTGCTGTAAAAAGAAGCATATTATCAGCAATTTCACAATTTATTTTTTTATGTTTTCTCTTGGCTCTGTTCAAAATTAGTTCATCCATTTAATCAATGGTCTCCCATATTAACCCTTTAAGTTAATCTCAACTCCACTAGTTTTTACCAAACAATTATGAGTTTTAATGACCCTGAGGAAAAAGACTTCTTAAGACATTGTAGGAAAAGAAGAAAATGCTAGTCACCAACGTTTTCTCCTTTTCCCACAATGTCTTTCCATCTATCCGAAGACAAAATTCCATCATTAGAGTCACAATTAATTTATCTGTCATTGGTGAAAGGTTAAGACAGTTGAAGAAAAGTTGAAAAATAGTACTTCCACATGACTGACATTTCATATGCTTACATCCCTCACACTCAGTGACAGAAAGTTTTATTCAGGTAAAGGCCAACTTCTTTATTAAAAGGGACTTGCTCTGTTGTATGTAAAGAGAAGAACTTTCAAAAACTTTGCTCAAACTAACCAATTTCTCCATTTGACACTTTCTCTGGCAAATTTACATTTTTGAAAATTTGACACTCAAGTGAGCTTACTTAGTCAGATATGAAGTAAAGCAATGATGTTGACAATGTTTGTAATCTTTTTTCATGATAAATTCTTAGACATGAGATATGCCATACTTTGAGAATTTAACAATATACTTACCAAGTCTGCTTTTTCTATTTTGATTTTCTTTGATGAGCTTTCCCCCATTTCATCTCTCTTTCTTTTCCTCACTTCTTCTATTTTAGGCATAGCTTTTAAGACCTGTGGTAAAAAATTATCAGTATGTATTAGGAACAAAAAAAAAAGATTACCTTCCATGTACATCTTGCAGATGGCCAATTTTCACATATAATTATCCACTGTGAATCTACTCTTTGCCAAACAATAAAGATTCTACTTGCCAAAATAAAAAGCATTTGCAAATTAGATGTGGCTTGTAAGAGAGGTTTTGTCCTAGAACAGTGAAAAACATAGTGGGAAAAGGAGAAAACAGTTACCGGCATTTTTATCTTTTCCCAGAAAGTACTAACAAGCCTTTTTCTTTTGGGTTGTTAAGTAATTTAGTACAGAGTCACATTGAATATCCCTATTTGACACAGATTTAAGCCATGCTCTGTGAAAAGGGGGCTCAATGCATTTGCGAAAAGTATCGACCCATGTCAGCCTGTGCAGTCAGCACAGGCTGACATGGGCCGAAACTTTTCGCTATCGTTGATTTTTTTGCATGTAAAGGGATAATTCTACCTCATGATTCAGTTGGTTGTTTGACATAATGGATGTTATGGATCCATAATAAGGTGATGTCTTTCTTGGTATAATGCATCATGGAGATGCATTAAGCCCCCTTTTGCCAGAGCACAGCTCTTTTTTCAAATATCTCCTGTTTAAGATTTATTTCAAGAAGAAATGGGTTTTTGGTACATGGTACGATCTGCTAAATACTTGAACCCAAAATTTTCTGCTGTTTAACTCTTTACCACACAACAAAAATTTCACACTTGTCAAATCTGAAAGCAACTTGCATACAACAATTAAAAGTTGAGGAAATAGTTGTTTGGTATAGGGCTAAGTGAGTACTCTGTTGCCAGAAGAAAGAAATTAAATAAAACTGTCTAACCTCCGACTGAGTGGCCCCAAGGTCTGTGAGAAGGGTTGTTATATTTGTGAGATAATCTGGACCACAAGTATGCTTCAATAAAGCCAACATCTGCATCTTCAGGTTTTTCCTTACACTGCTGACTTGAGACTTGGCAAGGGTGGGTGGGAGATTCACTGTTTGAAAGAGGGAAAATACAGTAAAAAAGCTTTAACACTTTCAACAATATTAGCAACAAATTCAACAAGAACATTTTATGTCCAATTCAATGGTTACAATTTCTGAAAGAACATTTTATGTCCAATTCAATGGTTACAATTTCTGAACAATTATGGAACATATTCCCTTCAATGATTGCAATATTTGCAGATTATCTATTTGTTGAATAAACTTTCAGAGATTTCTATATGCCTTTGGCACAAACTCTCTCAATTCCTAGTTCCTGTACATTCCATGAATCACCACTTAGGTATCACAACATCTTTTTTGATATGTAAAATACAGGAACCCTTGTTTTTCCTCCCTTTCTTTTTGCTTCAATGACTTAAACTCTTTCCCAACAATCCCATACTTTAACAACCCTGAGGAAGAATCCTTTTGAAAACATTGTCGGAAAAGGAGAAAATGTTGCTAACCAGGATTTTCTTTTGAATTCTCCCAACATCTTTCTTACCCTTTCAAATTGTATCCAACAATTTGCGTCACAATTTGTCATCTTCATATGCTTTGACTTTGGACAAATTCCAGAATTTTTTCAATTAGTAAAGGATTAAACTGAAAAATAATATACCATGTAAAGTTTCAAAAGCCTGTACAACACGTCCGAAGAAAGTGGGTCTCTGTTTGGCAATATTGGTTAAACTTCCCATCACAGTCATTAAATTTATGCTGCAAAAAAACCCATGTACATATTTCTGTACTTTTACTATAAATAAAACATTTCTAACCTGTTTAGTTTTTACATGTACTTACAATATCAACAGAGGGTAAATGAGCTGACCCTCAACCATACATTTCTGTGTTAAAACAACCCTTTGAAAATATTGCAGGAAAAGGAAAAAATGCTGATAACCAGCATTTTCTCCTGTCCCCAAAATGCTTTTGATCTTGTAACAAAGAAATCCAATAATCTGAGCCACATTTGTCTCAATGAATACTTTCAATTTGGATGCATATGAAATTTCTCATGCAGTTATGAGTTAAAGCACAAAAAGATTACAAATACAACAGTCAGAAACACTGAAAAATCAAATACCTTTCATTCTAATTAAAGACAGTACCTTAACAATGGAACAAAAACTAGATTTAAGTCAATGCCAAAAATTGTCTGCATTTTTTTCAGGTAAAACACATTTAGACTTGAGGCCCTTGAGGGCCTGAATTGCTCTACTGGCATTGACTTGTGCTTTTTTTTTTTTCCTAGTATACGTTATGAATTCAATATGCAAAAAGGAAAAAAGCAACCACACAAAATAATGGGGGGAGGGGTGTTGCTGCAACTGGACTTGAACCAACTAAGACAGTGCAAGTAAGCATGGTGAATTATACAAACAGTGAAAAAAAATTGAAGCACAATTTCTTAAAACCAATTGTTTAGAATCCAGCCAAATCTGATAGGGTTTTAGTTCTCATTGTTTTAAACAATCCCTGCAAGTTTCAAACAAATGTGACTAAGAATGTGGACTGTGTTGAGTAAACAATAATAAGTCATCAAATGGCTGCTTTTCCTAAATTAATTGCTAGATTTTCTTCATTCTTAATAGAGTTCAATTCCTTAATGATGCAAATAATCTTTGAAAGTTTCAAAAGAACTGAATAAATAATGCCACTTAATTGCATAAACAAGGAATGTAAATTTTCAACTTTAAATGGCTCCTTTTCCATACTGATTGTCAATTTCTTTTGTTTTTCAAAATCAATAGGGTTCAAGCTATTGATAATATAAAGCAACAGTGCAAGTTTTATGAAAATTCAATCAATGCCTACGTTATTGCATAAAAAGGAATTGTAAATTTTCAAATTTAACTGGCTACTTTTCCTATACTGATTTTCAAATTTTATTCAAAATCTATAGGTTTCAAGCTGTTGAAGATACAAAGCAACTGTGCAAGTTTCTCCAAAATCTGATGAAAAATGCAGACTTTACCGTGTAAACAAGAAACTGAAATTTTGAACTTTAAATGGCTACTTTTTCTACACTGATTGTGAGATTTTTTTAAAAATCACTAGGGTTAAATCTATTGATGAGATAAACAAACTGTGCAAGTTTTGCGAAAATCCGACCTCAATTGTGGACTTTATTGCGTAAACAAGAAATTGAAATTTTGAACTTTAAATGGCTACTTTTCCAACACTGTTTGTCAGATTTTTTTCAAAATCAATAGGGTTCAAGCTATTGATGAGATAAACAAACTGTGCCAGTTTCACAAAAATTTGACTACAAATATAGACTTTATCCTGTAAACAAGAAATGACTAATGGACGGATGGACAGACAGATGGTCAGACGAAGGAAACCATGCCACGACATAAGCTCTGCTGGCTTACAGCCAGTAGAGCTAAAAATCAAATAACTAGTTTTCCATACACTGTTTACGTCCCTGAATTAGATATCTGTTCAAAACATTGTGGCATACAGGTAAATTTGCTCCTTTTCAGTAGATTGTCTTTATTCCACAATTAACTGCATATCAAAAACAGGATATTTCCTTTGAATCATTGTTTTCTCCTGTAGGCCACTTGAACTACTTTGTCTTACATCTAAGTATAGACTATTATGGCACCAGGTTAACTGCATATCTAAACAGAGTTTAAAACTTGATGAGCAGTAAGAAATCATTAGAATTCTGTGTTTACCTTGAAATGTGTGGGGAAGCTTGAAACTGTATCAGGGCATCAAACATTTTCTTTCCCTCTTCCTCCAGCTTGTTAACTTTCAGATACTTGCTGTTTTCTGGTATGCTGTCTAAAGATATGTCTTTATCAGCTTTTTGGGTCTTTGGCACTTCTGATTCCTGTGTCATACAAAACAAAACAGAAGAAATCAGGGACTGTATTCACCAACCATTCTTAACCCTTTCCTAAATGACAAGTTTAAGACTCTTCCAAACTGCAAATATCTGCAGGTGACAAATGTGGTACAAATGACCGTAAGTTCTTTTACATTGTAGAATTTCTTTTACATGTAGCATGTAGAATAAATACATTGTGGAAAAAGTAGGAAATACTTTCTTTTTCACAATGTTTAAGCATTTCCTCCTTTTCCAACAATGTTTTCAAAAACCTTCCCCCCCAAGTTGTTAAACTTGGGATTGTGTGGTAAATGGCTCATCATTTACTGTAGTTGACTGCGATATTCTGTCTCAGCCAATCAGATGGCTTGTCTTGGAATTTCAATTAGCCTTTACCAAACAATTCCAAGTTTCAACAACTCTTCTGAAAACATTGTGGAAAAATAACTAACATTTCTCCTTTTCCAAAATGTTTTCTATCCTCTCAAAGACAAATTCCATCATTTGATTGGTGTATAAGGTACCTAATTCTTACTTTAACAAGCATTCTGATAGTATTGCATAGCAATACCCAGTCCCCTACCGGCCGTATGTATTGCTGGCATGTCAGTGAAATTCTTTAAGTCCAAGGCCTGTAAATGCGTTAAAAAGCAGTGGACCAGGACGAAACTCGAACTTGATGTGTAAGTCATGGTGGTTGATGTACACACCAAAAATCAGCTCTACATGTAGCAGTGTTTAGAAAAAAAGTGCGGAAAAATGTTTTATCAACGAAATTTTGTAAGTTCAAGGCCCCTAAATGTGTCAAAAAGCAGTGGAGTTGGACGAAACTCGAACTTGATGTGTAAGTCATGGTGGTTGATGTACACACCAAAGATCAGCTCTGTATTTAGCAGCGTTTAGAAAACAAGAGGACCATGATGGTCCTAAATCGCTCACCTGAAATGCAACTCATCTCAACACCATAATGCTACATGCCAAATGTGAAAGCTCTAGCCCTTACGGTTTGGGACAAGAAGATTTTTAAAGATTTCCCTCTTTATCTCTATGTGAAATCCGAGACCAACAAAATATGGCTAATTTTCATACGAGGGCCATAATTTTAAGTGTTTTGGTAGAGGGCCACTAGATGATGCTACATGCCAAATATGACAGCTCTAGCCATTATGGTTTGCGACAAGAAGATTTTTAAAGATTTCCTTCTTTATCTCTATGTGAAATCCGAGAACCCACAACATAGGGCCATTTTCAACACTAGGGTCATAATTTGAAGTATTTTGGTAGAGGGCCACTAGATGATACTACATGCCATATTTGAAAGCTCTAGCCCTTACTGTTTGGGACAAGAAGATTTTTAAAGATTTGCTTCTTTATTTCTATGTGAAATCTGAGAACCCACAACATAGGGCCAATTTCCACACTAGGGCCATTATTTGAAGTATTTGGTAGAGGGCCACTAGATGATACTACATGCCATATATGACAGCTCTAGCCCTTACGGTTTGGGACAAGAAGATTTTTAAAGATTTCCTTCTTTATGTGAAATCCAAGAACCCACAACATAGGGCCATTTTCAACACTAGGGTCATAATTTGAAGTATTTTGGTAGAGGGCCACTAGATGATGCTATATGCCAAATATGAAAGCTCTAGCCCTTACGGTTTGGGACAAGAAGATTTTTACAGATTTCCTTCTTCATCTCTAGGTGAATTCCGAGAACCCACAACATAGGGCCAATTTCCACACTAGGGCCATTTTTTGAAGTATTTTGGTAGAGGGCCACTAGATGATACTACATGCCATATATGAGAGCTCTAGCCCTTGCAATTTGGGACAAGAAGTTTTTTAAAGATTTCCTTCTTTATCTCTATGTGAAATCCGAGAACCCACAACATAGGGCCATTTTCAACACTAGGGTCATAATTTAAAGTATTTTGCTAGAGGGCCACTAGATGATGCTACATGCCAAATATGAAAGCTCTAGCCCTTACTGTTTGGGACAAGAAGATTTTTACAGATTTCCTTCTTCATCTCTATGTGAAATCTGAGAACCCACAACATAGGGCCAATTTTTAACACCAGGGCCATAATTTGAAGTATTTTGGTAGAGGGTCACTAGATGATGCTACATGCCATATATGAAAGTTCTAGCCCTTACAGTTTGGGACAAGAAGATTTTCAAAGATTTGCTTCTTTATCTCTATGTGAAATCCGAGAACCTACAACATAGGGCCAATTTCCACACTAGGGCCATAATTTGAAGTATTTTGGTAGAGGGCCACTAGATGATGCTACATGCCATATATGAAAGCTCTAGCCCTTACAGTTTGGGACAAGAAGTTTTTTAAAGTTTTCTCTTTCGGTTGCCATGGCAACCAGAGTTCTTCATGGAATTCAAATCTTTGAAGTATTCTGAAAGGGCATCACCTAAAGATCATTTCTGTGAAGTTTCATTGAAATCTGATTGGCGGTTTCAGAGGAGAAGATTTTTTAGTAATTGTTTACGGACGGACGGACAGACGGACGACAGACATTGACAGATCACAATAGCTCACCCTGAGCACTAAGCACTATGTGCTCAGGTGAGCTAAAAAGTAGGGAAAAATGTTTTATCAGTGAAATTTTGTAAGTCTAAGGCCCGTAAATGCGTGAAAAAGCAGTGGAGCTGGACGAAACTTGAACTTGATCTGTAAGTCATGGTGGTTGACTTACACAGCAAAAGTCAGGTGAATATCTACCAGCATTTAGAAAAAAAAGTCCGGAAAACTGATTTATCAGTGAAATTTTTTAAGTCAAGGCCTGTAAATCCGTGAAAAACCAGTGGACCGGAACGAAAGTCAAACTTGATCTGTAAGTCATGGTGGTTGACTTACACAGCAAATCTGAGATCAATACCTACCAGCATTTAGGAAAAAAGTCCGGAAAACTGATTTATCTGTGAAATTTTGTAACTCCAAGGCCAGTAAATCCGTGAAAAACAAGTGGACCGGAATGAAACTCGAACTTGATCTGTAAGTGATGGTGGGTGACTTACACACCAAAACTCAGCTCAATATGTACCAGCGTTTAGAAAAAAAGTCCGGAAAACTGAATTGCTGGACAGACGGAGTGACGGACAGATGGAGTGCAAACTTAAAGTCCCCTTCGGCTTCGCCGGTAGGGGACTAAAAATGTGATCACATGAGTTCTAATCATCTTTCAATGTCTGCTTGAATTATTGCAGACTATCATGTTCTGTACAAAAAATCCTTACAAATGTTCTAATGACAAAATATGGTGACACATACACAGACTAGCCTAATATACTGTAATTCCTGCAGACAGTGACCATCAAAATCAGACTACAAAAAAATATTCCTGTTTGATTTTGAACCTGGACAGTTCAATATTACATGTACCGGTACATGAAACTGGCAAAAATGTGATATTGCAAAAAACTGGGCTTCACTGCCTTCAATATGTCTGAATTTGATTCCAATTCCAGTTACTCAAGGACAGCAATATCCAAAAGCATAAGCAAACTAATTATTCACTTACTTTTGTTTTGTGAGACAATATAAGTACTATTCCTTCTGTGAACTTCACTGCATGGGTTCTTACACTGAAATAAAACAAGTTAAGGTATCAGAAATACAGTAAAAAAACATTCTTTTTGTTAAAGTTGTCATTCACATTTACAAGAAAGCTAAAAGACTTTATTAATCAATGTAAAGAGTGAATTTTAATCATCTGTTTTTATCCCTGTTTTACTTTAATTTACTGTCCTCTAACTCTTTCACTACCTCTAGCTTCCAAACATGGCGTAAATCAAAATCAGGTTGCACAAAAAACACACAGAACAAAACATCTAGAAGCCCAGTATCTGAAAAACCGCACAATTCTCCTTACCCATCATTTTCAGAATCCAACATGTCATACAACTGTTTCTTCATTCTTGCCATTATGTCCCATACCTGTGTCATTTCTGGAGTGGGAAACTTGCTCTTACTCAGCCACTGGAAAACATGTAAATCAATGAATTTAATTCAACACCTGCCTGCTAAATAGAGATCCATATTTTACCACTGATTTAACCCTTATGCTGCTAAGCCCAACTCAAGGAGCTTTAGCAGACAGTGTAGATCAAGATCAGACTACACAAAATGTGCAGTCTGATGTTGGATCTACACTTTCTGATAAGGAAATATTAAAAAAAACAAAAATAATAATAATTTTGAAATAGCAATATGTGGGTTTTCACCATCGGATGGAAAGTTTCATGTAACTTATTTAGCAGGTCAAGGTTTAAGGCTGTTTTAGCCAAATTTTCTCACAAGGCAGGGATGTAAAATTCCACTCGCTCCCTCACATTGGCAAGTGATCTTTGACTTTGGGTGAGTACAAAAAATACCTGACTCGCCCGACCGGGTGAGTGCATTTTCTGATACATAACATACACTTAAAGCCTGTAAAATTCGTCAAAATTTCAGACAGAGAACTGCTAAACTAGCAGAAGTTTACATCTGTTATTGATCAATGTACATGATTAAAATCTGGATGACTCAAAGTATATTTGGCTGTCTACCCTTTAATAGTCAGTCTTCCTTTCTTTTCTAATGGAAATAGCAGTTGTCGCTAAATACACACCATGTAATGAATGTAGGACGTTTTGGCCACAGACGTTTTGGCCAGGACGTTTTGGCCAGGACGTTTTGGCCACGGACGTTTTGGCCACATATAGTGAAAAAATGGACGTTTTGGCCAAAATAATTTTATATGTACTTTTTATGTAAAATAAAGCTAAAAAATTTTTTTTTTTTATTTGATCAATTGTTTAGACTTTTGTTGAACTTTTGTTGAAATTTGGTAATAAATTTTAGAGTTTTACAGTTTTATTTATTCCTTTGAAGTAAAGGAAAACATCAACAATTTAATGTTTTTAAATTATCTTCAATTTTCAAGTTTTGTCTTTTGATTGACAAACAGTTTGATTGACTAATTGCTTATTAATGATACTTTCTTGCATTTAATGTTGTTATTATTAGAAGTGTAAAGAGTTTCATTGTTCTTGTCTTTTAACACTAATGAATCTGTAGATCACACCACACTTTAATCATCTATTTCAATTAAAGAAATATGTGATTAATTAATTTGTTTGAAAAACTGTTAAGAAAGATCAAAGTTGCTAGTATAGAATTAATATATTTGTTTGATATGTAAATTTTTCTGAAAAAGTTCTGGTACATATATAAAGACATTATGAGGACTGTAGCTTTATTTCAAAATAATATTCAAGTGGCAACTTATATTAACAGTACAATGGAGATTATTACTACTAAGCGCGGTGGTCAGAAGTTATGTTTAGATGGATTTATGTATACGTGCAAACATGTTGCCAAACAGAAAAACGAGATAACTTGGCGTTGTGTAAAAAGAACTTCTTCTGGATGCAAGGCAATTTTACAAACTACAAAGGATTATGAAGATGCCACTTTACAGACAGTTCATAATCATATATTTGACAATGTTGGTGCCGAAATTGAAATCACTAGACACGGAATGAAATCAACAGCCAAAACTACAAATGACAAACCTAACCAGATTGTTACTTTCGCAACATCAACAGCATCAGACCAAGTGAAAGCCAGATTACCAGAAGCTGACACCCTAAAAAGAGTCCTCCGAAGAGTCAGGGCAGCTCATAGACCAAAAGAACCACAAACTCTACAAGAATTGAGTATTCAACATCCATGGACTCAAACTGTTGGTGATAATCAGACCGATTTTCTACTATTTGACAACGGGCCACATGCTGATGAACGAGTCATAGTGTTTGCTACAGAAGACCATGTCAGGAAACTAGCAGGCAGTGATAAATGGTGCATGGATGGTACATTTGCGGTGGCACCTCTCCTCTTTACGCAGCTGTATGTCATTCAAGGACTTGTGAATGGTGTTTTTCTCCCACTCGTGTATGCCCTCCTACAGCGCAGAACTCAGACAACATATGAAACTCTCTTTCGTGTTCTTGAACAATTTGGATGTGATCCGTCAACTGTAATAATGGATTTTGAACGCAGTGTGGAAATGGCTATTTTTTCAGTGTTTGGTGAACATGTGAACATCCAGTTTTGCTTCTATCACTTGACCCAATCAATTTGGCGTAAGATACAATCACTCGGACTTACCAACAGATATGAGAACGACAATGAGTTTAGATTATTTTGTGGACAGATCGACGCACTGGCTTTCCTTCCACTGGAAGAAGTCAATGATGGAATAGAATACTTAAAAGAAACTGTACCCGAGGAAGCTGAAGCTCTTCTTAATTATTTTGATTCTACATATGTGTCTGGACAACTTCGCCCAAGAAGAAATAATGATGGCCTTATAGTCCGTTTTCGAAGAACACCCCCACTCTTCCCACCTAACAGATGGAACTGTCACCAAGCAACAATGTTAAATCAACCAAGAACAAACAACGCATCAGAAGGATGGAACAATAAGTTCCACAGTTTAGTTGGCCAAGACCACCCATCCGTCTGGAAACTCATTGAGACTCTTCAACGTGAATGTGCTCGTGTAAGTGCTGTTCTTTTACAAGATGAACGTGGTGTTCGACCAAAGAAGAGGGTTAAAAAAGTGTACATTGAACTTCAGACTCGACTAAGGAACTTGTGCGAAGACAGAATATCTGAGAGGAAATCGATAGTAGAGTTCTTGCGTGGTGTTTCCAGCAACCTGAGAGCAGGTCAACCAGACATTTAAATTTGAAGTGATGAAATTATAATTATGAAAGAAAGTGGTGTTATAATAGCCTATACAATTGATTTATGAAATCATTGTAAGAAAAAAAGAAATTGCTCAGAATGAGGATTTCTCTTTTTCTTCCAATGTTTTCCATCATATAAGAAAACATCAATTTCCTTGATCAATACTTTTGATTATCCTCTTCAGAAGCTCCCAATATGGAAGGATTAACTGTATTATGAAATCATTGTAAGAAAAAAAGAAATTGCTCAGAATGAGGATTTCTCTTTTTCCTCCAATGTTTTCCATCATATAAGAAAACATCAAATTCCTTGATCAATACTTTTGATTGTCCTCTTCAGAAGCTCCCAATATGGAAGGATTAACTGTATTATGAAATCATTGTAAGAAAAAAAGAAATTGCTCAGAATGAGGATTTCTCTTTTTCCTCCAATGTTTTCTATCATATAAGAAAAAGAATTAAACACTTCATTTGAAATTAAACATCTTTATTTTAAAGCTTAAAATTGTGTCTGAGTTGTAAAATAAATTTAGGTTCGTGTTTTATTTCTTTTGTCTCATTTTATATTTTTATAATGTACTACCAAACCTTCTACACAATTGTCCATGGCCATCAGTATATAAGTACTTATTAAAGATTGAAAAGACACAGATACAAAGTCTTGAAACCATCTGTTATAATAAAAAATTGCAATAAAGGTCTAAAATGTTGATCAAATAAGTAAATTAAATATGTTTGTAGCTTTAATATCTATAATAAGTACATATATAATAGATTTGGCCAAAACGTCCGTTTTTTCAATATAGGTGGCCAAAACGTCCGTGGCCAAAACGTCCTGGCCAAAACGTCCTGGCCAAAACGTCCGTGGCCAAAACGTCCGTCCTCCCCATGTAATAGATTTGTGACAGGATGCACACCTTATTACACAGAATCAAGGTATGGGTTTAGAAATTATGGGTGGTGGCTAAATCTTGTACATGATTCCTGATTGGCTAGCAGTAGATATTGTCTGAACATTCTGTGTGCACACCTTGGATGCAAATGGGGCGTGGCAAAATTGACAATGACTGATTAGCCTGTATGGTGTGTTTGCCAAGTATGTTGTGTAACTAGACAAAACGTGTGAATAGCCTGGGAATTCCTGACAGGTTCAGTGGTTTTCTAAACTTACTGATGAAGTGGCATGATCTATTTTTCAGTAAATTGATTGAATGACTGCATTAGACATTAGGTTGTACATGTAAGAAGATAATTATGTAAACAATTAAGACTGATTTTGCGTTCAAATGGTAAGTCACTTGATCAGAACTAGCGGTGTTTGAGAACACTGTTTGTTTACAGATACACAGCTTGTTGTTAGAAAATGCATTTCTCTCATTGCATGATGATAATGCACAGGCAGTTTAATAAAAATCAGACATAATAACATTTATTTTAGTTCTAAATTACATAATTAGGTATAATTAATTATATGACTTTCAATTAGACAAATGTTTCACAAAAAAGATGGACGAGTGAAAAACTCTCCAGGGCGAGTAACTTTTTATACTGACTCGCCCAGCAAGGAGAGTAGATAAACAATTTTACACCCTTAACAAGGTATCAATCAAATCCATAATCAATATCAGACAACACATTCAGCATGTTAAAATATCATATATCTTTTTCTCCAAATAATCTCAAATTTATGAAGCACTTCTTTTGACAGTGATAGAGTTTGCAGCAACTCTTTCCATGATTTGTGATATAAATATTTCAACCTAATGTCTTGGTCCCTTCTGGATTTTAGGTTTCTTTTCATAAGTAATCGCCCATGTACATATTCCTATCAAACATTCAAATTTTCTTTAAATCTTAGGACTATATTAAGAGATGAATATGTTCGAACTATTTAAGCACTATGTGTGTGAAAGTAGAGCAGGGGTAGAGTATCGGCCTCTCACATAAAAGGACCTGGGTTTGAATATGGCAATGACCAGATCAGCCTTTGAAAATATCTGCAAAGAGGCATGATACTGGTTAAGGTTTCCATGAAGCATTCATCGAGTGATTAATATAAACTGTGAGAACTTGTTTCACAATCAATGTAAAATTAATAGGTTTAAGCTACACTCGCACTATGAGAAACTTATTTACCTACAAACAGCATCTACATATCAAGTGAAAAACTTACAATTTATGAAGGCCTTGGTTGACCAAAATATTTGTAATTTCTGAGCTGCTGTAACAGAATCTCAGTCCTATGAAGGCAACAGAACATATACAATGTGTTCATGTGTTTTCTGTGTTTAAGCGGTAAAAGTCTTGAGCACTGTCAGGCACTGCCAAAGGAGACTCCCAAACAACCAGCTCCTCACAGGACCTTCATTACAAACTGACTGCTTTCTCTGCCCAACCGCAATAGAACCTCCAAGACAGGTTTCAATTACAGAGAGATATTTAAACAAAATGGTAGTTTATCTAGATGTAAGTCACATATTTATTAGCTTAAAACAAGACTAACCGTCAGCAGAGTCCTGTATATACTTGACAAAGTCAGGATTACTTTCTTCACAACATTTACATTCTCATCATTCAGTAGATGTTGAAGGCATGGCAAGATTTTGGTCAGTAACTCAGGATCTTTTTTGCTGTAACAGAACATTAAGTTTTACTCCATACATACAGCAGATGATACTTTTCATCTTCCGGATCATTTTTAAAATATTGTGGCACAGGGGAACTCATGAGCAATTTATCTTGTTGCAAGAGGGTTTTCACAAAATGTTTCTATGAAACCCTTTACCATACAACCCTGTGTTAACAACTCTGAAGAACTCTGAGGAAGATGGCTTTGAAAACTTTGTGGGGTAAGAAGAAAATGCTTTCCCCTAATGTTTTTTTTCTCATCTGCAAATGCTTGCAATTTGAACCGATCTAAAATATTGTTGTTTGGTAAAGAACTTGTTCATGTTGTTTGTCCAGTTTTAACTCCCCCCCCCCCACACCCCCAAGGTTGCCTGCCCAAGGTAAGTAGCCAATTAAACGTTCAACAGATTACATCTAAAGCTGATAGATGTTTCAGACTAGGAGATTTTTCCATTTGTCAAAATGGCAAGGATTTGTTGTATGTCTGTTTCCAAACTCCTAAAATATTCTGGTTTGCTTAGTTGCCAATTTTTAACCCATTCAACAGTATTTCAGGCATGCTTTGAGAAAAGGGGCTCAATGCAAGTGCAAAAAGTACTGACCCATGTCAGCCTTTGTTTTTGGTATTTCTGAAACAGTTTTACAGTTCTGTGTTCTTGTTTTTGGCATTTCAGAAACAGTTCAGCATACTCTGACCTTTCAAATTGACTGTAAACATAAAAAAGTTTCGGTGAGTTTTACTTTAACCTTTTTCTTTAACTTAAAACTAAAAATGTTTTATGGCAAACAGAGCCGTGCATGATCACTTCATTTTTAGACTAGCAAAGCTAGTCTATAGGCATCAAGATTGACCAAGAGTCAAAGTAAACAAAAAAGCCCACAGTTGCCAAATACTGCCTCACAGAAAAATACTTCTTTCTGTTAGAAATCTTAATTCTGTTATACATGACAATTTTGACAAAAACCACTAAATCTCTACCACTCCAGTTTGAGCATGTCCTCTTACAAAGTAATAAAGTGAACAAGATGTCATTTACAAGGTACAGGATCTTTGCTTATATGTAAATCAAGTGACCTATGCAAAGCAGAGAATCACTTTTTCCTACACCACTGTAACATTATGAATGAATCTATTAATTAATAGATACACCTAGGTAACTTGTAGCAAATTCCACTTACATTAACCCTCACTGGACAGGGAACCCTTGTCATTCCTTCAGTCATTCATTATTTAGATCATTGTGTACAGTTATACTGTTATGTTAAACTGTTATCCTAGTCTTGAATATTAACCCTTTACCAAACAATCCCAAGTTTTAACGATACTGGGGAAAATCCCTTTGAAAACACTGCAGGAAAATTAGAAATGCTGGTAACCATCATTTTCTCCTTTTTCCACCTTGTTTTCTACCCATTTGGAATCAGGTTTCATCAGTTCAGCCACTTTTAATTTATGGTCTGCAACAGCCTTTAATTTGGACCGGTGTAAAATTTTTCGTTTTGTAAAGAGTTAAATAGTTAACTACATCTTGTGCTATTGGATATTGACTAATTGATTGCATGGTGTTTAACTCCGTTTTCAACATTATTTCAGTGATATTGCGGCGGCCAGAGCACCTATCCATGCTTTCCTGGAGTTTCTTTTACCAGCACTACCGCGACTCAATCATGTTTTGCGGACAGTGTGGATTAAGATCAGACTGCACAGACCATGCAGTCTGATCTTGGATCTACACTGTCTGATAAGAGGATATATTATTTTCTCCAAAATGTAACTTTGAAATAGCAATATTCAGGTGTTTACCATCAGCTTGAAAGTGTCATTTAACATTTTTAGCAGGTTCAAGGTTAAACTTAAACTGGATTACAGTTAACCAATAGCACCCATAGCCCCAGCAGCTCAGTCGGTACTCGGTAATCTACAGGACTTGGGAACAGGAGGTCGCTGGTTCGATCCCCGACTTGGCAAATATCTTTCCGAGGACTGATGATAGTCATTGTGACAGGATTCATTTCTCTCTCATGTTTCGACAATGGTTATAATATAAATGTGGGAAAGCAGCCAGTGTCTTGGAAAGAATGTTGTGCGGAGTACTGGTAAAAGAAACTTTAGGAAAGCATGGATATGTGCACTGTCCACTGCCACATAACTGAAATAATGTTGAAAACAGGGTTAAAAACCATACAAACAATCAATCTATCAAATTCACTAGACTGTCAGTACTTTCATTTGTAATTCTAAGAATACAATAAATACACTGTCACACTCACCATGCTTCTTCCATAAATCCAACAACAAATTTGCGGACATCGGTAGATCTGTCAGTTTGGAATGCTATCATTTCCTGCAGTCAAAACATTGGACATTTATAAGTCAACATGGCAAGCCATTCTTTTTTTTTAAATCTTATTTGAGAACACTTTTCAAACATATTCATGTTTTAACTCTTTGCCAGATACCATTTTAGACTTGTTCAGTTACATAAGATAAGCAGACAACATTTTAAATGTGACTTTAATCATGAATTTGTTTATGTAAAGGTAGAAAACACTGTAGGAGAAAGAGAAAATGCCTTCTTGCTCAGGATCTTTAAAACTCAGATTGTTTGTTAAGGGTTAAACTTCCATTTATTTTCATTACATTGCATCAGTATAAATTTCAGACGGATGTTTTCTCACACTAACAATTCCATTAAGCTTCATCTTAAAAAACAGCTCAGCACTATTTAATCAACTATCATCATAAAACACTATAAATAAAAAGAAAGTTGACAAACTATTACATTCTTCATAAATCCAACAGCCTACTTCCTATTTAACTCTTTAACAAACGACAAAATTTTAGACTGGTCCAAATTCAAAGCATTTGCAGACTACAAAATAAATGTGACTGAAAAATTGAAATTTGTTTTAGGAAGGGTAGAAAACATTGTGAGAAAAGGAGAAAATGTTGGTTACAAGCATTTTCTCCTTTTCCCACAATGTTTTCAAAAGGCTTCTTTCTCAGGGTGGTTAACAGTCAGGATTGTGTGTTAAAGGGTTAAGCAGTTCACTGTGAAACAAATTTGCATTCATGCCAAATAGAAGCATTTAGTAAAATGGAAGAAAAACCACACAAACACACATACAAAAGTTAGACATGAGGATTTACAGTATCTCATGAAAGGCTAACTTACATCAAAGAAATTGTCCAGCAAATTTGCATCTTTGTGGATGATCAACTCCTGAACCTGAAATCCGAAAAGGATCAATGTGAAACACTTCATAGTTACTTCAAAAGTACATTATATAATGATCTTTTATATTCATTGAGTATTTACCATAAGAGATGCAGAATGTCTAAAAACCTAGTTTTTTTTTGAAGACAGAAACAATACTGGAGACAACAAAGCAATAAACCCGCCACACATAACAAATGATAATATATGCACCCAAGACTTTGACTTCATGCAAATTCTGGGGAAAATGTGTAATGTGTAATATTATCTGACAAATTACTATTCTTATTACTGAACTAGCACAAGTTATTCAAAGGGGAAAGGAAAAATTCTGTGCATGCTTTTCATGCAGAGACTACCATAGGAAGAGAACAAGTGTATAAACCAAGAAATCAAGAATTGTCTATTGGAGAGCCTAAAGAGTGATACATGTATTTGTAATGGTTAAAGCCTCCTTCTCAAAGATCTATTACATGTAACAGCATAAAGCTTTTTTCAAGAACTACCTTAAGATTCTGTATATTTAAATACTTGCAACTTCTGAGCTGTGTACAGAATAATATAACCCCAAACCTTTTGAATAAGACATTTTTTTTTAACTAATTGCTTTATGTAGGTATCATTTTGTCATACTTACTAAAAATAAGAAACACTTAGAGCAAAACTAAACCTGCTGAGAATATGCTGTATCTCTATTTGCCTAAATGTTTTCTACAGCCTTCCCAGTGTATGTTAACAACTTTCATACTTCTATGCTACTGCTAACAGAAAAGCATTTCACAAAGGAACTATAGGTACATGAAAAGTTTAATCCTCCACCATGCAAACATGACTTTTTACTCATGTGTGGTAGAAAATTTTTGTAAGCATTGTGGATAAAGGAGAAAATTCTCACAAACAAGTTTTAGTGCTGCCATTCCAATAGTTTCCTTTACTCAAACATTTCTCATTTCTGTTTTTGAGGCTTGTATGATAATAGCCTTTAGAACAAAGTATTAGACTTATCAAAATTCATTTGCATAAGACAAATGTATCTGTGAGATGGAGGAGATGGAATTCGTCTTTTATATTGTAGAAAATTTTCAGGGAAAAAGTGAAATTACTGATAATCCAGCAATTTCTCTTTTCCAACAATGTTTTCAAAAGCCTCTTTCCTAAAGATAGTTAAAACATTGGATTGTTTCTTATAGAGTTAAATGTATATCAACTAGTAACACCTGGTTCTTTCAATTTTACCTGTTTCAAGTTGCTTATCTTCTGAGAGTCCTTTGACATCAAAGTTGCTTGATTGATTAATTCAACAACCTATTGAAGTAGACAAAAATGGGATATAATCAGTTCTGGTAACATTATTAAACAAGATACACAATATCTAGGATACATTAGACAAAAAAAATCAGAATTTTTCAAAACAGTGGATTAATCAAAAATACTTTTAAAATTGAGAAGTCTTTAGTGTACCAATACTTCTTGGTTGCATTATTTTTGATATGTTCAAATACATGTGTGGTAAATGACCTCATAACTATTTATCATTGTCGAACATAAGATGCATACAATTTTCACAAGACTTTTTGATAATATGGGTATACAATTTAGTCAATTTCTTGCCCCCATATAAGAATCAATATGACTTTAGGGCAGATAGACAGTGTCCCCACTCACATTGTTTTTGAGGAGTGCATGCACTCCCTCGGATACAAGTTTGGGAGTGCAAGAGAAATTCTAGGAGTGCACTTAATAATGACAATTTTAAAGCTTCTATGGAGGAAAGTAAGGGCCTGTTGTGTTGAAAATTTGTTTTGGTGAGTCTCACTCTGCAGTCATCTGCTCTTGAAAACAATATGGGTAATTTAAAAAAGAAGATGTTTGTTATGTTTCCTTACTCACGGGACCAGTTTCAGAGGGACAATTTACAACCTGATGCCCAGTATAATGTTCCATTTCACTGTCAATTTAGCTTTCAATTACTGTTTAATAGAGATATTTATATACTGTTTAAAGTCATTGACAAACCTGAATATATAGATAGTTTGAAATGCCTATGATTGGACAATGTCAAACCGATTTTTGTTGTGTCATGGGTTTTTGCTTTTTTTTTTTTGCAGCGATCTTTTTTCATGCCTGTTAAGTTTTAGAGTGGTATTTCCGGATGGTTTGACATATGTTTGTCAGTTAGGGTAGCATGTAACTTAAAAACCTACAATTATACATGAAAAAAGTGGACTGATACCATTAATACTTTTAAATAAATGACAACAGTTTGATTAGAGGTGATAAACAGTAACTTCCACACTTGATACCTTTTGTATATGTCAAGAGTTTAGATCTATCAAATATCATGCAAAGACACTACATGTATTTGTTGCCAGAAGATTTGCCACTGCTTATGTTTTGGAGATATTTTTTCTAACTTGTCCCAATATTGGCGCCACTGGCGATTGACAGCGGGAGCCCTTAAACCTGTGCTTGCATGCATGTTTCACTTCATATTTTTGTGCGTGATTATTCAGTTAAGTATGTGAATCACGCACATATGTGGGTGAATGGGAAACCTGGATAGATCTATATAAAATATGTTAACTTATTAGATCTAGGTATGTCTCCTAAAACAAATCTCTCTATTTCCCTAAAATCAAATTAATATAGTTTCTACATGACCATAAAGAGGACAGCACACACTTTCATGCTCTACCAAAATTTGGTGTATCAAAGATGTATCAAACCTAGTTCCTTCCACATTTACCAGGTTATCACTAGAAGATGACCATTTTGCCATGCAGCTGACCATTTCATACTTAAACATGACAAGAGGAAAACTTTATGATTTAAATATTTTTCCTATTGCCACATTGTTTTCTTCATACATATCCATAAATGGAACCTTAATTTGTATTGATAGCATTATATCGTCTGTTTACCCCTTTACCACATTATGCAGACTTTTGATGACCCTGAAATAAAAGGTTTTGGGGAACATTGTGGGAGAGGGAGAGGATAGTGGTAACTGGCATTTTCTCCTTTAGTTTTTTTTCTACTCTATCAAAGACAGAATTCATTATTTTAGCAACAGGTCATTTGTCGTATGCACATGCTTTTAAATTGGTCATGTCCAAAACTTTGTCATCTGGTAAAGTATTAACTCTTTTTACCAAACAGCAAAATTTTAGACTAGTCCAAATTGAAGGCTTTTGCAGACAAACAAAATTTGCCTGTATATTTATTTTGGAAATAGTAAAAAACATTGTGTGAAAAGAAGAAAATGCTGGTTACAGACATTTTCTCCCAATATGTTCAAAAGGCTTCTTTCTGAAGGGCTGTTCACAGTCGGGAGTGTGTAGTAAATGGAGGACGGACGTTTTGGCCACGGACGTTTTGGCCAGGACGTTTTGGCCAGGACGTTTTGGCCACGGACGTTTTGGCCACCTATATTGAAAAAACGGACGTTTTGGCCAAATCTATTATATATGTACTTATTATAGATATTAAAGCTACAAACATATTTAATTTACTTATTTGATCAACATTTTAGACCTTTATTGCAATTTTTTATTATAACAGATGGTTTCAAGACTTTGTATCTGTGTCTTTTCAATCTTTAATAAGTACTTATATACTGATGGCCATGGACAATTGTGTAGAAGGTTTGGTAGTACATTATAAAAATATAAAATGAGACAAAAGAAATAAAACACGAACCTAAATTTATTTTACAACTCAGACACAATTTTAAGCTTTAAAATAAAGATGTTTAATTTCAAATGAAGTGTTTAATTCTTTTTCTTATATGATAGAAAACATTGGAGGAAAAAGAGAAATCCTCATTCTGAGCAATTTCTTTTTTTCTTACAATGATTTCATAATACAGTTAATCCTTCCATATTGGGAGCTTCTGAAGAGGACAATCAAAAGTATTGATCAAGGAATTTGATGTTTTCTTATATGATGGAAAACATTGGAGGAAAAAGAGAAATCCTCATTCTGAGCAATTTCTTTTTTTCTTACAATGATTTCATAATACAGTTAATCCTTCCATATTGGGAGCTTCTGAAGAGGATAATCAAAAGTATTGATCAAGGAAATTGATGTTTTCTTATATGATGGAAAACATTGGAAGAAAAAGAGAAATCCTCATTCTGAGCAATTTCTTTTTTTCTTACAATGATTTCATAAATCAATTGTATAGGCTATTATAACACCACTTTCTTTCATAATTATAATTTCATCACTTCAAATTTAAATGTCTGGTTGACCTGCTCTCAGGTTGCTGGAAACACCACGCAAGAACTCTACTATCGATTTCCTCTCAGATATTCTGTCTTCGCACAAGTTCCTTAGTCGAGTCTGAAGTTCAATGTACACTTTTTTAACCCTCTTCTTTGGTCGAACACCACGTTCATCTTGTAAAAGAACAGCACTTACACGAGCACATTCACGTTGAAGAGTCTCAATGAGTTTCCAGACGGATGGGTGGTCTTGGCCAACTAAACTGTGGAACTTATTGTTCCATCCTTCTGATGCGTTGTTTGTTCTTGGTTGATTTAACATTGTTGCTTGGTGACAGTTCCATCTGTTAGGTGGGAAGAGTGGGGGTGTTCTTCGAAAACGGACTATAAGGCCATCATTATTTCTTCTTGGGCGAAGTTGTCCAGACACATATGTAGAATCAAAATAATTAAGAAGAGCTTCAGCTTCCTCGGGTACAGTTTCTTTTAAGTATTCTATTCCATCATTGACTTCTTCCAGTGGAAGGAAAGCCAGTGCGTCGATCTGTCCACAAAATAATCTAAACTCATTGTCGTTCTCATATCTGTTGGTAAGTCCGAGTGATTGTATCTTACGCCAAATTGATTGGGTCAAGTGATAGAAGCAAAACTGGATGTTCACATGTTCACCAAACACTGAAAAAATAGCCATTTCCACACTGCGTTCAAAATCCATTATTACAGTTGACGGATCACATCCAAATTGTTCAAGAACACGAAAGAGAGTTTCATATGTTGTCTGAGTTCTGCGCTGTAGGAGGGCATACACGAGTGGGAGAAAAACACCATTCACAAGTCCTTGAATGACATACAGCTGCGTAAAGAGGAGAGGTGCCACCGCAAATGTACCATCCATGCACCATTTATCACTGCCTGCTAGTTTCCTGACATGGTCTTCTGTAGCAAACACTATGACTCGTTCATCAGCATGTGGCCCGTTGTCAAATAGTAGAAAATCGGTCTGATTATCACCAACAGTTTGAGTCCATGGATGTTGAATACTCAATTCTTGTAGAGTTTGTGGTTCTTTTGGTCTATGAGCTGCCCTGACTCTTCGGAGGACTCTTTTTAGGGTGTCAGCTTCTGGTAATCTGGCTTTCACTTGGTCTGATGCTGTTGATGTTGCGAAAGTAACAATCTGGTTAGGTTTGTCATTTGTAGTTTTGGCTGTTGATTTCATTCCGTGTCTAGTGATTTCAATTTCGGCACCAACATTGTCAAATATATGATTATGAACTGTCTGTAAAGTGGCATCTTCATAATCCTTTGTAGTTTGTAAAATTGCCTTGCATCCAGAAGAAGTTCTTTTTACACAACGCCAAGTTATCTCGTTTTTCTGTTTGGCAACATGTTTGCACGTATACATAAATCCATCTAAACATAACTTCTGACCACCGCGCTTAGTAGTAATAATCTCCATTGTACTGTTAATATAAGTTGCCACTTGAATATTATTTTGAAATAAAGCTACAGTCCTCATAATGTCTTTATATATGTACCAGAACTTTTTCAGAAAAATTTACATATCAAACAAATATATTAATTCTATACTAGCAACTTTGATCTTTCTTAACAGTTTTTCAAACAAATTAATTAATCACATATTTCTTTAATTGAAATAGATGATTAAAGTGTGGTGTGATCTACAGATTCATTAGTGTTAAAAGACAAGAACAATGAAACTCTTTACACTTCTAATAATAACAACATTAAATGCAAGAAAGTATCATTAATAAGCAATTAGTCAATCAAACTGTTTGTCAATCAAAAGACAAAACTTGAAAATTGAAGATAATTTAAAAACATTAAATTGTTGATGTTTTCCTTTACTTCAAAGGAATAAATAAAACTGTAAAACTCTAAAATTTATTACCAAATTTCAACAAAAGTTCAACAAAAGTCTAAACAATTGATCAAATAAAAAAAAAAAATTTTTTAGCTTTATTTTACATAAAAAGTACATATAAAATTATTTTGGCCAAAACGTCCATTTTTTCACTATATGTGGCCAAAACGTCCGTGGCCAAAACGTCCTGGCCAAAACGTCCTGGCCAAAACGTCTGTGGCCAAAACGTCCTACATTCGTAGTAAATGGTTAAGGGATGATCCAAGTCATCTGCTGTGCTTGCTTTTGGGGCAAGCCAGATTGTTGCAAATTTGAAAGAGCACCTGTCTTGATTTACTGACACAAAATCAAGCTTTAAAAATCTTTAAATAGTGAAAATAATCGTTCTCTAGCCAGTTTTACCTCAAAAGAAATTAAGATTGCATTGAGTCGTGCCACAGTTATTTCCCTTGGAAAAATAGAGAAACAATGGTGGGTGGGGTATGCTTATCCAGCAAAGGATTTGCATCTAAGTAATTCACCAAACTGTCCTACATAAAGATTTGGAAGAGTTAAAAGTAACAAAATTATCATACTCTGTCGTACGTAGAAGTTTTTTCAGCATCTTCTTGTTCTTCAGCGAAGAATTGGGCCGCCGCCGAGCGGCGTAGAGTGTCGCCTGACATTCTCACAGATTAGTGATGTTATAAATGTGACAATGTTATTCTGATGACTGGGTGGATAAAGTATTATGTGAGAGAAGAAGGCTATGTTCTACTGCTTTGATTGGACATAAAACCGTTTCAAAGGACCCATTTGACAGACCACATTTTTGCTTGTTGGTTTTAGAAAAAAGCTATGCAACATTTTGAGACATTAATTTCGTACTAAATCACAAAACAGTTGACAGAAATATTCATTTTTACATACAAAAGTAAGAAAATAATAGCAGAAAAAAGCTGCTTATTTGAAATTTCTTACATTTTTTCCCCAAATGATCTCAAAAGAAAATAGAAATACGAATATTTTTAAACTTCGAAGGGGAAGTTACTCTAATCAGAAAATATAATTTTGCTGGTGGAAATCAAACACAAAAGTGAAAACTCAAGAAGTTTTTGTACTTTAACTTGTAAAAAGACAGTTGTCAAGTTGTTAACAATATGACAATGGACCAGGATAGTCTTGCCGTGAAGGATGTAAGTTTTTCAGCTTTTCGTTGTTTGGTTGAGATTGTTTGTCACATAATTTCGTGTTCCCTCAAATTCTGGCTCTAGCATCTACCAGTACGCTTTTTGTTTTAGATGATGTACTTCACAACCGATGTAAGTCTGCTTGATATTATCAGCAAAGACCTTAAGCAAGTTGGCTGTTGTTCAAGATGCGTCTCGAGATATATCGGACTTTCTGACATGTTCTATTACAAAGGAGATACAGAGGTAATTTTAGCACAGGAGAATAACACTTTATTTCATGCATCTTCACAGCATTTAAATTAGTTTACATGTTGTCTTTCAGTAACCAGCAATTTCCATCATCAAATATAGATCTGTGTGGATTCTTGCATGAATCAGTGGTAGAGCTGGGACGAGTACTCGAGTACCCGGGTATCGGGTAGGGTACTGCAGGTACTAAATCATTACCTGGGTACCCAATAATTATATAGTGACTTATTAAGTAAAGCTATAATTTTGAAGTTCCAATGAAATAATCTGATCTTAATTTAAATACAATCAAAAAACATGTTTCCCACTCCCGTACATGAACCGGAACTAGATAATCGAACTAGCTTGAAATAAGGCTGTACCGCTTATATCCCCTGCAATGCATAACTTGTCAGTAATGGGTAAATATTGCTATATATTTGCCCATTCAGTGTTTTAGGTTTATTTGACATAACCAATGGTAATTTGAATTAAAAGCAAAACATGCGTGCGTATTTTGTGATTTATTTATAACAGCTCAAATCATCACAGAAAACTCAACACAAAGGCCTATTCAACAGTAATAAGAAAGAGTCTATCCAGAGAATAATCCGCATTTTGCAGGCGTTGCATGATCATTACAATCTGGCGCTTACTTTTTAATAGTCATTGTTATTAAAGGTCTTTAAGACAATATGAAATAATTTAAATGACAAAATTTATTCAGTGACTAGGATGCATAAAGATAGACAACTATTGGTGTTTTTAATTGGAAGTAATAACATCAGGTACCCGAGTACCTGCGGGTAATACGGCCACGGGTACCCGGGTACAAAATTTCTACTCGTCCCAGCTCTAATCAGTGGTAACAATGTAGTAGAGGCCCCTGGCTTCATCCTCACTCAAATCGCTGCTTTTTGTGTGAGAGTGTCCTTTGGTAGGGTACTTCATAGCCCTAGTCTAGTACTGATGAAACTTTCAAAATACATAGGTGAGTTAGTGGTTGCCTTGAAATGAATGAAATAATGTTTAAACTTATTCAGTCAATCAATAAACATCTGAGCAGCCCAGCAGCTGGTCAAGCTGTAAAATTTTAACTATTGAATTAAGACTGTCAGCAAAAAGTTTAATTAAAAGAATTTAAATAAATAGCTAATAAATCCCACATAATCCCGACTTTTAACGACCCTGTGAAAGAATCCTTTTAAAAACATTATGTGAAAGTGAGAAAATGCTGGTAGCCAGTGTTTTCTCCTTTTCCCAAAATGTTTTCTGTCCTTCCCAAAACAAATTTTAATTTTTCATTCATGTATATATATTTATATTTTTTTTGTTGTCTGCAAATACTTTCAGTTTGAACCAGTCTAAAAACTATGTTGTTTGGTAAAGAGTTATAAAATAATTTTAAAAAAATTTAGGTGTCAACAGATAATGACACTGCCCTAGCAGCCCCAAGGCAGTGTATTTGTTTGATTTTCATTTATTAATTGTTGCCACTGGTTGCCCATATGGGTGACACCCCCAAAAGACTTGGTTTTGTTAACAGGGGATCGTGTAGGATACAGGATAAGAGCCATCCTAAGCAACACTTGGATCTATAAAGTGTTCATCACATAGCACTGTCACAGGAGACCTCAGTTTTATGTCACATTTGAAAGACTATTTGAAATTTTAAATAGCTGTAGGGGTTTGAACCCACACCCTCAAGTGGCCAGAGATTTGACATTCACAAGTCTCATGCCCTACCACCTGAGCTATTGTGACTGGTGAAAGCAGTCTGTCTGTCTGTCTGTCTCTGTCTGTGTCTGTCTGTCTTTTGGTTTTTTACTTTATGTTTGTTTGTTGTTTATCTATATGCATGCATAATTTTGTGTAGGATGTATTACAATCATTATCCTGTTATATCCATGTACAATTTCAAGGGTATGGATGAAATGCTGAAGAAATTTAATAAATCTGATGAACAAATATCAGATCCAGTGGATGACGATAAACTAAATGCTGAGGGTAGAGAAACTGTTAAACTAGAGAACCAGGAGTCAACACAGAATGGCGTTGTTCAGGAAAACAGCAATCAAACTGCAGTAACATCAAGCAAAGCAGAAGATACTTGCGTTGTTTGTCTTGGCATACTCCAATACTTTACATCAGTAGAGTTCTTGAAAGAGGTACAATTACATATGATTTCAAATAATTCATTGCTGTATGGGCTGTAGTTCATAAAAATAGCACAAAGGAGAAATATTTGAAGGAAATGTCTGTATTGAAATGGGATGGTAAAGTACGTGTACAATAAAAGCGTTTCTTTGTAATAATGTAAACCTCTTCGGGAAATATTTTTAGAGAAGGGGTATTTGCTTATAATAAGCATTGCTTCTTTTCTCAGAATGTTTTAGAAAGCTGTCAGCTGTAGTTGAGCTTAAGTTGTATTAACAAAAGTGTCACTGTTGTCTTACTTAACCCTTTACCACACAATCCCGACTTTTAACGACCCTGAGGAAAAAGGCTTTTGAAAACATCGTGGGAAAAGGATAAAATGCTGGTAACCAGCATTTTCTCCTTTTTCCACAATGTTTTCTAATCTATCAAGGGCAGACTTCATCATTTTGACTACCTTTAATTTGTTGTCTGCAAATGCTTTCAATTTGGACCAGTCTAAAATTTTGTCGTTTGATAAAGAGTTAAAGTTATCATGCATTGTAATCAATCGTTTATGAAATTGATGGAGACACTTCAAAACACTCCCTATTTATGATGTTTTACAAATAATCAGTTTGCATTTGATAACAGATCATTAGTTAAGGAATTGATGAAGCAATTAAGCATTGCCACCCATTCATATTACCTTTTGTTTGTTTTTGGTTTGATATTTGTAGATAAAAGCTAAGAGTGAAGAATTTACTTTCAACACTTACATGTGTTCAGTCATGACTCCTGTATGTGTAATCCTGCGAGAGGTAAGCTATTTCAAAATAAGGGTAGGTAAAGACGAAAAAATAGAAAATAGATAAACATTGTTTAAATGTTCTTGAAACACTGAGGAAGAAGACATTTCCACACTGAGCAAAAGCTGATATTAATTGTAAACTAAATTTTCTTTTGCATGTTACCATTGTTTGAAACTAAAAGGGCATGTACCAGTACATCTTGATTAACTCACTTGATCATCTAATGGCAGCTTAAAAGAAAACAAACTTGGAAAATATAACAAAATTAATGATTGATTATTTGATAAAATGTTTTTCTGTTAGATTGGGCCATATGAATGCACCACTTTGAATATTGTTCTTGTTTTTAATTCCAAAGCTAGGTATCTGATTGGCTGAGAAAGAACAACATGGCCTATCAGATAGCTATTCTTGGAGTTTTGAATTGGAATATTTAGAATGGTTGATAAATATGGCATCTGACCACAGACTGCTGATGGTGGGCTATACAGAATGCTCACAGTCCACCCATTATACATCATTTATTTCTCAATTCATCTGTCTGTCAACAACAGTTTCAGTGAACTTTTCTTTCGAGATAATTAGGTGAGTTGTAGTCAAATTTAATTCAGTTGCAGTTTTCCTTATGACCCTGTAGCTGTGGTACTTCAGAAAGTCTGCATAATCACTTTTTTGTTTGTACTTTTTTTTAATCATATCTCCTACCATATCTTTTCAGCATGCAATAATGTTGTATCTGAAAGAAAGGTACAAGTAAGTATTGTCTCTTTACAAAGTTCCGTAAAAATACTAGTATTCACAGTTTGACACATACAGCATTGTAGTCATTCATTGAAAATAACTAGTTTGACACCTACTACGTTGCAGACCTGTGTAAAATAAATGGTATGTGGCAAAAATGATGAGAATTTGTATTTTCTGTCAAAATTCCCTCACACCATTGTTATAAAAGAAAATCAATCAAAGTGGCCTCCTCTTTTGAACAGATATCCTGTGTTAATAAGCTTGTATAGAAGGCCAATATGTTGAAATGTACTTGTACTAAGGAAACACCCGTCTTAACCCTTTACTACACCGTTCAGAATTTAACAACCCTGGGGAAAAGTCTTTTGAAAACATGGTTGGGTAACTAGCATTTTCTCTTTTTCCCACAATATTTTCTTAACCTTTCAAAGACATATACCACAACTTAAGCCATATTTAATTTGCCATCTGCTAAGGCCTTGAATTTAGGCAAGTCCAAAATTTGTCTTTTGTTAAAGAATTAATCAAGCCCAGTATGAGTGACCTATACGGGCTTGATTTGATGCAGTTTGAACTGTAATTATTTTAACTATGATTGTAATATATACTGTCAAATAACACTTGTTAAACATTTGAATTTTCTAAATTTTATAGATGAAATACTGTTTGTATTAAACTAACATCCCTCACAACCGGAATGCCCAGTAGTTAGTTACATTTTCCAGACTTAATGAAGTTCATAAAAGTTGATTGAAGTGAAATTTTGCAGCAAAGTAAATGTATTTCCATTTTAAAACAGCTTTGAGCTCTTAAACAACTTAGTATAACCATTTACTAAATAATTTATTGTTTTACGGACACTTACGAAAATATGCTTTCTGAAAACAAGGTGTGGAAAAGGGCAAAATGACTTTTATTGTCAAATCTAATAATTTGAGCCTCAGTTTGAGTTTGAGACTAAGTCCTCTTGAAATTTTATACAGGGAACTATATAAAGACAAAACATACTTAACAGTAGCAAAGATAAAGGATGTTTGGAAATGGAGGAATGGACCAATCCTAAAGGAAATGTTGAATGGATCCTTTGATGCAAGGGTAAACCAAGATTTCTTACAGGGCACTTAAGCATATATGTAGAACTACAGCTTTGTAATTTTGTAGCATCAGCTGTCTGTCCCATAATAAAGTTTACCATATTTTGTAATTGGTTTCAAAATGTGGCAATAGATGTATTTCCCAGCTTAAGACCATCATAGTCCTCTTGCACTTTTTTTTCTTTTTTTTCCCCCCAATGGCAGTTTTCAGCATTGCTACATCCTTTTCGCAGATTGAACTGAATCATGCATTATAAATTTGCACCCACATCTGAAGAATAAAGACTAAATTTACTACAGCAAAAATATCACTATTATGAATTCACCATGTACAAGGAAACAATAACTTATGATGAGCAATAAACACTTTCTTCTCTGTGATAGAGGGATAAAATTATGATACATGTATTTAGAAATTGAAGTTAAAAATTTGAAATCTTTGTAAAGCTTTTTCAAGACTTTTTAACATGAATTCATTACTGCGAGAAACATGTTTGCAGCAGACAACTTTACACAAACAACTTATACCATACTATCCCAAGTTTTAATGATCCTGAGAAAAAAGGCTTTGTAAAACATTATGGTAAAAGAAGAAAATGCTGTTAATCAGCATGTTCTTCCTGTCCCACAATGTTTTCTACCCTTTCAAAGAGAAATCCTTCTTTTTGACCTATATTTAATTTGTGATCTGCACATGCTTTCAGAGTGGACATGTCAGAAAATTTGTTGTTTGGTAAAGAGGTAAAGGGTAGAATACATGAATTAGTTACGGAAAAGTAGATACATGTATTAGCGATTCTCCCTTTTGCTGAACCCTTAAAGCCCTGAATTAATGATTTGGACCTTTTTAATAAGGAAAAATGCCCAAATTTTGCTATTTCAAGGTTGTTTCTGTTAAAATATGTAACATAGGAGCAGACAGAGTAAACCTAAGATCAGACTGCTCATTCTGTGTAATCTGATCTTGATCTACATTGTCTTCAAAAACAACTGAAGTCAGTTCCAGGATAATAAAAGTAATTTTGGTCTGACACTGAGTAGGCAAGAGGCACTGCAGTCTTAAGGCTGGCTGGTTTATAATTTCTCACAGAATATTAGAATGTACAAAATGTACAGCCTGATCTAGACGTACATTGTCAGGAAAGGGACTAAAGTTGTGGTTGGTATCCTGAGAGTTGGCAGAAGTTGTTTGCTACAGAAGAGTTACCCCTCTAGCATACAAGGCCTACTTTTAAAGATGCAGAAGAAAGCTTTTGAAAACATGGAAGGAAAAGGAGAAAATGCTGGTGACCATCATGTTCTCCTTTTCCTGTATTTTTTTCTACTCTTCTGATGAAGAAATCAATTTTTGAGTCACATTTATTTCATTGTCTGTGAATTTTTTCATTTTGGACAAGTCTAAAATTTTGTCGTGGTAAAGAGTTAAGCTGTTTGTACAGCATAGTCATGGTAAAGCTTAGGATCATCGTACAATAGAGTGCGGGGGATACTACAGTCAGATTGTCAGTCTTCCTGTCCATCTATAGACACAGTTTTGTGTCTTCTTCTTGTCCTACAGGTTTTAAATGAATTAACTGGAATTTTAATGGAAGCCTCCTACCATGGGAACATGTGCATCTTCAATTTTCATTGTGATTGGTTAATTATGGCAATCAGTGGGGGGATATTCATCTACCTGCAACAGATCTTGGTTCTGACAACATATTAACACACTGATGTAAAAAAGTGGGTTTTTTTTTTTTTGTCATTGCAGAGTCCCTTTGAAATCAATCTAGACTTCCAGTATAAGAATTCAGACAGAGAATGCAGCTTTTTGTAAGTAACCTGCTATTTTATGCTTTGCCTTCCTTTAAAAAAAGTATTCTTTCAACTCTTTACCCGAGGACAAAATTTTAGACTTTGGGATCATTCAAAGCGATTGTCAGTGAATTGAAAATGGTTCAAACTCTGCAGTTTTTCTTTCAAACTTTACAGTTTTCTTTGAAAGAGTAGAAAATAGTGTTGGAAAAGGAGGTAATTGTGGATACTAGCAATTTCTGCTTCTTTCACAATTTTCTCAAAATTTATCTCCCATAGGGTGTCAAAAATATGGAAATGTTTGGTAAAGGATAATGTATTTATCCAAGATCCATGTGGAATTTTTGTAATTTTTTGTAGCAAAATGTACTGCATTTAGCAACCATTCTACAATCATTTCTAATCCCCAAAAATAAAAAAAACAAGCCATCTGATTAGCTGAGGAAGAACCTGTCAGCCAATCACATGCCTTGCCTAATAATTTAGAAACAGAATGCTAGTTTGAATGGTTGGTGATTATATACGTAGATGTATCTCAGACCAGCTTTCAAAACAGGACACACTTGTAGAACTACTGCCTGTACAGTTGAAAAGTAAATATCACCACATAATTAGGTCAGGTAAAATTAATGTGAAATACACTATATATATAATAAAGAAAAAAAAAAAGAAAAAAAAATTGCTTGTTCATGTCTGAATTCATATTATTAAAATTGCATGCTGAATGCTTTGCCAAAGGACAAAATTTTAGACTCATCCAAATTCAAAGATGTTGTAGACAACAAATAAAGTGTTGCTTGAATGATGAAATTGTCTCTAAAAGAGTACAAAACATTGTGGGAAAAGGGGAAAATGCTGGTTACCAACAAAAGGCTTTCAAAAGGTTTCTTCCTCAGGGTTGTTAGAGTACATGGTTGTTTGGCAAAGGGTCAAATGGGAAAGAAGGTGAAATATATCAGGGTCCGTATTCACCAACCATTCTTAAGAATGTTCTTTGTCTTGTTCTTCAGAATTTTCTACATTTGAAAGAAACACAACTCCTGATTGGCTAAACCATTCAGTTTAGCCAATCAGGAGTTGTGTTACTTTCAAATGTAGAAAATCTTCAGGCTGTCAACTGATTCCTATATTCCTATATTTTCCGATATTTTGGTTCAAAATCCTATATTTTGAAAGACCTCCTATATTTCCTATATTTTCCTATTTTTTAAAAAATATTCCTATATTTTTTAGGAAATTTGTCACTGATAAATGTAGAGATTGTAAATATTTCTTTGATACTGCTTTTGGCTTCTTTATTTTACAGGTTAGAGAATTCTTATCATGTCTTTCACAGCATCACCAGCCATCAGGAAATGCTTCAGTGCATATCTTCATCACCTGTATAGGCACCTTGCAAGGCAGTACAATAGGATATTGACCTTTTAGGTAAATCAAAGTCTTGCTGTATTCAGATTTTCTTTCAGGTACTCCCCAGTGATGAAATACAAGGCAAGTCTCTGGAATGACAAAAACATAATTTCCAAAAGCAGTACTAAAGCTGACAGACTGGTACATAAGTTCCATGTATGATTTACATTATTTATTAATGTTCATTTCAGTTTTACCAAAATTCAAAATATTCACTGAATAAATTCAGTTGTCATCAGGATTTTTCAGAGACTTCCTTATGTACTTAGGGACCATATGTGCTCTTCCAAACTGGAATTGAAGCACATTAGAAGACTGTTTGTGTCAAAAGCAATGTTTTGTTTTTAAAGCACATATAGTCTGTTAACAAGGTAAGACACACACAGCTTCAACATTTGAGCTTTGCAGATGTGCCATTGACTAACCATGGTGAAAGGATCTGATGTCTGTAGACATATTTAACAATTTTTAGTATGCTATGTTTCTGTCATATATCTAGTCAGTTTCTGTATTCATATTGTTACCTTTTCAATTTTTCAAGTAACTGATTTCGTTGTGTTAAGAATCATTGCAGTCTAAGTCATCTTAACCAACACATGAAAATGTTGCTGAGTTTCTTTGTACTTATTATATGCATGTATGATAAGTTGCATACACAGTAGTTTTCATTGGATTCTTTCTTTATGATTTTGTTCTGAATCATCCTACTTCTTTTCAATACCAATTGATGATAATTAAACAGAAGTAGTATGGTCATTATTAAATAGAAAGGACAGATGCTCTGGACTAAATGGGTAGATAATGCTGCTAGCTCTTGTTTCAATGAAGACTAATCTAAAGTAAAGATACCATTTCTTATTCATGTCGTATTGTATTCTTTTTAACATTCTGTTGTTATGTATTAATCCATTGTTATTATTTGTGTGAACCTCATTTAAAATAAAAAATACATTCCAGGTGCCCTTTCAGATGATGATGATGTGCTATGCAGCAGCTCTCTGCCTGGATTGTGATGCTGTTGAAGTGAATGGCTACTTTAAGGTAGATTTTAATCATTGATTAATGTAGAAATAGTAAATGAAGGCAGACAAGGTAAGAATTGTTGGTATAAATGCCTTTGAATGAAATGATTTTCATTTGGAAAACTCCTATACTTTGCCTCAAAACTAGCAAAAAGCTCCTATATTTGTTGAAAAAATATTCCTATATTCCTCCTGTATTTTGAAGAAGACTTGGTTGACAGCCTGAATCTTGGAGAACAAGACTAAGAATATTCTTAAGAGTGGTTGGTGAATACAGACCCAGGACATTTTCATTATCTCTCAATATGAAAAGAGACAAAATCTTAAGAGTTACATGTTTTGGGGTCTTATGAAATTTACAGACCATTGTATATATCATCCTACAGTCCAAGACTAGCCATATGATAGGCTATGACCGGACATCTCAGCCTATCAGATTGCTTGTGTTGTTATTTAGAATAAGCATTAAATTCAGAATGGTTAAGTTAATAAGACCCCTATTGTTCAGATACTTCAGCTGCTTTTTAGGTTAAGCTCAAATGATGACACATTCAGAAAGAGGAAACAAGACAGGAGATACACAAGAAAGTCCAAGTTTACAGTCTATAATCGTAGCAATGTTGCCAAAGCTATAGAGGAGATGTCTGAGGAAGATTTCCGAAGGTATTACAGGATCAATCTGCATGTGCATGTACATGTAAAGAACATTTTGTTTGTTACATGTTTAATGCTTTTTCAACAGCATTTTGCATATGTCATCTAAGTCAATGCACTTATTATGCTTTCCTTGTTTTATCATGCTCTCCTTGTTTCTTTTATAGGTACCAAATCCAATAGCTCAGTCAATAACACACATGACTTGAAACCCAGGGGTCACTGGTGTGATCCCTTAGCATGGCCAAATTCTGTCTGAGAATACTATGATAGTCATTGTGACTTGATTCTTTCATCCTTCACTGCTGAACATTGTTGAAAGATGTTTATGAGGGAAAACAGCCAGTGGCTTGGATAGAATGATGTGCTAGTACTGTTTAAAGAATCTCCATAAAAGCATGGATAGGTGCACTAGCTGCAGAGATATAACAGAAATAATGTTGAAAACAGCATTTAACACCAAAGAAACTCAAAAACTTTGATCAGTAAATATACTAACCACAACATTTCCAAACCACTAGCTACCTTAATACATGTATGCACAAAGTGGGAACTGTGTTTAGCAAGGAGACGGGAATGAGTCCTGTGGCATTGAACTTAATTAATTCTTGAAAGAGTTTTGGCTAAGCCAGGATTCAATCTTGCAGCCCTTGGATTTAAGCCTAGTTTTTTACCACTAAACAACTGATATTCAAAGGAAACATGAAATCATATGGAAAGTATATTCCTACATGCATATTTTCCATAAATTTTGTCATTTGTGGTACTTTTATAAACTGGTTATGAACTTTTTAATACATTCATTGTCATAAATTTTGATATGGGTTATTTCAAGTTGCCAACTGAGCTTTTGAAACTACTGTCAAATCAGTGGTAGTGGTCACCTTTGTTAAGCAGCCATCATGTAGTAAGCAGCTAGATGAAAATTTCTCCAATTTCATGATCTTAAATAGTTGAAGTGTATTGAGCAGCCATTCAAGGGTTGCAGTTACCAGTGGCTGCTTAAGCCTTTACCACACTATCCCAACTTTAACGACCAGGAGAAAGAAAGCTTTTGAAAACTTTGTGGGTAAAGGAGAAAATACTGGTAACCAGCATATTCTCCTTTTCCCTCTATGTTTTCTACCATTTCCAAAACAAACTTCAGTTTTCAAGTCACATTTATTTTGTTGTCTACAAATGGTTTCAGTTTGGACTAGTCTAAAATTTTGTCGTTTGGTAAGGAATTAAGATAGGCTTGACTATTTGTCTGTGAATTTTCAAAATATGTAACTATTAACTGTGTCACTTGAATAAAACACTCAGAACTTTTGTTTTGTTCAATGCAGAAAATAGTATTGGTCCTGCAGCTGACTGCTTTTGAAAATACATGTACATGCATTAATTCTTTACCAAACAATCTTGAGATTTAACCCTTTGTAACACAATCCCAGCTTTAAACCACCCTGAAATAAAAGGCTTTTGAAAACATTATGGGAAAAGGAGAAAATGCTGGTAACCAGCATTTTCTCCTTTTCCCACAATGTTTTCTACGCTGTCAAAATGAGAAATCATCATTTTAGCAGCATTTAATTTGTTGTTGGCAATTTGATCCATTCCAATATTTTTTCGTTTGGTAAAGAGTTAATGACATTGCAGAAGAAGCCATTCAGAAATATTGCGGAACAAGGAGAAAATGCTGGAAACCAGAAATTTTTCCTTTTCTCACAATGCTTTTTAACCTTTTGGAGTCAAATTCTATTGGTTTAGCCACTTTTTATTTGTCCTCTGCATATGTTTTCAATTTGGACATGTCTAAAATTCTGGACAAAGTTAAGAGTGAAAAGAATATTGCTTGTAACAAACAATTCTTAATTCTTGTAGATTGTGAATGAGCCATGCTCAGTGAAATAGGGGTTTAATGTGCCTACTAAAAGTTAAGACCGTGTCAGCCTGCGCAGTCTGCCCAGGCTTACATGGATGGAAACTTTGCTTTGTCCATGGACGATTCTACCTCATGAATAAGTTGGTTCTTAGACAAAATGAATTTTATTGATCCATAAGTATGTGATGAATTGCTTTGTATAATATATCACAGACATGCATTAACCCTTTACCGCAAAATGCCGCCTTTTAATGCCCCTGGGAAGGAAGCCTTTTGAAAACATTGTAGGAAAAGGAGAAAATGCTGGTAACCAGCATTTTCTCCTTTTCCCACAATGTTTTCTACCCTATCAGAGAAAAATTGCCCCATTTGAGCCACATTGAAATTGTCGTCTGCAAATGCTTTCAATTTGGACAAGGCTAAAATTTTGTCGTCTGGTAAAGGTTTAAACCCCCTTTTCCTGGAGCACCCCTCAAATACTTTACAAGAATGTTTTTACTGTTGTCTGCTTGAAATTTGTATCAGTATATTATGTACTACTAGAGTCTGTGTCATTTTTATTGCAGTCAGTATCAGTGTCCTCCAATAAAACCAAGCTCTGAAGTAAGCTGTGATATCAAATGTCAAAATGAAAATGTATTTGTGGCAGGTTAGTTTGTTAGTCATTATGATTAATGTTAGTCAACTTTTGCTTATTTGTTATCTGTATAAATTTACACTGCAGATGTCCATTTATGATTGTTAAGATTTCAGCAGTCTTTTTTCCAAGAGTTACAGGCTGCTTTGGCCATATTATATTACATTATATCAAACAGTATAATCCAAAGATTAGACTGACTGAGGTGGCATGTTTTAGTCTTAGTCTACATTGTCTGTAGAAACACACAAGTGATGCCCAGTCATATAAATCTGGAGAAGCAATGACTCAAAGCATATGGAAAAACATTGACACTCTTCTGATGTTTTTAATTCCAGATTTCTGAGATCATTGTACTGTATACTCGTGTAATTTTGACGATTTATACTTAGTGGGTTATTTAACTCTTTGCCACACGACAAAAATATGGACATGTCCAAATTGAAAGCTTCTGCAGACGACAAATCAAATATGGCTCAAATGATCTAATTTGTTTTTTATAGAGTGGGAAACATTGTGGGAAAAGAAGAAAATGCTGATTACCTGCATTTTCTCCTTTTCCCATGATGTTTTCAAAAGGCTCCTTCCTCAGGGTCGTTAAAACTTGGGATTGTGTGGTAAAGGGTTAAACAATTTATATGGATGTTGCCAAAGGTAAATTACCCAAATAAAACTATGCAATAATTAAAAGAATCCTTTTAGGGGTTTGGTATTGGATGCTGCAGAAATGTAGTACGCATATGTTTGCAACTATGTTGAAGTTTATTTTTAGTATCATTAAGGTTCTTCTTAATACAATTCACAAAATTATCAAACAAATATACATGACAGAATAAATGATTAACTCTTTACCTAACTACAACATTTTAGGCTTATCTAAATTAAAAGTAGTTGAGCCATGCTCTGTGAAAAGGGGGGTTAATGCATCAGCAAAAAAAGTATCAATTCAGGTCAGCCTGCGCAGTCAGCGCAAGCGAACCTGACCTGGGCCAAAACTTTTTGCTGTTGGTAAATTTTCTGCAAGGCCAAGGACCAGTTTATCTCATGATTCAGTCGCTTGTTAGACAAAATGGACTTTATGGATCAATGATCATCTAATGACTTTCTTGGAAGCATGCAGCATGGAGATGCATTAAGCCCCCTTTTGCATAGCATGGGTCATTTTTAGAGGTCAAATGAAATGTGTCTCAAATGATGTGTTATGTTTTTGAAAGCTTAGAAAACACTGTATGAAAAGGAGAAAATGCTGTCTTTTGGAATTTTTTGTTTTTCCCATAATTTTTTCATAGCACCCCCCCCCCCCCCCCTTTTGCTCAGGCCTGTCAAAACATGGGATTATTTGCTAAATGGTTTAACTGAACTACTGGGATACAACTGTTATTTCTGTAGGTTTTTATTTTATAACAGGCATGTTTCTGACAAGTATAATATGCAAATGTATACTGCAAATTCACAAAGAGTTTCACTCTTTTGAGTCTCAGTGGACCTGTTAAAATGTAATATTTAAATAAAATGACAGTGTTTAGGTATTCTGTTTTCAAAAATAAATGAGGAAATGCTCATTTGAGTTTTTTTGAAAAAAAAAGATACAAGTTGGGTGATAATACAAACACATCCTGGTCAGCATTAGAAGTCACTGATCAGAATTACAACTACTGCGCATTTTTATATAAAATGTCTTAACTGTGTATCAGACTAGTTGATGTAACACTGTATTATGTTGTAATCTCAGAATAACCATTAAGTTGTAGTAATTAAGCTTATTATAGACACTAATGCATGCATTACCTCTCAGTCATTTTTTGCCCCTAAATTATTAGGAATTACCTATACCCCCTCTAGTAATGGCTCCAAACTTTGAAGGTAATTAACATAGAATCAGAGGAGAACTTTTCTTTTTTTACTTAGGTCGCTATAATAAATACAGCAGAACTTTGAGCCAAACTCCATGGTTAATTGAAGGTGTAAGGAAGTCAGAATCTTCTGTGGAGGAATTACTATGTAATGTCATCAACAAGTATTTCAAACCTACAGGTAAAGTCAACATTTCTTAATTCTTTACCACACAATGCCAACTTTTAACGACCCTGAGGAAGAAGCCTTTTGAAAACATTGTGGGAAAAGGAGAAAATGCTGGTAACCAGGATTTTCTCCTTTTCCCACAATATTTTCTCTGCTATCAAAGGAAAATCACATCATTTGAGCTACAATGAAATTGTTGTCTGCAAATGCTTTCGATTTGGACGAGTGTAACATTTTGTCGAGTGGTAAAGGGTTAAAGTATTGTAAAATTGTCCTAGTGGCCACCTCTATTAACTCTCTACCAGATGACTGAATTTTAGACTTGAGCAAATCCAAAGTATTGGCAGACGACAGATTATGTGTGGCTCAAACAGTGGGATTTGATTTTGAAATCAGAGAAAACATTGTGGGAAAAGGAGAAAATGCTGGTTGTTAGAACTTTGTTCTTTTCCTACAGTGTTTTCTGAAGGCTGCTGTCTCAGGGTCATTAAATCTTGGGATAGTGTGATAAAGAGTTCACTTTATACCAGATGACAAACTATTAATACTTTACCACACAATCCCAACTTTTAACGACCCTGAGAGTGAAGCCTTTTTAAATCAAACCAGCATTTTCTCCTTTTCCCACAATGTTTTCTAACCTTTCATAAAAAAAAAAAAGTGTCAATTTTTGAGTTACGTTTATTTTTTCGTCTGCAAAAGCTTTGAATATTGACAAGTCTAAAGTTTTGGCATTTGGTAAAGAGTTAAACTTTTCCAAATTAAAAGCTATTGCAGAAAATAAATCAGAAATGGCTCAAATGCTGGAATTTGTCTCAGGAGAGGAACTAAAGCATTGTGCAAAAGGAGAAATGCTGATTCTTTCCAAACATTTTTTTTTAAAAGTCATTCTCCTCATTGTTGTTAAAACTTGGGACTTTGTGCCACAAGCAGCCTGTATTAACCAAGCATATACTGAGTTCCAGAGAAGGTAATTACATGTATACTGAAATGTACCTGCTCTAAGTAAGTGCCTGTCTTATGCAAACATATTTTGAGTGTATGCAATGTGCTTGCTTAATGCAGGTTGACTCTATGTTGATTTTCAAACATGTATAAAGAGTACAGAAAAAAAAAATCTGACATCAATGTGCAAATTCTACAAGGGAAATGGAAAGCTGTTTTTATTTTTATGAGTGAATGATCATTATCCTTACTGAATTGTCCGGTAGACTTGTAGTATAGAGAAATACTGAAAAAAAAATTAATTAAAAAAACTTTTTCCCTTGGAAAAAGAAAAATTCATTTTTTTTTTTTTTTTTCATTTCAGCATAGTATTCACAGTTTGACCTAACCTTTTTTGAATGTAGAAAAAGAAGTTAACTTTTTTTAAACTGTTTGTTATACATATCCAAAGGATAAAACTATCAAATTTTCCATCATTTCTGTAGTCAAAGATAAAGAAAAACTTCTTTTTTCTTCACACATTGAATGATATTATCTTGTTACATTTCAGAACAGAAATTTTCCTCATCTGGCAGAGAGGATGTAGATGTTCTTATGTTGGGAGATGGTATTGTATATTTATTTATACATTTTCCAAACAATCCCTTGTTTTAACCCTTTACCACACAATCTCTAGTTTTAATGACCCCGATAAAAAAAGCTTTTGAAAACATTCTGGGAAAAGGAGAAAATGCTGGCAACCAGCATTTCTCCTTTTGCCACAAGGTTTTCTACTCTTTTAAAGACAAATTTCATCATTTTTGATGGATTTACTTTGTCATCTGTAAATGCTTTCCAGGTTTGAGAAGTTTAATATTTCGATGTGCGATAAAGCATTAAATACCCTGAGAAAGTGGACTTTTCAAAATATTGTTGGAAATGGAAAAAACACTGGTGCCAAGGATTTTCTTCTTTGCCCACAAAAGTTTCTAAAGTTCCATCAACAAATTTCATCATTTGAGCCATGTTAAATTGTTGTCTGCAAAAGATTTGAAATTGGACAAGTCTAAAATTATGTTGTCTGGAAAAGGGTTAATATTCTTTTCATAGACCTAAGAAACAATTTGAACGAGAAATCAAGTAATTTAAAAATATCTGACTCTAATATCTGGATCGTTTTCTTTTAAATGAGCCATGCTCTGGCAAAAGGGGGCTTAATGCATCTGTGTAATGTATAATACCAATCAAGGCATCACATAATTATGGGTCGATAATAGCCACTTTTTTTAACAGTCGACTTAATCGTGAGGTAGACTGGTCCTTGGACATACAGAAATTTGACTGATAGTGAAAAGATAGTGAAAAGCCCAGGTCAGCCTGCGTGGACTGCGAAGGCTGACCTGGGTCGATACTTTTGCAGATGCATTAAGTCCCCTTTTCACAGAACACAGTTCAAATTCTTTTGATTTATGTAGGCTCAAATCAGTTTTCGTGTTTATAAGATGTGATATTTTATTGAAACAAAAGCTGTTGATGTCAATTTGAGTACGATTTGTTCATATTACTATCATCAGCTAGTTTCAGAGAAAATTAAGTTTTAAATACTTAAAATGCTTAAGTTTTGGGACAGTAAAAAAATAATTAATTTTTTAGATGTCCCAATATTTTGGTCGACGAAAAATAATTATTTTTCTATGTGTCCCAAAACTTATGGTCAAACAAGACAAGCTGTCAAACTATTTGTCACTGACCACTAACCAGTTGAATATATTAGTGCTACATCATTGATTTCATTAAAACTATGATCACATGCAGGTCGGTCTATTTTTGGACGAATTGGAATTCCTGTGGTCAATATGTGCAGTAGGAATTTACAACTTCATATCTTTTCATTGTTTTCGTTACTGATACCCTTTATGTTTCAGTCATTTTTGTATGCTTAGGAAAGCAGTGAGCATTGGTGTTTTGTGCTTATAAATACTTTTACAACATATTTTACCTGTGAACGTGAGGTGCACGCTTATTTGATTTTCGCTCTGAAAAGTACCTGCTCAGCCCATTCTCAAATTTGATTGGTTCACAATCTTCAATTGATAAACCCCAGTTAGAATATATGATAATCTTGATTTCTGTTTTTGAACAACGAACCTAATTGATGTGAAACACACATGTGTTAACTACTTGTCAACTACTGATATACATGTATACATGACATGTACCTTTACCCGTTGGTACAAGTTTATCACACCCTTTTTACCCTTATTTCGGATTTCTTTCCCAATCAGGTTGTTTAATTGTCTGTTGGGGTGATCAGGGCTTTTTTGTCTTGAATTATCGGGAGGGTTGGGAAGCAATGCTTACATGCAGAAATGTAACTGCATGAAGTAAATGCTTGTAAACAGAGGGTATCAAACGGATTAAAAGATTTTTTTGGAGTAGATACTCACTGTCCCAATACTATCTTATTTTGCAATTGTAGTATGGCACAAATCTTTGGGTCATGAAAAATGATTATTTTCATGTTTTTTGATGGTGTCCCAATTCTTTGGGTGTCCCAAAATTTAAGCAAAATACAGTAATTTGATTAGTCATGGGCCTCTTGTTTTTCTAGAGTCTTAGACCTTTATCAAGCATTCCTGTATTTTAACAACACTGAAGAAGAGAGCTTTTGAAAACATTATGAGAAAAGGAGAAAATGCCGGTAAGCAGCATTTTCTCCTTTTCCCACAATGTTTTACATACTATCAGAGAACTTAAGCTCATTTGTACCAATTTTGAATTTGTCACCTCCAGATATTCTGAATTTGAAAGAGTCTGAAGTTTGTTGTTTGGGTAAGGGTTAAACCTTTACCAATTAATCCGGTGTGTTAACAACCCTGAAGAAAAGAGCATTTGAAAACATTGGGAATACAACAAAGGCAGGTAACCATCTAAGTTATTTTTGACAGAATTATGCCCATTTTTTGACTAGGAAATTTTTGCTGAAAGTCAAGCAACCACAGCTAAGAGTTTGCATCTGCATGTGGTGCTCTTGTTTTATCAGATTATAATCATTAGTGTATCTTCATGCAAAGTGTTGCTCTTGATGGTTGCATAGGTTACAACCAATAGAAAATGCATTTCATTATCTGGAGGTTGTCGAAGAAATCACTTGGTACGTTTCTGGTTTTAAATTGAAGATTTCCAATATATGTATTTATCCCAGACACCATATATATTGGTAATTCATCTATGTTTTTACAGCCAACTAAATTCTGAAACATTCTGCAGTCTATCAAATTTTTACAGTGTTGTTTTCTATTTGATTGTATTTAACTCTTTACCAAATGGCAAAATTTCAGACCAGTCCAAATTGAAAGGATTTGCAGACGACAGTTGTCTGCTAATGCTATTGATTTGGAGGGGACTACAATTTTGTCATCTAGTAAACAGATCAATGAGGAGGAGTCCAAAAACTGCATTCGGTACTATGCATCAGATGCCATCAGTGTTTGTCAGTTTGAAAATGAATATTTGTGTTGTTCTTATTTGTGTTCCCATGGGAAAAATGTTAATGGTTTTTTGTATTGTGTTGTAGGTAGACCTTTTGTTTTGGAGTTAGTGAATCCTCGATGTAGAACTTTTACACAAGAAAAAGTATCAGAAATGCAGAAGGTAAACATATACCCTTGTTTTAATTTTGCTTTCTCAGAGTATATCTGTAATACCTAAGCTATTTCTCTCCCAAGGCAGTGCGTTGGGATACTGCCAAAGGCTTAACCTGGACCAATGCTCAATGCCATATACATTGGCTGATATGTGAGTGTAATTATTTTTTTTTAATTCTTTACTAGAAAACAAAATTTTAGACTTTTCTGTATTGACAGCATTTGCAGAAGACAGATTAGATATGGCTCAAATGATACAATTTATCTTTAACAGGGGGAAAAATATTGTATGTAAATAAGAATATCTGGTTTCCAGCACTTTCTCATTTGCACAAATGTTATTTAGGAACTCCTGCCTGAGAGTCGTGAAAATAGTGAATTGTTTGATCTCTATCTTTAGACATCAAGATCAGTATTGTCTGGATATCCTAATTCATAATTTGTATCAGATGTTTCACATGTTTTGGTGATTTTGTTGTTTCTTTCGCTATTTGTTCCTCTACAATTTCAAAAATCTTGTGTTAGAATTATAAATATGATATATGAGCAAAGGATGTGAGCAGTGTATGGAAAAAGGGAGTTTAGTGCATCCTCATGACGCATTATAGTATGCAAATCAATGTATATTATGTATCCATTGTTTCTGAAAACCTGCTGAATCATGAGGGAGAATGTTTCTGTGGAATTCAGAATATTTACCTACAACAAAAAGTTTTGACCCAGGTCAGTCTGCACAGACTGTGTAGGCTGATATAGAACGATACTTTTTGCAGACGCTGTAAACTCTTTCTTGTACAGAGCATGTCTCATATATATCATCTCACCTGTCATTCTATGATAGAGCGGTCAGTGTCATTGAAAGGGTTTTGTGTGGCACACTGGTAAAAAGAAATACAAAGGACTGTATATACCAACTATTTTGAAACTCCAGGAGAGCATGGATAGGTGCACTGCCTGCCGTGAAATAACTGAAATAATATTGAAAATGGCGTTAAACACCATACAGACAGACAGCCTAGACCCGTCCATATTGAACGCATTTGCAGACAACAAATTAAATGAGGCTCCAATGATGGCATCTGTCTGTGTAGAGGTAGGAAACATTGTTGGAAAAAGAAAAAAAATGCTGGCATCCAACATTTTCTCCATTTCCCACAGTGTTTTCTAACGCCTTCTACATCAGTGTCGTTAAAACTTGTGTTGTAAAGGGACATGAGAGAATAAGTTCGATACATCAATTCTCCACAAATATTTCTAATTTGTCATGATAATCAGTTATAATTATCAATTAACAATTTGTTTGAAATAAAACAAAAGTGTTGGGGAACTGTCTTCAAATCTGTCAGGAAACTGTCTTGAAAACTTGTGTCGGGGAGCTGTCTTGTCGGGGAACTGTCTTGATACCTCTCTTTTTCAAACCCTTGTACATGATAATAAAATCATGAGGAATCGTTTCTCCCACAATGCTTTTGTGTTATTTATATGACAGGTCGTTTAAGGCTGTTCAGTAGATCTAGATGCCATGTCATGAACGGACAAATTTTCTCTCTTTCTCGCACACACACAAACTTCTGATTATTTAATCATGAGCAGCGTGCATTTCACACTGTTCTCGCTGAATTTCCGAACAGCTGACGTAGCTGGAGGCATTGTTGTTTATAATTTCAAATACTCTATAATAAATTTCGATGCTGCTTGTCGTACAGATAGATTGATAATGAAAGAAGGTTAATCAATATACAATACATGTATGTGGCCGGTAATTCGTTACATAATGAAATTTCAATTAGTCAAATGTGATTGGTTCGTTTCTATTGAGTGTTAATGAGGGTGGGCAAACAAACCAATCACGACCAAACTGTAAAAGTGTATGCCTTTGATTACAACAGAATACCTGCAGTTGGCAGTTTATTAATTGTCACTGGGGCCCACTAAGCGGATTAAAAAAAGACAAACGACTGTCATTCTCAGTTGTTTGTTTCACATACCTGTCAAACTGTATACATGTGTATCACACCTCCGCCAAATCGGCTAGTGGTGATACGGATGTGTGGACAAAGCATAATATGAACAGCGGACGATGAGCCGTCAGTTTTCAAAACTTTTCAAAGTTCATTTTCATAATTTTGTTCTTTTTTCGCCCTTTTTATTTTTCTAACTGGTTGACGATTTTCTAACCGGGTAACCGTTCATTCGATCGGTTAACCAGTTAACACAGTTAACCATTGACATCCCTAGTTAACAAGGTATTGTTTACCTCTTTACCAAATGACATTAAATTAGACGGGTCCAAATTGCAAGCATTTGCAGACGACAAAATAAATGTGGCTCAAATGATTTGATTTGTTTCTGAATGGTAAGAAAACATTGTGGGAAAAGGAGAAAATGCTGGTTACCAGCATTTTCTCCATTTCACACAATGTTTTCAAAAGTTCAATTTCCCAGGGTCGTTAAAACTCGGGATTGTGTGGTAAAGGGTTAAAACCTACAGATAATTATGTGAAAAGGACCTTTAATGTTTGTTGTCTGTATAAAACCCATTTTGACTTTTTTAACTTGTACAGCTTAAAATTATTTTTATTGTAGGAAATAAATTTAGCAACTAAAGATATAAAGTGCACAGATCTTCAAATTGTTTCAAGGTAAAACTGTTTTTACTCTTTTCCAAATGATAAATTTCAATTTTTTCAAATTGAAAGTGTTCTGCAGATGACAGATCTTAAATTGGTACAGCTAAATTGGAGTTCTTTTACAGGGTGGAAAACATGGTGAGGAAGCATCGCTGTAAAAATTAGTTCAACAGTAAGGCAGGTTTTACATGCTGATTTACCTAACTGCTCTCTGTGACATTGTTTTTTCCCCTTTGAGAAGTCTTGACCCCTAGGCTTAAATACAAATAAACTAGGGAAATATAAAACAGTAAGGCAACTCCAGTAGGGTAGTTGTCATAATCCCACCTCTGCCAACAAATGTAGTGTGCAGTGGTATGGTCACCCATCCAAGCACTAACCATAATGCACATTGCTTAACTAACAGAGATACACCAAACAGCATGGCTGTGAAAGGTAGCTCAACAATCAGGTAGATTTTGAGTGCGTATTTACCTAACTTCTCTCTTTGACAGTATGAACCCTTGACCAAACACTTTCAAGTTTTAATGACCCTGAGGAACAAGGCTTTTGAAAATGTCATGGGTAAAGGAAAACCAGTTTTCCTCCATTTTCCACATTGTTTTCTGCCCTTTAACGACAAATTCCATCATTTTAGCCAAGTTTAAATTGATGTCTGCAATTGCTTTCATTTTGGACAGTTTACGAATAATTATGTCATTTGATTATGTGTTAATTAGCATTTTCTGTATTTTCCACAGTGCTTTCTACCCCACTAAAGACAAATTTCAACATCATTTTAGCGAAGTTTAAAAATGTTTGCAAGTGCTTTTAGTTTGGTCGGTTCATCAATATAGCTTTTGGGTCACTTTTTATAACATTTCTAATTCCTTGATAGTCATGTCACAGTCATCTGTATTTTCCAGATAATAGACACTGTGAAAAGTTTGATTTCACAAACACAATAAAACATGGTTTACTTTTTTTGCATGTTTTCAGAGAAGAGACAGAGAGACTGAAAGAGGGCGAGATTGATAAAGTCAAACATTACAGTGCTTTGTGTTGGTGCAAAGAAAAAATCCCATTAGAACAGTTACAGAATCTCACTCAATATAAGGTCAAAGAATGCTTTAGAATTTACTTCTAGATTTTTTGTGGTCAGCCATGGGTCAGTATATATTCTGACAGGGTCCTGCATGGCTCAGTGGTAAAGTCTAAGACTTGTAGCCTGGAGAATTTGGGTTTGAACCTTACTGGAAGCACTGTTTTTCATGGCAGTCTCCTCAGGCAAGACACTTCAAAGCCCTAGCCTAGTACAGTATTTCAGTTTTTTATCTTGGCGGCCGGTGCAGCTATCAATGCTTTCTTGGACTTCCTGTTTCAGAGTGCCAGACATTTATGTTCAGTATTTCCAAACCATTAGTTCCTTCCCCTTCTACAAAAGTTGACCCTATTCCAAATAATACCATTTTTTTCAAATAACCCTAAGGATGACGGCTTTGAAAAACATTGTACAAAAAGAAGGAAATGCTGGTTACCAGGATTTTTTCCTTTTCCTACAATACTTTCAATCTTTTAAACATACAAATTCCACCGTTAAACCCTTAACCACGCAATCCCAAGTTTTAGCAACCCTGATGGAGAAGGCTTTTGAAAACATTGTGAGAAAAGGAGAAAATGCTGGTAACCAGCATTTTCTTCTTTTCCCCACAATGTGTTTCTACCCTTTGAAAGACAAATTTTATGTTTCGCATAACATTTAATTTGTTGTCTGCAAATGCTTTCAATCTGGACCAGACTAAAATTTTGTTGTGTGGTAAAGAGGTAAGGTGCCCCCAGGTTTCAAGCTCTGTATGTACTAGTTGGCTCAGCTTCATAGCTTTTGAAAGTGAATACTGTTACATTGTATTTGAAATACAGGCTACTCTTAATATACTTGCAGGACTTAAAGATATTGCAGAAAACCCCAATCAGAGTGTTACACAGGTATTTTTGTTATTATTGTCGTGCTAAAGATATAGAGATATAGATCTGACGGTGTCTGTATTAACTATTTACCATGCAACAAAATTTTAGACTGGTCCAAATTCAAAGCACTTGCAGAAGGCAAATTAAATGTGGCTCAAATGATTGGATTTGTTTCTGAAAGGTAAAAAAACATTGTGGGAAAAAGAGAAAATGCTGGTTACCAGCATTTTCTCCTTTTCCTACAATGTTTTCAAAAGTCTAATTTCCCAGGGGCGTTAACTCTTTACTACACAATCCCGACGTTTAACGACCCTGAGGAAGAAGCCTTTTGAAAACATTGTGGGAAAAGGAGAAAATGCTGGTAACCAGCATTTTCTCCTTTTCCCACAATGTTTTCTACCCTTCCCAAAACAAACTTCAATTTTTCGGTAACATTTATTTTGTCGTCTGCAAATGCTTTCAATTTAGAACGGTCTAAAATTTTGTCGTTTGGTAAAGGGTTAAAACTCATCATTGTGTGGCAATGGGTTAAGGAACATAAACTTCCTGGGATGAGCTCATTAAACTGTCCCAATCCAAGACACCAACCATCTGTTCTGTTTACCCTGTTTCTCATTTGTAATCCATGTTCCACTAAATTGAATATTTTGCTCAAAATACAGCATGTATTGACACCTTTTTCACTACAAGGAAAAATGAAGAACTGTGTAGAGTGTTCTAATACTGGATGTGCAAGAATGATGCCATGAGTGATGATTGATTACTACATAAACTTGATTTTTACGTACAGAAAAAAAGTTGTGACTAGGAAGATCAAATTTATGTTATCCGTTTTTTTGTGTTTTAACAAAAAAGGAAAAAAGTGTGTTCACATGTTGAAACTATTAGCAGATATTTAGCATTCAGCTACGATTTTCGCTGATGGTACCTTCATTTACTTATTAACCCTTTACCAGATGACAAAATTTTAGCCTTGTTCAAATTGAAAGCATTTGCAGACAACAATTTCAGTGTGGCTCAAATCATGCAATTTTTCTTTGATAGGGTAGAAAACATTGTGGGAAAAGGAGAAAATGCTGGTTACCAGCATTTTCTCCTTTTCCCACAATTTTTTCAAAAGGCTTCTTTCCCAGGGGCATCAAAAGGGGGTATTGTGTGGTAAAGGGTAAAGGTGCATATTCAAAAGTCATCCAAGTTGGCAGATGCACACTTGTATGATCACATGACCAACTCACTAATAAAATAAAAGTTATACAGCACCCTGTTATTGGGTTATCAGGCTAACTTGTTATAAACAACTGATGATGACAGTGATAAGGGCATTTGTCTATTGTGTCTATCTGGAGCCTTCACCAGGAGCAACATGAATAAGTGCCCTATTGCCATGATTGAACTGAAATACTGTTTAAATGTTTGCCACATAGTCCCATGTTTTAACAACCCTGATAAAAAACATTTGTGAAACATTTTGAGAAGAGCTAGTTATCAGCATATTGTCCTTTTTCCACAATGTTTTCTGTCCTTTCAAAGAAAATTTTCATCATTTTAACAACCTTTAATTTTATGGTCTGCACATGTGTTTGATATGGACAAGCTTTGAAGTTTGTCATCTGTTAGAATTGAAGTGGCTTAACCCTTTACCAGACGACAAAATTTTAGCCTTGTCCAAATTGAAAGCATTTGCAGACGACAATTTCAGTGTGGCTCAAATGGTACAATTTTCTTTTGATAGGGTAGAAAACATTGTGGGAAAAGGAGAAAATGCCAGCATTTTCTCCTTTTCCAACAATGTTTTCAAAAGGAGAAAATACCAGCATTTTCTCCTTTTCCAACAATGTTTTCAAAAAGCTTCTTTCCCAGAGTCGTTAAAAGGCAGCATTGTGCAGTAAAGGGTTAAACTCCATTCAGACCAAGAAATCGGTGCAACTAGTTTGAAACATGTAATGGCCAGAAGCAAATTTGCATCAAGCAGCCTTTGAAAATGTCCCAGTGATTAGTATGACTTTATGTTTGGTACAGAAATACATGTGCATAGATTGGGAAAAGAAAAAAAAAATGCCCAATTAAAGACTCCTTTTGCCACATTTTTCAGAACTGTCGCATGACAGAAAAAGTCAAGTGCCAATTTTCCAAATGATCCTGTGTTTTTACAGCCCTGAATGGAAGGCTTTTTGAAAATATGGAGGGAAAAGGAGAAAATGCTGATGACCAGCATTTTCTTCTTTTCCCACTATTTTCTAATTTATCACTAACAAATACCACTGTTTTAGCTACATTTGATATGCTGTCTGCAAATGCTTTCAGTTTGGCAAGTGTAGAATGTTGTTTGAAGGTAACGATTCAATTCTTACAACTGTTTCATATTACAGACGACCATTGGCAACTAGAGACAAACTTATACACCACATGACAGTTGAACAAATAGATGAACATCACTTTGTAATAGGATTGTCTACACAGGCAGGAACGTATCCTTGTATTTTATTCTTTACCAAACAATCCTGAGTTTGATCGACCCTGTAGGAGAAAGATTTTAAAAACATAGTGGAAAAAGGAGAAAATGGTGGTTATTGGCATTTTCTTCTCTAGCTCTTCTGCTCAAAGACCAGCAGAGCATATTTCCACAATGTTTTCTTCCCTATCAGGTCACTTAAGGCCCTCAACTGAAATTGTCTTCTGCCAATGTTTTGAATTTGGATGAGTGTAGAATTTGTTGTTTTTGAAAGAGTTAAACGATCATTGGGTCACACAAGAAGATCACAACTTTTGATATAACAAAAACTGCATATTTACTTTTTTGTTTGCTTGAATTTTAAGTTTATACAACTCTAATTCCTTACACAAAGGCAATGAAAATGTTTCTGAACTGACATGGTAACCAGCATTTTCTCCATTTCTCTTCCTGTTTTCTTCCACTTCAAAGTTATTTGAGCTTCATTTAATGTATCCACTACACATGCTTTCAATACTGAGTTAGTCCAAAATATTGTCCTCTGGTCAGAAGATTTAATGGATATTGCAAAGATTGTTCCGTAGAAAAATGTTCCTATGATTTCTTTATCTTAACTTTCTGTAAGATACATTAAAGAGTTTGTTCATGGTGACTTTGGTAGAACAAAACCAAATCTATCAACTATTTTAGGAGTAGAATGTGACATCCTAGAACTCAATGTTGAGGTAAGTTTCATTCTCTGGCTGAAGGCAAGGGGATATACTTTTTGTGTTGTTTGTCCATTAGTCCCTCAGTTTGTCCATCCGGACAGATATCTTCTAAAATCCTTTGCGAAATTTAATGAAACTTCATACATGTGTTCCTTAGGATAGTACGCCGATAAACTGTTTTTTATTTATTTAATGCCGTGTCATGGAAAAAGAGGGTTTTTTTTTTTTGGTGGGGGATATCACTTCAACGAAATAGCTTGTTTTACCTATAATAGAAGAAGGGGTCATGCTTTGCTCTATTGTGAAGTTGTAGGATTTTTCGAGGAGGTGACATTAACTCTTTACCGATAACAAAATTTTGGACCAAATTGAAAGCATTTGCAGACAACAAAATAAGTGCAGTTTAAATTATGATTTCTGTCTTTGATAGGATAGAAAGCATAGTGGAAAAAGGAGAAAATGCTGGTTACCAGCATTTTCTCATATTCCCACAATGTTTTCAAAAGCCTTCTTTGTCAGGTATGTTAAAACTCAGGATTGTGGGGTAAAGGGTTAAAACGGCATTCCATGAAAGAGCAATGGTTGTAGATACAAATGGCCTCCTATTGTAATGGCCCTGAAAAAGGTAGCTTTTGAAAAAATTGTGGGAAAAAGTAAAATTGGTGGTAAAAAACATTTTCTCCTTTTTCCGTAATGGTTTCTACTTTATCAATGATAAATTTCATACTCTGAAGCAGATTTAATTTGTCGTCCACAAATGTTTTGCATCAGAACAAGTCTAAGAGTTTTTTTCTTAGCTTGTTAGTAGTTTTATGACTAGAGAAAGAATGCTTTTGAAAACATTATGGGAAAAGGAGAAAATAATGGTAACCAGCTCTTTCTCCTTTTCCCACAATGTCGTCTAAACTTTCATAGAAAAATCCAGTCATTTTTGCCACGATTAATTTGTACTTCGCTAATGCTTTCCATGAGGAAAAATCCAACATCTTCTCCTTCGGTAAAGAGTTGATACTCCAAAAGCTTAACCATTTCCCAAATGACAAATTTTGGACTGGTCCAAATTCAAAGACTGCAGATGACAATTTTAAATTTGATGAAAATGGCAGAAAGTTCTCAAAAAGGGTAGAAAACACTGTGAGAAAAGGAGAAATTGCTTGTTACGAGCAATTTCTCCTTTTCCCACAGTGTTTTCAAAAGACTTGTACTGCAGACACGTGGAAACTGGGGCTTGTTTGGGAAAGGGTTAATAAGTTTTATTAATGGTGATATTGACTCTTTACCAAACAACAAAATTTCAGACTGGTCCAAATTCAAAGCATCTGCAGACAACAAATAAAATGATAATCAAATGATTGGATTTGTATCAGAAAGGGTAGAAAACAATGTGGGAATAGGAGAAAATGCTGTTACCAGCATTTTCTCCTTTTCCCACAATGTTTTCAAAAGGTTTAAGTCACAGGGCTTAAAGGTTTAAAGCTCAGGAATGGAAAATATCTTCAAACTTACGGAAGAGACCACCTGTTGGTGCTGGTAACCAGCATTTTCCCCTTTTCTCACAATGTTTTCTACTGCATGAAAGATGAATAACTTGAATTTAGCCACTTTTGATCTGTTGTCTGCGAATGATTTCGACTTGGATGTCTAAAATTTTGTTGTTTGGTAAAGAGTTAACCCCTATGGATGCAAGGAGAATAATAAAAAAAAAAAAACTGCATTTTCAGTGAGAAGGTTTAAACAGTATTATAGCAATTTCAAGGCTGTTTTATTCCAAAAATCACATATCTGAAAGTGGAGATCAAGACAAAACCAAAAACGGAGAGGAACTTTATAAGCTTATAGCTTTCGTTCCGATCCTTTTCATGTAGTTAGCTGTTGTTAATTATGAATACGTATGTTATCAATATACAAATAAAATATGTTTAAACTAAGACAAAACCAAACAACATTCTGTGCAGTTTGATCTTGATCTACATTGTTTGCAAGAACACCCTTTGTTGCCCATTGCATACTAAGAGATATACCAACTACATGAAATAATTTCACCTCAAATTATTACGCTACCATTTCTCAGAACATCTGACAGTGAAGATCAAAGATCTGACTGCACAACATTCTTTGTAGTCTGATCCTGATCAACACCCTTAGCAAAAGCATCTTTTGTTGCTCTTGGCATACTAAGAGATGAACGAATTTCATGAAATAATTTCATCCCAGATTATTACTCTACCATTTCTCAGACCATCTGACAGTGAAGATCAATGATCAGAGTGCACAACATTCTGTGCAGTCTGATCTTGATCTACATTGACAGCAGAAGCACCTATGTTACCTTTGGCAACCTGGTAAAAGATAAACCACTTTTATGAAATTAATTCATCTCATATTATTATTGTGTCATTTCAGGCTATAGATCTAGACTGGCCAAAGAAAGTGGATGTTTCATGATGATAGAATGTTATAGTCATGCTTTCTTGTCTATTTGCCATGGACTTTTGCATCTTTTGGATATTTTTTCTGACGCTTAGCTGATTCCATTTATCTTTGTCAGCCTAGAAAGTGATGCATTAACCCTTTACCATACTACAAAATTTTACACCCTTCTGAATTGAAAGCATTTGCAGATGACAGTTTCAGTGTGACTCAAATGATATGGTTTTTCTTTGATAGGATGGAAAACATTGTGGGAAAAGGATAAAAAGCTGGTTGCCAGCATTTTCTCCTTGTCTCATAGTGTTTTCAAAAGACTTCTTCCTGAGGGTTGTTAAAAGTCGGCATTAGGTGGTAAAGGGTTATATAAACATAAACTTGAAGTTTTGCTATCTTGTGGATTTCTTTTCAAATTTCAGTGTAACTCAACTAACTGTAATGAACAGCACTGTTATTCGATCCCTGTGAGCTGAGATAGCAATTTATTGAATGAGACATTGGATTGAAAACCCAGTCTTAATCTTTTACCAAACAATCCCATGTTTTAACCCTTTCCCAAACAAGCCCTGGTTTTCACATGTCTGCAGTACAAGTCTTTTGAAAACACTGTGGGAAAAGGAGAAATTGCTCGTAACGAGCAATTTCTCCTTTTCCCACAGTGTTTTCTACCCTTTTTGAGAACTTCCTGCCATTTTCATCAAATTTAAAATTGTCGTCTGCAAACTCTTTCAATTTGGACCAGTCCAAAATTTGTCGTTTGGGAAAGGGTTAATGGCCCTGTTGAGGAAGGGTTTTAAAAACATCGATCTGGTAAAGGGTTTAAATAGTGTGTATTGTAAAAGTTAAGCCAAAAAATGTACAATAAATTAAAGAAATTTTGTTTACAAATATGCAAATAATTTGCTTTTACTGTTTTTTAGCTCCACTGGCCGAAGGCCAGCGGGCTTATGTCATGGCCCGGTGTCCGTCGTGCGTCCGTCCGTCCGTCCGTGCGTTAACTTTTATTTCAAACATCTTCTTCTCTGAAACTACCCATCCGATTTTCACGAAACTTCACAGAAATGATCCTGACATGGTCCTCTTCAGAATTTCTTGAAAGAATTTGATTCCTTCAAAAACTCTGGTTGCCATGGCAACAAAACTGAAAAATATTGGAAATCTTTAAAAATCTTCTTGTCTGAAACCATAAGGCATAGGGCTACCAAATTTGGCATGTAGCTTTATGTAGTAGACCTCTATCAAGTTTCTTCAAATTATAGCCCTGGGGTCAAAATTGGCTCTGCCCCAGGGGTCACAAGTTTTACATAGGCTTATATAGAGAAAACTTTAAAAATCTTCTTGTCTGAAACCATAAGGCATAGGGCTACCAAATTTGGCATGTAGCTTTATGTAGTAGACCTCTATCAAGTTTCTTCAAATTATAGCCCTGGGGTCAAAATTGGCTCTTCCCCAGGGGTCACAAGTTTTACATAGGCTTATATAGAGAAAACTTTAAAAATCTTCTTGTCTGAAACCATAAGGCATAGGGCTACCAAATTTGGCATGTAGCTTTATGTAGTAGACCTCTATCATGTTTCTTGAAATTATAGCCCTGGGGTCAAAATTGGCTCTTCCCCAGGGGTCACAAGTTTTATACATAGGCTTATATAGAGAAAACTTTAAATATCTTCTTGTCTGAAACCATAAGGCCTAGAGCTACCAAATTTGGCATTTAGCTTGATCTAGTTGGAGTCTACCAAAAGTGTCCAAAGTATAGTCCTGGGGTCAATTTGGCCTCATACTTGGAGGGGGGGGTTCACAAGATTTACATAGGGAAAACTTTTAAATCTTGGTGTACACAGCCATAAGGCTTAGGCTACCAAATTTTGCATATAATTATAACATTATTTAGTGGACAGTTACAAAGAGGGCCCAAGTTACAGCTCTAGGATCAAGTTTGGCCCTGCACCAGGGATCACAAGTTTTACATGGGTTTATGGAGTGAAAAGTTCAGAAACCATCTTGTTACCAGCCATAAGGCCAAGAACTCCCACATTTGGCATGTTATTCTTCTAATACAATATTCCCCATTTAGTCAGACTGTAGCCATGAGGTCAAAGTTTTATAAGGGCTTATATAGTGAAGACTTTTCTTCGTGGTTTATATTTATAAGCCAGTGGAGCGATACAGGGCCATCATGGCCCTCTTGTTTTTATATATAATGCTGGTTATGGATGAAAAATAAATGAATGAAAGCTTTAGTTTTGGTTGCTTTTGTTTTTATCATTGTGGTTCATTTTTAGTTCAGCTGTTTTCTAAGAAAATGTTGAATTATTGTCTCACCTCTGCCATTTTCATCTGCATCGTTGTCATCTGCGTTGCAAAAACTTTGGTAATTTTTAACATCTCTTTTATTATTCAAGATATTTACTTCACACTTGAACAAGTTGTTAACTATCAAAAGGAAAACCTGAAGAACAAGGGCAGGTAACTACAAAAATATTTTAGACACATTTGTGCCCCTCTTTCAACTTAGAATTTTCAGTGATTAGCAAGCAATCTTAGCTAAGTGTTGGCACCCTCTTGCGATGCTCTTGTTGTCATTAAAGGTTGGAATAAGATAAAATTAGATTGGTAAATCTATTGCAGATTTGTTGATTTCAAATATACTTTCTGAAAAGTCTCAAAAGATTGTCTTTGACTTTTACTATGTAATCCCCAGTTCTAATGACCCTGACATTTAGTCGCTTGAACTTGGGTTATATGGTAAAGTTAAAGGCAATTTGGATAAGTCTAAAATTTTGTTGTTCAGTAAAGAGTTAAACTGATGGTCTTGTTTGGATTGAATTTTAAAGGGGCCATCAGTGTAACATCCAGTTGTACCTAGGGTCAGCAAGTTCCTTTTTGATCAATACTTCCAGAATAATGGCCCTTTTTGTATTATATCTTTGACAGTCTTCTCTTGTTTGAAAGGTGCCTCATGAAGGCCATATCACATGATCCGCCTTTTCATATCTGTTGCAGCGTATGTGCACAATCACATGATATAAACCATGTTTTAATAGTGGATTTGCTATCAGATCTGTCAAGCAGAGGAAATTGAACATGTTCCATTTTGTCTTATTCTTCAGACGGATCAGACCAATCAGTCAGTGCCTAGAATGCCAAATGTCAGCCCTTTATCTTGATAGTAATTATACCTGTAGGTGTCTGTTGGTTGTCTGGTAAAGAATTAACCCTTCATCAAACAATCTAGAACTTTTTACAACCTGGAGAAACCTGGCTTCTGAAAATATTGTTGGAAAAGGAGAAAATGCTGTTTACAAGCATTTCGTGTTTCCCCACAGTGTTTTCTGTCCTTTCTAAGACAAATTACATAATTATAACCACATTTAATTTTTCATCAGTTAATGCTTTCACTTTGGACAGGTGTAAAATTTTGTCGTCTTGTAAAAGATTAAACATTAACCCCCACTTTACTCTTTACCAGCTAGACAATGAAAGTTTAGCCTTGTCCAAATTAAAAAGCATTAACTAATTAAATTCTGCAGACAACAAATTAAAAGTTACTCAAAACATCAATTTCTTTTTTCATAGGGTGGAAAACATTGTGAGAAAAGGAGAAAATGCTGGTTACCCGCCTTTCCTCCTTTTCCCACAATGTTTTCAAAAGCCGTCTTTTGCAGGGTCATTAAAAGTCGGCATTGTGCAGTAAAGGGTTAAAAGGTAAACTACATAATACACGGCAGGTCTTGTGAACATACCATGTAAATGTAAAAAACAGATAAGCTTAAAATCAGACCTGTTTATCATATCTGATTAAACATACCATGTAAATTAGCCTTTAAATTCTTTTGTTACGAATTAGACGCCAATGAAAACTACAAAAGATACTTTACCCTGCAAACACATAGTAACTGGATGGTTACATGCAATAAAAAGGTGCAAATTTTGAGTTCAAGTAGTGGGTTGGTAGCCTTGCAATCAGTTAATCTATTTTTATGAGATCAAATATGAAGTCATTGTGCTTATTTGAATATGATTCCATATAATTGATATGTGTTACTGATCATGTGACATTCCCTTGCGGAATTCTGGAACAAACTCTGAAAATACAGTAAGAGGCTAGGTAGTGCATTGAATTTTCTTTTTCCTACATTTATCTTTCTTCTTTATCTAAGGTTTGCCAGCTTCTGCCTTACCTAATTCAATGATGAATCATTTGTGCAGTTTGGTTAGATGATAAAAATTTAAATTGCTCTGTGAAAAGTGGGCTTAACCCTTTACCACACAATCTGGACTTTTAACGACCCTCAGGAAAAAGCCTTTTGGAAACATTGTGGGAAAAGGAAAAAATGGTGGCATTCAGCATTTTCTCCTTTTCCCACAATGTTTTCTACCTTTCCCAACTCAACAATAATTTTTGCATCTGGTTTATTTTGTCGTCTGCAAATGCTTTGAATTTGGACTTGTCTAAAATTTTCTCGCTTGGTAAAGAGTTAATACATCTGCAAAAAGTATTGACCCAGGTCACCCTGGGCAGGCTGACCCGAGTCGAAACTTTCTGCTTTTTGTAAATTTTCTGCTTGTCAAAGGACCAATGTATACCATAATTAACCCTTTACCAGACAACAAAATCTTAGCCTTGTCCAAATTGAAAGCATTTGCAATTTCAATGTGGCTCAAATGGTGCAAATTTTCTTTGATAGGGTAGAAAACATTGTGGGAAAAGGAGAAAATGCTGGTAATCAGCATTTTCTCCTTTTCCTACAATGTTTTCAAAGGGCTTCTTTCCCAGGGGCATCAAAAGGCGGCATTGTGCTGTAGAGGGTTAAGTCAGTTGTTAGACAAAATGGATCTTTATGGATCCATAATTACATGATGACTGGCTTAGTGTAATGCATCACAGAGATGCATTAAGCCCTCTTTAGCCAGAGCATTGCTCAATTATAATGCATATCAAGAATTTAGGAATTCTTGTCTGCATGTTTCAACACTGAAAAATACTTGAAGACAGAATGTTATTCATGTGACATGTTAGAAGAGCAATGTTTCATTGCATTGCTGCACATGTTTGATTTAACTCTACCACACAGCAACATTTTAGACTGGTCGAAATTGAAAGCATTTGCAGATGACAAATTGAATATGGCTCAAATGATTGGATTTGTTTCTGAAAGGCAAGAAAACATTGTGGGAAAAGGAGAAAATGCTGGTTACCAGCATTTTCTCCTTTTCCCACAATCTTTTCAAAAGTCTTATATATGACGGTTGTTAAAACTCAGGATTGTGTGGTAAAGGGTTAAGTGTTAACTCTTGACTAGATGACAAAATGTTAAGATCTTTCCAAATTGAAAACATTTACAAAGTTAACCCTTAAATTGCAAGAAGTCTTAATGGGCTGTTGCAAAAAGTATAACCTATGCATGATCTGATACACAGAACATGCAGTCTGTTCCTCTATCTACACGGCCTGATGCAATGAGAATTCAGTGAAAAAGAACTCTGGATCACAGTTTTTACCATTGCTAGGAATTTTTTGACCAGCATTTTCTCTTTTTCCAATAATATTTTCTTTGAAAGAAGTTAAGGGTATAATTGAAAGAATAATTATTATTATAGGAAAAGGAGATCAGCTAGCATTTTCTCTTTTTCCAACAATAATTTCTTTAAAAAAAAAGCTTTATAACAATTTGTTTCTAGTAGGAAAATATACAAAGCACTGCCAAAATTGGAGAAAAAAAAAAATGCTGGTAGCACAACACATGCATTTTCATAAGCCTTCCTTCTCGCAGCCATTAAAACTTGAGATTGTGTGATAAAAGGTTATATATAATGATGCTGAAAGCCCAGTGTTCGAATTACTCTCAGCCGGGTTGTCAACAAAATGAGAATGAATAATGTTAATAATTTTCACACGTGGCTCTGACAGATTACCACAACATTAGCTAATTTTAGACCAGTTAAGGCTTTCCCCCTTTTCCTGCACTAGGACAAGTATATTATCTTAGGTGACACAGCAAGATGTCTCGCCACTCCAAAATCACCTGCTGAACCACTGCATGATGCAAAAATTAGTGATTCTTTACCAGATGACAAAATAAGACCTGCTTCGATCAATTAAAAGCATTTGCAGTCAACGAATCAAATGTGTTAAAAATGATTAGGTTTGTCTTTGGAAGAACAGAAAATATTGTGGTCAAGGAGAAATTGCTGGTTACTGGTGTTTTCTTAAAAACACCTTCTTTCTCAGGGTCTTTAAAATTTGCGAATATGTGGTAGAGGGTTAAATACCTTAACCCATAAAGCGCTGGAACCTAGTTAAGTTGTTTTTGCGGACAATGTAGATCAAGATCAGACTGCACAGAATGTGCATTCTGATCTGGGATCTTCACTGTCAGCTAATTTTTGCACATTCTGGCCAAAACAAGCTTCAAATGACAATATTTCAAATGGTATTTCCTGTTTAAAGAGGTCCATTTCATTAATTCAGCATTCTAAGTGTTAGATTAATCAAGTTTTTAAAACCTCCTTACTACCAACCTGAAGAACAAGACTTTCTTGAAAACATTGTGGGAATATAAGGAGAAAATGCTGGTAATAAGCATTTTCTACCTAGCCCGCAGTGTTTTAGGCTTTTACATACAGATTCCATCAAACAGTCATTTTCATATCGGCATCTGCAAATGCTTTCATTAAGGATGAGTCTGAAATATTGTCTTTTGGTAAAGAGTTAAATTAGACTAAACAAAACCAAGTGCAAGTCACATCAAAACGTATAATTATTTTAGAGGAAATTAAAGAGATTTTTTTTTGTATAGATTAATTGATATTGAAAAAAAATGTGGGAAGATAAGGAAACGTTTTCAAGCAGTCGTATTTTCTTTTTCAACTATCTTTCAAAAGCCAATTTGTTATAGGTGAGTTGTATTTGCATATAAATCACTAGTTCATGTGCATGCATTTATAAAACTGTTTTTGTCATGATATTTGTTTCCAAAGCCAGCAGCCTTAAAAAAATTTATTTATTTATTTATTTATTGCAAGCTGAACAACGTTTAGTTCCGAAAAAAAATTCCTTCAGATTGTGATGCGCGAAACACAATCGTACGAACTATAAGACAGTGCAGTACATCATCTCCAGAGATAAAAGTTAAAATCTACTATCATCATAATTTTCGTCACAAGAATTTAGAGGCACACAGATGCCAGGCGACATAATTCAACTTAATGTTGGCGGAAAAAGGTATCGTAAGGAACGGTTTTTTACAGTATATTTTAATTATCAGTTGTTCGATACAGGCAATTTTTATGAAAATTTAATCTCAAATAGTTTTCGGATGAACATAATTTCGGATACTCTGATATTAAAGAATAGGGTTATCTAATGCATTTTTCTGTAAGGATGTAAGGCATTAACTTTAAAGACAAACTTATCGAGTTGATGTGTAAATCAAAAAGATTTCCGAAATACTGGTAAATGGTACATTTAGGAAAAACATTTATCAAACAAAAAGAACTGTTTTTTTTTGTTCTGAGTGGAATTCCTAATATCTTTGCTTATCAGTGACACTACTAAAGATTTAGCATACCGTAATTCGCCAATGTATTCGGACAGAAAAAAATAATTAATTTTTGTAGCATCCGAGTCTTTAGGAAATTATCATTTTGAAAAAAAGGGGGTGGCCGAAATAATAGGTTTTACCTTGTTGTCTGAATGTGTGTCCGAAATGATAAGGGTAAAATCTGAAAAATTTAGATCTATGTATAGCACCGATGAAGGGCTTAAAACTTTAGTATATCTAAAGTTTCAGCGTGTTTTCAATCTTAAAAGCATGTGTTTTAAATATTTTCTTAATTTCTTAGACCTAAAAGCAGTAGCTCTCTATAGTCACGGTTCAGTAGTGGATGGTATATATCCAAGATCAGAATGCACTTTCGGTATAATCCAATGTCTGTCTACACCGTATGCCAAAATTTTGAAATCCACCATCTTGCCATCAGCAGAGTAAATTTAAAATCTAAATCTACACTGCCCGCTTTGGTGAGAAGTTTTCAACAGACAACCTTGGTGTTGCTTTTTTTTGTACATGTGTGTGTGTGGGGAGGGGGTGGTCTTATTTCATGACTTAAAATGACTGCCAAGTTACTCGACTCTATAGGGATTCATGTTCATAACTATGAATATCTGCGATGCAAAAATGTGTGAATATGCGGCCAGGGATGGTATGTTATAGTACCTGATGCAGCCGATCATTATCTGAAACATTTTCTTTAAAAAAATGTATTAACTAGCTGATATTTTGTAAAATTAATGTTACAGGCTGTCCGAATATTTAGGAAAATTTATTTTTTTGACTGTCCGGAGTAAGGACTCAAAATAAATCATTTTTGGAAATGTTTGACAGTGTCCGAACTTTTAGGGTGTCCAAATACATTGGCAAATTACGGTAAATGTACTTTTTTGTGCAATTAATTTATGTTATATGTGAAAAGTATGTGTTATGTAATCAGAGAAAAAGCGTGTCTTTATTCTCATTCTTGAATTTTGTTTTCTTGGCAGATTTTCAACTTCAAAGGAAACACTGACATGGATTCCAGATTCTTTCTTCACAAGGTTTGAGTTTTTATATACATGCAATTTTTACATCTCTTACACTTACAGAGAGATGTTTTTCAACACATAGAAATATTTTGAAGTCATAGAGAGCAAATATTTTAAAGTACTGTTTCAGAATGATAAAAAATATGGTTCATATTTACTTAACCCTTATCCTTGCTTTTGCAACTATAGATATATTTTGAGGAGATTACGAAGCAAGATCAGGCTGCTCATACATGCAATATGATCTTTGCTCTACTTTTCTCATGCTTTATCAGTAGGTTTGGTCATATACACAGTTCTATGCCAAGGAACTTAATGTAATCTATTTGTGTAATCGTTAGCGATTTGAAGTGAGTAGGCTAAAGGTTGATGGAAAGGTACCTACAGTTTATTTCTCTGTTGGTATTTTTTGTGCTTTTTGTCTCATGTTTGATGAGGCGAGTTAGAAGTTATTATTTCTTTGTTAACCCTTTCCCAAACAAGCCCTGGTTTTCACGTGTCTGCAGTACAAGTCTTTTGAAAACACTGTGGGAAAAGGAGAGTTACGAGCAATTTCTCCTTTTCCCACAGTGTTTTCTACCCTTTTGGAGAACTTTCTGTCATTTTCATCCAATTTAAAATTGTCATCTGCAAACTCTTTCAATTTGGACCAGTCTAAAATTCATTGTTTGGGAAAGGGTTAATTGATGAAATAAAAAATCAGTACAAGAACAACTAAGACCTAAATGGATAATTTCACCCAGGAATAAAGATAATGTTACATCATGCTTTGAATATTTGATGATGTTTAGTGTGTTGCTGGAGATGATTTAAAAGCAGGGGTAAAAGTTTTCCGTATTGTGATGGAATTCTGTATTTTCAAGGGCCGACTAGATCATTTTTCCAAATCGTCTAAATCTGAGGAGACCCAAAATCTCATATCTACAGCATATTACAAGTCAACTGATTTCCAGGTGCCGTATCAATAAAGTCTGTTGCCTCTCTGACTTTCATTTGTTCGAGACTAATCCCGGTATTTATGGCTCTCGTCGATCGTAATAGAGATTCTGATACGGAATCAGCCGAAAATACTAAATATTTCCTTTTTCTCATACTGTATTTTTAAATACAAAAACATAATCAGGGTCCGTATTCACCAACCATTCTTAAGAATATTCTTAGTCTTGTTCTCCAAAATTTTCTACATTTGAAAGTAACACAACTTCTGATTGGTTAAACCATTTGGTTTAGCCAATCTGAAGTTGTGTTACTTTCAAATGTAGAAAATTTTGGAGAATAAGACCAAGAACGTTCTTAAGAATGGTTGGTGAATACGGACCCTGATCAGGTTCTTTGTACAAATATGAAGATAAAAGAGGACAAAAATTACATGGAAGCTAAAAAGTGTTCAATTTTCTTAGGTAAGCATAGTGTATCTTTCAGCATATCCAAGATTTTTTCAACTTTAAAATGCTGAAAATGGATCTTGTCAGAGGATTTTGATGGCATTAAAACAGCTAAGCTAAATCTCAGGAGCTTCCGGGGGCCTACGGCCCCCTGGACCCCTGCCCAGGGCGTTGCCCTGGACCCACCAGGGGCCCTAGTGGCCGCCAGGTCCCCAGCTCATTTTTCAGTATTTTCAGAATTTTCAACTTTTACCCCTGTAAAAGTAATTGAATAATAAGATGAGCTTAAATAAGATTTCTTTGTTTCTATTGATACAGTTTGATGAGTGGAAGGATTTCCTCTTTGAAAGATGATGAGGGAGCTGTGAGTGATGTTTTTTTTTTAGCTTCACCCATTTTGATCAAGTTGTCATGTTTTGCTTTATTATCCTGAGAGCATTGAATTTACTCCAACACGTTCAGACCTTCTAAATATGAAAAAAATAGTGGAATCATGGCTATTTCAAGTTTTGTTTGCCAGTCTGACCTAAATCCAACTGTCCACAAAGGCAACCTAAGCAGCATCCAGTGCTTTGAGGGGCGACATGAAAGGGACAGAACCATCACTACATAGCTATGGTGAATGTGTGTTACTGTCCTGATATGTCAATGCAGCTTCTAGAATAGTGGATGGATTAAAAAATACTTTTGAAGTTATTGTCCTTGATGAGTACAATAGTCAAATCAAAATTAGTGGTTGTTCAAGTCAGTTAAAGATCTTATTTAAATGATACGAAAACCACTGCGGGAAAAGAAGCAACTGTATGTATGTTATGTTTTCTAAGGCTATTAAGACAGGATCATCACATTTGTGTAGTCATACAGCCAACATGTAAATGTACATTTTTTTCGAGGAGTGTTCAAATATGAATGCATCTAAGCACCTAAAATTTGATTCTTCCTAGGTTTCACAGAAATTATTATTTTGTTCCTTCAAAGTATTCACCTTCAGCAGATATACAAAGTTTCAGTCTCTGGATCCAATCTTTGAAGGCATTTTTATAGCCTTTTTTAGGTGTACGATGAAGACACTGCCAGTCTGTAATATTGCAGAACAGAGGTATTTGCTCTGAACAAATTTTCAAACTGAAAGGTATTTTGGAAACAAAAGGAAGTCATGAGGGGCAAGATCAGGTGAATATAAAGGGTGGGGGAGCACGATGACTTTTTCCTGCTTCAGAAAGTCTTGTACCACATCCAATAGACAATGACTGAAACTGATGGTTTACACATGTTGAAATGGAGTTGACAGAAAATGAATTCAAATGTCGTCATAGTATACCAAAAAAAGATTAAATTTCTTTTTGAATTTACAGATATTTGTGGACAGAGATCCCAACTTGTTTGCAATTATATTAAACTATTTGAGGACAAAGGAAGTTGATCTGAGGTAAATGTTTGAATTTGTCTTCCCATTCCTGTTTGTTAAATTTTAGTTTTTGTTACTGTATATTTCATCAGAACACCAGAAAAGAAAACAAGTTCTTAGGAAAAAAATAGGTAAGAATGAATGCATTCTCAAGTAGAGAATAGATCAGTATAGTGTTTCATGTGATAAATCTGTGTTATGTGGGTAAAATCATGTTGTATGTTGATGATGGGCTCTTCAGGCAAACTTGTAAAGCAAGTCATTTGGATGTAAACTTAGTAAGGCAAGCTACATCAGTTGGTTAAATTACCTGAAATTCCTTTCAGGTTATTTCTAAGTACGTACACCCTATACCACTCAATTCCACCAACAACCGTAAAGATTGGTCTTTTGAAAACATTGTTGGGAAAAGGAGAAAATGCTGGTAGCGGCATTTTCTCCTTTTCCCTCAATGTTTTTTGTTTTTTCAATGACAAATCACATCATTCCATTTTTATTTTTTATTTTCTGCAAACTTTTTCAATTTTGAGGAGTCTTAAATTTTGTTATTTGGTTAAGATTATGGCTGATTCACACGACTTGATATATCAATATAGTCTGGCTTAATACCTCTGTAGAATTTGAATATTTTGCCAGTATGGGGGGGGGGGGAGTTTAAATCCATTATCAAGCTTTTTATGGATTTATATATTTAACCTACATTTCCCAAAGGATGTTTCTAGGTAGCAAATATCACTGATTACATATTAAACCAAACGAAGCACAAAAGCATGGCAAATTTAAGATTGTGATTTTTAAGAAATGTATTCAAGGTTTGTTTGAAAAGTAATAGCTTACATTGCTTTACTTTACATGTATTTATATGTATCTATGATTTTAGAGTCTGAAGAAAAAGTCATTGCTGAAAGGGTTATAAATTGTGGATAAAACTTTTGCATGAATGAATTCAAGGAATTTTATTGAGGATGAGTCCATTTCTATTTTGCATTGACATTTTCTTTCTTGCAGTAATGTTGATCTGGTATCTCTGAAACACGAAGCAGAATACTATGGCATTAAACCCCTGGGTAATTTTTTTTTTATAGTGTTCTATCTCTATCCTTGTCTCATTCATATTTAAGCCATGATTTAAACATATACATGTACAAAAACTATTGCAATAAAAAGTATATGACCATTCTACTGAAGAATTATGAAAGACTACTAGTATTTGGTATGTGTAAATGATTACTTTTTACTGCTTTGCTGCAAGGAGAAAGATTTATTCAATTTTTTGTTGGTGGCTTAAAAAATCTTGATCAGAGAAATTAAAAAAAAAAAGAAATGAAAGAGGAAATGAACAGTTTGAACCAAAGATCAAAGTGAACCTTCTGTAGAGCCTGATCTTAATCTATACTGACCTCAGATACAGTGTATATGTGTAGTGGACATTTAAAGAAAAAAAAGCTGATAATGAAGAAGAAAATAATTGCACAGATTGATAGAGTTTTGTTTATTGTACAGTAAGGAGATTAGCTCTGTGTGAGGAACTAGAACAAGCCTCGTGTGGAGATGTGCTGTTCCATGGTTACCTTGGACCTCCTTGTAAGTACTCATGTACTTATTTTAGTCACTTAATACACTGAAACCCCATTATAATCATCGGTATCCAGCAATCCCAAAATAAACTGTGTGACATTTCTTAATGTCTTGTAAATGATTTCAAAATGGATGAACCCATGACAAGTGTACTGTGGTTTGTTCTGCTATGTACAATAGTATGATAGGTTGTGACAATATCTACAGTAAGTGGCCATAAATGTTTCATCACATATCTGAATTCCCATTGACTTGCATGTATTTCTCATGAGCAAGAAAATTAATTATGACGCTTCTGATCATTCAGTTGTAAGGAAAGCTAAGTGGGTAAAAAGCAGGGTTATTGGAGGTATTTATGCAAATGTGTTACTACTGTTTGTCACCTGACATCAAAGTTGTAGCTGTCTGAAACAAAGAGATGCTATTTTTCCACTAAATTTTGGAAAAGTCATCATTGATGTCAATGTAAAAAACGTTTTAAACAGCTGTATTATATATTATTACATCGTATCGAGTTTTAAAATATATATTTCAAAATTAATTTTGCCTCATTTTCAAAGAAGTTTCATAGCTATAGCCTCAGTTTTGAACCAACAGCCAATGAAGAAGTTGAAAATACATGTAAGTCAGTGGGGATTCAGACTTTGCTGAAATATTTATGGCCACTGACTGTATATAATAGTTGTTGGCATCTTAATCACTGGGGTGTCAAGACAGATTGATTTTAAGCAGAGACCATTTTCTTAATCAACTGTGCACATGTCTATAGGATCGACAAAGCTACCCCTAAGGTTGTTTTGGCTGGTAAATCTCTCAGAAAGTCAGACAATATATGTCAGTGATCTGTTTTTCTGTGCAGCCTGATCTTGATCTACAATGCAAAAAAAAAGTTACACATAGCATGTTCAGAGTAACACTTGATCAATTTCAGGTCCACCAGTACCTGACTTTATAAGAAGCAGATCCCAGTCGGTTGTAAGTGTGGATGGAGCTGGAAGTAGTCATCGACATCACGCTCAACAAAGGTACTTCTACTTAGAGGCAAATTTAACAGTTATTAGTAAAAACATATTGACTGAAGCAAAGCATTTGCTTTTATAGATAAAAAAGCAGTAGTTCCAAGAATTTATTGCTCATGTGAGCAATCTAAACTGCTGTTGCATTTTTTTCAGGGTAGCACAAGGTTGACTTTTGTACAGCAATTAATGTATGTAAGTTCTATGGTGGTTCAGTTTGACTAACATGGGTTTTCTTTAAGCCTTTACCAGATGCAAAAACTTCCAACTTCTCCAAATTAATAGCCTTTATAGATGATGGATATTGTGATGGGCGTGCTTCAAATGAGGAAATTCAGCTTTGCATGGGTAGAAGACATTACTGATTATCAGCATTTTTTCTCCTTATCCCACAATGTTTTAAAAAATATGGTCTTTCACATGGCAATTAAAACAGGATTGTTTGGGAAAGTGTTAACGCAATACATATATCTCTTGAAACAAATTTGCCGAATAAAACATCCCATTTAATATGTACTATGGATACACACGAAAATATCATGTCAAGTGCTAAAATTGTTATCTATGAGCAATTTCTCCATTTGCCACAAAGTGGTATGTTGCAAGATGGAAAATATTTCCTGCTGCTGATAGCATTTGAACTTTGATTTTCTTTCTTATAGACACTCCTCAGTTGACCCTAGGCCAGGAACCAGTGGATTGAACAATACACTAGGGCATTCAAGACATGCATCCCATGACTTTAATCCAACACTCTCCCACCACAGCTCCTTTTCCAGTCTACTGCAGCCACACTCAGCACTAAGTTTGTCAAGGTTGTCCTCACTTACTGATGTCAGACATGTATCTAGACCAGTTCCATATGAATCGCTAAGTACTCGACTTGCTAACACACAGGAGTGTGCAGGTAATGTTGATGAACTCTTTACAGCAAATCCTAGACTCTCTTAAACTGTTTAAACTAGGGATTTTGTGATGAATGGTTAAGATTTTATCAGATAGTATAAATGATTATATTCATTATTATGTTATATTTATTTTAATTCATTTTTGCTGGCACAATGGCACAACTTTTTGTATCCTTCTGGTGAACCACTTTTGAAAATACTGTGGGAAAAGTACAGTAGTAATGCCTTGTAACAAGCTGTAGCATTTTACCCCTCTCCAACATTTTACTTATCTGACATTCAAATAAGGAATTTTTTTCAATTTAATTGTTCAAACAGCATGTCATTATGGTAAAACTTGATATGTCTTAAACCGTCCATTGAAATATGTCAGTCATTTTGAGGAATTTTATTAGAAAAAGTTCTTTGACAATCTCTATACATTTCTTATGAGCTGCCATAACTTAGTTTTGGTTACAAATTGAAGGGTAATAACCATTGAAATCTTGATATACCATTTTTTATCACATGATCTCCCTTGTTTTCAGTGTAATATACCCATTAAGAATTTTCTTTTCTTATACATGTTTAATATCACAATTGTGTGACATCATTTTTGACATAATTTTGTACCTATGTCATAGAAGTGATTTTTGTTTTTTTTTTAATGGATATTACGGTGTGTGCATTCTATAGATGGTTTTGCATCTTCTTATCTATGATTTGTGAAATATTGTTATGTGATGGAAAGAATCTGACAGGAGTTGGCATTTGAGATAAAGTTTTATTAAATTAATCAAGAAAAAACTGTTATTAAGCTTGCCAAAGGCTGTTTTAATAACATTTTTCATTGACTTATTTAATAAAATTTTATCTCAAATGCTAACTCATGTCATGTCCTGTATTTCCAAGTTTCTGATTTTATTAGCTCCATGGTGACATTATGGTGGAGTTTCTCCTTGTATTGTTAGAGAATTTTGTCACTTATTTTGGTAAAGCTTTCAGCTTCTAACCTTGTATTAATTGTGATATCACTAACAAGGTCAATATGACAGTTAAAATTATCGATTAAAACAATTTTACATTTCTAAAGTTTCAACAAAATTGTACTTGATTTTTTTATTTGACCCATGTATAAACTGCACTATCACAGGTTTTAGGACAGATCCACTGCGTGTTACAATGTTACGAGGACATCATAATTGGTTGTGTGTGGCATATCCCCACTTTGTATGTTGTTATAGGTGAGATACTGTTATGTCCTGTTTTGACACAAAAAGGGTTATACATGTATTACCTTGTGGCTGTGTGAATACTGCTTTTATGCCTCATACTGCTTGGAGAGATGATGATGGGATTGGCACAATTGCTTGTTTGCCACAATATTTGGCACACATCGTCATGCGAAAACTTTGACATTTTTTAATATCTCTGTTATTACTGAAGACATTTACCTCAAACTTAGACAAGGTGTTAATTATCAAAAGGGGAACCAATACAACAAGAGCAGGTAACCATCAAAGTATTTTTGGCTCAGTTTGAATTTTTGCTTAAGATTAACCAACTGCAACCTAGTGCTGCCACCTGCATGCAGTGCTCTTTTGTTATTTTAAGATGTTTTTATTTCAAAACCTTTCATCAGAAAGGATTCTGGACTTGTTTGTGTTAGGCTGAAATAATTTTTACTGTGATAAATGCTGTATATAATGAAGAATCTGTATGCTTAAAAAAAAACAAAAAAAAAACCAGACATATGTAGACCTGAATCCATATTCAGTGCACATTTTGAAATAATTATTATTAATTTCAAGACATGCCATTTAATTAGCCATTCTCTCTCAGCCATTCAAATGTCTAGTCTTATGAATGATCTTTGAATGTATAACATTGGTAGAAATGGCCCCTAGATTGTGTCAAAAAGAAAGAAAATGTTCTTTTCTCTCATTGTAAGTTGCCCTGTACAATTTTCCCTGTTTCAGAATGAAAGACTCAACTGGTTGGCATCTGATATGGACCAGTTGTTATCTGGACATTCCTGTAGAAAAAATAGCCATTAATGCCAAAGTTATGTCTGCAACCCAAGACAATAGTAACAAAATGGTGGCTGCTGCAGCGGGAAACTTGGTTCGGTTGTGGTCAATAACTGATGAGGGGGAGAGTAGAGAAATTGGTAAAGATGAATTTTAATTAACATTTTCCAATGCCAAATTTAAGACTTGTCCAAATTGAAATCATTTGCAGACAATGGATATGATGTGGTTCAAGTTATCAGATTTGTCTTTGAAAGAGTAGAAAACATTGTCCGAAAAGGAGAAAATGCTGGTTACCAGCATTTCCTCCTTTTCCCGTAATGTTTTCTAAATTCTCAGAGACAAATCCAGTTATTTGAGCTACATTCTGTTAGCTTTTGATTCTGGCAAGTCTAAAATTTCTTGTCTGCTAAAGAGTTTTTTGTTTAATATTGGTGAAGGAAAAGTAATACAAATACAGATAATGCCAAAAACTATGACTTTTTCTTATATTGTTTGTCTTGACTCTGTGTAAGTGTTCATCCTTTTTACATATGTTACATAGAAATCCTTCACAATTAGCAATCGAATACAGTGCCAAGCCTGGTTACTCATTGGGTTATGTCAGTCGCCTGAAATGGGGGTGGGGGGTGAGAAGGGTTTGAGTTTGTTGGTCTGAATCTCGAGCTAGGCCAGTTTCCTTTGGTAGATTGATGATGATCAGTGTCACAGGAATAATTTCTGTCTCACAGCTGATTTTTGTTGTAATGGTGTAGGAAAGCAACCAGTAGATTGGGAAGAATGTTATTTGAAAAACTGATTAAAGAAACTAAGGGTGGGATTGATAGTTGTACTGGTCACTGCTTTAAAACTGAAATAATGTTGAAAACTGTGTTTCACACCATACAAACAAACTTAGCTACTTGCTACAACATGTGATTTTAACTCCTTGAAGCAAATGTTTGGGTCTTGCAGAAGATCAACTTTGGGAAATATGGTGGCAAGTGGAGAAATTGCTTGTACCAGGTAATTCCTCCTTTTTCCACTATGTATTAAGGTTTACTGATGTATCAAACCTTAATTCATGGTCACTATCAATACCTTACAAGAATGTTTTCAAAGTTTTTAGCCTCAAAGTTGTTTTTGTATTGTAAGAGTTAAACATTTACTACACAATACAGAGTTTTAATGACCCTGAGAAAAAATGCCTTTGAAAACGTTGTGGAGAAAGGAGAAAGTACTGGTAACCAGCATTTTCTCCTTTCCCAACAACGTTTTCTATCTTTTCATGGAAAAAAATGCCTTTGAAAACATTGTGGAGAAAGGAGAAATTGCTGATTATTAGAATTTTCTCCATTCCGTACAGTGTTGTCTATCCTTTCATAGGTAAATCTGACAATTGGAGGCATATTTGATATGTCCTCTACAAATGATTTTAATATTGGCAAATTCATAATTTTGTCACTTGGTAAAAGTTCAATGTAAATAATGTTTTGCTACAGGTATATTTAATCTGAATGTCTATGTGGATTCACTGTTCTTTATTGGAAGTCAGCTTGTTGCCCTCAGTAAACTGGGTAAAGTTGGTGTGTGGCACTCTATGACACATAATTGGCAGGTGAGTTAGATATCAGGTCAGAATCTTTACAGCATATATCCTAGCAATTAACAAAGTTTGAAAACAGTCATGGAAAAAGAAGTAATTGCTTGATGCCTAGCAATTTCTTTTTAGTGCTTTTTTCTCATTCCTATATTGATAATCCTATTCTTCAAATATTTCTCCTTTAACATGAACACTGGTCTGTAGCAATTGGCTCATTTCATCAATGACAAAATCTTAAAAATGCAACAGGCAATTCTTTCCTGTATTCTTGTTACAAGTTATATTTCAAAAGAGAAGTTTTCCTCAAAAATATCCTTTGTCATCCTATCAGTAGGTTTGGAAATACTCTATGCTAATGTGGATTCGTGGAATAACAGAAGAGGGAGCAAGGTTTAGAATATTGAAGCAAATGGAAAAACATGAGTTGCTTTTGATCAGTGATATTTTTGTATGCATTGTAATCTGGCATTGTGTTGCCAAAGAAAGTTAATTAAGTGATTTTCAGAAATTTTAAATTATTTGTAGAAAATGGATGTGCGACATCTGCCAAACAGTGAAAACTTGTCAATTCTTTGCCACAAAATCCCACGCTTCAACAACCCCAAGAAAGAGAGCTTTTGAAAACATTGTGGTAAAAGGAGAAAATGCTGGTTGCCAGCATTGTCTCCTTTTTTCATAATGTTTTCTACCCTATGAAAAAACATGCCATGACATGAGCCACATTTGCAAATGCTTTCAATTTGGACATAATTGAAATTTTGTTGTCTGGTCATGAATTAAGAAAATTACTGCACATAGTGAGAATGCCAGATTTTTATGTGAAGTTTTACAAGTAATTTATGTACATATCTGACTGTAAGAGTTAAAATAGGCAATATGAATTGACATGCAGTTACATGTGGATCTATTCATAAAATTTAACAAACATATCAACTTTTCAATGAACATGAAAATTTTCTTGTGTGGGTATAGACTTCCCTGACTAAAATACATGTACTTTACTTTGTACATAATTTAAGCCCACATCCACACAGAGTCCAGGTTTGATTCAAAATCTAGATGGATGAAACCCGGAAATCAGACCACCCTGCTAATAAGACCAATTTTCAAAAGTATCACGGGTGGTCTTAATAGAGGGGTTTTACTGTATATGCAAGTTTCCTTTTACCTATATTTTGTTCGTGAATACACTGTCAAAGAAGTAAATAGCTTTTATGTAAATTTTAAATCACAAACACATGTAGGTCTATGTGTTAGCATGTCATATATTAAAATTCTTGAGATACAGTACTATGTTAAAAAAACCCCTGATATTTGATGGCTCTTTAGATAGAATTTTATTAAACTTTTTGATGAAATATGCTATTAAGCTCTCAAAAGGCTCACTCAACATTTTTTGTAGACTTGTTTAATAAATTTTATCTCAAATACTGAAACATGTCATTTCCTATATACACTGATGTATGCATTTTTAGCTCCACTGGCCGAAGGCCAGCGGGCTTATGTCATGGCCTGGTGTCTGTCGTGCGTCCATCCGTCCGTCCGGTCGTCCGTCCATCCGTCCGGTCGTCCGTCCGTCCGTGCGTCCGTCCGTGCGTTAACTTTTATTTCAAACATCTTCTTCTCTGAAACTACCCATCCAATTTTCATGAAACTTCACAGAAATGATCCTGCCATGGTCCTCTTCAGAATTTCTTGAAAGAATTTGATTCCTTCAAAAACTCTGGTTGCCATGGCAACAAAACTGAAAAATATTGGAAATCTTTAAAAATCTTCTTGTCTGAAACCATAAGGCATAGGGCTACCAAATTTGGCATGTAGCTTTATGTAGTAGACCTCTATCAAGTTTCTTGAAATTATAGCTCTGGGGTCAAAATTGGCTCTGCCCCAGGGGTCACAAGTTTTACATAGGCTTATATAGAGAAAACTTCAAAAATCTTCTTGTCTGAAACCATAAGGCATAGGGCTACCAAATTTGGCATGTAGCTTTATGTAGTAAACCTCTATCATGTTTCTTGAAATTATAGCCCTGGGATCAAAATTGGCTCTGCCCCAGGGGTCACAAGTTTTACATAGGCTTATATAGAGAAAACTTTAAAAATCTTCCTGTACCTGTGCCATAAGGCCTAGAGCTACCAAATTTTGCATTTAACTTGATCTAGTTGGGGTCTACCAAAAGTGCCCAAATTATAGTCCTGGGGTCAATTTGGCCTCATACTGGGGGGGGGGGGGGTTTCACAAGATTTACATAGGCTTACATAGGGAAAACTTTTAAATCTTGGTGTACATAGCCATAAGGCTTAGGCTACCAAATTTTGCATAATTATAGCATTATCTAGTGGACAACTACAAAGAGGGCCCAAGTTACAGCCCTAGGATCAAGTTTGGCCCTGCACCAGGGTTCACAAGTTTTACATGGGTTTATTGAGTGAAAAGTTCAGAAACCGTCTTGTTACTAGCCATAAGGCCAAGAACTCCCAAATTTGGCATGTTATTCTTCTAATACACATATTCCCCATTTAGTCCGACTGTAGCCCTGGGGTCAAAGTTTTATAAGGGCTTATATAGTAAAGACTTCTCTTCATGGTTTATATTTATAAGCCAGTGGAGCGATACAGGGCCATCATGGCCCTCTTGTTAATTTTAGATTCAAGATGTTGTGGCTATAACAAGTTATGATACTGCAGGCTCATTTCTACTGCTGGGATGTGAAAATGGATCTATTTATTACATTGGTAAGTTTCTTAATTTTTACTGAAAAGGTATTCTGTACTGCTTTCAATACTATTTCAGTCATGTAATCAGGTCTTTGCTAGTTTTTTACCAGAACTACTGGGGCCTTGTATTGCCATAGTTAAAAATTATTTTACATGGACTGTGAAAAAAGTTCTTACAACATTAGTTAGCCACAACCGGCTAAATTTTTTCGTACTATGATGTGGCTAGTTAAGAAAGTTGACTCCACTTGTAATGGGATTCAAACACAGAACCTTTGATGTTAGAGGCTGATGCTCTATTCCTATATCACTGTCTCCTGCAGTATTGCCTTACAAAAGGACATTGGTAAAGGGAGAAAAAATTACATTTAACCTTCTTTTGAGCTGAAGGTTTGGGTATTATTCTTCTACTAAGGTTTCATAGAAACAAATTTTCTAATACATTCCATCTGCAGAATTTTCTCCTTTTGAAACAGACCACTCTTTGAAATATTGTAAAAAAAGGACAAATTACTAATAAGCAATTTATCCTTTCCTCACATTTTTTGCTTGTATTTATAAATTTAATCATATTCATATTTATTATCCATAGTTTACATGGATGTTATCAAAGCCTTGTGTTGTTAAATGTCTGACATGGATATAGTATATCAGTGCTTCAATTCTCTACCAGATAATGAAATACAAGGCTTATGCATCTTGAAAAGATTTGCAGACAACAAATGAAATGTGTCTGGAATTATTGGACTTGTCTTTGAAAGAGTAGAAAACATTCATGGAAAAAGGAGAAAATAATGGTTACCAGCATTTTCTCCTTTTACCACAATGTTTTTAAAAGCCATTTTTATGGAGGACAGTAAGAGTCAGGATTGTTTGGTATAGACTATAGTGTTAATGTGTTATTTTCAGACATGCAGAAGTTTCCGCTAAGGATGAAAGACAATGATCTCCTGGTGACAGAGCTTTATAAAGATCCAACTGGGGACAAAGTTACAGCTTTAAGTGTTTATCTAACACCAAAAACAAGTGAGTTGGCCTTTTTAATTTGATATATACAACTTCTCAGCGCCACAGGTGAAAACTGGCTTTTGTGGACAGCATAGCTTAAGACCAAGGCTGGATAGACAGTGCAATCTGATCTTGGATCTATAAGGTTCACCTTAGTAGTTAAGCCTATAGGATAAAAATCTTAAGTCATAAGAGGTCAAGTTAATATATTTTGTGCTGAGTTAACCCTTTACTAAAATGTCCAGTGTTGTAACCAGCCTGATGAAGAAGGTTTTCGAAAACAGTCTTGAAAAACAAGAAAATACTGGTAGCCAGCATTTTCTCCTTTTCCAACAATGCTTTTCTACCTATTCATGGGCAAATGTCAATATTTGAGTCACTTTTGACTTGCTGTCTGGAAATATGCTTAATTTTGACCATTTTAAAACTCTGTACTTTGCTAAAGGGTTAGCTAATAGCTCCATTCTGGTCAATGTTGGAACTGTTAGAAATCTGTAACAATGACAAAAAGAAAAAATATATGCCAAAGCAGAAATTTAGCACATTACGATGCCTTCTGACTATTAGACATGCTTAAAACTGTTTCAATTCACGTAAAGAACAAACATTCTTGGAAAAGGAGGACATTGCTTTTTAAAAGAATGATAAACACTCGGGAAAGGATTAATTGCTGTGAACAAGCAAATGTTCCTCTTCTTTGAATGTTTTTCAAAGCTTTTAATTTCAGGGGCCTAAAGAATTGTATTTGTACAGTAATGTATAAGAACAACCTTAGATAGATGACAAGCTCACTAATTACTAGGTAACATTCTTTACATTCAGGTTTGAGTGGAAACTGGATTGAGATAGCTTATGGGACAAGTGCTGGAACTGTGCGGGTGATAGTACAGCACCCAGAGACTGTGGGACATGGGCCACAGTTATTCCAAACATTTACAGTTCATAGATCTCCTGTCACAAAGGTGATGCTGTCAGAAAAACATCTGTGTTCAGGTATTGTCTTTACTTAATTTCCCAAGCCTATCATTCTACAGGCTAATTTTTAAACCAAACAAAAATGAATACAAGTATCTTAAGTCTGTATCAAAAGCCAAAATTTTAGGCAAGACCAATTTCAATGCATCAGCAGACGACAAATTGAGTTTGGCTCAAATGATTTTCTCCTTTTTCCATATTGTTTTCGAAAGCCTCCGTGTGTTTCAACCACCCTGAAGAAGAAGGCGTTTGAGGGCATTGTGGGAAAAGGAGAGAAGGCTTTTAGCCAACATTTTTTCCACAATGTTTTCTACCATTCCAAAGACAGTAATTATCTTCTGGGCTACACTGAATTTGTCATCCAAAAATGCTTACAATTTGGACAAGTAAAAAATTTTGTTTTGTGGTGAAGTTCTTATTTTCAATGATAAAAATACACTCCTTATTTAAACTAAAATCGTATTACTCTGGTGTTTAACTATTTCACCACCATTGGCAACTTGGATAACTTTTGCGGATGGCATAGATCAAGATCAGGCTGCTAGTATGTGCAGTGTGACCTTTGTTCTACTCCATCCTTTACCTGATGCTAAACTATGACCCAAATCATCTTCATATGCTATGAAAATCTGGATTTAATCCTTGTAAAAAGTCAGCTTTATCCATTTGGCATGAAAGTGTTAAATCATGCAAGATTTCACCATTCTGTTTTGGTGTGTAATTTCAGTGTGTTCTGAGTACAACCACGTCCGCACATGGAGTGTCACCAGATTTAGAGGGATGATATCAACACAGCCTGGTTCTACACCACTAGCTTCTTTCAAAGTTGTATCTTTAGAGGACTTCGAACCTCAGCAAAGTTACATTGCTGGAAATGACTTTGGTATGATTTGACTTCATGTATCTTTTTTCTATTCCAGCCCACCCTGAATGATTGGATATCATATTCTTGTAGGGCTGGTCCAAGGATTGTTCATGTTAACACTTAATAACACAATTCTGTTAATGGCATTGAGGGAGGAAGCTTTTGAAAAAAATTTGGGGAAAAGGAGAAAATGTTGGTAATCAGTATTTTCTCTTTTTCCCAAAATATTTTCTATCCTTTCAAAAACAAATTTCATTATTTGAACCATGTTAAGTTCCTCCTCGACAAATGTTTTCTCTATGGATGAGTCAAAAAATTTTGTTGTATGTTAACTCTTTACCACACAATCCTGACTTTTAATGACCCTGAGAAAGAAAGCTTTTGAAAATATTGTGGGAAAAGGAGAAAATGCTGGTCACCAGCATTTTCTCGTTTTCCCACAATGTTTTCTACCTTTCCTAAAACAAATTTCGGTTTTTGAATAACATTTATTTTGTTGTCTGCAAATGCTTTTAATTTCAACTAGTCTTAAATTTTTAGGTTTGGTAAAGAGTTAAAGGGGTAAACACCATAGTAAACCTTGGGCTGAAGTGAAGTATATTCAAAATTCAATTCTAACTCTACATTCCAAGACTGTCATTTTGATTGGGTGAGACAGACTGGAATTCAATTTAGAGTATCTTTAGCTCAGCTGTTTTTGAAGAAAATGTCAAGATATTGTAGTAACCCTGGTGGCAGCATTGTCTGCATCATTGTGCCAAAACTTCGACATTTTATAATATCTCTGTTATTACTGAAGATACTTGTTTCAAACTTGGACAAGGTCTTGATTATCAAAAGTGGAACCTATACGACAACAGTTAATCATCAAAGTATTTTTGACACAGTTGTGCTCCTATTTTGATTTCACTTTGGTATCTGCATGCAATGCTCTTGTTTAAAATTGTTTGTGAATACTTAGCATTTAATAACTTTCCTCATGGTAGTGTATAACATGGGAAAAAAAAATGTTCTTTTTTAAAACTGTTTTTGAAACATTTTGATAACATAAATGGTTGCCTTAAAGTAGAGATTTCTGCTTTTTTGAGTGTTTTCAAAATGTATCTCCGGCAGAGACATACACAGTTGTATTTCTCTTGTTTTTGAGCATGAACTGAATCTTGATTAGTGATAATATGATTACTTACATAGTTGTTTGATGTTAATGGTAGGTCCGTTTGGTGAGCAAGATGACCAGCAATTGTTTATTCAAAAGGTTGTTCCAGAAACAGATCAGCTGTTTGTTAGACTGTCATCCAATGGTAAAAGGTAGGCCTCTAGACTGGCTTAACTTCTTTTGATTTTTTTTTTCCTAGCAACAGACAGTTTTTTGAAATATTTGTGGCCAAAGAAGAAATTTCCTTGATGATCAACTTCTCCTTGGCCCTAACGTTTTCACTTGTTTTACGTATTAAACTGTAGTTCATGCATTTCAAAGTTGTCAGCTGCTAATTTTTTTATCAGGAGGTAAGAGTTAATTGTCTTGCCTGTAGACAGTTTGGGATGCTAAAGGAGACACATGTACGGAGAAATCCATATAATGCATGCAAGTTTAGTAATGAATTACTGGAAATGTTCAGTGATTTTAGGAACATGGCCTATCTCACAAAACTCACTTATTTACAAAAACTTAATTGTTGACTATAGTTTATGAAAAATTTGAAAGCTACCTATTTGTTCAAACTTTTTTATAAATTTGTATTTTGGAATGTGATGCATAACTTTTTTCTTTCTACATTGAATGATGTATTTTTGTCTTGCACTTTCAGAGTTTGTGTGATTCGCTCTGTGGATGGAACTACAATCAGTGCTTTCTGTGTACATGAGTGTGAAGGGTCTAGTCGTATGGGGTCACGGCCCCGAAGGTTTTTGTTTACTGGTCATACTAATGGAGGCATACAGATGTGGGATTTGACAACAGCTCTTGACTTGATGTCAAATAGTTCAGAGGATGGTATGTTTTATCTCACTGCCTTTCTACACAGAGCTTTGAACATCTTATCGCAGACCACTGTTGAAAAAAAATGCTAGTTTTTGAGCCCCACAGGCAAAATGCCAGGAACTGTGGGTTGTAGCCCCGAGTATGTTTGTTTTTATTTCAGCTATCTTCTATATGGGCGACTAAATTTACAGAAATTACCCTGCCATGGTCCTCTGTAGAATTCCTTCAAAGGATTTGAATCAACCATAGAACTCTGGCTTAACCATTTACCACACAGTTCTTACTTTTAAAGACCCTGAGAAAGAAAGTATTTGAAAACATTGTTAAGAAAGGAGAAAATGCTGATTACTAGCTTATTATTTTCCTTTTCACCCTAGTTACATTGATTTTGTTGTCTGCTCATACTTTCAATATGGCCGAGTCCAAAATATTGTGTGGTAAAGAGTCAAGCTTTTGATAATAAAAGGGAATTGTTTTTTATGACATATTTGTTACCATTTTTCTTCCTTGATTACCATACTATTTATAACATGATTGGTATTGTATATTTATGTTTTCTCAGTAGGAAATATTCATTTTACAGGCATAAGGATTTAGTCTGATGTTTAAGGTTATGTCACATGTGTTGAATAATGAACATGAAGCAAGGATTGTGTTATTTCAGTTTTATGTCCAAAACTTTACCATTCTCACCAAACAAGAATTGTTTTCTGCTGCAAAAGTTTTGGAATTCTTGTCAAAATGTTTGTCAGTGTTCTTCGATATTTAGTATGAATAATTCTGGAGTAGACCCCCCCTTAGTATTCATTGACATAGTCTTTTCATGTAAGAAATTACCTTTTTTCTTCTATAGAAAAATTTCTTTGCAATAAGAGCCTCTTACAGTTTAAAGTGTCATTCATCAATAGGGCAGTAGAGCAGTGCAGAGCAACATTATTACCCCCCCCTTTTAACTGATTTTTAATGAATTCATTACACCCCCCACCTACGAAGTAGTAGGGGGTATACTGGTTTCACCATGTCTGTCTGTCTGTTAATCCATCTGTCGATCTGTCCATGTTTTCGTTTCTGTGCTCCAGCTCAAAAGCTGTCTGACCTAGACCCCTCAAGCTTTATATAAGTGTTGCTCATGACCCAAGGAGGTGCCCTATCATTTTGGGGTCACATGGGTCAAACATCAAGACGAGAGGTGAACTTTGTTTGAAAATCATTTTCATGCTCTAACTCAAAAGCCATTTGACCTAGGACCGTGAAACTTTTTACAAGTGTTGCTCATGACCCAAGGAGGTGCCCGATTGTTTTAGGGTCATAGGTTAAGGTCACAAGTGAACTTTGTTTTGAAAATCATTTCCGTTCTCTGATTGTGCTGGTTCATTGACAAAGTGCTGGTGGGGTGTGGGGAGAGGGGTATTTGTCTGCTTTGCGACAGTTCTAGTTTTTAAATTTTTTTTCTTTCAGCCCTAACAGTTTCATTTGTGATTCCCTAGTTTTGAAAATGTTGACTGTTTTCCATGTTTTTGCTTTGTTTTTGCTTAAAACTGAAATTATTAGATTCATTTTGGTACTATCTACTTGATTTAACATTTTTACTTGCAGAAAAAAGTCAAGGAGGGCCAACACCTAAGGAATTAATCAAGCTTCTCGATCAGTGTGAAATCAGCCAATCACAGACATCAACACCTTGCATAAGCCCCTCCCCTTCTCTCCTGGTAACTAATCAGAGGCAGTTTTCACAGGAGGGAATTGCATTCACTGGCTCAGTGCCAAACTTAGATACCATGGAAGTAGCTGGTGAAGATCGCAATGAGGTCAAGGGGGCGGAGTCATCACAGGTCACAAGAATTTGATCATATTAAGTAACTAACAGGTGATGAATGTGTGTTAGCAAATTGAGTAAAACCACATCATTTTCATCATTCATACCTTTGTGGGGATTTTTTACAAGTTTTTTTTTTTTTTATCTTTTTGGTTAGAGATTTTTAGTAAAGCTGTTATTTTGATCAAATTTCTTTTTCATGGTACATTTATCAAAACATATGAGCCATGCTCTATGAAAAGGGGCTTAATCATTTTGCAAAAAGAATCAACCCAGGTTAGCCTGCACAGTCCATGCAGGCTGACCTGGGCAGAAACTTTGCTATTTTAAAATTCCTGCATGTCAAAGGACCAGCCTACCTCGTGATTCAGTCAGTTGTCAGACAAAATAGATTTTATTGATGCCTAATTATGTGATGACTTGATTGGTACAATGCTGAGCCCTTGCCCCAAAATCCTGTTTTGACAATCCTGAGGGAAAAGGCTTTGGAAACACTGGGGGAAATGGCAGCCTGGATTCCAGTCCAATCATTTTTTTTCCTTTTTTATATTTCGAATGTTACTTTGTCAAAAAATGACAACCAGGCTAGGAAATGGAGAAAATGCAACCAATATTTTTTCCTGTTCTAACAGTGTTTTCCCACTTGTCAAGGATTAGTTCCATCATATGAGTCATATTTCATATATCATCTGCATATTCTTTTAATATGGACACAGTCTTGTCTTGAGGTAAAAAGTTGTCTTGTTTATGCTTAAACTATTTTTTGTGTCATTCATCTCATAAATTCTATGGTTTCAGTCTTATCTTAAACATACCATTTGATACCACATCTTAGTATACAACATTTGTATTAACTTATCAACTATCAAAGTTGTAATAATTACCATGCTTTTCCTTCAAATTTATCAGATCTATGATTGTGACATGCCATTGTGATGAAGTAAATTCATCTCAAAATTGAGCATTAGTTACCCATTTTTTACGATATCATGAAAATTTTGACAGAAAATCCATTTATGCATGGTTGAGTGCATGTACCCTAAACAATATTGAAATCATTCTACCATTCGACAAAAATAATGAAAACCTTTTTCTCCACATAAAAGTTTCAGTTAAAAAATTATATTTTATGAAAGCAATGCAATCAGTTCTTATTGAATAGTTATATTTGAACCATGGTCTGTGAAAAGGAGGCTTAATGCATTTGCAGAAAGTATCAAGCTAGGTCAGCCTGGACATACTGTGCAGGCTGACCTGGGCCAGAACTTTTTGCTTTCGGTCAATTGTCTTTAACCCTTTCCCAAACAAGCCCTGGTTTTCACGTGTCTGCAGTACAAGTCTTGAAAACACCGTGGGAAAAGGAGAAATTGCTCGTAACGAGCAATTTCTCCTTTTCCTACAGTGTTTTCTACCCTTTTTGAGACCTTTCTGCCAGTTTCATCAAATTTAAAATTGTCGTCTGCAAACTCTTTCAATTTGGACCAGTCCAAAATTTGTCATTTGGGAAAGGGTTAAGTCAAAGGAACAGCGTACCTCATGATCCAGTTTGTTGTTTGACAAAATGGATTTTATGGATTCATACTGTGTGATAACTTGCTTGGTATAATGCATCATGGAGATGCATGAAGCTCCCTTTTGCCAGAGCATGGCCAATTTATTTGTTCATGATGTTACAGGTTATTATCCTAAATCTTCCTTTTCAGAACTCAAACTCATCTGACAGTCATCACAAACACTGCAGAAGTAGCAGTTATTGGGTCTGACAGTATCAGCTAACTCACATCTGTTGCATTTTTCGAAGTTTAAAAGATAAAAAAATAATTTGAAGGAGACCATGGGTCCTGATAGGTGGGGGTAGTCAAACCATCAAAAACCTATGTTGTGGATACTCTTATGGCTGTCATAATTACCTCCCCCTTTTCATTAACTCCTTACCACACAATTTGAGTTTGACGACTCTGAAAGTGGAGCCTTTTGAAAACATTGTGGGAAAAGGAGAAAATGCTGGTGCAATGTTTTCTCCCTATGTTGTCATCTGCAAATGTTGTCAGTTTGGACAAGTCTGCATTTTGCTCATGTGGTACAGAGTTTATGCAAACAAGATAGGCCGTTCAAAGTGTTGGGGTGGTTGGTGTTGATATTTCAACTGGGGCCGACGCATTGAATTTGTTTTTGTTTGTTGGCATTTTGTGCTCCAGTTCGGCGCCGTCATCATATTTGTCTGGCTTGTCTCATTTGCTCTATGTTGTGACTATATTTGTTGCAAGTACATATAAGAATTGTCTCATTAACTCTTTACCAAATGACAAAATTTTAGAGGGAACCAAATTGAAAGCATTTTGCAGATGGCAAATTAGATATGATTCAAAAACTGAAATTTGCCTTAGTAAGGGTAGAAAACATTGTGGAAAAAGGAGAAAATGCTGTTTATCAGCTCTTTCTCCTTTTGCCACATTGTTTTCAAGGCCCTTCTTCCTAAGGGTTTTCAACAATTATTGTGTATTAAAGGGTTAAAACAATTTTAATGGCTACTCAAACAGCTTACTTTTTGTGACTATCACTGTAATTTTTTGTACCCTTTACCAAACAAGCGCTACCCACGACCCTGAAGATGAAAGCTTTTGAAAACATTGTGGGCAAAGGAGAAAATCCCCCAGTTTTCTGCCCTTTCAATGATGAATCCCACACTTTGAACCATGTTTATCTTGTCATATGCAATTTTTTTCAATTTGGATAAGTCCAAAATTTTGTTGCTTAATGAGGAGTTTAATGTGCATTTGTTGTAAAGCAAAGATCTCATTATTGTTGAACTGTTTCAGTCAAGCCTGTTTGTTATACAAGTAGATGTGACGTAGTTAGTAATTCTGTTGTTAGAATGATTGTTATATTAAGAATTGTTCATCTTAAACAGACTATGAAACAAGTTTTGTACCTAAACGCTCCAACAGCCAACAAATTTTAGACTAGTGCAAATTGAAAGCATTTTCAAACAACATATTGAATTTGGTAAAATGGTCTGATTTGTGCTTGAAAGGATAGATAAAACTGTTGGGAAAGTAGAAATTTTTCTCCTTTTGTCACAGTTTTTTCAAGAGCCTTCTTTATCAGGGCTGTTGACACTTTGGATTGTTTGGTATAGACTTAATCCAGATTCTGTGTATTGCAACCTTCTGTGTTTATTGTGAATGGGGTAGATTGAGATTAGTATACTTGTCTGTGCAGACTGGTATAGGTTTACACTTTGCAGTAACTGATTAATTATCATAAGCTACCATATTACCCAAACTATATCTAAAATCGTTATATGGATCCTGAACAGTGGTGGTTTTTTTTTTTTATTCAGCAGGACAGTACAGGTCCTGTGTGGGGTCCTGTGTGGCCCAGTGGTAAAGTGTAGGGTACATAACATGGGGGCCATGGTTTCAATCCTCACTTGAAACCTTTGGTGTTCATGGAAGTGTCCTTAGGCAAGACATGTCAGAGCCCTAGCCTAGTACTGGTGAGAGCCAGGACTTTATGGGTATGTAAGCTTTTACCGTGACTGAAAAAATGTTGAAAGAGGCATAAAACACCATCATTCAAACAATCAATCATTTAATCAGCAGGACAGTAATCAAAATTAACACCCTCTGTTGTTTCCAGAGGTATATTTACATAGATCATTCTAAATGCAATTCAGCTTCAAGGGTCCTGCATAGCTGAAGACAGAAGTGTAGGTGTACAATTCACAATCTTGACACCCCAGGTTCAGTCCTCACTTGAAGTGCTGGTTTTCTCAGGGATGTCATTGGGAAAGGTACTAGACTGGTACTGATGTAACTAAGGACATGCATGAATAAATTAGCCATTGCAACAATATGAAAAATAATGTTGAAAGTGGGCTAAAACATTTAATCCTTTACCACACAATGCCAACTTTCAACAACTCTTGACATAGAAAGCTTTTGAAAAGAATGTGGGAAAAGGAGAAAATACTGGTAACCAGCATTTTGTCCTTTTCCCATGTTTTGTACCCTATCAAGGACAGATTTTGTTATTTGGGCCACCTTCGTCATCTGCAAGTGCTTTCAATTTGGACCAGTCTGAAATTTTGTTGTCTGGTAAAGGGTTAATCAATCATTTGATAGTTCTGAATTCCAAGACTGTCAACCTGAGAAGGACTGTTTCAACTAGGAGGAGGGCAGGTCTTTGAATTTTGAATGAGAATAATAATTATTTTTCAAAAGTGAAGCATTTCACAAAAGACATATTATACTTGTATACAAATCTCAGAAGTACCTTTTGTAAACCTCAATACATCTAAAAACTTAGCTCTGTAATCACTTAGGTATGTACTTACATGCATATATTTGTACCAATTTTTTTCCTAAGATGTCAAACATTCAGGAATATTTTTCAATAAAGGCCATATTTTTAAGTGTTTGAATGTTTGAAAAAAAAAAAAATGGATTTTACTATTATTGTTTGATGTAAACATTATGTATTGTTAATTTTTAAGGAATAAATATTGTTAATTTATTGTCACATTGTATAATCTGTAGTTTTTACAATGCTTGATATTTTTATGCCTATAGTTTTTAAGAGTGTCTCAGTTATATGATTGATGCCATGGCACCTATCATTGTATTCAGATTCACTGGAATTTCACACACTATTCTTTCCAGGCCAGGATCTATTTGCTAAACTGTACAGTCAGAAAAATTTTATGTGGTGAGAACCATGGGTAGAATTTTGGCAAAGCTGGACTTGCAACTTTTAAGAGATACCACAGTAAAAGGCAGGAAAAAGTAAAACCCATTAACATGCATTGCAAAATTTTATGACCCTGCAAAAGATGGCTTTGGTAATACAGGGAAAAAAAGGGGCAATGGCTTATACAGGAAAGTGCTCTTTTTCCCACAATGTTTTGTATTATCATGTCACTCTTTACCTAACTATCACGTTTTTTATGACCTGGAGGAAAAAGGCTGTTGGATCAAGGAGGAAAACATTGTGATCGTGCTGTGTCTGGCATCCATTGTGTGTCATCCGTCGTGGTCAACATTTACCTTGTGTGCCCTCTACAGGCCACATTTTCAGCCAGATACAGAAAATGTGGCCTCTGGAGTGTCCAAAATGTATTTCTTCAATTTGACCTAGTGACCTAGTTTATGACCCTATGTGACCATATTTCAAACTCATCCGAGATATTATTAAGATGAACATGCTGACCTATCTTCAGGGCAATTGACCAAGAATTGTGGCCACTAGAGTGCCCACAAGATATTTCTTTAAATATGACCTAGTGACCTAGTTTATGACCCTACATGACCCAATTTGAACTCATCCAAGATTTTATCAAGACAAACATGCTGATCAATTTTCAGGTCAATTGAGTAAGAATTGTAGCCTCTTGAGTGTCCACTAAAAATTTCTTTTAGTTGACCTAGTTTATGACCCAAGATGACCAAAATTCAAACTCATCTGAAATTTCATCAAGAAAACATTCTGATCAATTTTTAAGTCAATTCAGCAATAAATGTGGCCTCTAAAGTGCCCACAAGGTATTTCTTTGACCTAGTTTATGACCCAAGGTATCCCAAATTGAAACTCATCCAAGATTTTATTTAGACAAAGATTCTTACCAATTTTCAAGACAATTGAGCAATAAATGTGGCCTCTAGACTGCCCACAAGGTATTTCTTTAATTTGACCTAGTGACTTAGATTATGTCCCCAGGTGACCCAATTTTGAAGTTATCCAAGAATTCATCAAGACAAACATTCTGACCGATTTTCTGGTCAATTAAGCAATAAATGTGGCCTCTAGAGTGCCCACAAGGTATTTCTTTAATTTGACCTTGTGACCTAGTTTATGACCCTAACTCGTCCGAGATTTAATCAAGACAAACATTCTGACCAGTTTTCAAGTCAATTGAGCAAACAATGTGGCCTCTAGAATGTCCACATGGTATTTCTTTGATTCGACCTAGTGACCTAGTTTATGACCCCAGATGACCCAATTTCAAACTCATCCGAGATTTAATAAAGACAAACATTCTGACCAATTTTCAAGTCAATAGAAGAAAAAATTTGGTCTCTACAGTGCCCACAAGGTATTTCTTTAATTTGACCTAGTGACCTACTTTATGACCCCAGATGACCCAATTTCAAAGCCACCTGAGATTTAATTAGGACAAACATTCTGACCAATTTTCAAGTCAATTGAGCGAAAAGTGTGTCTTCTAGAGTGCCCACAAGGTATTTCTAAGATTTGACCTAGTGACCTAGTCTTTGACCACACATGATCCAATTTCAAATTCGTACGAGATTTTATCAAGACAAACATTCTGACCAAGTTTCACAAGTATCTGACTGAAAATGTGGCCTCTAGAGCAGACAGAAGGTTTTTCTAAGATTTGACCTAGTGACCTAGTTTTTGACCCCATATGACCCAATTTCACACTCATACGATATTTTATCAAGACAAACATTCTGACCAAGTTTCACAAGTATCTGACTGAAAATGTGGCCTCTAGAGCGCACACAAGGTTTTTCTAAGATTTGACCTAGTGACCTAGTTTTTGACCCTACATGACCCAATTTCGAACTTGTCTGAGATTTTATCAAGACAAACATTCTGACCAAGTTTCATGAGGATCGGACTGAAAATGTGGCCTCTAGAGCGTACACAAGGTTTTTCGAAGATTTGACCTAGTGACCTAGTTTTTGACCCCACATGACCCAATTTCGAACTCATCCGAGATTTTATCAAGACAAACATTCTGACCAAGTTTCATGAGGATTGGACTGAAAATGTGGCCTCTAGAGCGTACAAAAGGTTTTTCTAAGATTTGACCTAGTGACCTAGTTTTTGACCCCACATGACCCAATTTTGAACTCGTCCGAGATATCATCAAGACAAACATTCTGACCAAGTTTCATGAGGATCGGACAGAAAATGTGGCCCATAGAGCATACACAAGGTAAAAAGTTGACGACGGACACTGGACACAGCACGATCACAATAGCTCACCATGAGCACTTTGTGCTCAGGTGAGCTAAAAAACTTTGTGTGCACTCCAGAGGCCATATTTTCTGCCCGATACTCATGAAACTTGCGCAGAATGTTTGTCTGGATAAAATCTCCAACAAGTTTGAAATTGGGTCACGTTGAGTCAAAAAGTAGTTTATGGGGCCAAATCTTAGAAAAGGCTCTATGGCCTCTAGAGGCCATATTACCTGATACTCATGAAACTCGGTCAGAATGTTTGTCTGAATAAAATCTTAAACAACTTCAAAATTGGGTCATGTCGGGTCAAAAAGTAGGTCACAGGGCCAGATCTTAGAAGAACCTTGTGTGCACTCTAGGGGCCACATTTTCTGCCTGATACTCATGAAACTTGGTCAGAATGTTTGTCTGGATAAAATCTCGGACAAGTTTGAAATTGGGTCACATCAGGTCAAAAAGTTAGGTCACAGGGCCAAATCTTTGGAAAACCTTGTGTGCACTCTGGAGGCCACATTTTCAGCCTGATACTCGTGAAACTTTGTCAGAATCTTTGTTTTGGTAAAATCTTAGACAAGTTTGAAATTGGGTCACATCAGGTCAAAAACTAAGTCACAGGGCCATACCTTAGGAAAACCGTGTATACTCTCTAGAGGCCACATTTTGAGCTTGATATTCATGAAACTTGGTCAGAATGTTTGTCCTGATATAATCTTGGACAAGTTTGAAATTGAGTCATGTTGGGTCAAAAAGTAGGTCACTGGGCCAAATCTTAGAAAAACCTTGTGCACACTCATTTTTAGACTATTACTTATGAAACTATGTCAAAATGATTGTCTGGATGAAATCTCCAATGAATTTGAAATTGGGTCACATTGGGTCAAGAAGCATGTCACTGAGCCAAATCTTTGAAAAACCTTGCGTACACTCAAGAGGCCACATTTTCAGCGTGATACTTATGAAATTTGGTCAGAATGTTTGTCTTAATCAAATCTTGGACACATAGAAAATTCGGTCATGTCGAGTCAAAAAGTAGGTCACAGGGCTGAATCTTAGAATAGACTTGTGTGCACTCTAGAGGCCACATTTTCAGCCTGATAATCATGAAACTTGGTCAGAATGTTTGTCTTGATAAAATCTTGGACAAGTTTTAAATTGGGGGTCACATTGAGTCAAGAAGTAGGTCACAGGGCCAAATCTTAGAAAGATGTGTGCACACTACTAGCCACATTTTTCATCTTATACTCATGAAACTTGGTCAGAATATTTGTGTGGATAAAATCTCAGAAGGGAATTATATCAAGTCACGTCAGGTTAAAAAGTAGGCCAAATCTTAGAAAAACCTTGTGTGACTCTAGAGGCCATGTTTTGATTCAGATTCAAAATTCAGCAATAGGCTAAATTGGTCAAAAAGTAGATCACACACACGAATGTGTTTTACATCATCATGACCAGGATCTTTTCAGCCTTATCAATCCTAGATGACCTTACTCAGGTGAGTGCTTTAGGGCCAATGGCCCTCTTGTTTTTTTTTTTTTTTAGCTTACCGTGAGCACAAAGTGCTCAAGGTGAGCTATTGTGATCACCCTATGTCCAGCGTTCATCGTCCGTCATCTGTTGTCCGTCAACAATTTCTTTTAACATCTTCTTCTCCTAAACCACTGGGCCAATCTTGATGAAACTTGGCAGGGATGTTCCTTGGGTGAAGCTCTACCAAAGTTGTTCAAAGAATTGAATTCCACCCATAACTCTGGTTGCCATGGCAACAAAAAGGAAAAAAATGCAAAATCTTTGAAAATCTTTTTCTCTGAAACTAGAAGGCGCAGAGCTTTTATATTTGGTATATAGCATCTCCTAGTGGACCTCTACCAAGTTTGTTCATATGATGTCCCTGGGGTCAAAACTGGCCCGCCCCGGGGTCACAAGTTCGAACATAGGAACAAAGAAGGAAAACTTTAAAAATCTTCTACTCTGAAACTTGAAGGCGTAGAGCTTTGATATTTGGTTTGTAGCATCTCCTAGTGGACCTCTACCAAATTTGTTCATATGATGTCCCAGGGGTCAAAACTGGCCCCGCCCTGGGGGTCACAAGTTCGAACATAGGAACAAATAAGGAAAACTTTAAAAATCTTCTTCTCTGAAACTTGAAGGCGTAGAGCTTTGATATTTGGTATGTAGCATCTCCAAGCGGACCTCTACCAAGTTTGTTCATATGATGTCCCTGGGGTCAAAACTGGCCCCGCCCCGGGGGTCACAAGTTTGAACATAGGAACAATGGAAGGAAAACTTCAAAATTCTTCTTCTCTGAAACTTGAAGGCCTAGAGCTTTGATATTTGGTATGTAGCATCTCCTAGTGGACCTCTACCAAGTTTGTTCATATGATGTCCCTGGGGTCAAAACTGGCCCCGCCCCGGGGGTCACAAGTTCGAACATAGGACCAAAGAAGGAAAACTTTAAAAATCTTCTTCTCTGAAACTTGAAGGCGTAGAGCTTTGATATGTGGTATGTAGCATCTCCTAGTGGACCTCTACCAAGTTTGTTCATATGATGTCTCTTGGGTCAAAACTGGCCCTGCCGCGGGTCACAAGTTTGAACATGAGAACAAAAAAGGAAAATTTTAAAAACCTTCTTGTCTAAAACTAGAAGGCATAGAGCTTTGATATTTGGCATGTAGTGTCTCCTAGTGGACCTCTACCAAGTGTGTTCATATGATGCCCTTTGGGTCAAAACTGGCCCCGCCCCTGGGGTCACAAGTTCGAACATAGGAACAAAGAGGGAAAACTTCAAAAATCATGTTCTCTGAAAGTGGAAGGCATAGAGCTTTGATATTTGGCATGTAGCATCTCCTAGTGGACCTCTACCAAGTTTGTTCATATGATTCCCTTGGGGTCAAAACTGGCTCCACCCAGGGGGTCACAAGTTCGAACATAGGAACAAAGGGGGAAAACTTTAAAAATCATGTTCTCTGAAACTGGAAGGCATAGAGCTTTGATGTTTGGGATGTAGCATCTCCTAGTGGACCTCTACCAAGTTTGTTCATATGATGCCCTTGAGGTCAAAACTGGCCCTGCCCGGGGGGTCACAAGTTCAAACAGAAACAAAGAAGGAAAACTAAAAAAATCTTCTCTGAAATTGGAAGGCATAGAGCTTTGATATTTGGTATGTTGCATCTCCTAGTGGACCTCTACCAAGTTTGTTCTTATGATGCCTCTGGGGTCAACACTAGCCCAGCCCTGGGGGTCACAAGTTCGAACATAGGAACAAAGAAGGAAAACATTAAAAATCTGCCTCTCTGAAACAGGAAGGCGTGGAGCTTTGATATTTGGTATGTAGCATCTTCTAGTGGATCTCTACCAAGTTTGTTCATATGATGCCCTTGGGGTCAAAACTGGCCTTGCCCCAGGGGGTCACAAGTTCGAATATAGGAACAAAGAAGGAAACTTTAAAATTCTTCTTTTCTGAAACTGAAAGGCGTGGAGCTTTGATATTTGGTATGTTGCATCTCAGAGTGGACCTCTACCAAGTTTGTTCATATGATGCCTCTGGGGTCAAAACTTGCCCCGCCCTAGGGGTCACAAGTTCAAACACAGGAACAAAGAAGGAAAACTTTAAATTTCTTTTTCTCTTAAACGGGAAGGTGTAGAGCTTTGATATTTGGTATGTAGCATCTCCTAATTGACCTCTACCAAGTTTGTTTCAAGGATGCTGCTTGGGTAAAAACTGGCCCAGCCCGGGGGTCACAAGTTCGAACAAAGGAACAAAGAAGGAAAACTTTAAAATTCTTCTTTGAAACTGGAAGGCGTAGAGCTTTGATATTTGGTATGTAGTGATTCTCTTCCAAGTTTGTTTGCCCATCTAAGCACAACGAGTTCATTGAGTTCAAAATTGGGTCATCTTGGGTCATAAACTAGGTCACTACGTCGAATTAAAGAAATACCTTGTTGGCACTCTCGAGGCCACATTATTTGGCTCAATTGCTTTGAAAATTGGTCAGAAAGTTTGTCTGTATAAAATCTCACATAAGTCTGAATTTGGGTCATAAACTAGGTCATTGAGTCAAATTAAAGAAATACCTTGTTTGCACTCTGGAGGCCACATTTATTGCTCAAATGACCTGAAATTTGGCCAGAATGTTTGTCCTGATGAGATGGGTTTGGATTTGGGTCACCTGGAACCATAAACTAGGTCACTAGGTCAAATTAAAGAAATACCTTATGGGCACTCTAGAGGCCACATTATTTGCTCAATTGCCTTGAAAATTGGTCAGAATGTTTGTCTTTATAAAATCTCACATGAGTCTAAATTTGGGTCAACTGGGGTCATAAACTAGGTCACTCAGTCAAAGAAATACCTGGTGGGCACTCTAGAGGCCACATTTATTATTCAGTTGATTTGAAAATTGGTTAAACTGTTTCTTTTGATAAAGTCCAAGACCAGTTCAAATTTGGGTCACCTGGGGTCATAATCTAGGTCACTAGGTCAAAAGAGTGGATCATGTGGTTGAACGGTCCTTGAAAATGTGGAAAAATTATCAGTGGTAAAAAGTTTTGATTCAAGTCAGCCTGCATGGACTGCACAGGCTGACATTGGTCAATACTTTTTGCAGTTGCATTAAACCTGCTTTTCCCAGAGCATGGCTGAACTGCTTTCAAAGTGGACAAGTCTATAAAGTTTTGTCAATTGGTAAAGAGTTAACCAATTGCAGTAGAGATCCATTGATACATTCCTCTACGAAACCTTTCAAATTTCTGCGAGAGATACACATAACTCTTTACCAAACAACAAAATTTTGGACCTGTCCAACTTAAAGCATATGCAGACTACAACATAAATGTGACCAAAAATTGAAAATTATTTTGTGGAAGGATAAAAAACATTGTGGGAAAAGGAGAAAGTGCTGGTTACCAGCATTTCTTCCTTTTCCCATAATGTTTTCAAGAGGCTTCTTTCTCAGGTTCATTAAAAATGCGGGAAAAGGTAAAGGGTTAACACTTGTAGCACTGATCCAGAATATAATTACTTATGTGGACAGTGTTGATCAAGATCAGACTACACAGAACATATGTGATCTTGTTCTATATTGTCTGTTTCTCTGCAAGATATTCTCACAAAAAGAGCTACAAATTTCAATATCTACATTTTTAGTTCCGACACAAATATCCATTTTAATCATTTAACACTTTATGGATTAAGACTGGTTGCAAGTTGAGCAGTTGCTCCTAAAAAGCAATATCTTCATTTATTTAGTGCTTTTCGGTAGTTTATCAAGAAATAATAGTGGATTATGATTTGATATTTCATGGTTACGACCAGTGAAAAATACCAATTTCATAGTTTCTAACTCTTCAATTGAAAGCGGAAACTGCTGCACACTAGTTACCTAGGTAAGCAGGGCGTGCCATTCAATCAGAGGGAAATATGATGTAATTTATGTGCATTTATCTGTAATACTGTAATGTAATGCGTTCTTATGTGAGGGGGGTACACCATGGGGATTTTTTAGCTCACCTTAGCACAACGTGCTAAAGGTGAGCTATTGTGATCGCCCTATGTCCGGCGTCCGTCAATAATTTCTTTAAACATCTTCTTCTCCTAAACCACTGGGCCAATCTTGATGAAACTTGGCAGGGATGTTCCTTGGGTGAAGCTCTACCAAAACTGTTCAAAGAATTGAATTCCACCCACAACTCTGGTTGCCATGACAACAAAAAGGAAAAAAAAAGCAAAATCTTTGAAAATCTTCTTCTCTGAAACTAGAAGGCACAGAGCTTTGATATTTGGTATGTAGCATCTCCTAGTGGACCTCTACCAAGTTTGTTCATTTGATGCCCCTGGGGTCAAAACTGGCCCTGCCCCGGGGGTCACAAGTTTGAGCATAGTCATAAAGAAGGAAAACTTTAAAAATCTTCTTCTCTAAAACTTGAAGGCGTAGAGCTTTGATATTTGGCATGTAGCATCTTCTAGTGGACCTCTACTAAGTTTGTTCATATGATGCCCTTGGGGTCAAAACTGGCCCTGCCCCGGGGATCACAAGTTCAAACATAGGAACAAAGAAGGAAAACTTTAATTTTTTCTTCTCTGAAATGGGAAGGCATAGAGCTTTGATATTTGGTATGTAGCATCTCCTAGTGGACTTCTACCAAGTTTGTTCCAAGGATGCTGCTTGAGTCAAAACTGGACCAGCCCCTGGGGTCACAAGTTCAAACATAGGAACAAAGAAGGAAAACTTTAAAATTCTTCTTTTCTGAAACTGAAAGGTGTGGAGCTTTGATATTTGGTATGTTGTATCTCAGAGTGGACCTCTACCAAGTTTGTTCATATGATGCCCCTGGGTCAAAACTGGCCCCGCCCCGGGGGTCACAAGTTCAAACATAGGAACAAAGAAGGAAAACTTTAAATTTCTTTTTCTCTTAAACTGGAAGGTGTAGAGCTTTAATATTTGGTATGTAGCATCTCCTAATTGACCTCTACCAAGTTTGTTCATATGATGCCCCTGGGTCAAAACTGGCCCAGCCCCGGGGGTCACAAGTTCGAACATAGGAACAAAGAAGGAAAACTTTAAAATTCTTCTTTAAAACTGGAAGGCATAGAGCTTTGATATTTGGTATGTAGTGATTCTTTTCTAAGTTTGTTTGCCCATCTAAGCACAACAAGTTCATTGAGTTCAAAATTGGGTCATCTTGGGTCATAAACTAGGTCACTAGGTCAAATTAAAAAAATACCTTGTTGGCACTCTCGAGGCCACATTATTTGCTCAATTGCCATGAAAATTAGTTAGAAAGTTTGTCTTTATAAAGCCTCACATAAGATTAATTTGGGTCAACTTGGGTCATAAACTAGTTCACTGGGTCAAATTAAAGAAATACATGTACCTTGTTTGCTCTCTAGAGGCCACATTTATTGCTCAAATGACCTGAAATTTGGCCAGAATGTTTGTCTTGATGAAATACCAGATGAGTTTGGATTTGGGTCACTGGAACCATAAACTAGGTCACTAGGTCAAAATAAAGAAATACCTTGTGGGCACTCTAGAGGCCACATTATTTGCCTAATTGCCTTGAAAATTGGTCAGAATATTTGTCTTTGTAAAATCTCACATGAATCTGAATTTGGGTCAACTGGGGTCATGAACTAGTTCACTTGGTCAAATTAAAGAAATAGCTAGTGGGCACTCTGGAGGCCACATTTATTATTCATTTGATTTGAAAATTGGTTAAAATGTTTCTTTTGATATAGTCAAAGACCAGTTCAAATTTGGGTCACCTGGGGTCATAATCTAGGTCACTTGGTCAAATTAAAGAAATATCTTTAGGGCACTCGAGGCCACATTTTTTGCTCAATTGACTTGAAAATTGGTCAGAATGTTTGTCTTCATGAAATATGAATTTGAAATTGGGTCACCTGCAGTCAAAAACATGGTCAAATAAAAGAAAAACCTTTAAGGCACTCTACTAAGGTGAGCGACCCAGGGCCATCATGGCCCTCTTGTTTTTTTAAAGGGGTTTACAGACCGAAATTTATTTCATCTTGTGAACATCATCTATAGTATTTTCACTCGTGGCTGTGCCACTTGTGAAAATATTACCGATGATGTTTACTCGACGAAATCAATTTTGATCTTTCACAAAAAAACCCCCAAATATCCTCTACTTGTAACATTGTTGTATAAAGTTATTCTCTGTAGATGTTCATATGTCGTCTATATGAAATAAAACTGTAATACGGCCAAGTGTTACCAAGCTGAATAAAGTCATAGGAAGGTTAAATGAAAACAAATCAAATCACAACATGTACATGTATTTATACATGGACATCTTCATCTCTATATAGTTTTAAAACAGCATAAAAAAAATTAAGCACACATGCCATATCTAGAGATTCTCACTGGAATTGTGACAAAATAAGAATGTTTTTATATGTGTGTTTTAACAGCTACATTTACAAATTTCAGACATAAACCATTTATAATGCAAAGTTTATTAAAGTATAACTGAAACAGATTCCTGAAACTACATGTTAACTCTTTACCACACAATCCTGACTTTGAACGACCCTGAGGAAGAGGGCTTTTGAAAACATGGGAAAAGGAGAAAATGTTGGTAACCAGCATTTTCTCCTTTACCCACAATGTTTTCTACCCTATCTAGGCAGGAGTCATCATTTGAACTACATATACTGTACATTTAATTCGTCATCTGCAAATGCTTCCAGTTTGGTCAAGCCCAAACTTTGTTGTTTGGTAAAGAGTTAATTAACTGTTAACTCTTTACCAAACAACAACATTTTGGATGTTTCCAAATTGAAAGCATTTGCAGACGACAAAATAAATGGGACTCAAAAAATGAACTTTGGTTTTGGGAAAGGTAGGAAACATTGTGGGAAAAGGAGAAAATGCTGGTTACCAGCATTTTCTCCTATTCCCACAATGTTTTCAAAAGGCTCCTTCCCCAGGGTCATTAGAAGTCGGGATTGTGTGGTAAACTCTTAACCAAACAGTCCCCTTTTTAATTACTCGAAGGAAGAAAGTATCGGAAAACACTGAGAGAACAAGATAAAATGCTGATAACCAGTATTTTCTCCTATACCCACACTATTTCTCCTCCCACAGCATTTTCTACCCTTTCAAAGACAAATTTCTTAATTTAAGCCACCTCCCAGGCCTTAACCACTAAGTCATGGAGGAAACTTACATCTGATGCCTTAATCACTAAGCCATGGAGAAAACTTTAATCCAGTGTGTCAACCCCTAAGGCAGAGAGTAAACCTTACATCTGATGCGTAAACCCTCAGCCATAGGTAAAACCTAAAATCTAATGCCTTAACTCTTTACTGCACAATGCCACCTTTTAATAACCCTGGGAAAGAAGCTGTTTGAAAACATTGAGGGTAAAGGAGAAAATGCTGGTAACCAGCATTTTCTCCTTTTCCGGCAATGTTTTCTACACCATCAAGAGAAAATTGCACTATTTGAGCCACACTGAAATTGTCACCTGCAAATGCTTTCAATTTGGACAAGGCTAAAATTTTGTCGTCTGGTAAAGGGTAAACCCCTTATCCATAGAGAAAACCTGAAATCTAACGCCTTAACTCCTAAGTCAAACAGAAAACCTTAAATCTGATGCCTTAACTCTTTAACACAATACACAATTTTGAACTTGTGCAAATCCAAGGCATTTGCAAATGACATCATGCATGGTTCAAATTGTGGAATTTGTCTCTTAGAAGGAAAAAAACATTGTGAGAAAAGAAGAAAATGCTGGCTTCTTTCTCAAGGTCATGAAAACTTGGGACTCTGTGGTAAACGGTTAACCACTAAGCCATACAGTAAATGTTAAATCTGATGCCTTAATCACTAAGTCATTTATAAAACCTTTAACTGACTGCCTTAACTACTAAGCATGCAGAAAACCTTACATCTGATGCCTATACCACTAAGCTATGGGGAAAAATCATACATCTGATGCCTTAACCACTAAGTCTTGGAGATAACTTTACATCTGATGCCTTAACCACTAAGCCTTGGAGATATAGAGAATACGTACATAGTGTTGTCGTAGATCAAAAATATCTAACGAGGTTGGGAGAATTGATAATTGTCGAGCCTTGGCGAGACAATTATCAATTCTCACAACCGAGTTAGATATTTTTGATCTACGACAACACTATGTACGTATTCTATTTATCTTTTAACCTATGATTTGTACTCATTGTGAAAAGATCTGAAAAATGTTGCTGACAAATACATTTTAAAAGTTTTAAAAGTTTATTTATGTCGGAACTCCTTTTTTAAAATTGCATTACCCACATACATAGTACTTTATCGTAGTAATTAAACGTCCGAAAATTGCGATTGAGATCGCTTGGGATTATTCTATTTGAGAAGACGCGGTAAACGAGCATTCAAATGACGTCACGGGCAGGAATTACGTAGGCAGATCATCGGAAAGTAGCGCGCGTGCTGTGACATCGTTCTTTTTTCGCGGGCTTTCTGTAGTAATCGTTACTATTTTTGGAACGCATTTCATTCATAAATGGTGATAGAGGGCGGAGTCAGTGGAACTTACTGTTCTATAAATATCCGTGGTATATCAAAAATCTATAAATATCCGTGGTATATCAAAAAAAATATCGCATGGGTGTTATTGCATGGATATCCGGTTAGTTGAAAGATAAATAGAGAATACGTACATAGTGTTGTCGTAGATCTAAAATATCTAACGAGGTTGGGAGAATTGATAATTGTCGAGCCTTGGCGAGACAATTACCAATTCTCACAACCGAGTTAGATATTTTTGATCTACAACAACACTATGTACGTATTCTATTTATCTTTTAACCTATGATTTGTACTCATTGTGAAAAGATGTGAAAAATTTTGCTGACAAATACATTTTAAAAGTTTTAAAAGTTTATTTATGTCGGAATTCCCATTTTAAAATTGCATTACCCACATACATAGTACTTTATCGTAGTAATTAAACATCCAAAAATTGCGATTGAGATCGCTTGGGATTATTCTATTTGAAAAGACGCGATAAACGAGCATTCAAATGACGTCACGGGCAAGAATTACGTAGGCAGATCATCGGAAAGTAGTGCGCGTGCTATGACATCGTTCTTTTTTCGCGGGCTTTCTGTAGTAATCGTTACTATTTTTGGAATGCATTTCATTCATAAATGGTGATGGGGGCAGAGTCAGTGGAACTTACTGTTCCATAAATATCCGTGGTATATCAAAAATCCATAAATATCCGTGGTATATCAAAAAAAATATCGCATGGGTGTTATTGCATGGATATCCGGTTAGTTGAAAGATAAAACCTTACATCTGATGCCTTAACCACTAAGCCTTGGAGATAACCTTAGATCTGATGCCTTAACCACTAAGCCATGGAGATAACCATACATCTAATGGCTAAACCACTAAGCCATGGAGAACACCATACATCTGATGCCTTAACCACTAGGCCATGGAGAAAACCATACATCTGATGCTTTAACCGCTAAGCCAAGGACAAAACCATAAATCTGATGGCTAAACCACTAAGCCATGGCAAAAACCCTCAAAATCTGATACTTCAGTAGCCACTGAGAAAACCTTAAATCTGATGTCTTCACCACTGAGCCATGAAGAAAGCCAAGGCCTTGACCAATAAGTTGTAAAGAAAACCTTGCATAAAAAGCCTCTATCACTAAGCCATTAAGAAAACCCTAAACCTGATGTCTTAACTACCAAGCCATAGAGAAAACCTGAAATCAAGTGTCTTAACCCCTAAGCCAAGGAAAACAACTTAAAAATGTTGCCTTAACCACTAAGCCATGGAGAAAAGCTGAAAGCCAAAGACCTTAACCACTAAGTCACTAATGCAAATTCTGTGATTAAAAAAAAGAGTGTACTGATAATGAGATGAGAGAAAACTGTGACAAATGTAGAAATAACTCCAAGCAAGCAATTACTTGATCCATTACCTTCTGAAACATGAAAATATCTATGATGGACATGAAAATATTGTATTACAACAGTATGTAAAACACCGTAGGAAAAGCCGCAATTGGTTATTACAAGCAATTAATCCTTTTCCCACAATGTTTTCCAAAGCTGTCTACTGCATGGACAAAATTTTGAACAATCCACTGCCTGGTGCCAGTACTGGCCAAGGTTCCCAGAAAGCTATCATCAACAGGGATTAGCATTAGTTGTAAGACCTTGTTTCACAATCGATGTAAAATGAATATACTTAAATAAACACTTTGCAGTCAATAGATTCACATCAACCGTAGAAATCATAAAAGTCATCATCATCATCATCATCTTTTTTAGTGACCATGTTCTCAATGTCCACTTCTGTGTCTGTGTCCAAGTCAGAGTTCATTCCCAGCTTGTCAGCTGAAAAAAAAGATGTGAAAAATTATATACAGATTCTCAGTGTATCTCTACCCGACAACAGAATTGTAGGCTTGTCTGTACCAAGAGCATTTACACACAACAAGAGGGCCATGATGGCCCTGGATCGCTCACCTGAGTCAATAGGCAAAATTTCACTCCAGGGTCAGTCTAGAGCGCACACAAGGTTTTTCTAAGATTTGACCTAGTGACCTAGTTTTTGACCCCACATGACCCAATTTTGAACTCGTCCCAGATTTTATAAAGACAAACATTCTGACCAAGTTTCATGAGGATCCGACCGAAAATGTGGCCTCTAGAGCATACACAAGGTAAAAAATTTACGACGGACGACGCACACCGCACGACGGACACCAGACACAGCACGATCACAATAGCTCACCATGAGCACTTTGTGCTCAAGTGAGCTAAAAAACATAAGTCAAAAAAGAGCACCACATGCAGGTGCCAACAATTGGCTGTTCTTTTTCGATGGATAAAAATTACCCTAACAATTTTTGAAAAAGGTCACCCTAGGAACATTTATGTGAAATTATTTCAAAATCTGACCAGCCATTCCAGAGAAGAAGAATTAAGAAATTCCTCTTCATGTCCCTATGGTGCAAATAGCCCCCACCACCAGAGCCATGTTTCTTGACAGATCACAATTTTGCGAACACTTTTTGAAAAGAGTCATCCAAGGAACATTTCTGTGACATTATTTCAAAATCTGACCAGCTGTTTCAGAGAAGAAGAATTTTTAAGAATTTCTTCATTTCCGTATAGTGCAAGTAGCCCCCCCATCAGAGCCATGTTTCTTGACGGATCAAAATTTTGCAAACAAATTTTGAAAAGGGTCACCAAGGAACATCTCTGTGAAATTATTTCAGAATCTGACCAGCCGTTTCAGAGAAGAAGAATTTTTAAGAATTTCTTCATTTCCGTATAGTGCAAGTAGCCCCCATTCACCAGAGCCACGTTTTTCGACAAATCAAAACTTCGCGAACACTTTTTGAAAAGAGTCGCCTAAGGAACATCTCTGTGAAATTATTTCAAAATCTGACCAGCCGTTTCAGAGAAGAATTTTTAAGAATTTCTTCATGTCCGTATAGTGCAAGTAGCCCCCATTCACCAGAGCCATGTTTTTCGACAAATCAAAACTTCGCGAACAATTTTTGAAAAGGGTCACCCAAGGAACATTCCTGTGAAATTATTTAAAAATCTGACCAGCGATTCCAGAGAAGAAGAATTTTTAAGAATTTCTTCATGTCTGTATAGTGCAAGTAGCCCCCATTCACCAGAGCCATGTTTCTTAACAGATCAAAATTTGGCGAACAGTTTTTCAAAAGGGTCACCCAAGGAACATTTCTGTGACATTATATCAAAATCTGACCAGCCGTTTTAGAGAAGAAGAATTTTTAAGAATTTCTTCATTTCTGTATAGTGCAAGTAGCCCCCATTCACCAGAGCCATGTTTCTTGATGGATCAAAATTTCGCAAACAATTTTTGAAAAGGGTCACCCAAGGAACATCTCTGTGAAATTATTTTAAATTTGACCAGCGGTTTTAGAGAAGAAGAATTTTTAAGAATTTCTTCATATCTGTATAGTGCAAGTAGCCCCCATTCACCAAAGCCATGTTTCTTGACAGATCAAACTTTCGTGAACAATTTTTGAAAAGGGTCACCAAAGGAACATCTCTTTGGCCAAGTGGTTTAGGAGGAGATGATGTTTAAAGAATGGTTGACGACGCACGACGAACGACGGACGACAGACACCGGGTGATCCTAAAAGCTCCCCTTGAGCACGTTGTGCTCAGGTGAGCTAAAAAATGTTGCTCAAATGATTGGAATTTGTCAAAGGGTACAAATATTGTAGGAAAAAGAGAAAACACAGATAAACAACATTTTCTCATTTCCCCCTTCCTCAGGGATTGTTTATTACAGGGTTAACTCTTTCCCTGACAACGAATTTTAAATATCAATATAAAAGGCATTTTCAGATGACAATTAAAGAATGGAAATAGTCTTAAAAAGCAATAAAAATTATTGTGAGAAAAGGGGAAAAAGCCACCATCCTCGGGTAAAACTAATTTTACCAACAACAGTGCAGCAGACAGCTTTTGAAAACGTGTTACTGAAGATATTTCTGGTTCACAAGTATTCCATTTTCCTATCATATAAATTCTGGGGCCAATTCATTTGATGTGGTTTTGCACCACTTTTAGTAGTGCATAAATAACAGACATATTATGATGATAGATAAAACTTTCACTAGTATCAGACTGGGGCTTTACAAAGACTTGGACACTCCTTCATGGCCACCAATAGTGTGCAGTGAACCAGGATTTCTATACCTGAAAAACCAAGCCACAAAGAACACCAAAAACTCTTAAAAATGAAAAATTGGAACTACACACCAGCTGCAGAGATTGTATATTTCCATTATACCATGGCACAAGATTTCTATCCAACTAAGACCACATTAGTAATATATACGACCACTGTACATGTACAATACACAACCACAGGAGCTGAATCTTTGATAAAATGTTGAAAATACTGTTTGCTGATTGGTCAAATCACTATATATAAGGTCTGATTATAGATACCTAATCGTCTCTGTTGACTTGATCCTCCTGTAGACCCCAGCACAGATTTAATGGTGCTGAAATTGAGAGTAATCAATAATAATATGAAATAAATCAACAGTCACTTTTACTATACTGAACACATTAGAACAGAAAATGCAAATTTTGAAAGAAATTGGAAATTAATTTTCTGTCTTCCTTCAGAAAAAGATTGAGTAAGCAAAAGCAATTTCTTATCATAATATACTGTGGCCTGGGTATTTCTCCTGCAAAAGTTAGATCTCTATCTTTTGTAAACTATCCCTTACAATTAGACAGTACGTATCTATGAGCAATGCAATCAGTATTTACTCTATAAAGTTGTATTCCAACACCATCTGTGCCATTAATAAATATTTATTTTTCATTTTGTTTATCTTAATTCTTTACCAGATGAAAAAAATGCTTGACAAGTAGATATTGAAAGCATTTGCAGATGATGAATTAAATGTGGCTTTAATGGTGGAATTTTGTCCTAGAAAGGGAAGAAAAAATTGTGGAAAAAGAAGAAAATGCTGGTGACCAGCATTTTCTTCTTTTTCAGTAATTTTTTAAAAGGCTCTCTTCTTTAGGGTCGTAAGATGGAGAATCGTTTCATAAAGGATTAAGGGAAAAGGAGCATGTTTTTTTTTTTTCTCCAAATCATCTGTATCCCTTTCTTCCTTTTATATTTACATGCATCTGCAGCAATTGCATATTGATGAAATTTTTAAAACTGGTCTCTCCTGTTTCAACATATTTCTCTTTATATTTTTATTCCTTGTCAGATTTGTTTTCATGAAAGAAGGGTTACAGATCCAAAGCTTCCTGCAAAGTTATGAATTAAAGAATACAAACAATTTACCCTGCAGTCATAAATTAGACAATTGTTAAGATGTAAGCTAATTAGATTCCCTTAAAACAGTGAAAGAACATATAGAGAACACAAACACAAAATTGTGTACATTCTTTTTTTCTCTGCCAAATAATATAACCTGTTGCTATTCTCTTACCACTGTTAAATATATACTGGTTTGACTGACTGGGTCATGTGCATCAAAGGCTTTATAGAACAAGAATAAGGGTAAATATTTAAAACTAAATAATGGATGCACAGACAGATGGAAAGATAGTGTGAAGTAGAGACAAAATGAATGTGGGAAGTAATTTTTTTTTTTTTCAACAAATTGGTGCCTGCTGTTGATAATTATGTGTACTATACATGGAGCACATCAAAGAGATGGAAGAATTGAATGTCTTAGTGTCTAACAAATAAAATGGACATTTCAAGTCAGGATCTATTTCTGCACTTTCATATTTTTTTTTATCTTAGATGTATATATTTATAATGGATTCCTTATGACTTAAACTAGTTCAGTCTGTCTAAAAATTGAAGAGAAAGCTAATTAGAAAATCAAGAACATGATCACAATGGTTATCAAATGTTTATGTTCCTGGAAAGAGATTCTGCAGAGTATACACCATGATCCAGATTTTTTTTACCCTGGAAACTCTTTAGTAATTCTATTAGATACATGTGATGGGTTAAGATAAGAAACAACTTCTAAGGAACTAAATGGTAAAAAATAAATACAACACAACAGGCAGTGAAAAAATCAAACTCCCAACAATTAAAATAGCTGTAGTTAAAAAATCAAAACACCAAAGATAGTGGAAAAAATACAGCCTGACGCAAAAAATGAAAAAAAATATAGAAAAACAAATTTTTCTCCAATGTTAATGGGATCTGCAAATTGAATCTACACTTGAATGAAACAAGAAAAAGAAGGCTAATCAAAGGGAAAAGCAAGGAAAACAATGTTTTTTTTAAAACCCTTAAATCACCTTTCACAATTAGTTGCCTTGTGGCCAGTGTAGATCAAGATCAAACTACATAAAACATTCAGTCTAATCTTTGGTGCTCTAAGGATTAATATTAATGACAAGCAAGCTCTTATTTTTATGAGAAAAAATATCCTCTGCACATAAGTTACCATTCTATTGCAGTTTATCGGCTTACTAAAAATCCCATGACTTAACACTGACCAAAAAGCCTACCATAAGTATAAAGGAGCCATGGTCTCAGAAAAGGTGGTTTAACTCTTTACTACACAATCCCTATTTTTAACAACCCTGAGGAAGAAGCCTTTTGAAAACATTACGGGAAAAGGAGAAAGTGCTGGTAACCAATACCCTATCAAAGACAACTTCCATCATTTGAACCACATTTTAATTGTTGTCTGCAAATGCTTTCAATTTGGACGAGGCTTAAATTTTGTCGTCTGGTAAAGGGTTAATATCTGCAAAAAGTATCAACCAGGTCAACAAGCTCAGTCCATGTACACTGACCTGAGTCTAAACTTTTTTGCTATTTGTAAATTTCTGCATGTCAAAGGACCATTTTACCACATGATTCAGGCAGCTTCTAGCAAAAGAGTATCCACATCATGCAATAACTTGCTTGGTAAACTCCATTTTCCCAGAGCATGGCTCAAATTCAATGAAATGCAAGGTCATAATTTGTTCATACTTATTTTCATTCTCTGCAGTCTGATCTTGGATCTACATAAAAGCCTTTTAATGTTTTTTTGCATCCCACAGGTTAACCTTTAGTTGCTTTTGCAGCCAATGTAATTCAGTTTTGTATCACACAGAAAATCCTGCTTGATCTTGGATCAGCACTGTCCACTACTTTGTTACATGTTCTAGCCAAAACAACCTTGAAATCGCAATACTTGTTTGTTTTTCTAAATTAGAAAGAGCCATTTGCTTAATTCAGCACTCTACAGGTTAACTCTTTACAACACAGTCCTGAGTTTTAACGACCCTGAGAAAGAGGCCATTTGAAAACATTGTGGGAAAAGAAGAAAATGCTGGTAACCAGTATTTTCTTCCTTTTCCCACAATTTTTTCTACCCTATCACAGACAACTTCTATCATTTGAGCCATATTTAATGCCATCTGCAAATGCTTTCAACTTGGACAAATCTAAAATTTTGTTGGTTGGTAAAGAGTCAAACAGCATCCAGATATAGATTCAACTGCTCTCTGTGACACATCAAACAGTGCTAACTAGTGACATGAACTACCTCTCTTTAGGACCGGTGGGGACATAGCCAATTTCTGAAAATGGCTCTTGATCAGCTGACTGGTCAGGAGACTCCTCCTGAAGGTGAGGTTCACTACTGGGCATATCAATAGGTTGTTCAGAAACATGTTTACTGTAAAATGGTTTACAATGGATAATGGAATGAATTTTCTAGATAAAAGCCCCCTACCACAACCTAATATAACTACATGTATACATATCAAATTTTTGGTACCTTTTTTTGTAGCTGCAAAATGTTTATACGCTGCATTAAAACTGACATTTATTTTCTTTAACTCTTTACCAAACGACAAAATTTTAGACTGGTCCAAATTGAAAGCATTTGCAGACCACAAAATACATGCAACTTTGAAATTGAAATTTGTTTTGTACAATGTTGAAAACATTGTGGGAAAAGGAGAAAATGCTGGTCATCAGCATTTTCTCCTTTTCCCACAATGTTTTCAAAAGGCTCCTTTCTCCGGGTCATTGAAAGTCGGGATTGTATGGTAAAGGGTTAATGTACCTGATAACAACAGACAAATTTACAAAGTACATGTATGTACCAAATCACTGAGAAATATTCATTGAGATAGAACAGATCTCTCAAAAATTCTCGATTGTAATTGAGTGGCACTCTATGAGAAAAGGATTCAATGCATCCCTGTTAACCCTTTCCCAAACAAGCCCTGGTTTTCACGTGTCTGCAGTACAAGTCTTTTGAAAACACTGTGGGAAAAGGAGAAATTGCTCGTAACGAGCAATTTCTCCTTTTCCCAGAGTGTTTTCTACCCTTTTTGATAACTTTCTGCCATTTTCATCAAATTTAAAATTGTCGTCTGCAAACTCTTTCAGTTTGGACCAGTCCAAAATTTGTTGTTTGGGAAAGGGTTTCTGCATTGTACCCAGCAAGTCATCTCATAATCATGAATCCATAAAATCCAATTGTCTAAAAACCAACTTAAGTATAGACTGGTTCTTTGACGTGCAGAAAATTGTCTGTTAGCAAAAAGTTTCAATCCAGGCTAGCGTGTGCTGACTACGCAGCTCGACCTGGGCTGATCCTTTTTACAGATGCATTAAACCCAGCTTTTCACAGAGCATGGCTCAGTTGTTTGTTATCACTCTCATCTGTCTCATCTGAATACAATGGCATCATACATCAAAACAAGACTGCCCTAAAATTGTACACTTGGTACTTAAGCATCTGACATCCCAGGGATATCAGTTATGTAATAAAGGGAAATGATAGAGGTCTACTGGTTGAAAATTCATCCCATAAATCAAAGCTATTGTGATTATAGTTTGGGATTCCATAATATGTTAACCTTTTACTAGACAATCCTGAACAAGAAGGCATTTCAAGACATTGTGGAAAAAAAGGAAATGCTGGTTACCAGTATTTTATCTTTTTCCACAATGTTTTCCAAACTGTCTAATTCCATATTTTGAGCGACAATCAATTTGTCATCTGCAAATAGTTTTAATTTAGACAAGTCTAAAATTTTGTTGTTTGGTAAAGAGTCAAGTTCCTCCTCTGTATATAACTCTATAAAAAAAACTCTGACCTACAGGATAGGATCAATTTTTGCATAGTATAGTAAAGAGTGTAAACCTAAAGATGGAGATAGCAAAAGAATTTACAGTCCTGTATCATATTTATGTTATCACAGCCAGTACTTCAAAAGCAGATTTGATACAGTTATCCTTTAATCACAGAAAGATGGGCTGGACTTCTTCTATTCAGTTTAAAAAAAAAAATCTTTAAAGTAAAAAAAAACTCTTTATTTTTTCTGCATTTTCAAGAAATAACATTAACCATATAAAACTGTTCTCAAGACTCTAACATGAGGGCCATGAAGGCTCTGAGACACTCACCGAAGCCTTTTTGATCCAACATGACCCATTTCAAATCTCTTCAGAGATATCAAGACAAAACATTCTAAAAATCTTTCATGAGTATTGAACTGAAAATATGGCCTCTAGAGTGTACACATGGTTTATCAATGATGTGTCTCAGTGACCTACTTTTTGATCCAATATGACCCATTTTCAAACTTGTAGATATCCTCAAGATAAACATTCTGACTAACTTTCATGAGTTGTGGACGGAAAATAGGGGCCCGAGGGTAGACAAGGTTTTCCAAAGATTTGTCCCAATATTTGACCCATTTACAAACCCATCCTAAATATTATCGCTAGGACAAACATTCTGACTAAATTTCTTGAGTATTGGACAGAAAGTGTGGCCTTTAGAGCATACCGGTACACAAGGTTTTTTCCAAAATTTGACCTGAAGACCCAGTTTTTGCCTGAAAATGAAACCTCTACAGTGTACACAAGTGGGTTTTTTTTAAAAAGATTTGCTCTGGTGACCTAGTTGTTTACTCAACATGACTCATTTTTAGGATCATACAAGATATCGTCTAAACAAAAATTCTGACAAACTTTCATGAGTAGTGGACTGAAAATATGGCCTCTTGAGGGTACACTATTTTCAAGATTTGGCCTGGTGACCTAGTGTTTGACCCAAAGTGACCCTTTTGTTTGAGATATCATCAAGACAAACATTCTGACCAACTTTCAAGAGTATTGGACGGATAAATGGCCTCTGGAGTATACACACTATTTTTCTAAGATTTGACCAATTGACCTAGTTTTTGACCTGACTGGACCCATTTTAAAACTTATCCAAGATATTTTCTATACAAACATTCTGACCAAGTTTCATGAGTACTGGACTAAAAATATAGCCTCGACAGCATGCACAAGGTAAAAATTGATGCCAGACTACCTGCAATGGACGCCTGGCACAGCACCATCACAAAAGCTCACTTTAAGCACTTTGAGCTCTGGTGAGCTAAAATGCATCAACAAATACAGACCAAATTGAACTTTTGTCTGTCTACCCCCTCCTTCACAAAATGGTGATCAGATAGACTGATGACAACGAAATGATGAACTAGCTTTCAAACTAAATGTTCCATTATTCTATGTCATTTGCTCACACTAACTTGCTGAATGAAAAACAAAATATTATTGAAGCCAGCATTAACTTTAATCCAACTTTTGAAGCTAGCATTTAATCATGCAATGTATGTAGCACATATACCTGTTTTACAGCTGCAGCTTATAAAACATAGCCACTTCAGCTAAATATAAAAATATTCAAATGCTAGCAAACATTTCTGCTTAAAGGAAAACAGGGGCTGTAATCACCACCATTCTAAACTCAATTTTGATTCTAATTTTCAAGACTAGCCATGCGATTGGCTGAAACATTCTGTCTCAGCCAATCAGACTGCGAATCTAAGAATCAATCAGACAGCTAGTCTGAGAATTTTGTATTAAAAGCATGGTGAATACCACCCCATGTTTATCTTACCCTTGCAATTATGGTCTATACATATCTGTTGAAAGGAAATACTTCTATGATAGGTAAGGCACATACTCTCGGCAACTTTAAAGTCATAGACACACATGGTGACAAAGCTGTATCAATGACAGCTGGATTCAAAATGTTGTGACAGCAATTGCATAATTTCCAGTAATATTTATTTTACTAATACTCTATTGTATATGTTTTCCACATTAACAATACTTTGCTCCTCAGAACTCTTGAATGTACATCATGCATACAGCTATACAAATATGATATATGTATTAAGATTACATATCTCTATCAGCATTTCCCTAAATCTGTTGAATTCTTATAGGTTGTGGCATGTTAACATTTAGACACTTCATTACAGCAATACTAAGACCATAATGTGATAAATAATTGCTTAATTGCCCTAAATTCACCAATATTTTATCAGCTCTTGGAACAACTAGACATGCATAAACATATTCAGGGATGAATAGAAAGAACCTTTAGAGAACAAGAGGATAGAGATATCTCCAGAAGTCTGGTAACTGAGATACATAATTTAAAAAAAAAAAAATTACAAAGATTTATAGAAAATAAAAAAGCATACAACAAAAAATAAGCAAAATCACTGGAATTTAAGAAATATTTCTGAAAAAAGAAAAAAAAAAATCCATAGTTTTTGTTAAAAATGTCCAGTATATATAGTTGTCACAGATAATTGTGCAAGACAGAAGAAAGGAATAACTGATAGGGTAACTACATGTTATTCACACTTCATCTAACCACACAAATGGAAACTTTTTTAACTTTGAGCCAATGATTTAAAGCATAGTAATGTGATTTCAAGGTCCTAAAAACAAGAAAAATTTCACTGTTTTGGATATACAGGATCTAGTAAAAGTTGGTTTTTGAGACAAAATCAAATTAAACAACTCCTGAAAAGTTATTAAACACACCTCTGGCGAGCTTAATTAAATTTTTTTTTCAGACAAGTTTATTAAAACTTTATAAAGCCAACATGTCAGATTTCTTTTATCACATAATGATATTTCATAAATCATAAGTCAGACTATACAAAACCATACAGGCACACCTTGCAATTTCCATGAGAAAATTCCTCTGAAAGTATCTACTTTGGCATTAAACATGACCTCACATAATGCTTATCTTAAAATCTGTGTAAGATAACAAAAATTTGTTATATTACACTAAAACCAAGGGAGGTTATGTGATAAAGAGTACATCACTTATCAGACCGCATGGTCTGTGCAGCCTGATCTTGATTCACTCTGTCCAAAAAAGTGCATTAACTCTTTACCAAACAGCAAAATTTTAGACTGGTCCAAAATTGAAAGCAGTTGCAGACACCAAAATAAAGGTGACTGGAAAATTGAAATTTGTTTTGGAAAGGGTAGAAAACATTGTGGGAAAAGGAGAAAATGCTGGTTATCAGTATTTTCTCCTTTTCCCACAATGTTTTCAATAGGCTACTTTCACAGGGTCGTTACAAGTCGGGATTGTGTGGTAAAGGGTTAAGTCAAACTTAGCAGCCAAGGGGTTAATGAAGCCTAGGGGGGTTGAAGCATTTGAAGAAGACAAATAGAATATGGCTTAAATGATAGGACTTGTATTGAATGGGTAGAAACATTTTGGAAAGGAGAAAGTGCTGGTTATCCGCATTTTCTCTTTTTCCACACAACATTTTGAAAAGCCTTCTTCCTCAGGGTCATTATATTTTCGGATTGTATGGTAAAGGATTGAAGTAATACGATGAATGAAGAACAGTATGCTATTATGGTGAGTCAGGGAAAAGGTTAAGTATGTGATTTTCTGACCAGGAAGAAAGCGTACAAAGGTAGAACTAAGTGATTCCACTGACTAGAGGTCTACTTGAAATACATCAGCAAAGTTTTAGTATTTGGTTTTTTTTCTATAAAATATATACTAAGGGTTTGTTTACATCAACTAATCTACATTCAAATTTTTAAATTCATTTATTCAAAGACTAGTCTTCTATCACTTGAGGTAAAACATCCCAGCAAGTCAAAAGGCTTACCTTTTAACCCTTTACCAAAAGGATCCCATGTTTTAAAAAACCATGAGGAAGAATGCTTTTGAAAATACTGCAGAAAAGGGACAGAATGCTGGAAAGCAGAAAATCCTGGTAACCAGTATTTTCTCCTTTACTCACCATGTTTTTAACACTTCGAAAATAAATTGCATTCTTATAGTCACATTTTTTTTGTCAACAGTAAATGCTTTCAGTTTGGATAAATCTGAAATTCTGTTGTTGGGTAAAGAGTTAATTTGAAAGTAAAATTCAATTTTGTTGCTTTTGCAGCTTAGGGATATCTGGATCAGACTACACAAATGTAAAGTCTCATCTTGAATAAAAACCAACTTACTATACTGAGATATTTGTAAAAAAAAAAAAAGGGGGGGGGGGAGGGGGGACACAAAAATGCAATAATTTGGGTCCTTTTTTCCACACTGAAAAACTCCTTAGTTCTTTTGGTACTCAAGATGATAAACTGTTGGTCAATAAAAAACTGGATTTACAGGGGCATTAAACCAGATTTTGAACCACAATGGGGGGAAAGGGGGGCGGCCTTTTGAATCACTGATCTATGGAGCCAGTTGAAACTTCACTTATGTTAAAAATGTATTTATCTCTTGGCATGCAAGAAAAGCTATACCTTTACAAAGGAAATATAGAGATTTTACATCAAAAATATAAAAAGTTTGGTAATTCTTTGTGTTTCCACATGTATTTTTATGCATGTTTCAACTTCAAAGCCACTTTTGCATGTGAATGAAAATTTGAAAATTAGCAGCCTTTGTTCAGATTTTCTTAAAAACTTGCTAAACAAAATCTGGTTTACTGCCCCTGTAAATTATATCATGAGATGTTATTAGGGAAAGGAATCAGAAATTTAGGAGTTCAGACATATCAACTCTTTACCACATGACAAAATTTTAGACTCCATACATTGAAAGGGGTTGCAGATGACAAACATGGTTAAAATGATGAATTTTAACTCTGAGAAGGTAGAAAACATTGTTGGAAAAGGAGAAAATGCTGGTTACCAGCATTTTTTCCTTTTCCCACAATTTTTTCAAAAGACTTCTTTACCAGGGTCTTTAAAACTTAGGATTGTTTGGTAAAGGGTTAAGGGAGACTAGGGTGCTTGTTCAGAAAACAATATAAATTGTTACTATAATATATCAATTGATGAGGGTTTAGCATACCTAGCATGACTTCGTGGTGTGAATGTGGATAAATATTGCTTCTCAAGCTCATTATCTGAATTTTCATCTGTATCATCTGGCTGGATTTGTGGCCGACTTGCAGGCATGCTTCCAGACAAAAGGTTTTTGTAGGCTTCTGTTTCTAAAATTGAAACGAAAAAAATATATAAATAAATAAATAAAAACAATAGAAAAAAAAATCATCCTATGTATAAAACATCTGTCTGGACCTGTAGCCAATTTGCTGGCACTCTCCCGGATAAAAGCTTTTTGTTAGTTTGGGTTCTGAGGAAAAAAAAAAACAGCAAAATGTTATTTAGTATTTAGGTAGAAGGCTGCTTGTGGAATATTCCTGTTGGATTATTTCAAAATCTGTCCACTCACCTAGCAAGAAAAAATGTATGTTTATAGCTTCAGTCCTGCAGAGCAGCAAAAATTAAACTACTTTGGTACAGTATCACTCAAGAAACACTCCTATGAATTAGGAATGGTGAACATTTTTGTTTTAACTCTTTACTAAATGACAAAATTTTTGACTTGACCAAACTGAAAGCATTTTCAGACAAAATAAATGTAGCTCAAATGATGATTTCAGTCTTTGATATGGAAGAAAACTTTGTGGGAAAAGGAGAAAATGCTGATTACCAGCATTTTCTCCTTTTCCAACAATATTTTCAAAAGGCTTCTTCTTCAGGGTCATTAAAACTCGGGATGTGTGGTAAAGGGTTAAATACAAAAAAGTCCATTACTCTGGAAATAATCTAATGCAGGACACAAGATATACATCACACTGATACATCCTGTAAAGGTTTATTCTGATAAGGCATTTACTCTCCAGTATCTATACTCTGTGATGATCAGGAAACAACAAATTAATATTAAAAGTTTAGACAAGAAAATGAACTAGAAAGTACTTGCCTTCATCAAATTTTTTTTTCTTATAATTTCTAAGTAACTATTATAACTTGGATATTATTTCCAATATTCTGATGCATAATAAAACAAGAGCAGCAAATTGTCGCAAGATACGCCCGTCTTACCCCAAGTTGTAAAGTTGGGGCATAATAATGATAAAGGGGAGGTATAGAAAAATAGTAGTGCAGAATATTTTTTTTTACTGTTGATTGAAGATAATGGCAGTGTATTTGTGTTGACGGAACTCTTGTTTATTATTGTATTACTATTAACTCTTTACCACACAGCAAAAGTTTGGACTAGTCCAAATTGAAATCATTTGCAGTTGACAAACTAAATGTAACTCAAAAATTGAAATTTGGTTTGGAAAGGGTAGAAAACATTGTGGGAAAAGGAGAAAATGCTGGTGCATAAAAAATAAGCAATTTATATTTCATGTGCACTGCACTACCCCTTGATGAGATGTATCCAGCCCTAAAATTTCATAACCCGAGGTAGTATAGTTTGAGAGATATGCATCATACAAAATTCAAGTTCAAAAAAAAAACAAGAAAGGGCAATAACTGAAAAATTAAGCAAGCAAGAGTTGAAATTTATATGCACGGCACTTCCCGTTGATGGAATGTATCCACGCATGAAATTCCATATCCTTAGCTAGTATAGTTCTGAAGATATGCATTGGACAAAATTAAAGTTTCAAAATAAAGAAAGAGCAATAAGTCAAAAATTAAGCAAGAGTTATGGTTCATGTGCACTGCACTCCCAGTTGATGAGATCTATCTACGCATGAAATTTCATAGCCATAGGTAGTATAGTTTTGGAGATATGCTCGAGACAAAATTCAAGTATGAAAATAAGTCAAAAATTAAGGAAGGAAGAGTTATGATTCCTGTGCACTGCACTCCCCCTTAATGAGATGTATGCAGGCATGAAATTTCATAACCCTAGGTAGTATAGTTTTGGAGATATTCACCGGAGAAAATGCAAGTATGAAAAAGAAGAAAGGGCAATAACTGAAAAATTGAGGAAGCAAGAGTTATGATTCCTGTGCACTGCACTCCCCTTTAATGAGATGTATGCAGACATGAAATTTCATAACCGTAGGTAGTATAGTATTGGAGATATTCACCGGACAAAATTCAAGTATGAAAAACAGAGAAAGGGCAATAACTGAAAAATTAAGGAAGCAAGAGTTATGATTCCTGTGCACTGCACTCCCTCTTGATGAGATCTATCCATGCATGAAATTTCATAACCGTAGGTAGTATAGTTTTGGAGATATGCTCCGGACAAAATTCAAGTATGAAAAACAACAAAGGGCAATAAGTCAAAAATTAAGGAAGCAAGAGTTATGATTCCTGTGCACTGCACTCCCCCTTGATGAGATCTATCCACTCATGAAATTTCATAACCCTAGGTAGTATAGTATTGGAGATATTCACCGGACAAAATTCAAGTATGAAAAACAAGAAAGGGCAATAACTCAAAAATTAAGGAAGCAAGAGTTATGATTCCTGTGCACTGCACTCCCCCTTGATGAGATCTATCCACGCATGAAATTTCATAACCGTAGGTAGTATAGTTTTGGAGATATGCTCCGGACAAAGAACTGGACGCCACCCGCCCATCCACCCGCCCGCCTCGGGTGATCCCATAATACGTCCCGTCTTCGACGGGCGTATAAAAACAAGCCAGCAGCATTTTTGTGCAAATATGGTATGACCTGATTGTGGTAGCTCTATAGTAAACACCACAGACAGTAATAGACCACTGCAGTGTTTGAGAGGGGATACTATAAGGAATAAAAGAAATGATATCTGGCAATTTCTTTTAGTCAAGACAAATTTTTTTGTGTGTGTTTTTGTGTCACATTTCCCTGATATTTGTTTGCAATCAAATGTTTGAATACTAGTAAGGGTTGCAAGCTGAAATACTGTGTGATGTTGTCAAACCATGCACGGTGTGAGATTTAAACAAAAATCACCAGGTCTGTAATGGAATCAGAATACTTACAGATGGGAGATTAAGGGCTTACATATTAAAAAAGGTGTTACACCTCTGTATTTTTACTGGGTTAGATTTTCTGGCATAAATTATATGAAATGGGCTAGAAATTAGAATCTGGCTGCTGCATACACCTACAGCAAGTTCCTACATACTATGAGGTCAAAGGATACCTCAGTTCAGTTCATTTTATAGGCAAAAGACTGGTTTGATGGAGTAGGCAGCAGCCGGATTCTTATTTCTACCCATTTCATATTATTTACATCAGAAAATCAAATCCGATAAAAAAGAAAAGGAGTGCAACACTTTTTTTATTGTGTATATATTAAAGACTCTATCATTAGCCACCAGCAATCTTGTGTTATATCCTGTCCTTCAAAATGGACAAAAACATTGTCATGTTAATTGAACCACTGACACCCGATATACAGAAAATGAAACTGAGTTTGCAGGATACACTTAAATATTGAAAATTACTGACTGTTGTTGGTAAGAATATCATAAAGACTGTTAGACAGTGCAAATCCAAGATCAAAAAACTTATTCTGTACAGTGTAGTCTTAACCTACACTGTCTACAGAATGCCAATACACTGCTCAGAGCATGCTTAACCCTTTACTGCACAATGCCGCCTTTTAACGATCCTGGGAAAGAACCCTCTTGAAAACATTGTGGGAAAAGGAGAAAATGCTGGATACCAGCATTTCTCCTTTTCCCACAATATTTTCTACTCTATCAAAGAAAAATTGTACCATTTGAGCCACAATGGAATTGTCGTCTGCAAATGCTTTCAATTTGGACATGGCTAAAAGTTGTTCGTCTGGTAAAGGGTTAAATCAATTTCGCAAGTTGAACTTTCTTTTGCATGGTCATTCTTGAAACATTAACAATTCTTCTGCCTTTAACCCTACTCACCATTCAAAGGAAGTTTTGCTCCCTCTGTATTCATACTCTGTGTGATCATGCTGGATTCTTCATCAGTGTAGGCTTTACTGTCCACCAAACTGCCAAACTTTAATGGAGGCACTGAAGTTACAACGTAAGAAATATGGAAGAACAATCTTGTTAGTTCAAAGTTAAAGCTTCAGTTAAAACGTACCACATCAGTTTCTTTCTTAGTATAAAGAATGCCATGGTAACTGTATGTTAACAATTTACTTGGTGATCTTGCTCCATACTGTCTGTAAAGGCAAATGGCCCATTAAGGGGGCTTAATACATCTCTTTGATGCATGATATCAAGCAAGACTTCATATAAGTATAGATCCATAAAATTCATTTAGTCTGAATATTGACTTGATAAAAGATTGACAAATAGCAAAAAGTTTCGACCCATGTCAGCCCACATGGACTGCGCAGGCTGACATGGGTTGATACTTTTTGCAGATGCATTAAGCTCCCTTTTCACAGAGCATGGCTAAAATTTAAATGTTTGCTTGGTCATTCTGAATATTAACTCTGTACCATTTGACAAAATTTTAAGTACAAATTGTTCAAATTAAAAGCATTTACAGACTTAACTTAAATTTTGTGCAAGTGAATGTCTTTGATATGGTACAAAACATTTTAGAAATAAGGAAACAGCTGGTTACCATATTTTGTTTTTCTTCTTTTTCAAAGCTGTTCTCTAAAGTCTTTTTTCTGTAGTGTTTGGATTGTTTGGTAAAAGCTTAAGTTAAAATGTTTACCTCCGTCCTGCTGGCTGCTCCGTGCTGTGTCTAGAGTCGTACTATCTTGCTGTTGAACTGGTGTGACCATGCCCTCTTTACGTTCGAATGCACTCTCCACTATTGTCTCAAGGATGCTAACAGCCTGCATGAATGATCACAGAGTCTTAGAGTTCATTTGTTTTACGACATCAAAATTATTCCATCATGGCAGATTGGTTGAAAATTGTAGGAGAATACAAAAACACATAACTGTGACTTTCGGCAGTTGGTGAGATAATCAGGCAGATTGACAACCTGGTTTAAGTACAACTCCAATGTCATCATGGGGAAGTATGAGATGCTGTAGAAATGAGTGGTAAGGCAGGAATCTCTGACTTTCTACTTATTATAGTCTCTTCCATAGCCTGACTGGGGCTTGAACCAACCATCCCAACATCTTAAGGCAACCACTCTAACTTCAAAGCCATCAAGAAAGGTTCAATGGTTGAAGTGATCACGACGTTCTTTCCACAGTCAAGTCACATACTTTTTAGCTCTTTACCTAATCATAAACTTTTAGACTTGTCCAAACTGAAATTCTTGCAAACAACAAAGTGAATGACTTCTAGAAATATAAGAAAACATGACAGTTTTTGCATATCGACAACACAGAAAGTGACAGGTATGGCAATACCTTGATGTTATAGAAATTTGCTCATGTATCACTACACTCAGCATTACCTTATCCTGATGCTGGGATGATTTGTGTACTAAACATGGCACAAATACAGTGGCTAATTCTCGAGTTCCCATCACTCTGTTCTTGACAAGGCACAGAAAATGCTCCAGGAGCTTATCCCAAATCTCAACTGCATCTCTGTGAATGTTATCTCTGGAAAAGGAAATTAACAGGTATGCATTAAAAAAATACATTTGGCAAAACAGTATTTTTTCAACATCAAACCTATTAAAAAATTTTGGCAAAGAGCTTGTTATGAGCAATATACCTTGCTGCAATTTTCTTCACATATGTTCATGTACTAAACCAAAATTCCTGTTTATTATGAAATAATTTCAAAGTTGTCTGCTGCAAATTTCTTTAGTTTTTGTTATATGCAGAAGGCTCATTGATTCAGCCTGATTTTTTTTTTTTTTTTTTTTTTTTTTTTTTTTGGGGGGGGGGGGGGGGGGGGGGGGGGCTTAATTAGAGCCTGTTTTCACCCACAATTATTGCTTTGATTCTAATATCTATTTCCTAGAAAAAGCCATTATATTGACTGTAGTTTGTAGTAAATAGAGTATAAGTACAGTATAAACCAGTTACCTAATCAATGATTCATTCACGCCATCCGTCTTTCTAACAAGGATTGTATCTGACATCAGACATGCGCCTGGGAGTCGACGTACAACAGGGGTTAACTGTTCCAAGACAACCATACTTACTGATTCACCATCAGTGTTGGCTAAACTCAAGTGGCTGTTAGCTTTACTGAAACAAGAATAATTATATTGTACATCTAGATCAGACTGCAGAAGTTGTGAAGCCTAATTGGGATCTACACAGTCTTTTATTTGTGGAAACTCCTGCCAAACACCTTGGCACATGCAGCAATAGGAGTGAGGTTTATTTGTAATGCGCAATTTATGTTTTAACTCTCTATAATCAACAAAATATCAGACTTGTCCAACAAATTTATTGTAGCTTAAATTATTAGATCTGGCTTTGAAAGTACAGACAGCATACCAGGTAAGGAAAATGATAATGGTTACCCACACTTTTCTTTTTCCCACAATATTTTCAAAGCTCTCTTCTTCAGGGTAATTCAACTCTTTACCACACAATCCCAACTTTTAATGACCCTAAGGAAATGTGCTTTTGAAAACATCATGGGAAAAGGAGAAAATGCGGGTAACCATCATTTTCTCCTTTTCCCACAATGTTTTCTACCCTATCAAAGGCAAATTTCATTATCTGAGTCATATTTAAATTGTCCTATGCAAATGCTCCCATTTTGGACAAGTCTGTATTTTCCTCATGTGGTAAAAGAGTCAAGCACAAGAGTGGTTGATAGAAGGTAACCAAAATGTTTCTTTGATAAAACTATCCTTACTTATCAAGACCAATGCATAAGGTACATATCATTTTTAACACTTTACCAGACAACACAATTTCAAACTTGTCATAACTGAAAGCATCTGTAGATGACTGATGAAATTTTCCTAAAATGATTAGAGTTTCTTTGAAAAGTTAGAAAAAATTGTTGGTATAGGAAAAAATGTTCTGGTTACCAGCGTTTTCCCCACTGCCAACAATGTTTTCAAAAGCTTTCTTCTTCAAGTTTGTTAACACTCAGGATTTCAGTGGTAAAGGGTTAAAAATACTTACTGAATGATATCTTTTCTAGTGGATGGATCTGGGTTCCTTGCTCTATAATAGCCCTCTACAGAGAGAGCATTGGCTAGCTCTTCTTCTACATATCTCAATAAACGGAACAACCCCAAGGGGGCTAACTCTGGATGAACCATCACTGGTGACCTAAAATATATGTAAATAGAATGTTCTCCAAAAGTATGTGCAAAAAGAAATATCAATAAATAAACATGATATAAAGTTAAGGCATTATGTTACCTGAATAATCCTGAATACTTTGGTAGTATGGACTTGTCAAATCACCCAACAAAATCTTAGTTTTAACCCTTGACAGCAAAATCCCAAGTTTTAAAGACCCTGAAATATAAGGCTTTTGAAAACATTGTGGAAAAAAAAGAGAAAGTGCTGGTAAGCAGCATTATTTCCTTTATCCTGAACATTTTCTACTCTGTCAAGAACTTTGGTTCATTTTTATCTATTGTTACATAAACCCTAATTCTGGATTTAAAAAAGAAACAGCCACTTGCATTAACCCTTCACCAAACAATCCAGTGATGTTACAACTTTGAACAAGATGGCTTTTGAAAATATTGTAGGAAAAGGAGAAAATCCTGGAAACCACGATTTTCTCCTTTTCCCAAAATGTTTTCTATCCTTTCAAAGACAAATCCCATAATTCGATTCACAACTGATTTGTTGTCGGTATGACCTTTACATTTGGACAAGTCTGAAATTTATCTGGTAAGTTGTTAGTTTCTTTTGTCCCATTGGATGGCTTCCCAAGACAGGAGGTTTGACTGTAGATACATATTTCTCTGTAGAAAAAAAGACAGCAATTTGTGCACCAAAATGTAATTAGACACTACTTACAGATCAACATCATCATCATCATAACCATCATCTTCCTCTAAATGTGGTTCATGTTTCTGTACAAGAGCCTCTACTCTCTGACCATCTCCATGCTTTTGTACAGTGCCAGAATGTACATCCTGTTTTATCACAGTGCCTGTCTGACCATCACCACTTGGCAGATCCACGTCCTCACCAAATTCACTGAAATCATCGTCAGATAAAGGAACCATGGCTGGAGGTTCTGAAAGGAATAGTCACTGATACTAAACAATTCTGAGCTGAATCCTTCACTGAAAATTCAGTTATTTTAATGACCCTGTGGAGAAAGGTTTTTAACCCTTATCCTGCTAAATAAGTTAACTCTTTACCACACAATCCCGACTTTTAACGACCCTGAGAAAGAAGCCTTTTGAAAACATCGTGGGAAAAGGAGAAAATGCTGGTAACCAGCATTTTCTCCTTTTCCCACAATGTTTTCTACCCTTTCAAAAACAAATGTCAGGTTTTGAATAGCATTTAATTTGTCATCTGCAAATCCTTTCAATTTGGGCTCGTCTAAAATTTTGTCGTTTGGTAAAGAGTTAAACAAATTTTTTTTAGGCCAAAGTAGAGAACCAAAATAATGCTATTTCAAATCTATTTTTGGAGAAAAATATCTATTTACCAGATAGTCTAAATCCAAAATCAGACTGCACATTTTGTGCACTCTGACCTTGATCTAAACTGTCCACAAAAGGTCAGTGAGTCGTGCTTAGCAGCCTAAGGGTAATCAGCATTTTCTCCTTTTCCCACTATGTTTTCTACTCTTTCAAAAATATATTCTATCATTTAAACCTCAATTAATTTGTCATCTGCAAATGCTTTCTGTTTGGACCAGTCAACAATTTTGTTGTTTAGTAAAGAGTTGAAAGACCAAGAGGAAGGACAAATATGGAAATATTGTGGGAAAAGGAGAAAATGCTGATAGCCTGAGTGTTTTCTACCATTTCAAAGACAAATCCTATCATCCGAGCCACATTCATTTGTTGTTTGCAAATGCTTTCAATTTGGATGAGACAAAATGTTTGCACCATGATCCAAGAAAAGGTGGTTTAATGCATCTGAAAAAAGAATCTACCCATGTTTGCACAAGCTGAGCTTGGTCTAAATGTTTTGCTACTGTTTAATTTTCTGCATGTCAAAAGACCACTAACTGATTTAGCTGTTTTTATAGAAAGTGCATTCATATCATGCATGGACTTGCTTGGTTGAATGTATGAAGAAGATGCATTTTAAACCCATGCGCAGAACTCCACTCATTTGTAGAGGCAAGTTTAACCCTTTACCACAGAATCCTGACTGTAAATAACCCTGAGCGGGAGCCTTTTGAAAACAATATGGGAAAAGGAAAAAATACTGGTAACCAGCATTTTCTCCTTTTCCCACAATGTTTTCTACCATTCCCGAGACGAATTTCAAATTTTCAGTCCAATTTGTTTTGTCGTCTGCAAATGCTTTCATTTTGGACTTGTCTAAAATTTGTCGTATGGTAAAGAGTTTTAAATACTTATCTATGAACACTAACTCTAAATTCCTAGACTAGTCAGCTAATTGGCTGAGATATTCGTCAAAGAGGATAATCAACTGGTTGTGCGTGATATTAAAAATCTGTCACAAGAATGAGGTGTGATGATGTTGAAAAATGAGTTTGAAGGTCAAGTTTTATAGCCACATCACTCCCTATTTGAGTGACAAATTTTTAATGTCATGCACAAGTAGTTAACTAGAATTGTCACAAAGCAGACAAATGCCCACCCCCCCATCTTGTCACCGAATCAGCACAATCACAGAACAGAAATGATTTTCAAAACATGGATGGATGGATGGACAGATGGACAGACGGACGGACAGACAGACGGATGGAGAGACATGGTGAAACCAGTATACTCCCATCTACTTCGTAGCTGGGGGTACAATTATTCTATTTATCATATACTTAATTCATCCTTGGTATTCTAATGATCATCAAGAACGGTACTAAGAGATGAATTTCTTTTTCTTTTACGTTTTTGGCAGAAGCAGCCATTGTATCAAATGTCATAAAGAGGGAGAACTGTAGCCTAAATGGGAGTAAACTGAATCACATTTCCCTTTATCCAGAAGGCACACACTGTTCACTTAGGTTACAAGTGCATCTGACCAACTGTATCTGCCTTGGATTATGGAATTACGAAAATTTTATTTACACAAATTCATAAAGTTTAAAAGTTTAGTAAAATGGAGAAATTTCATAAATCTGAATGTAGGCATAAAGGTATATGTACAAAATTAACATGGGTTGGAAACAGATTTTTCCCCTGAAATTACCAGAAATTTATAGAAAGTGTTTACAAGGAAACGGTGTCATTCGACATTACTTGTTTTTCAAGCTGGCATTTTCAACTAGATTTGACTATCAAGTTGTTAAACTCTTTCATGCAACTTTTTCTCTAACCACAATTTTTATAAAAATGACAGAACAGCACACTGAGAGAAAATGGTTATTAACAACATAAATAAAATAATTCTTAAACTACATTTTGCAAAACAACAAACTTTTCCAAATTAAAAGCAACTATGAATGATAAATTTGAAATCAGTACAAATTGGCTGTAGTTTTCTGACAGGGTAAAAATATAGTTTAAAAATGGAGAAAATGATAGTAACCAGCATTTTTCCTCTTCCCACAATGTTTTCAAAAGCTTTCTTTCTCAGGGTCCCTAAAACTCAGAACTGTGTGGCAAAGGCTTCACTCACACATTCAAATAATAATAAGGGCTTATGGGCTATATGTACTTTGACCTACCTGATTTCTGTCTGACAGTAACACTTTGTACAGGCTGTGAAAAAGGGGGTTCTCCATCTATATCACTTATACTCCAACTCTGTGCACTGGTGTCTCTATCAGCTGGGACCCAGTTCTGATTACCTGATTCCCTGTGAGCACTGTCGGGTCTCAATTTAGCAGGGGAGCCAGCTTCTTCTCTATCTACACTTGGCACATGTACAGTGACAACCTGCGAAGGTGCTGATACCTACAGTAGAACAATGACAGTATACAACACTATACCGTAATAACAATTCTTATGTGGATATATGCTTATATCCCCAAAAAGTAAGTATATTTGCCAGGTCAATAACACTTTGTAAATTTCACCATGATTTTAAGTTTGGGGCTTTTAGGGTTTTTCTTTTCAAATGAGACTATTCAAATTTGTTTACTTTTACATACTTATCCATCACTGAATTAAGTAAGGTGATGGCTGGCAAAATATTATGAGAGGAGAAAGACATGGTTAAGGAAAAAAGTAGTTTTCAGTTGTTCTGTATTTTTTTTTAACTCTTTACAAAATGACAAAATTTTAGACTGGTCCAAATTAAAAGCATTTGCAGACGACAAATTGAATGTGGCTAAAATGATTGCATTTGTTTCTGAAAGGTTAGAAAACATTGTGGGAAAAGGAGAAAATGCTGGTTGCCAGCATTTTCTCCTTTTCCCACACTGTTTTCAAAAGGATTCTTTCTAAGGGTCGTTAAAAGTTGGGATTGTGTTGTAAAGGGTTAATGGGCTGATAGAGTGATGGAGTAGCTTCCATGGTTCCTTTCATGCCAGTCCAACACGTAAATGGCACATGTTTCAAATGAAACAGAGCAAATTGCTTTGAAATGGCATGTTTAAGAGTTCTCTTGGTCTACAGAGGGCACAGAGTTTCAACTGTTATTGGCATCACTTTGTTACTGCTTTAATTGCCTACTCTATAGGTCGCACATTGATTAACAAAAATGGCTATGTATAGTTTGTATGCAGTTAGCAACAAAAACATGGAATCTGCAGGACTCATCAGCTATGTATCCCAACATTGCCTTACTGTCTGCCCAATAAAATGTATCAACATTCTCTAAATCCAATTCCTTTTCTATGACCTGCCCTATCCTGACTGAAACTACTGCTGATGGCAGCTCAAGCCTAGGTATTGAGACTATTTTGAGAGGGGATACTCTAGATGTGGCCATCACCAATGAACAATGAAGCTGCTCCTAATCATCAACCAACCTCAAATAAGAACAGACCATAGCCTTATTGACTTGCATCACAAAAATGGTGAATCTGAGTACATACAACTTTAGCATTAATGCATATCTATTACTGTTACTTCAAATTCAAACTCAAACATCTGCAGACGACAAATTCAAAATTGATACAAATGAGCTTGAGTTCTTTGATAGGACAGAAAACATTGTTGGAAAAGGAGAAAATGCTGGTTACCAGCATTTTCTCCTTTTCCCAGTGTTTCCAAAAGCCTTCTTTCCCAGGGTTGTGAGTAGTTGATAATATGTACCTTCTGGGAAGTCTTAAAAATTGGCTAGTATCCCGTTTTTTTAAAAAATAAAATCTAGTATCCCGTTTTTTAAAAAAATAACATCTCTAAACCGGCCAGTATCCCGTTTTAAAAGTAAAAAAATCCGGTCTCCTTTTTTTACCTTCCTAGGAAAATAATAAAATTTATAACCTTCCCGGGTTATAAATTTCCCTACGAAAAAAAATTTGAAATTTTTTTAAACGCGTTCCCGATAAAAAGCGTGGAATAATGATGGATAATGATAATGAAATAGATATTTTTCATATTGATTATAGATTAGGCGGTCATTCCGTAAAAAAAGTATTGCAGGATGTAGAAAAAAGAGTAGAAAGGTTTAATGAATTTTTTTCAACCGTACCCCTTTCAAAAGGAGTTTTTTTTTATTTTTTAAAACTTTCTAATCGTGAGAAAGATTTTCGTTCTTACTCTAAAGACCATGAGGTCAGCGAAGAGGAATTATATATTCCTTACGTAAAAACGTATATGACCGAATTAGAGGGAAATTTACGTAAAAGCGCGAGAATTTTCGAAACCAAAGAGGAAGATAGAACGAACAAGAGACATCGTAAATGTATACTAAATATGTTACCTATTTTAAGGGATTTTGGCCGTTTTTACTCTTTATTTTTTTTAAGACTTTATAATGAGGGGATTCATGATACAGTTTTTAAAAATGATCGAAAACAAAAAGGATGTGGTCGTTTTACGAAATCTATTAAAAAACGTGATGTTTATAAATTTTCTGACAAAAAAGGTTGGAGGCAACCAAGACGACGGTAATCTTTTATAAAAAATTTATAACTCGCCGAGTTATAAATTTATTTATTTTTTTAAAAATAACGATAAAAAAATTTGAAAATTTTTTAAACGCGTTTCCGCTAAAAAGCGTGGAATAAAGATGACGGAAGATATTATAAAATTAAGTAGAATAGATTATAGATTAAACGGTCATACCGTAAAAAGTGTTTTAGAATACGTAGATCAAGAAATAGAGACGTTTAATGTAGTGGCGAGCCGGTTCGCACCAATTTCGAAAGGAATTTTTTATAATTTATTGAAAATAATAAATCGAGAGAAAGATTTTCGTTTTTATTCTAAAGACCATAAGGGTAGCGAAGAGGAATTATATGTTCCTTACCTAAATACGTATTTAACCGAATTAAAGGGAAATTTACGTAAATCCGCGAGAATTTTCGAAACCGAAGAGGAAGATAGAACGAACAAGAGACATCGTAGATGTATACTAAATATTCTACCTATTTTACGTGATTTCGGTGATTTTTTTGGGGTCTTTTATGCCAGAGTAGGATATAATATTTTTAAAGAAGAAAATAAAAAATTACTAATCAGCCCTCCTAGACCTAGTCTTGGTCTGACAATTATGAGAGTTAGAAAAAAAACGAATATTTACTGTCATCCGAAAAAAAGTAGTAGATTTTAGGAATGTTAAAAAATCTTTTTATAAAAAATTTATAACTCGCGGAGTTATAAATTTGTTTTTTTAAAAAAATAGCGATTAAAAAATTTGAAAATTTTTTAAACGCGTTTCCGCTAAAAGGTGTAGAATAAAGATGTGGCGTAATATGGAAGAAATAAGCGTATTAAAGAATTTAAAAAAAACTTTTATCATACATCTAGTTAGAACGTTAGAAAATAAAATTTTTTTTAGCGAGAACCCAACTTATCATGTGAGTTCGGTAGAATTTGATACATCCGAATGTATACGTAATAATACCTTGCTCTACCTATTTCGAGTAAAACCCGCCGTTTACTACGAAATTAGTAAAACGGGTTTTTCGTTACGGGGAGGCGATGTAAGTTTAATTTTAAAATTTACTAATTGCGTTTTCGGAATGAATGCGCGTGTAGGATACGATCATTCCGTATTTAAATTGGTATCGTGTCCATCGAATGAAAACGGACGCCCTCGTTTTGGTATCAGATTTCACGACTTTAGATTTTCTTCCGATGATCCTATTTCTCATAGGGATTTCTACAGGCCCCCGAATTTTGTTTATTACGATGAATTGTCGGAAGACGAGCAAGAATCGTCGGAAGACGAGCGAGAAAATGAGATAAAAAATATAAACGGTAATTTGTCGTTTCGAGAAAAAGAATGCGCTATTTGCAAAGACTCAGAACCGAACGTGATGTTTTGTAATTGCGGGCATATAATCCTGTGTGAGGAGTGTAATATTAAGTATAATTTAAAAAAATGTCCCGTTTGTAAAACGCGGTCAGAAACGAAACGTAAATTAGTATTTAAGCGAGGTTATTCCCGGTTAGACTTTTTATTTCCCTTAATGTGCGGAATAATTCTCTCGTTAGCGTTTATACTTTATAAAATTTTTAACTAAAAAATTTATAACTCGATGAGTTATAAATTTTTATTTTTCCATCTTATAATGTCCCAAAGCTAACGTATTTATATTATCTTTTAATATAACTCTTTTATCGTCGTCGTGACTTAACGATATTTTGTTTATCTTTTCCGTGTACATTTCGTGTCCGTAACTTCTTAATATGCGCATTTGCCTGTACTGAACTTTTTTATCGAATAAACAATCTTTATAATTCTCGAGATGTAATTCGTTTTTGACGACCGACTTTTTAATACCCTTACACCTTTTATCCTCCTTATTATCCGAGGTTTTATAAGCGTACATTTTCGCTTTTAATCCTATGAATTCCGTCATAATTTTACCTCCCAATTCGTCTTTAAACTTTCCTATTACTTTCTTGTTTCCGTTATAATAACACGGATGATCGGTAGGATAGTTACTCCTATCGAATATTTTAGGCACGTCCGGACGAATATCTTCGTAAAGGTCGTGCGTTTCTATTTCAAGAATAAAACTATCGGTATCCGTATAACATAATTTAACTTTGTCGTTATACTTTTTCTTAAAATAATTATAATAAGCGTTATACATACTCGTTTTACTGATATCTAAAATGCTCATGCCCAAGTAAACGGGCTTGTCGTATTTTATTAAAGTTTTCTTCATATGTAAAGCCACAAAATTTTCGTCGAATATAGTCGTATGATCGTAATTAGGTTTAGCTACTTGCTTTTTATAAAAATAAGATTGATGGGCGGAAAGTAATTTTATATCTACTCTGTTTCTTATATTTTCCATCGTTTTACTGAAGACGGAATTATTCATCAACTTAAAAAAATCTTTTTCGAAGTCATTTTCGGCTTTAGTTCTCAAACTGTTGTTAAGATCGATGTAAGGTTTAAGCCAATTACTTTCTTTAAATTTAAATCCACGGCTAACGTTTTTTAATTTAAGACCCGAGTCAATATACGTTTTTAAAGCCCGATAATGTAAAACGTATTTTTCTTTATCGTATAAATTGGGAATTAATTTTTTTACCTTTTCTACTTTTAAATGTTTGGGCGCTAAGGGAAAGTCGTTATGAAGATCGTGTAACATTTTAGGGTATTCTAATTCTACTTCTAAGATACAACCTTCTCCCTTTTTACCGCTATATTTTTCCCAATTTTTTAATTCGTTTTCCGTCATCCATTTAAAACCGTGCAAAGGTAAAGGCTCGCTCATTGCTCCGGAGTAAAGACTATTCGCGTCTACGTATATTAAATACTTCGAAGGCTCGCTCGTCACGTATTGATCCCCCATGTATTTATTATTCGCTTTCGAGTATCTCTTCGTACACACGCTAACTCCGCCTCTTAACCCATTTTCTACCATTAAAAGCATGTCAGTTTCCGATAAAAGTTCTAACTGTACCTCGGTTATTTTTAACAAGGCGTCCCAAGCTAAACCGAGAGCGGTATAATACCAAGCGGGGTCCAAGTCGTAGTTTTTACAACAAACGTTTCTAAAGTTTTCGAAAACGTCGGCTAAGAGTAATACGTCCGTTTTATTGTATAATTTTAAGTAATCTTCCAGCGTGCTCGCGTTTAAAGTTTTCCAAACATTTATCGCGTGAGCGTAGTCCTCATCGGTAATATGTTCCCCGTTTAAAGCGGAGTAAAATGCTTCCTTAGGCGGTAACCGCGTTTCTCTAAGTCTCTTTAAAGAGTCTAAGTATTCGTACGGAAAAATTCCTTTTTTTCTTACTAACGGCAATTCTTCTTTCGTAAAATATCGCGATAAAACTTTTACTTGGTCTTCGTTTAAATTGCTCGAAAGATTATCTAAACTAGTACTCATAAACTTAAAGGTATCGATAAATCTAAGTTTATGCCATATTATTTTTCCCTTATTCTCGTCAACTGCAATATCCTTACTAAAACTAATGTATTTTTCCTCGTTATTCGGGATACAATTAATTTTACCGAAATGTTTAGCGAGACTTTTAATAAAAAGATGAGCGTCGTAACCGCTAAGATTATGAAAATATACGGGGATAAAGTCCGGAGTTCTCGCGTCTAAGTTACACGAATTATGCGCAGCGCCCCTATATTTACCCATAAAATGACAATGATCTCTTACTTTATCGTTATTAAATTCTTTATCGCAAAACCAACATCGCGTTCAATTTTCGTAATCCGTCTCTTCTTCGTTAGTAAGGATAATAGGCTTTTTGTCGCGATAATACTTTCGGTAAATTTCTTTCACGTCGGATATTAAACGTTCTATAAACTTTTTTCCCGCATCTTTTCCGACGTAACTTCTCGTAATAGGCGCACAAACGTTATCGTCGAAACATTTTACGAGATAATAAAAACTACAAGGAACGTGATGATGTTGTTTTATAGTAAAACTATTTTCCGGGTTTAATTCGCAAGTATGTATAGGTTCCAAAATACTCTCGAAATCGGCGTACACGACGAAGGGGACTGGCAGCTTTCTACGATGATTTTTAAAACTTATAGAGGTTCCCTTTTCCGGCATCTCTAATCTAACGCTTACGTGATCGTTACAAAATTTTCGATGTTTTTCTAAAAGATCGTCGTTTCCAAAATGGTTTAAACACCGCTTACAAAATTTAATATTTCCGTGATGATTCGTTACCTGGCTTCTTAGTAACCGATTAAAGTTTTTCACGAGAGCGTAGTGCGTTTTTTCGCCCTCTTTTATATATAACAGGTCTACGTGATTCTTTTTTTCGAAGCTCGCGTTTCTAAGAGGATAAATTTTTTCGTCTTCGTAACCGAAAACGTTAACGCTAATTTCCGGATTTTGTTTCTCGAACTTATTTATATCTTTAATCGAGACGGGATATTCGATCCCATCCGTGTTTAAGCTGTCTTCTTTCGATCGTAAATCCCTATCGATTATTTCGGCGTGATGGTCTTTAGGATTTAACCCTCTTAAAATGCACCATAAAAAACATTTATTATCCTTATTTTTCATATTAATAACGGCCTTTTTATTTTCTATCCAATCCGGTAAATCTAACCACCCATCAGCTCCCAAAGGTTCGTAAACGACCGTGTGTAGTTCTAATGACGTTATAGATACGAAAGCCCATCCGCTACCTTCTCGTTCGAACCTATCCATTTTCGCGTTAATTTCGTCCAACATATCACGTAATATATCGTTTACGTCGTTCCTATTTAAGTTTAAATACTGACTCGAGTGAAAAGCGAATTCTTTTTCTTCCCTGTTGTCGTCCGTTATATAATAATATCTACTTCTAAGAACTATCTTTACCTTTTTTTGTAGGTTACTTCTAAGAACACCGTGAATAGGCTCTTTCGTTTCGTTAAAAAATTCTTCGGGTAGATAACCCCTTTTTCCGTCTATTTTATGTACTCTAGTATAATCCCTAAACGCCGATCTTTTTAGACTAATATTAAACCGTTCTTTAATAGGAGGAGGTTTCGGTACTAAAGGTACCCGAGCGGAAGGTCTAGTGCGCAACCTAATTCTCGACTGAGTCGGCGCTCTAACATCCGGCGCGGGCGGTGCTACGGATCTTCTTACGTGTAATCTAAAGTCGTCCAGTACTTGAGGGATATCCGAAGGATTTACGGTATTAACTAATCAATTACCAAAATTAGTTATTTGTCTTCGTAAAGGCCTAGCGATCGAGGAGAATAAATTCGAAACGTAACTCGTCATTTTTTTTATGATGCGGCGTATATTTATTAAAAGTATTATTCAATTTTATTACGATTTTAATACACTACGCTCATTTTATTTCCGTCGGACTGGAAGTTTATTACTCTATCGCTAATAATAACCGCGTATATACGTGTGTTTGGATCTATATCCGCGTCGAATCTCGCCTTAACGTAAATATCAGTTACGGAATATTTTAACCTTTCGCTTTGCTTACTAACATCGAACAAAAAGAGCGGATAAAGGTTTTTGTATTCTAAAGGAGTAAAATTAGGATTTGAGATTCAATCGTCCATAAAAAAAAACTTAGATCTAAACGCGGCCGCATCACCGTACGCTCTGCAGAATTGTTGTTTGGGAAAAGAAAGTTTATAATCCGTTCTAGGATATTTAAAAGAATTTAACGTAACGTGAATTTCATTAACACCAACGTTATCAAATATGGCTGGATTTTGTAATTGATTATTTTCTTTGTTATGCTGAAAACCAATAATGATGTAACGCGGAAACTCCGGAGACGTTTTAACGCCGAGCCTCCAGGAAAATGAACTCGTTTCAGTAACTGGTGCAGTATCGCATTGTATCATTCTATAAATAACCGGGAAGGTTCCTTTGTTCTGGATATGTTTATAAAGTTCCATTTTATACTTATCCGTAGGTATCACGTGAGGTACATGCCACGCTATTCTTTCCAGTAAAACTTTACCTTCTTCGTGTAAACCATTAGCGGCTACAAACGTTTTTCTAAAAACGGCGTTATTATTGCCGGCTCTCGTCAAGTAAAGAGTTTGCTTCATTCCGTATAAGACTTTATTGTAATCTTCGCAAAAACCGAAAATATGTTTTAACGGAATTTTAAATTCGAATGTACCCTTTGGATCGGGTGCCTTAGTAATGAGCTTGTGTCTCACGTTAAAACCAGCATTAAAATTTTCATCAGCCCGGTTTATTTCTGCGGCAGTTGATGTATCCTTATACCATAATTGGTTCAATCCCCGCGATTTAGAAAAATCGTCGGAATATTTTAACAATCCGAGCATAGTGGTAGCCCACCCCGGATGCGCTATTCTTTCGATCTCTTTACCCGAAAGGTCATACCTAATATTACTAAAGAGATACATTAAACCGTTATTTGTTAAAGTAACAACGTCACCATTCGTGTATAAACCGTTAGCATTATTATTTTTCACTAATTTACCTTCTATAAGTAAATAGCTTTCGCTAGGTAACATAAAAACATCTTGAGTTTCGATGCTGATCGTAATATCTCCTCCCTCATTGTTAAGATTATTAACGGCGCCTACGATCGGTAAGTACTCGAAGTATTCGTATTCTTCGATACTATCGTCTTTTAAAGGCGTTACGGTAACGTCTAAAATGCTCATTTTTATAGATTATAATAATTTTTTAAATTATTATAATTTTTAAGTCGTTTTAATACCGGCACCGCTATTTAATTTTTTAACTAATTCTCGTATCGCAATCGGATCGTTACCGCTCCCGTCTATTAAAGCGTTCACATTTTCCGAAGTCGCGGGCGTCGTTACTGCGGGTATTGCGTTATACTTTTTCAAAATTTTCTTAGATTTCCGCGTTAAAGCCTTTTCGATTAACTTTTTTCCCGCGTCTACCGCGGCGCTTTTTCCGGCTTCTAAAGCTTTCTTAGCTCCTTCTTTAGCGACGCTCTTTCCTACATCGACCGCGGAAGACGCTATTTGTTTAGCCGCGCTACTACTTAAAAGTCTCGCGAAAAAGTTAGCTAAGCTGTCGAAAATTCCGGCTCCGCCGTATCTATTCCTTCTAGTAAATCCCCGTTTCTTATAAACGTACATTTTTATAAAGAGGACATTATTTTTTTATAGCTTTTACCGTTCAAAATACCTTGCCTTTTTAATTCGTCGCACACGCTTACTAACTCGTTTCTTAAGCTCGTGTTACCGGCCGCTTTACTAGCCATAAGTAAGTCGAGTCTTTCTAGTAACGCGTTAGGGTCGCAGGGGATAACGACTTTTTTAAGACCCGTACCAGTTTTTCCCTTAACATTTTCTTTATAATAATCCCCCTTTTTGTACTCATTCCAAATATCTTCTTTAATAAATTTAGCTTTTTCCCGTATACTATCATCTATTTCTCTGAATTTAAAATAGGGATTAGACGGATCATTATTATGATGCATGGTATCAGTCAAAAATAAGATTTTTCTATACATCGAATAATCATTCGATGTATGAGAATCTGGGTTAAATTTTTTAGAAAAAATAAGATTAAGTAAGCCCTTTGTCATTTTACATATTTTTTTCCCACCAATGATAATATCGTTTTTTTCTAGTTTAAATGACTTATTACCCATTAAAACTCCTTTGTTGGGTACCCTACGAGGGCCGAATATATCATCATTATTGACAATTTTTTCTAATTCCACTTCCAGCTCCTGTTCTGGTATTGACTCTTCCGTTAATTCCGTTAATGTTGGGCTCTCTGATCTATAAGAAGGGGGCATACTTAAAGGATAACTCGTTTCTTGTTTCGGTAATTTTTGAGGTAATTGCTCGATAGCCGTTTTAATATCTCTAAGACCCTTAATAGGTCTAAGACCCTCCGTAATTTTCCTTTGCGTTTCTTTTTGCGTTTCTCTTTGCGTTTCCGTAACAGGTTTAAATAGCTCCGAAAGATCCTCTCGTAATTCTATTTTACCCGTTTTTTCCGCTAATTCGTTAGCGCGAATATTTTTTTTTATCTCGAGAAATTCTTTTACGACTCGTTCCCTTTCCGCGGGATCTTTAATTTTTAAAAAAGACATTTTTTTTTATTAGGATTTTTTTTTTATCCCGTTTCGTAACTAAAACTGCACGAAAACTTAATTTTAGGCTTTTTAATATTCCAACGGCTCGGCGCGATGTTTTTCAACCAACTTCCGAAAGGACTCGCGCTGTTCTCTTCTTCCTCTCTCTCTATTAACTCCGCTTCCGTTCCACTCGTAATCTTTTTCTTAAATTTAGACCTAATTTCTTCCTTCATCTTCTTATATTTTTCTAATTCTTCGATGATCAGTCGAAACTCTTCGTCCGTGACTTTATCGTCCGATAAAGCTTTTGAGACGTGAGTCGATATAGTATTTAATTTAGTATCCGCGACGATTTTAATCTTTTCGTGTTTTTCTGCCTTTTTCCGCGAATTGTTAACGGCGTATTTTCCGACTAAACTTAATAAACCGCAAAAACCCACTATACTTTCTATCGTTATAACCGCGGGTATCGAAACTACCGTAGTTAATAAACCTATTCCCCCTATTCCGCCCGCCGTAGTAATCGCGATTAAAACGACATCTATATTATCTACTATTCTCGCGGCTCTAAAATATTTTTTACTTAAAGCTTCCCTTTTCGCGATCTTGCCTTCTAAAAAAGTTTGTATTTCGTTAATTTTTTGTAAACGATAACCGTGCCCTTCATCGGCCGGAGGAGCCGTAGGTAATTCCGGATAACTGTTAATAACTTTCATCTCCATTTTTTAAACGAGTAAAATTTTTTAATACTGATAATAAACGAAACATAAAAGTTCGTTTTCTTCTATCGTTACCTCTTTTTTCGAATTATTAGTAATCGAGACTAAAATATTCGCGACGTCCCCGTAGCTAATTTCGTTTTGTAAACTGCATTCTTTACATCTTAGATGGTAATCTAAAGAGGTTAGAATTACGCCTTTAGTCGACGTAAAGCCTAAACCTAATCCCGCGCAAAATACTTTTCCGGGAGTTAACGTAATCCGTTTTTGACAAAAGATTTCCCAAGTTATCGGGTTTATTTTTACCGGAGGATATTTTAAATTATTAAAGACTCGCCATTGAATCGTTTTCGGGTTATAAATTTTCGATTTAGCATTAAATTTACGTACGTTCATCCTTTTTTATATTATAAGGTTAACGTTATAAACTTATAATATAGCTCCTAAAATAGGAATATTAGCGAAAGGACTATTAGGTCCTAAAATAAGGCCTTTTCCGTTGTAAAATTTTCCTCCTCGTTTTAAATATAAACCGTTACCGGCGGATTTTAATCCTTTACCTTTATACGAACTTAAATAAAGTCCTTCTCCGTCGGTTTGTACTCGACAAACGCAGCCTCCTTTTTTAAGATAAAGTCCCGATCCCATAGCTTTTTGTACTCCCGACGAAGCTAAACCGGAAAGAGCGCCGACTCCTAACGCGGGTAAAACGGTTTTAGCTATAGCCGGTAAAGCGCTAGCGGCTAAACCCGCTAACATTCCTAAAAAACCTCCTTCTATTTTAGCGTTATGTTTAAGCTGTTTAGCGGACATTCTAATCGTTACCCCGGTACCTTTTTCGAAAGCTTTCGCTATTTTTTTCGCTTGAGACGAGGTAACAGCTAAAACGTCATTACCGTTTAAATCTTTTCGCGTTAAACGAATACTAATCTGACAACCCCCTTTTTTAATAGCGGATTTAAGTTTTTGCTTTTGACCGTCCGATATATTAACTTTAACGTTCGCGTATCTAGTCATATTTTTTTTATACATTTTTATATTTTTTAAACGCGTTTTTATTTTTACGATTCTCTAATATGAAATCTGATCGTTATATTTTCCCCTCTGAGATTTAGTAAATTCCCGTTTTGATCCGTAATTTTTACTTCCATATTATGTATATCTCTTAGCGTTATCGGTAAATATACTAAATTAAGCGGAGACTCTATTATCTTATATCCCGGCGCAACATTCGGGAAAAAAGAGTAAATCGTATTTCGCATTAATCCGTTAACGTAGCTTCCCGAGATAATATTAACGTTAACGAGCACCGAATTTATACTGAGAATATTTACTACGTTTTCGGACTCGTGAAAACCGTTAACGTATTTCGCGCGAGTAAAACCTAATACTTTGGAAATGGAATTCGGATGATTAAAATCTACTTCGTAACCGTTTTCTAGGATAAGAATAGATTTTAGAGTATTCGTGTTCGCGGAAATATTAATAGGGTAATTATCGTTAACTAAATCGACGTGTCCATTTTTTCTCATTTCCTGATGAATAGTATCGTTAATGTCTATAAGGTCGTAACTTCCTTCGGGTATTATTATTTTAAACCAAGAAGCGCCGTCATTCGGAGAATAAATCAACGCGTTATTCGACTCGTTAATATTAGGAAAGGAGTAATACGTTTCTAGGTTTACTAAAGCTATTTCGTATTTTCTTTCGTAATCCAGCCGGATTGGAGGATTAAAATTTGTCGTAAACAGCGTCGTGTCGTCGCTTACTATGATCTGTAAAGATTCTTTCGGACGCGTGTTTTCGACTACTCGTTTTAAAAGATCTTCCATTTTTTTAAAAAAAGAAATATATTTTTTTAAAAAAAAAAATATTTTTAAATTATAAGTACGGCCAGCCCAATTTTAATCTCTCTTTAAATTCTATTAATTTTTCGATCGCCTCCCATAGTTTTAATAATCTTCCTACGGTAAAACTTTTTAACTCGAATCTATCGATATAATATTCTTTCGGATTCGACCTAAAATAATCGTCCGTAATACCGATACGATGATTTTTCATCCTCGTTCGGATCGTGAACGTAAGTTCTCTTAAAAAGCCGTGTTCTAGATCCCATAAATCGTTATCGTTTATAGACCCATACGCGACTCTCCCGTAATACATTCCAAAATGGGTTTTATCATCTTCGCCCATTTTCGAATCTCCGTATATTTTTACCCTATCTTTTAATTTCATTTTCCCGATTATAGTTTAATTATAAATTTTTATTTTCATTTTTTTATTAACTCGGAATATAAAAGTTATCTAGCCCGTCTCTGTATTTTCCTTCGTCTTTTTTACTCGATAAATCGATAACGATAAAACCGTAAGGTTTTTCCCAGACTTTTTTACAGAAATTTCTAAACTCTTCTTTTGTCATATCTTCGCTCACGTGATCGTTATAAATATGATTAATATTTTTCTGGTCCTGCCTAAAAAGACAAATAAAATTCGCGTTTTCTCTGGTAGTTTGCCTAGGCAGCCTAAAATAGTTTTGGGAAAGATAAAAACAATCGACGTTACTATGTCTTCCACGTACGTAGTAACATTCGCACTTATTTTGTTTGTCTAAAAGTAAGTCGTCGAATATCATTAAATTTTTGTCTTCCGATTTTAACTCTCTCGGATTGGGAACATCGTCGGTACGTTCGAAAAAACTACATCTTATATCCGATTTATTCGCTAAGGTTTTAGACCATTCTTCGATCAAAGGTTCGGGAGAAATGTTCTCGCTCGAGACATAGTCTCGAGCGTTAAATAACTGTAAAATTCTTTCTTTCGGTAATTTTTCTTCGAAGGCTTTTTTAAGTAAGCGATATTCGGGCTGAAAAAGGCTTCTCCCGAAAACCATTAAATTATCGTAGTCCAGCCATCCCGGCCTTATTAAAAGGTTTATTAAAAGCGTAGTCTTACCGCAGCCGGATTTACCGACTATTATTCCTCTAAAGCTTTTAGGTAAAATAAGATTATTACGCCTTTTCGTAACTATATCGTTCCACGATAAATTAGCGATATCCATTTTTCTTAAATTAAAAATTTTTTAAATTTTATTTCGGAACCGTTATAGCTCGATTTATAACTTATTAAAGTTATAAATCTCGTCGAAAAAAAATTTGAAAATTTTTTAAACGCGTTCCCGATAAAAAGCGTGGAATAAAGATGAGCGAGTGTAATGAAATAGATTTAGTAACTTTTAAAGAAAGATACGAAAAATCTTTTCCGTCTTTTTTTTAAAAAAGTTATAGATCATTATAATTTATGGGATTTTACCCGAGATAGTTTAGAAACTTTAGACGATTTATGTAATGATTACCATAGGTATTTCGATTATATTACGGATGGAAGAGAATGCGATTTTGATACTAAAGAAAAAATAAGAAATCGTATCGTAAAAATGTCTCCCGAGATAGTATTTTATTCGGAAATATTCGGATTCGCCAATCTGCCTAAAAAACATCTTTTTATATTAAACTGGGCAATTTATTTTTTATTAGAACTTAGATCCGTTTATCTGACGAAAGTGTCTGTAGAACTGGTCAATAACAAATTATTCACGAAAATACGGAGGCTCGATACCAAATTATTTAAAAAAGAACTTAAAGATTTTAAAGATTATTTTTACCTTTATGAAAAAAAATGTCCTACGCCCTTCGATAGTTTAACTGATGAAGAATGTAACGAAATAGAAAACTATGTATATCATAGCTTTGTCTATTGATTAGTAGTAAAAACCGTCACGTTTAGATTTATAACTTAATATTAAAGTTATAAATCTCGTTAACGTCATTAGTTTACAGCTTTTTTTTTTTTTTTTTTTTAAAAATAAACTTATAAAAAATGTATTGCGTTAAATGTAAGAAAGTTACAGAAACCAGTAACGTACAACACGTCGTTACTAAAAACGGAAGAAATATGGCGAGCGGTAAATGCGTCGTATGCGGAAATACGAAAACTAAATTCGTTAAAAAAAAAAAGGCGGCTCGTTACTAAATAAGTTTATAAATAATTTACCCGTCGAAATGCATCTTCCCGGCCATAACTTTACCGGTCCCGGTACGAAGTTAAATAAAAGGCTTAACGAGGATTTAACGCCGAAAGAATTTAGTAAACCGATAAACCGCATAGATAAAGCCGCTTACCATCACGACGTTTGTTACCTTAAATACGACGATACGGCTACCAGAAATTCTATTTGCGACGCTAATATGTTAAAGGAATTAAAGGGTATCTATAATCCTACGCTTAGGGAAAAAATAGAGCGATCGGTCGTTGGTAATCTAATCGGCGCGAAGAAAAGATTCGGAATGGGAGTTAATAAAAAAAAAAATCGTTATGACGAGTTTATCGGAAGAATTACATAAACCCGTAAAAAGAAAATTTAAGAAAAGGAAAGTCTTAGTAAACGGTATCGATAGAATATGGGCCGCGGATTTAGTAGACATGCAAGCATTTTCTAAATATAATCGGGGTATAAAATATCTTCTCGCCGTCATCGATATCTTTTCCAAGTACGGCTGGTTAATACCGTTAAAAAATAAAACGGGAAAATCCGTCGCCGAAGTGCTAAAGAGTATTTTTAAAGAGAGAAAACCGGAAAAAATATGGGTAGATATGGGTAAAGAATTTTATAACGCTGACGTTAAAAATCTAATAGAATTGTATTCTACCGAAAACGAGGAAAAATCTAGCGTCGTCGAAAGATGGATTAGAACGATGAAAGAAAAAATGTGGGAATATTTTTCCGCTAATTCTACTAACGTTTACGTTAACGCGTTACCCGTTCTCGTAAAAGAATACAATAACGCGAAACATTCTTCTATTAAGATGACGCCAGTAAACGCTAGTAAAAAGGTAAACGAAAACGCGGTTTGGAAAACTCTTTATCCGGAAGGTCGCGAAATAAGGGATATAAATCCTAAGTTTTCCGTAGGCGATAAAGTAAGGATATCTAAAAAGAAAAAGACATTCGAAAAGGGATATACTACTAAATGGACCGAAGAAGTTTTTACAATTTCCGAGATAAAAGGTACTTCGCCTGTAACATATAAAATTAAGGATCTTAACGGAGAAGAAATGCGGGGTTCCTTTTACGAACCCGAACTACAAAGAACTAGTCAGGAGTTATTTAGGATAGAAAAGGTTATCAAAAAAGGGAAAAATAAATCTTTGGTAAAATGGAAAGGATATTCGGACGAGTTTAATTCATGGGTCGATAACGAAAACATTAAAAATATTTAAGTTTAAAAAAATGCAGGATATCGCGATTAAAAACGTAATTTTACCTAATAAACCTTTAAGTAACTTCGAACTAGAAGAGGCGGTTAAAAGATTAAAGATACCTTATTTTAGAGGAGTATTCGTGAGAAACGATCTACCTAAAAAGCGTAGAAAAAAAGTGCGGTATATTAAATTTAGACGATTCTAATGGACCCGGTACGCATTGGGTCGCTTGGTATAAAGACGGTAAACTAAAAAATTGTTTCGATAGTTACGGTATAAGACCGCCTATCGAAATAGAAAACTACTTAGGAAATCCGATACTTTATAATACAGACCAATTACAGCGAGCCGATCAAGTATTTTGCGGCCATTTATGTTTATTCGTTCTAAAAGAGTTAACTTCCGGTCACGAATTCCAGCGCGTTTTAAATAAACTTTTTTAGTTTATTTAAAAAAGATGCCCGTCGATAAATTCGGAAGAATGGACGAAGTTAAACCTAGCGAAGACGGTATTTCGATCTCTTACGTCAATAATAATTTTTTACGTAAAGACGGAACAACGGAAGTTACCGGTTCTATAAATATGAACGGTAATACGTTAACGAGGGTTAGTAATCCCGAAAATCCTCAAGACGTAGCTACTAAACATTACGTAGACGCTAAGGGAGGGTTTTTATTAGAAAATGGGGGTTATCACACGTTAGGATATTTAAACATGGGATTTAATAAAATAAAAAACTTAGGCGATCCTACTGATCCAAACGAAGCCGCTAATAAAAACTACGTAGACGATATAAGCGGAGGATTAGTTAAACGAGAAGACGGTAGTTTTTCGGCTATCGGCGTTATAGATATGGGAGGAAATAGAATTAAAAACTTACCCGAACCGGCTGATTGGGACGATCCCGTAACTAGATCTTTTCTTAGTACTCAGTTATTAACTTTGTCCGCGCGCGAAAAATCTTTAATGAGAAACGACGACGGTTCTTTTAGCGCGAAAGGGTTAATAGATATGAACGAACAAAGAATTACGAACTTACCGAAACCTCACGGTAATAACGATCCCGTAACGAAAATTTTTTTAACTGAGCGGTTAGCGTCTTTTTCGGCAGGATTTATACCGATAATCAGAGAGGAACTGCCTAAACCTATAATAAGTATTCACGCCGAAGAACAAGGGCCTTTATCGAACGGAAATTACGAGTTTTCTTTCGGTAACGGTAGTAGCGGAAGATCGCACGGTTTAGGCGGTTATTGTATGTCCGCTCCCGGTAGAATTATAAGGGGTTCTTTAACGGTTTTAAAAGGGAACGATTTTTTAGACGAAGAAGCTAAAATTAACGTAGTAATAAACGGTATCGAAAAAACCGACTACTCCTTAATAAAAAAAGTAGGAGAAGGCTGCAGCTGCGTAGTTTTTCCTCGACCTTTAGAATTAAATCAATGCGACGTTATAAACTTTTTAACGAAGACTGATAATCCTAACGTGAAAAACTCTTATCTAACGATACTCGTAGAACTCGATTTAAAAAAATATTAAAAAAATTTATAACTTTTTTTAAAAAGTTATAAATTTAAAAAGTTATAAATTTATTTATTTTTTTTCCGTCGTCTTCGTCGTCGGAACCTATACTTATATTCGACGTTTTTACCCAATTATTAGGGATTGAAACGTCCGTTTTAATAACGATAACGTCGGAAATATAAGTACGTATTTTAAGTATCGGGTTTTTAACGAAAATATCCGCTATATCTATATAAACGATTACTTTACAAGGTCTATCCTTAATAAAAGAAGGTTCTCTTTCCGAGAGTTTTCCGTCTTTTTCTTTTCGTAAAAAACGGTCGTTATTTCGCTCCCCGTAACTTTATTATTTTCGTAAATTTTTCTTTCTCTTAATTTCGAAAATAAAGATCCGCTATCCGTAGTAATATCCATTTTTCCCAAATTATCTCGCTTTAATACGTAACTTTTATCTCCTAAATCTATATTTTCTATTTTTTTTCGTAAAAAATTCGAAATACTGTCTAACGTTTTTCTAAACTCGATTTCTTTTTCTCCCATTTCTTGTTCGTCATAAAAAGATTTTATCTGCATATAATAGTCGTTCGACATTTCTTTGTTTTTCTTAATTCCGTAAGAAAACAGGACGGGAGAACGCAGTCGTAAACTTCTCGTTTCTCCATCCGGATACGTGTATTCGATCTTAAATGTCTGAAAACCGAAACTCTTATTATTTTTACCTACGCAAAGGTTCAGTTTTTCTATATCGAAATCTTTATAATTTATAAAATCGTAATTAATCGTCATTTTTGACGACAAATTTAAGAATGTTTTTTTTAAAAATCAATTTTTAAAATGGATGTAAAAGTTTCTACCCAAACATTTTTAGCTTACACGAATATGAGCGATCTTAACTTAGAAAAGCTGTTCGACGAAATAACTCCGACGGTAGAGTTAACATATATGGCCTACAAGAAAAAAGAAGTAGGAAAAAAAGTCAAGAAAAGAAAAAGTAAAAATTTCTCGAATTGTATTTCGTTTTCCTTTTTCTTCGGCGATAAAAATATCGCGTTAAAACTATTTAGAAACGGCTTAATACAGCATACGAGATGTAAAAGTCGCGAACATTGCGAAAAGAGCTTAGTTTTTTTATGGACCGTACTCAAAGAAACTCCCTCGTGTTCTTTACTAAATACCCTAAATGTTAGTCTGGTGTCGGTAATGAGAAACGTTACCTCTAATTTAGGTTTCCGCACTGACGGGGAAAAATTAGAAAAATACTTTTTCGAAAATCATAACCTTATCGCCGCGATAAACGGAAATTTTACGGCGACTCGATTTAACGTTCCCGTGGGATCCGTAGACGATATGCCGGTTTATACGTTCGAAATAAGCAGGAAAGATAATAACGTAAGTTTAAGAAAGGAAATAACCTACGAAAAGTTTCGCGTTTTAACCGGACGCGAACGAGCCGGAGAAAAAAATATCACCGCGACCGTTTTTTGGACGGGACGAATCGCGTTTTCCAGAATCCACGAAAAATACCAAGATCCTACGATAAAATGGTTTTTAGATATAATACTCGGGATAAAAGATGAGATCGCTGCGAAAGAAATCCCGGTTTGTTCGCTTAAGGATTACTTACGCCCGAATAAAAAGTAATGAAAATAATTACTATTAATACTTTAAAGCGCGTATACGAAAAAAACTCGTTAGATACCGCTCACGAAATAATTATTAGAAAATATTCGGATTATATAAAAACCGCATATAACCTAGATATTACCGAAAAAATAGAATTCCCGGAAAGTATTCCCGATTTCGCGAAACTAAAATTGGAAAAAATTATAATTATGTCTTTAATAATATACGAAAAAGAAATTTGAGACGCGTTATTAAATATTCCGTTTAAAGATGTAGATCGTTTTACGTCTTTCGTAAATTATTTTATTAACGAAGAATTTAACTTAGGAAGACTGGTTATTTTAATCGCGATAACCATCGTTAGCGGAACTCAGAAGTATTTCGACGATTACGCTCCTTTACGAGAAGCGATAACGAAAACGTTAAATTTATAACTTAAAATTAATTTATAAATTCTTTTAACCCCGCGTGAATAAACTAGCTATTTCCTTTCTCGCTTTTAATAAACGAGTTTCAACATCTTTTAATACGTAAATAGCGTAATCAATATCCCTACGAAATTTTTCTCGTTTAATCTTAGTTATATTACTAACGATTTTATTAACTTTATCTTCTATAACGGCGCGACTTTCTAAAATTGCTCTCGTTAATAAATTTTTTAGGGGATTATAAAGGCTTTGGTCTTCGTTAATTGAAGTAATAGACGATAAGGATGTAAAAATCCTCATAAATCCATACTCGATACCTTTAAAGGCTTTTTCCACTAACGAAAAATCATCTTCGTTAAACGGAAAAGTATAATCGTCGCCTTCGTCCGGGTTACCGCGATCAAACTCTCGCTTCGAATCCTTAAGATTAATACGCTTTAAAATTTTTTTAACGATTTTAAAATTAAATTTAACGTAATCTAATACCTCGAAAATTATCTTAGTTATATCTTTCTTTGCATTTTTTAATTCTAAACCCCGCTTTTTATTAACTTTTATAAATAACTTGTCACTCATTATTTCCCAACTTATATAAAACGAAATAATTTAAAAATCAAATTTATAACTTTTAAAAAGTTATAAATTTAGCGTTAAGAAGCGCATAAAGAACATTCTAAAACGGATATATCTTCGGGTCGTTCGCTCGCGTCCCCTCTATAATAATATAATCCTTTACATCCTAACTCCCATGCTTTATAATGAATATCGTGAATATATTTTTTATTCTCGCCGGGAGAAATAAAAATATTTAGAGACTGTCCTTGACAAATATACTTTTGTCTATCGGCGGCGTATTCGATTATTTTTAGTTGATCTATTTCCGTAGCGGTTTTAAAAATTTCCTTATTAAATGACATCGGAGTATTAAGATGTTTTATCGAACCGTCATTACTCATTATACTACCCCATATTTTCTTCGTATCTAATCCCTGACGGCGTAAAATTTCTTCTAAATATTTATCTTTCGTGAGAAACATACCGGCACGCGTTTTGGATACAAAAGCATTAGCTACGACGGGTTCGATAGAAGGAGAACAATTCGCGATAATCGAAATATTAGCGGTAGGAGCGACCGCGATTAAATGAGAATTCCTTTTTCCCGTTCCTTTCATAGAAAGACATTCTCCTCGTTCTTTTCCTAGTTTTAAAGTAGCCATTTCCGCGTATTTTTTTAGCTTAGAAAATAACTCTATATTAAATTCTTTCGCGTCGGAAGATTCGAACGGAAAATTCATCTTACGACAGGCGGAACCGAATCCCATAACTCCTATTCCTAAAGGCTGGTCTCTTATCACTCCTTTTTTAGCTTTAGATAATTCCGGCGGACAATTTTTAATAAACGATTCTAAAACGTTATCCAAAAAACGAACTATATCTTCTACGACTCGCGACGTCCATTTATAAGAATATTCCGCGTTTAAAGAAGCTAAACAGCATACGGCCGCCGTACTATCGTCCGTAGGTAAATGGATTTCGTTACATAAATTACTACTATAAATTTTTAATCCTTTTTCTTTCATCTCTCTCGGAAGAGATTTATTAATCGTATCGATAAAATTTAAATACAGAGTTCCGGTTCTGCTTCTAGTTTCTAATATCATTTCCCATATTTTCCTAGCGCTCGTAGGCGTTCGTTTTTTAGTTTTAGGATCTATTAAATCGTAATCGGTACCATTTTTTACGGCATGCATGAAGTCGTCGGTAATATTAATCCCGCTAAATAAATTAAGATTTTTCCGATTAATATCTCCCCCGGTAGGTATTCTCTTAGTAATAAATTCTACTATTTCTGAATGAGTAATATCGAGATAAGCGGCGTAACTTCCTTTTCTAGTTTTTCCCTGTTTATAAGAAGTCACTACGGAATTAATAGGAGATAAGAAAGATACCGGACCGGATGACTTACCGTCAGCCGATCTTACTGAACTCCAATCGGCACCAACTCCTCCGCCTACGATTAAAGACCAACACGTATCCGCTAAATGTTCGATGATACAGTCTATCTTATCCGGAATATGAGAAACGAAACAAGAAATAGGTAAACCCCTTTTAGAAGATTTTCCCGCGTTCGCTAAGATAGGGGAAGAAAACATAAATAATTGAGTGGACGCGTAATCGTAAATTCTTTGCGCGTGTTTTAAGTTATCAGAATAACTAACCGCGGCGCGAGCGAATACTCTTTGAGGAGTATCGTCGTCGTACTGGTAATAATATCCTTCGAGAAGTTTTTTACCGTGTTGGGATAAAAGATTATCTAACTTATTATTAATCGTAATTCCTAAGTAATTTTCCATTTTTTATATACGGGCAGAGAAATCTTTAATATTCAAATAAAATATTGATTACTATCTTTAAAATGGTTAATAAAGAATCGTTAACGATGACCGATCCGGAAACGCATTATAACGAAAAAATCGCGAAAAATAACGCTAGTATTAAAACGTTATTAGCTAAGATAAATAAACTAAAAGAAGAAAACGCACGTTTTAGAAAGAAAAAAAAATTTTTATTAACTCTTTATAAAAGATAAAATATATATTTTTATAAAAAATATATATTTAAATTCTACGTTTTACTAGGGAGGACGTTCTACACAGGGGGCAAATTTTTAAATTATCGTTATTACACCCCTCGCAGACGGTTATATGACCGCAATTACAAAACATTATATTCGGTATAGCTTCTTTGCAAATGACGCATTCTTCTTCTCGAAACGAAGAAATATCGTTTTTTGTAGTCCAATCTTCTTCGGGTAAAGGAGGAATATCCCATATACTTTCAGGCGCGCCTAAAGGAGGATCGTCCCAACTATTATATGGATCGAATACTCAGTCTTCCCAAGAATGCGGAAAATCGTCCGGAGAAAATTCGATACCTTCGAAAATAATACCGAAATATAAACGTCTGACTTTGTTAGTTAACAAAAATTGTAAAAAATCGAACGACAAACAATCGTATCCTTCGTCCATATTTCCTTCGTACGTACTTTCCGATAAATTTAAAGCAAACAATATATTATCTCGCGACACGTCCGCTTTACTAATTTCGTAAAAAACGGCGGGTTTTAATCATAATAACGCTATACCGTAGTTTCTACATTCGACGGGAGGAAATACTATAATATTCGGAGAACGATATTTCCGCCGCCCTAAATAAATCTTGTTTTCGAGCGTTTTAACAAGATGTAAAACGAAAGTGCTTCCTAAATTAGTTAATACTCTCGGCACAACCATTATTCTACGCCTCTTAACCGGGAAAATTTAGAGAATTTCAAAAATAAATTTATAACTCTGCGAGTTATAAATTTTTATAAAAAATTAATAGGTAAAAGACTACTAACGTTTATATTATCTCCAACCTCTTTTTTGATAACGTATATCATTACCCCTTTTAAGAGTTTTTAAGGATTCACTTTGATGCCATTTACTTATCAAATTATTACTAGTTAATCTAAAAGTTAAAAAACATGTATAACAATAGATATTCCTTATAAATGGTATCATATTTAGTATACATTTATGATGTCTCTTGTTCATTCTATCTTCCTCTTCGGTTTCGAAAATTCTCGCGCTTTTACGTAAATTTCCCTTTAATTCGGTCATATACATTTTTACGTAAGGAACATATAATTCCTCTTCGCTGCCCTTATGGTCTTTAGAGTAAGAACGAAAATCTTTCGCGAGGGAAAAATATTTTAAAAAATCATAAAGAACTCCTTTCAATAAGGGGTTGTTTAATAAAAAGTCATTAAATTTTTCTATTATTTCATCTATATATTCTAAGATCGTTTTTACGGAATGACCGTTTAATCTATAATCTATATCAGCTATTAAAACTATATAATTTTCGTCCATCTTTATTCCACGCTTTTTATCGGGAACGCGTTTAAAAAAATTTCAAATTTTTTTTCGTAGGGAAATTTATAACCCGGGAAGGTTATAAATTTTATTATTTTCCTAGGAAGGTAAATAAGGAGACCGGATTTTTTTATTTTTAAAACGGGATACTGGCCGGTTTAGAGATTTTATTTTTTTTAAAAACGGGATACTAGATTTTATTTTTTAAAAAAACGGGATACTAGCCAATTTTTAAGACTTCCCAGAAGGTACATATTATCAACTACTGTTGTGAAAACCTGGGATTATTTGGTAAAGGGTTAACCAGTACTTCGGCCTTCATGTGGGTTGTTCCAATGGTTGGTCCTGCTCATCATGGATTCAAACCCAGAACCTTCGATGTGAGAGTATGATACTCTATCCCTACAACACTGTCTTCCACTGCCTTAAATTTTATTGTTTAGTTAATAACTTTGAAAAAATATACCTGAGGCTGTCTCCTTATAGCTTTCAAATTTGTATACTCTCTGTCCTGAAATTCATTTAAATCACTAGGTGGCAAAGTGGGTGGTGGCAGACAAGGTAAAGGAGGCGGGATTCGATGGTCAAACACATCCTTTTCGTCATTTTCATCTTCTTCCTCCTCCTCCTCTGCTGGGGCCATGCTCTACAAAAGAAAACAAAATGAGCCATGCTCTGGCAAAAGGAGGCTTAATGCATCCCTGTGATGCATGATACCAAGCAAGTCATTACATAATTATGGATCTATAAAATGCATTTTGTCAAACAACCAACTAAATCATGAGGAATATTGGTCCTTCAACATACAGAAAATTGACTGATAGCGAGGCCAAGGTCAGCCTGCACTGACTGTGCAGGCTGCCCTGGGTCAATACTTTTTGCAGATGCATATAGCCCACTTTTCACAGAGCATGGTTCATATATGTATGCATTTGAAATCTTTCCCAAACTCAAACTGCTTTGCCCACCTCTAAGAAGTTTTTTACAAAAAAAAGGGTTGAAGAGAAAAAAAAGAAAAGCTCAAAATTAGCAAATTTGCCAAAGTGTTTTCATGCCTATCTTTTTAGTTAATCTTTAATTATTCTTTTCTTCAGAATTTCTGAATTTTTAACTCTTAAAATCATGTTCACATATTAAAATGCATTTGCCATGGATAGGATTAAAAGGCATTGTGATAAATAAAGAAAATGCTCAAAAGTAACAATTTCCCCATTTGTAATAATCTTTTCTTACATCTCTCGAAACCATCATCATAATCTCATCATGTCCTTTTTTCAATTTAACTCTGTACCAGTAAACCACATTTTAGACATATCCATATTGATATTATTTTTGAAAAACAGTAAATGTGGCTCAACTGTTGAAACTTGAAAGGGTAGAAAACATTGTGGGAAAAGGGGAAAGTGCATTTTCTCATTTACCTACTATGTTTTCAATTTTTTTTTCTTTTTCTGGCTTAAATTAAAAAAAAAAAAAAAAAAACTGAATTGTCTTTTAAAGAATTACAAAGGAAAAGTTAACAAAATAAATTATGATAATAAAATAAAATATCTATTTTACCTGTCTCAGTCGTTTTTCATACATATATTCCTGTTCTTTTTTAGCAGTGTTTTCATTTCCAAACTGTTTTTGAGGTCTTTCTTCCTTTCCATTTTGTCTTTGCTGCTGGTGCTGAAAAGATTGCTGTTGTTGTTGAAGAGGGTAAGTCTGCTGTTGTTGACGATTCACTTGGTCTTGCTGCTTTTGTTGTCTTTGTTGCTGGTCAAAGGCTTGCTGCTGAAGCTGTTGATGGTAAGCTGCTTCCTTTTGTTGCTGATATGCTTGTTGTTGTTGTTGCTGTTGCTGATATGTCTGTTGTTGTTTAATCTGTTCAAATTTCTGTTGTTCTTCCTTCTTCTGATTTACAAGTTGCAGCCACTGTGGATATTCTTGTTCTATGTACTTAAAATATTGTTCCTAAAATACATAATACTGGGTCATAAGTATTTCTGTAGATTCATGGTCTTTACCTAGGTAGTGCATGTAGGGCACATATGCTGATTGGATCAGTACATTAAATTTGTCAAAAAACAGCTTTAGCTCTTTACCAAACAAAAACGCTTTGAAATTGTCCAAGTCCAAAGTAGATGTACTTGCATACAGCAAATTAAATGTGGCTCAAATGATGGAACTAACCTTTAACCCTTTACCACACAATCCCGACTTTTAACGACCCTAAAAGAGAAGCCTTTTGAAAACATTGTGGGAAAAGGAGAAAATGCTGGTAACTAGCATTTTCTCCTTTTCCCACAATGTTTTCTACCCTTCCCAATACAAATTTAAAGTTTTGCATCATGTTCATTTTGTCGTGCTTTCAATTTTGACAAGGCTAAAATTTTGTTGTTTGGTAAAGAGTTTAAAAGGTTGAAAACATTGTGGGAAAAGGAGCAAATATTGGTTACCAGCGACTTTTCCACAATATTTTTAGACACCTCAGCCTCAAGATCATTAAAACTTGGGACTGTGTAGGAAAGGGTCAACTTAAAAAAGATAACTACCAGCATTTTATAATATTGGAGACTGCAACATAAGTGAAAGGAAGGACACAAAAACATAAAAATCAAATCTATCATCTGTACAGTCATCAATGAAATTGAACTTACTTTCATCTGTTTGATTTTTTCTCTTCTTGCCTCGAGACCAGCCATGTTGGCTTCAATTCGATCTAAATCTCTCAGTAATTGTAAATTTCTCTGCTTACTTCTTTTTTCATCCTCACATATCTTTTTCCAATAGCTCTGTAGCTTAACTGCTCGTAGTTTTGCCCTGAATAAAACAGAGTGCATAAAAACTATATTCATCTTGCATATAGACGAGTCAACATCATTTCAAGTAATGCTATATTTCTGTCACATCAAATAGACAGATAAAAAAGCACTATTCAGTGTTACTTAAAATGTTTTTAATCTGGGCATATTATGTGGTTCATTTGATTTTCATTAAACAAATAAAGGAAAAAGAAGGAAGAAGAGAAGGCAGGTATGAGACAGAGAGACAGAGAGGAAGAGGAAAGACAGTGACAGACAGTGATACATCCATAAACTGAAAAAGAGAGAAAATAGGCCTCTTAGCTCTTTACAGTTCAACAAGATTTAGGATATGTTCAAAATAAAAGCATCTGCAGAAGACAAATGTGGCTCAAATAATGGGATTTATCCCTTAAAGAACAGAAAACATTATGGGGGAAAAGGAGAAAATGCTAGTCACCAGCATTCTCTCTTTTTCCAACAATGTTTTAAGAGTCTTCTTCTCCTGGGTCATTAAAACTTGGAGTTGTTTGTTAGAAATTTAAACACTGTAATATTGTAGATGTATTAATAGAATGACAAAAATACATACAGCTTTTGGTCTGACTGAAAATATGCCTGAAGTTGAGCTTCAAGTTTTCTTCTGTGGTTTTCACTGAAAAAGAAAATGTGAACAGACGTGAGAATGTTGACAGGTCTAAGGTTATGAAGAAGTTGAAGTTTGATTTATTGGTAATTTCTGAATTTGAGTCAACACTTGAAACAGGATATGGAAAATCTGTCAACTGTATAAATACACATCCTCACATCTTTTTCTATGTCTTTCTATAGTCAAGTATAGCAATAGAAGTACCAAGGTCATAAATTCCACTAATAATGGCGAGTAGTCATTAAATTCTGGTAAAACAAGTTATTACTTAACTTGCCTTACAGGTGAGTGAGCAACTTTCCAAGGACTTAGTATTGTAATTCTGTAAGATTAGGCAAAAATGCAGATGTATCAGTATTTTCATGACCTACAAGTTTATCATTTGTCTGCTGTCATGAAAATGCAACTGTATGATTTATCTCTAAACAGAAACCATTTAGGTAAAAGACAACTCTGCTGGTTACCTGAATTTTCTCCCTTTCATAGAATGTTTTCAAAAGTCTTCCTCCTAACACTATTAAAAGATGGGATTGTTTGGTAAAAGATTGAAGACTTTACAGTCCTATGTATAGTCTATGTCTATTCTCATACATGTATTTGAGAGGTAGTGGAAATAATAGCATCAACAGCTGGATGACATTTCATGATTTGATGAACTAAAGTGAGCCCTTCAAGTGAGATAGTCAAATATTTGAAATACATAGCTGCAACATAAAATACAAATGGGAGCCATACAGCTTGAACATCTTGTAACAAAATAAACACAGTACAGTTTATTTTGGTTGCCTTCTCCATGCACAATGTCGATGAAAAAGAACGTCAAGAAAATGTGATAAATTTACTGTATTAACTGAATAGACTTTCAGACCACAAGCAGTAGACAGATAAATAAATGACTTTCGTGATAACACAGGGGTAATAGAGTATGATTCTACGAAGTAGACTGGAACTGGTCCTGGTTCGGAACTGGTTCATTGACTGTATGTATGTGAATCACATCCAAATTGATTAAAACACATAAAAATTATCAAACGAATCAAAATCTGTATTTACAGTGCACATACAGGATATCATACTTGAAAAAAAAAACTTTTTTATTGTTCGATTTTTGGTACTAAATCCTCTATGATACATTTTTATATCAGACTTCAAAACATAGATTAATGAATCCCATTTTTTTTTTCCTTAAAATAGATAGTGGTACCCTGCTTTTGTGTAAATACTATACAGTTAGAGAATATGAGCCTGGTTCTCACTCTAGATTATTTATAGATACACAGATGTGAATCTTTGCGGCTAGCTTTAGATAACCTCATTTGTGTTGTCTGTCTATAACTGTAAAACAATGTCATCCCAGTCAAAACAAAGCCCTCTATGTTGAATGCTGCAGATGACAAAGTAGATGCTTGTATAAGTATGGCGAAACCTCTGCAAAAAGGTTGGGAGAAAAGGTTTCAGTCATGCTGGCTGAACATCTTTTCTTTGCTATGGTTTTATGATAAAAGTAAAACCATCCACATTACATAACACTTGCACCCGCATTTTTTTTCTGTGTACCCCTAGTTTAAAGATTTTGCCAGTCCCAAGAGGTGCAAAAAGGCATGCTGAAAAAGGCATGGGAACAATGATGTATAGCCACCTTTCTGAAATTCCATTTCCTTACAATTAGGTCACATATTACTTATTAGAACTGCAAGAAGAAATGGTCATTTTTTTTTTCTAATTTAATGTTTTGTGAAGATTAATCATTAAGCTATTCCTCAAGGACCATATTGTTCCCTGACAAAGTCAATAAAAAGATTGACATACACAGCCATTTAACATCCTTAAGATAGATTGCTCAGTAGGAGCAATCTCTTCATGACCACACTGTTGTTAAAGGTGATGCGATGCAAGACAAAAGTCTTCTGCAGGGGTTTTGGAGTTTTGCTGATTTTTGTCAAAATAAAAATAAGCAATGCTCTGTGAAAAGGGGGTTTAATACATCTGCAAAAGTGTTGACCCAGGTCTGCCTGCATAGGTTACATGGATAAAAACTTTGATATTGGACAATTTCTCTGAATGACAGTCATTTCAACACCTGATCATTTCAACACCCAGTCATTTCGACACTTTCTGGTCATTTTGACCCTTAGTGAAAATTTTTTTCCAAAATTTGGTCAGTTCGACACCCTATTTTCTTTTTTTGGAACATTATTTATATCTGAGTTCATAGACTTTGATTACTCTAAATGTTTACTTTGTGATTTTGTTTTAAGTGTGTGTTCAAAATATGTGTTTTTGTTCTGTATATATAAAGATTCATATAATGGGCATAATTAATTGGCAATGTCAATACTGATAGCTGGTGTCGAAATGACCAAAGTCTTGCTTTTATCACCTAATTTCCTAGACAATTAAAACTACTTTTTTTTTATCAATGTTCTGCTTTTGTATTGATCAGTTACTTCACACAGACCACTGCACCTATCCTTGCTTTCCCCGAGTTTCTTTTAACAGTTATTGCTGTTGTTGAATTGAAGTTAAATGCCGTTTTAACAGCTTAGGTCATATCAAGGCGGTCATTGCACCTACACATGTGTTTCCTGGCTTTCTCACACAAGTACTGGCACAACTTTCTTCCCAAGTCACTAACTACTTTTCTCACATGCATCAGAGGTGAGAGGTATAAAATCGCTAGAAAGAAAGTTTGCTTCAACCGGGTATCGAACCATTCACAACCACCAGTGTAGTATTATGTGGAAGCTGATATAATATAACAACCAGGTCCAAGTCAGATACACTAACCACTGAGCTACCCAGCCTGGCTTTGTTAGAACCACTTTTGTAAAAAGCTGTTTTATTACAAAAGTGGTTCTTACAGGGCTTTCTTTTAACAGTACTCCGCACATTATTCTTTCCAAGCATATGATTCATAGATATAATTTGCAGTGGTCAGAGTCTCGCAAAGACTTGATGGAATGATAAATGAGTTAAATGCTGTTTTCAACCTTCTTTCGATTATTTTGCGGCAACCATTGCATCTATCCATGCTTCCTTGTAGTTTCTTTTACCAGTATTTCAATACATGAGCAAATTCAGCGTAATCCTCAGCTTAGTTGCAGTCCAATTCTGATTTACGCTGCCAACAACCATCTCTACAGTAATATGAAATTTTCTGTCTAAATAGGTCTCATAAATAATTGCTTTGCAAAGCTTATTTTAGTCAGCAGCAATTCAACATGTGGAACAGTGTAGAGTCAAGATTGGACCACAGTTTCTGCAGTTCAATCTCGCCCCACACTGCCGTAAAAATATGGTTGTAAAATCAGTAACACAGAGTCGCATTCGTTAAATCAAACCTTCTGACAACGAAGAAAATCATTAGGCTGCTTTTTAAAGGTTGTGCAGAATCTAGATTGATCAGACCTTTATGCAGTTCGTTCTCAACTTGTATAGATCGTATCTAAAAATTTTAAATGTCTCCTTTAACGATTATGACATTAATCAAGCAGGTGTCATTATAATAGCTGCAATGTTTTGCGCGGTGTGTGACTGGTTGTTTTCACACCTTGGCCAGGTTTTTTGATGGCACGAGCACCTACCGCTGTTGATAATTTCATCAATGACTTTCAACACTGATGATGAAGTGAATCAATAAAAGCAAAGAATAACAATCGGCTGAAAAGAAAAAAAATGGGAGGGGGGTACGGCCGATAGCATAATTGCCCAAAAAAGAGGCCTGGCCTTGCCTGTTGTCTCCTGATGACCACACTTTACACAATTATCTGCCATTACAGTACATAAAACAATGAACCACTACCTTTACAAACTCCTGTTTATTTACAAAACTACAATAATAAACAAACACAAAACATCGTTAACAAATTTAACGTTATTTTTTATCTTTTAATAATCAATTACATTAAAGACATTTCGTTAACAAAATGTTGACTATGACATTCAAATTAAAGCAAAACAGCAATGAGGGGTGTAATTTATGAAAAACAATCAACACATTCAATTCAATCAAACAAAACAATTAATCCAACTTAACCAGCAGTTTGTTTCATAATCATCAGTTATGAAAGCAGCATGAAGGGACATAAAAGTAGATATATATTCGATTATTACTAACAAATAACACAGTATATGTCTTCTGCTTTTAACAACCTCCTCGTGTAGAATTCCACTGATGTATCAACTGAGATAGTTGAGCATTTGCAATAGAACAGCAAAAGTAGTAGACACAAAGATCGGAAAAGAAGCGACTTTGGCTATATATACCGCAAAAATATACCAAAAAATGACCTGTTTATTAATTTTCCGGAAGGGGTGAATCAACAGGTGTCGAAATGACCATGTTATGCAAAAAAATCCTATTGGGTGTCGAAATGACCAAAATAGGGGTCGAAACGACCAAAAACTATTGAAATGACCGGGTGTCAAAATGACTGGATACCATTTCTCTGCATGTCCATTTTACCTCAGGATCCAGTCGGTTCTTAGATAAAATAAACTTAAAGAATCTATATTTATCTCATGCTTTGCTTGGTTTCATGCATTAAACCCCTTTTGCCAGACCATGGCTCAAATATGACTGCAGTAAGGCTGTACAGTAGCGGTTTATTGGAACAAGCACAGGTGAACGGCGAGCGACAGTGTAAATCCTGTATTACACACTAATATACTGAAAGGTAAACAACTTGTGATGTATTTTCAATACCCAAGTCACGAATTCCATGCCGTTTACAAGTCATTTCAGAACCAATATTAACATCCATAGTACCAATGGATAGTGGAAACATTATTCTACAAGAAAATCATGTCGCAATTTGAGCCATTTCAAGTTGCTAAGAAAAATCTAGCTCGAAACTGTCAAACAACCCAACTCGGAAGAGATCTGATTGCATTGAATCCCGAAAATTTTCAAGAGATAAAACCCATTTTCAACGCGAAAAATGTCCTTTCTCATGCAAGGTGCATTTGAAGCCTACAAATTTAAAAGTATATCTGCACTGAAAATAGAACTTCAATATGTTTTTGTGTTGTACGAAGCTTTTTTTATTGGAAAATGTCCAGCCGTGTAAACTGTCATCCTTTATGGCCTACTTAGCATGCTTTTGTATCGCGTTTTCTCACTGGGCGGGTCCAGACACACCTTCATCGATAACCAATGAGAAAACGTTTTGAAAAACAAACCGAGCATGCGCAGTACGTCAAAATGGTAGGCAGCTGAGCGCTGGACAGATTTACCGATGAAAAAAAGGATCGTACAGCCTATTCACATCAAATACTTTAATGTTTCAGGTTTATATGCCTTATTATTGCTGGACCCGAAATGATACCTGTCAAATATTCAACGGCTTTCACATTGAAAAAGGGTTTTATCTCTTGAAAATTTTCGCGATTCAATGCAATCAGATCTCTTCCGAGTAGGGTTGTTTGACAGTTTCGAGATAGATATTTCTTAGCAACTTGAAATGGCTCAAACTGTGACATGATTTTCTTGTAGAATGTTTCCGCTATCGATTGGTACTGTGGATGTTAATATTGGTTGTAAAATGACTTGTAAATCGCATGGAATTCGTGACAGGGGTAATGAAAATACATCATGAGTTGTTTACCTTTCAGTATATTAGTGTGTAATATAGGATTTACATTGTCGTCGCCGTTCACCTGTGGGAACAAGTAGCATCTTGTTTCCACGGATGCGCTAAAATAAATATGCACTTTTGAGTCACTTCACTAAAGATTCAAAGAAAACAATAAAGCAAAGAATATTCAAAGAAAAAATGGCGATTAAAATTCATCTACTGACTTGTTGTGCATAGAATCTAGTAAATCTTTCTGTTTCTGATAGTAATCGACGTTTGCCGACGCCATTTGTAAATAAATATGCCGAATTTATCTCCGCGTTGAAGATTCGATACTTACCGCATCGCGTACCGTAACTTTTCGATACTAGCTTATATTTCTTCTGTTCTATAATCTAGAAGAAATAACTTTTTATGCGTGTCGTATAATGACTTACCAATATATTTTGAAATCGAGAAAATATGAAAATCAATTATCTGTTCCCACTGATATCGTTGGCCAATTAATAATCTTTTGGATGAGATGTTAAACTGAGGTCCCCGGTGACACCGCTATACACCAAGCACCTTAACTCTTTACCAAAAGACAAAATTTGAGACTGGTCCAAATTGAAAGCATTTGCAGACGACAGAATTAATGCGAATGAAAAATTAAAACTTGTTTCGGGAAGGGTAGAAAACATTATGGGAAAAGGAGAAAATGCTGGTTACCAGCATTTTCTCCTTTTCCCACAATGTTTTCAAAAGCCTTCTTTCTCTGGGTCATTAAAACTCGGGATTGTGTGGTAAGGAGAACCAGGGCCATTTGAGTGTGTGGGTTAAATTCCAATGAATGGCTGGCCAACAAAAAATTACTACCTGTAATAGTTTTTCAGATATGTTAAACTGAGGTCGCGTGACAGCTTTATACACAAAGCACCTAAAAGAACAAGGCATAAGTTACGATGGGTTTTATCTGTATCTTGCACTATCCCCAGTATATAACATAACTCAGGGTCATTAACAGCCTTCTTGGGGCGTTGGTGTAAAATCAGCCTGTATTGAAATTGCATACCTCATATCAAATATGCAATGTTTGCTCTATATTTTCTACTATGAGAATATATTGCAGCTACAGGTACTTGCCCTCTCAGACTGTGAAGATTAAGATCAGACTTCAAAGAACATATAAACTGATCTTGTATTAACCCTCAAAGCCCTGGCACTGGGTAAAATATTGCTTTTGGGGCCAGTGTAGATCCAAAATCAGACTGCACAGAATGTGCACTGAATATGCAATCTAGGATCTACCCTGTCTGCTACTTTGTTTGATATTCTCTTAAAAACAATTTTGAAATAGCAATAAAACAAAATTTCAGCATGCAAAATTGGAAACATCCTTAAATTACTGGGATAATCAACATCAAATTTGATTTAAAAAAAAAAAAGAAAATATTTGGATGAAAGGACAAATTTTCTCATAAGAAGTAATTTATCCTCTAGGTGCAGTAATATTAAGAGTGGTGTGCTGTAGGAAAAAATAAGTCACCTGCAGTAAGTAATGTGTTTAATCTTTACCTTATGATAAAATCTTTAGACTTGACATTGAAAGTATTAATTTGCAGACAACAAAATAAATGTGACTCACAAACTGAAATTTGTTTCTGGAAGAGTAGAGAAACATTTTGGGAAAGGGAGAAAATGCTAGTTGCCAGCATTTCCTCCTTTTTCCACAGTGCTTTTAAAAGAATTCTTCCAGAGGTGGTTAAAACTTTGGAATGTGTGGTATAGGGTTAAACACATTTTTATACCCTGATGTCTAAAGCATTTGATGCAGACAACATTAAATTTTGAAACTTTACATTTGAGGGGCTGAACTGGACTTTAGTTGTGGCCAGTGTAGACTGAGATCAGACCTCGAAAGAAAATGCAGTCTGATCTTGTCTATCGACACTGATCTGCTCATTTGCTACATATTCTGATCAAAATAGTTTTGAAATATCAGCATATTCTGCACTAACTGAGAACAGCCATTTCATTTTTAGCATGACAAAGATTAACCCTTTAGTGCCATAGGAGTTGACAGGGGCTTTTGTGGTCATCAGAGATGATGAACATGCAGGCTGATCTTTGATCTGTATTTACCAGTTGTTTAACCCCTTACCACACAATGCTGTCTTTTAACGACCCTGGGAAAGAAGCCTTTTGAAAGCATTTTGGGAAAAGGAGAAAATACTGGTAACCAGCATTTTCTCCTTTTCCCACAGTGTTTTCTACCCTATCAAAAATTGTGCCACTTGAGCCACAATGAAATTGTTATCTGCAAATGCTTTCAATTTGGACAAGGCTAAAATTTTGTCGTCTAGTAAAGGGTTAAAAATCTTTCTGAGTTTCAGTGGATTGTATTTTTAGCCCTAAAAAGTGGTTGAGTTTGTTATTTTAAATTTAGTTCTAAAAAAAGATAATACAAACTGGGAAAAAATGCCCAGCACTTACACTTTTTCCATTGGTGGTGGCATAAAAAGTTCACTTGTGTTGTGTATGAAAAGAACCTCACATACGATGCTTTGTTCATAGCTGGCTTTAGTTATTTGACACTGTTAGACAAACTTGTCTCTTTGAACAGTTTACCAAACAATCCAGTGTTATGATGACCTTGAAAAAGAAGGCTGTTATAAACACTGTAGGAAAATGGTAAATGCTGGTAGTCAACATATTCTCTATTGTATCACATTGTTGGAACCTTTAAAACAAAAATTCCATCAATTGAGTCATACTTGATTTATCACCCGCAAATGATCTCAGTATGAATCAGTCTTAACCCATTACCACACAATCCCGACTTTAACGACCCCCAGGAAAAAGCCCTTTGAAAAAATTGCGGGAAATGGAGAAAATGCTGGTAACCAACATTTTCTCCTTTTCCCACAATGCTTTCTACCCTTCCCAAAACAAAAAATATTTTTTTGCATCAGGTTTATTTTGTCGTCTGCAAATGCTTTGAATTTGAACTAGTCTAAAATTTTGTCATTTGGTAATGAGTTAAATTTTGTTCAATTAAGGAGTTGGTTAACCCTTTACCACACAATCCCAAGTTTTAACGACTCGTTGAAAGAAAGCTTCTGAAAATATTATGGGAAAAGGACAAAATGCTGATCACCAGCATTTTCTCCTTTTACCCCAATGTTTTCCACTCTTTCAAAGGCATATTTATAAAAATAAAACTAAATTTGTCATCTGCGAATGATTTCACGTTGACTAAACAAATTTTGTTGTTTGCTGAAGACTTAAGCCTTTACTACACAAATGCAAGTTTTAAGGTGGAGGCTTATTAAAACATTGTGGGAAAAGGAGAAAATGCTGGTAACTAGCATTTTCTCTTTTTCCCACAATGTTTTCTACCCTTGCAAAGAATTTCATGATTTGAGCTACATTCAATTTGTCCTCTGCAGTTTGCAATTTGTCCTCTTTGTTCTTTGCTTTCAGTGTTGGCTATAGTCTAAAATTTTGTTGTTTAGTAAATAGTTAAAAAGATTCCGTAAATTACCATGTCTCTAGGGCAGCCATCACTGTCAACTGAAACATGATCTCATCATCTTATTGCAGTCAAATAGGTTAGTGAAGGGTCACACCCAAAATTTGGCCCATTTAGTGCCTATGGGTTGAGTTTCTGCTGGGCCACGCCAAAGACCTTAACTCTTTACTAAACGACAACAAATTAATTGTGACTCAGCTGATGATTTCTGTCTTTGATAGGACAGAAAACATTGTGGGAAATGGAGAAAATGCTGGTTACCAGCATTTTATCCTTTTCCAATAATGTTTTTAAAAGCCTTGTCAGGGTTGTTAAGACTCTGGATTGTGTGATAAAGGCTTAATTATCATAGAATCTCATGTTTAAAAGACCCTGAGGAAGTTTCTTTGCATGTTTTATAATGTTTTCTATATTTCAAGCTCTGCCCACAAGGAAGAGGCCTGTAGAAAACATTGTGGGAAATGGATAAAATGCTGATTATCAGCATTTTCTCCTGTACCCACATTGTTTTCTATCCTTTTTAAGAGAAGTTTCATAGTTTGAGCTAGGCTGTGTTCCTACCATTGCAAATGGGATTAAATGGATTTCTCTGTGAACTGCAGAAATATGGGATTGATAAAAAATCTACCAGTTACACAAAATAAATATATCTTTTATTATTGAAACATGATTAAATGGACCCTATTTTGACAATATATGTAAATGATAGCTTTCATTGGGTGAATATTTCAAAGACTGGAGTGAGTAAATAATGAATTGAACAATGAGAGGTAGTTATGCCACATCAGTAATCAACCTTTGGAGCACCAAATTAACCCTTTACCACACAATCCTGACTTTTAACAACCCTGAGAAAGAAGCCTTTTGAAAACATTGTGTGTAAACCAGCATTTTCTTCTTTTCAAACAATGTTTTCTACACTTCCCAAAACCCATTTCAATTTTTGAGTCATATTTGTTCTCTGCAAATGCTTTCAGTACGGTGTAGTCTCAGACTTAGTTGTTTGGTGAAGAGTAAAGGTATTGACATTTTTTGATAAGGCAGAGGAATCTAGGACATTTTGGCAAGTGGAAGATTTGGCCCCAATGTATTGGCGTTGGACATTTTGGCCAACCAAAATTTACAGTAAGGACGTCTTGGCCAAAGTATGTCCAACATATTTTTTAGACTATTTTTCCTTTTTTTTTTTTTTATTCAGTCATTTCAACTATCATCAACCCTCTTTTTATGTGTCATTTTATCTGTTGACACAAGAAGACACAGTTAAAACAGTTTCTGCTTCTGACAAGATATTTTCAGACTATTTTCCTTTTTAAGCCATCTTATACGTTGTTAAATGTATTGCAAGTAAAACTCCTATCACCTCTCTCTCTCTCTCAACAACAATACATTGTGCTTATCAATACACTGTGTTTTCTAATAAATTAACATAAAAAAATAAATCCAAAAGAACAAATTTTCCCATTTTAACAAGCCACCATATTTGACTACATAGAACATCCTACCTGCAAATTTTGGCTGGCCAAAACAACTAGGCCAAAATGTTTGCTGGCCAAAACGTCTGTGCACCACAGTATAGAGCCATTATCAGGACTTTTTTGTGTTCGAAAAAATCTATTAAAGTATCAGTGTAGTTGAAAAATTGGACTGCATGCTCTTTGCAGTCTGATCTTGATTTATACTGTCTGCAAACCTGACGTAAGTCATGTGTGGCACTCCTAGAGTTGAAGCTGTTCTTGGCATTACTGGTAAACAGTTTAACCCTTGTCTAAATTGAAAGCATTTGCAAACGACATTTCAATGCGGCTCAAATGGTGCAATTTTTCTTTGATTGGGTAGAAAAAATTGTAGGAAAAGAAGAAAATGCTGGTTACCAGCATTTTCTGCTTCTCCCCCAATGTTTTCAAAAGGCTTCATTCCCAGAGTCGTTAAAAGGTGGCATTGTGCAGTAAAGGGTTAAAGATGTGGCATCCAAGCACTAAGAGAGACTTCAATGCAGAATTAGGCAACATGCATAATACTGTCAAGCATGCATAGTATGGTCAAATTTGTTTTGCAATCTTGTCTTATACAAAAAAGAAAATAATTAATCCATCAACTTTAGTTGAAAACTGAACACCATAATGAAGAATGAAATCAAAAATTAACTTGGTATGTTTACTGTTTTTCAAAGTAACCTACTTTGAAAATTTTATGCATTTATTCATTCTTGAATCCAGTGCATGAAACAGTGTGCCAGCCCTTCAGGTGACATTACCCTCAACTACCAGGTTATAGGGTGGGTAAACTCCTCTCCACTCTCATAGCGCATGATATGTAAAGAGTCTTCCAAAACAGGTAACAGCCAGAAGTTAAAAGAAGCTAGGTCTGGACTCTAGGGAATGGGGGGGGGAGGGTGTGCTTGTATGTTAAGTTTTTGCAAAGTTTCTAGTACAAATTGCGCTTCATGAGCTGGAGCGTATGGTGTTTATGTGATGTATTTGTATAATGCAGGCATAATACTCAGTATTGACTGTAGTATGTATAGGCACAACACACTTTTGAAGAAAACTTCAAGAAGAGAAAAACATTATACACATTACTTACTTTATCAACTGACTTGGAGAGTATGACTTAAACATGGGATGGCAATGTTTGATGTTTCCATACACTGCTTTATTGTTTAGATTTTAGTTTGTAAAAGTGTGCCAGTATTTCATTCTGTGCTACAGTGCAATCAGTATAAAGTTTGACCCAGCTATCTTTATGCATTCCAAAATTTTTTAATTGATTTGATCTAAACCCCCATTTGCTTGCTTGTCAGTAGCAGAAACACCCATCCACACAAACATAAGGCATTCCAAGTTTGTCAGTAAAAATCCTTTAGTCACCTTCCATATGAAATGCTTAATGTGTCAGCTATTTCCCTGACAGTAACTGTGCAAATATTGCTCTACATGCTGCTGTATATTTGCAATGACTTTGTCAGTTACTGATGTTGATGGATATTCAGATTTAAGGTCATCTTTAACCTTTGCCTTTCTCCAAATTGTCACATGTATGTATAAACACAATATGTCTTGAAGGCAGAGTCCCAATATACTTTCTCTTAATAGGCTTTCAATTTCTGATAAAAACTTTCCAAGTTTATCTTAAACCTTTATAATTACTCTCTGCTTAAATAAAACTGCCTGATATTGTGCACCACTGATGGTTAAGTGTTAAACAATTTCACCACTTCTACAATCTTTTCAAAAGCATTCTGAGTCGGAGACATGAATAGACACCCTGCACATTTGAAAAAGACTATAAACAATCTGTCATTTTTTAACAGCAATGACTGCCATCTTTTTCAGCATCCTCTTCAGATGGTTACACTGGTCTTCGAGTTTATAACACCTGGACACAGCTTCTTTCTTCTGCCCCTCTACCTTGTATAGGGCATCCATCAAATCAGCATTGTCCTTGTACAATTCTACCACCAGAGCATTCCTTTTTTCTCCTTTATCAAACTGAAACATGTAAAATTGCAAGATGTCTTTAACCCCTTACCATTCTATCGTGAGTTTAAACGACCCTAGGGAAAGAGGCTTTTAAAAACCTTGGGGGAAAAGGATATCATGCTGGTAACCAAAATTTTCTCGTTTTCACACAAGGGTTTTCTGTCCGTTCAAAGACAAACACCATTATTTCAGCCACACTGATTTTGTCATCTGCAAAATGCTCTCAATCTGTCCAACATTTTTTGTTGTTAGGTAAAGAGTTAGCCTTTTATTCCGTCTATCATGTTGCAGGTAACAATACATTGTTTAATCCATTCAAATCAAGAAAATTTAATGAAATGAATAGTCATTTAACCCTTAATTAAATAATCTCAACTTTTAATGACCTTGACAGAGTAGGATTTAGAAAACACTGTTGGAAAAGGAGAAAATGCTGGTAACCAGCATTTTCTCCTTTTCCAACAATGTTTTCAGCCCTTTCATAGATGCAACCCATAATTTAAGCAACATTTTATATGTCGTCTCAAAGGGGTTTCAGGAAAACCAGTCTTAACCCTTTAAAACAAAATTCCGACTTTTAACGACCCTGTAAAAGAGGCTTTTTGAAAAAATTGTGGGAAAAGGAGAAAATGTTGAAAACCAGCATTTTCTCCTTTTCCCACAATGTTTTCTATCCTTTCCAAAACAAATTTCAAATTTTCAGTAAGACTTTGTTATTTTGCTGTCTGCAAATGGTTTGTTTTTGGACCAGTCTATATTTTTGTTGTTTGGTAAAGACTTTAAACTAAAAAAAGAAATTATGCATGAAAAGAAGTCCAGGGAAACACTGTAGCAAATGGAAATAGTGCTCACTTGAGTTCATTCTGAATAATTTTCAATGATTTCTATAAAGGTCATGATGATTTTATGGAGTCTTAAGCAATGGAAGAAATAACAACAAACCTGTTCCTTGAATTTGTCAATCTGACTGTCCAAGACTTTCTGTAATGTCTGTAATTGTTGTACAAGTGATTCCTTCTGGCTTTCTAAAGAACTCACAGTTTCTTTGTGTTTCTCTTCATTCTCTGTTTGCAGAAATAGAAATGAAAAATTAATACACTGCACTGGTTCATTTTCAAATTTCTACAGCTATTACTAGTCAAAACATAACAATAATTTGTGAAATACTCAAAACAAAAAGTCCTCTTTTGAAATCATCAACTCTTTACTACATGACAAAATTGAAAGCATATTGATAGCATTTGCAGATGATAAATTTGATTTGATTCAAATGATTTATTCATCTTTGGAAGAGTAAAAAACATTGTGGGAAAAGGAGAAAATGCTGGTTACATGCAGTTTCTCCTTTTCCCACAATGTTCTTAAAGTCTTTCTTTGAAAGGGCAGTTAAAATTTGTGGTTGTGTTGTGAAAGTTAATCTTAAGTCTGCACCTCCTGAAGCTTAACTTGCAGTATATGAAATTGAAAACATCCTTGTTAAATATGGATGATCAAAAAAGGATTGATAAACACATTTGAAAAAAGAACAGTTGCAAAAGAAGAAATTGCTCGAAACCAGCAATTTCTCCTTTTGCCACAAAGTTTTCAAAAGAAGTCCCTGCAAAACAGAAAAGTCAGTACGTGGAAATGTGTTTAAATCCTTACCAAATGTGAAACTTTTGAACTTGTCCAAACCCAAATTGGATGTGGCTCAAATGGTTGGATTTCTCCTTGATACGGTAGAAAACATTGTGGGAATAGGAGAAAATGCTGGTAATCAGCATTTCCTACTTTTCCGACAATATTTTCAAAAACCCTTCTCACTTGGGTTTATTAAATTTGTGACTGTTTGGTAAAGGGTTAATTCTTTAACACATGGCAAAATTTTGGACTCTTCCATATTAAAAAAGAATTTGACAGCACCAAATAAAGTGTAGCTAAAACAGTGTGATACTGTTATGTATTTGCAAGAGTAGCAAACATACCAGTTGTGGGAAAAGAAGATAATGCTGGTTATCTGCATTTTCTCCTTTTCCCACAATGTTTTCAAAACCCTTTTGCCAGAGGGTAGTTAAAAACGGTGAGTAAGATTAAAGTAACACAGACAAAAATGTTTATGAAAAAAAAAAAGCCATTTTGTCAAAACATCACACAGAATCATCTGAGCTGTACCACTTATTTGATCATACCTTTCAATATATTATTTGATATCTCTTCTTTAGATGTGACTGCCTGCTGCATGTCCCTCAGTGAGCGTTGATTATCTACCAGATCTATCTGTAGTTTCATGTATTTTTCTAAATCCACCATGTTATTGGCTTGGTCCTTCCACTGTTGCAGCTGCCTGATGTGTTGTGATTGGCTGACAGCAAAGTTGGAGGTAGCTTCTAGTAACTGAAACAGTGGTAAATACACGTATATATATTAATATTTACACATTATCCCCTGCATTATCAGCCTGACTTGCTCAAGTGGTTGAGCACATAGTTTGTAATCTCAGGATACTGCATTGCAGGTTGTTGGTTTGATTTCTGGGGGTGGCCACTTGAATCCTAGTAGTCCTAAGCCTGAGACTTTAAAATCTAGGTTCCATATGACAGTGCTGTACATCAAGCACCTTAACTCTTTACCACACGACAAAATTTAAGATGCAACCAAATTGAAAGCATTTGCAGACGACCAATTAAATGTAGTGCAAATAATGATTTTTGTCTTTGATAGGATAGAAAACATTGTGGGAAAAGGAGAAAATGCTGGTTACCAGCATTTTCTCCTTTTCCCAGAATGTTTTCAAAAGCCTTCTTCATCAGGGTCGTTAAAACTCGGGATTGTGTGGTAAAGGGTTAAAAAGCCAGGTGTATCTTAAGATGAGTTTTGTCCTCTGTCTTGCTCTATCCCCCACATCATAAAATAACCAACAGCCATCTGTGGCATCATCCATATGGACAACCCTCTGCAACAACAAATAAACTCAGATAGGAGGACCATTAGCCATACAGCTCTCACCTGATGTCTTAGTGACCAACTTTGTGACCCATTCATACACTTAACCAAGATAATATCAAGGCCAACATTTCCACTGATTTTCATGAGTATCAAACATAAGATGTGGCATCTAGAGTGCACACAAGGTTTTTCTAAAATTTGTTCCGATGACCTACATTTTGTCCTGATGTGATCCAATTTCACACTTGTCAGAGATACTACCAAAACAGACCTTCTGACCAACTTTAATGAAAACTGCGCTGAACATGTGGCCTCCAGGTATACATAATTTTTTTTTTTTTAAATATTTGTCCCAGTGACCTGTTTTTTCACCCAACATGACCTAATTTTCACCCTGTCCAAGATGTTATCAAGATAAACATTCTCACCAACTTTAATGAGTATTGGACTGAAAATGGCTTCCACAGAGTACAAAAGGTAATTGTTAATGTTTGGATGCCAGACAATGCATGATCACCAAAGCCCACCTTCAACACTTTCTGCTCAGGTGAGCTAGAAACAAACAAACATAATGTACCACCTGCAGATACCTTGTTTTTAAGCTGCAGCTCAAAAGTTTTGAAAATATTCTGGTAAAGGAGGAAATCGCTTGTCACAAGCAATTTTTTCTTATACCATTATATTTTGGATTGTGTTCAAGCTCTCTGACAGGCCATTTAGCTGCACAAATTTTACACACCTTATCACTAACTGTCTGCAGCTGTTGCTCCAGTTGTTTCTTTTCTTCTAATACTTTGGTAAGATTACCCTGGAATTTAAAAGAAGTGAACTTAGTGTATAATTGCTTTTTTGTTTGTTTGTGTTGGAGTTTAACACCGTTTTAACAGCTTAACAGGTTATATCATGGTGCTCAGTGCACCTACACATGCTTTTCCTGGCTTTCTCACACCCCAGTACTGACACAACTTTCTTTCCAAGCCACTGACTGTTTTTCTCACATGCATCAGAGGTGAGAGGCAAAAAATTGCCGGAAAGAAAGTCTGTCTCAACCCACAACCACCAGGTCATGAATCAGATACCCTAACCACTGAGCTACCAAGCTGGGCGTGTGTAACTGCATGAGTATGAAAAATGGCCAAAAATATCAAACTATTCTGTCCTGGAATTTCTCTGTCATGTCATTTCTATGTCACATTCTTTTGGCAAAGAGTACATGCTGGTAAATCTGTAATAATCATTGAAGTTATGACATGCTTTTTGAGAAATATAGATCTTACATGAAAGTAACTTTCCAGTAATTGTTCAGAGGAAGCATTTTCTCCTTCTTGCTAAAATATTTCACATACATTCATGAATTAAATCCATATTAATGTTAATTGTCCACATTCTACGAGGATGTTTTCAAAGCCCTTGCTGTAAAATTTGTTTTCAGAGTTGGTGAGCCAAGATTGAAGGAGAGTCCAGGTACATTTTCCTAGTCTTGTACTCTTTGGGACAAAGACTACATCATGTGGGTCATCTGGTGTTCTACTGTAGTATTTTCAAACCATTACATTAACCCTATACCACACAATCCCAACTTTTAACAACCCTGAGCAAGAAGCCTTTTGAAAACATAATGGGAAAAGGAGAAAATGACAGTAACCAGCATTTTCTCCTTTTCCCACAATGTTTTCTACCCTTCCCATAACAAATTTCAATATTTTAATCACAATTATTTTGTCATCTGCAAGTGCTTTCAATTCAGACCAGTCTAACATTTTACCTTTTGGTAAAGAGTTAAGCCACAAATCATAAAATAAAAAGAATGTCTCTACTAGGCTCTATCTGGTAACAGCACTTTTTGAAATGGTTGGATATCATACCTTCTCAGTATGTTCTTCTTTACTGGCAGTATTAGCTTTGGTCAGCTGTTCTTTAAGGTTCTTTGCCAGATTGGATACTTTATCTCTTTCCTTGCTCACATCTTCATACTTTCTCTGGTGGAAAAAAGACATTGACCATTTACAGGATGACAAAGTATATCCAGAAGACACAGTCAGTGTGGCTCAATTGATGGAATTTCTATTTCACGGGTAAGAACATTGTGGGAAAGGCAAAAATACCAGTTACCAGTACTTTCTTTCCATATTACGCAATGTTTATGAAAGTCTTCTCCCTCAGGGTCCTTAATATACTGGATCATTTGGCAAAGTGTTACACCCTTGTCTTGTATATTTGAATCCTCAATTTATCAAACATGCTAAGAAGAATTCCATTTTATTCAAAACTCTAGCCTGAAAAGAATTATCTTTTTGATTGCATACCAGCCATTAAAATTCCTTTGACTTTAGTGTTTGGTGTTAATATTCTTTGTAATATTATACATACATCATATAATTTTGGACACATTCATATTTGAATAAAATTAATTTGATACAAATGATTTGATTTGCCTTTGATAGGGAAGAAAACATTGTGGAAATCTGAGAAAACGGTAACCAAGGAAATGCTGGTTACTAGCATTTATCTCAATGTTTTCAAAAGCCTATTCAGGGTTGTTAAATTCATGATTACTTTGTAAATGGTTAGGCTATTTCCATATGATGTATGTTTCAAAATAGAATAATCTACAAATAGATCGTTTCTTCTGTTAGTACACAAATAGTGCTTGAAAGCTTGTACCTCAAAATGTGTCCGAAACTAGTAGATATCTCTGAATGGAATAACTAGAGTAACTGTAGAAACTGACAGAAAGAAGTAACTGTGGTAATGCTAACTAAATCCATTTGCTTTCTAAGAATAATGAATTGCCCTCTACCTTCACACTGCATGTCAAACAAACCCTGTCATACACCTGCCATTGCAACATTTTTTACTATGCCAAACACAATGTACTGTTTAAATCGGTACAGCGTCCTTCACCAATACATCACAAATTAAAATCCAAAGATAGAAGGCTCTAGCAAACATTGTAGAAAAAGGAGAAAGTGTTATCCCTCTTTCCAACATTGTTTTCAACCTCAAATTCCCATAATAGGAGACAACTTTAATTGCCTGAAAAAGCTTTCAATATTGTAAACTAAAACATTGTCATCTGGTAAAGCATTACGTAACCGTGAATAGTATCCTTGACCTTTGACCAAGGTGAGCCAAATTTATAAAATTTCTTCTGTGGATCACAGAAAATCCAAGCACAAGTGTTGTCAACCTTTGTCAAAAGGTTTGAAGAGAGAGAGCCAAAGTTATTGTGCTGAAAGACAGTATGAAATAAAACCATTTCCCAAACCACAGTGTCCAATTTTTTATAAACCTGTAAAAGTTTGTATTTGTCCTTGTATCTCTGAGCATCCTTCAGCTCTCTCTCAGACTGATTAAACTTAGCTTCCATATCTGCCAATCTCTCTTGTGTATCTAATAAAGTCTCCTCAAGGGCATTCTGGCCAATACTCATTTGCCCAAAGTCAAACTGCCCAAAACAATACATGGAGAATTAAAAATCTGAACAGTAACTCCCTAGATGACAAGCTATAGGGATTATTTCTACATATAGAAGCGATAAAAATAGTTCCTTTTCCCACAGTGTTTTCAAGAGCTACATCCTGCCATTGCATCCAATGATTGTGTGCCTTGTAATACCCTTTATAAAACCTTTATGATTTAAACCATAAATCACTTACACTAGCACAAACCCTAACACAACAGTTTGAGTCTCAACCAGACAACAAAATTTTAGACTTATCCATATTAACCCTTTACCACACAATCCCGACTTTTAACGACCCTGAGAAAGAAGCCTTTTGAAAACATTGTGGGACAAGGAGAAAATGCTGGTAACCAGCATTTTCTCCTTTTCCAACAATGTTTTCTCTCCTTCCCAAGACAAATTTCAATTTTTTTTTAGTCGCATTTATTTTGTCGTCTGCAAATCCTTTCAATTTGGACTGGTCTACAGTTTTGTCGTGTGGTAATGAGTTAAAACATTTGCAGATGACAAATCGGTTGTGACTCTGATGCAAGAATTTGTCTTTGAAAGGAAAGGCATCAATGTGGGAAAAGGAGAAAATGCTGGTAACCAGCATTTTCTCCTTTTCCTACAATGCCTTAACCCTTTAGCACAGAGTCTTAAATTTTAACAAACCTGACAGAGAGGGCTTTCAAACCATTGTGTGAAGGAGAAAATGATGAGTAGAAAGCTGGTGAGGAAAAAGACCAAATGCTTGTTATCAGTATTTTGTTATCTCCTAAAATGTTTTCTACCTAACCACAGACAAATCTACCACACTTTATTTGTCATAAGCAAATGCTTTGAATTTGGACAAGCATAATTTTAACAGTGTGATAAAGGGTTAAACACAGTATTGTTTAGTAAATAGATATAAGACATTTAAAACGCTATACCTGCAGAAGTGTGTATTTGTCAGCCATATCAGTGACTTCTGCTAGTTTATGCTCTGTGTCTACCAGTCTTTCTTCCAGCTCTGACTTCTCCTGTGTGAGTTCATTAATTGCTCTCTAAAAGAAAGTGAAAAAAAAAAAAAGCTTGTAAATTTTAACTATTCTTTTACATGACAGCATTGCCAAAGAACTAATAATTGACTGATTGAATGGTCTTTTTGTTCAATAATATTTCAAGCTAAGTTAGACCTACTCAGGATTAGCAAAAGTACCACACCGGAAAATAATATTTAGAGTACATTGTTTGATAGCATGAAAATATTCAGGGAAAAGGAGCAATTTCTTGTAACTAGCTAGTGCTTCTTCTCTCACAATGTTTTTGAAAAGCTATCTTTAGCAGGAATGTTTCATAACTGTTTCATAAAAGGTCATAATTGTACCATAATGGGTTAACTCAATACCTTATGACCTCAAGGTGGATGACTTTTGAAAACATTGTGGGAAAAGGGCAAAATGCTGGTAACCAACACTTTTTTCCTTTTTCCAAAATTTTTTCTATCATTTCAGCCAAAAATAATCTTTTGAGCATAATTTAAAATTTTCAATGCTTTTGACAAATCTGAAATTTTGCTGTGTGATAATGGTTAAATATATTTTGACTTACTTTGTGTTGTAAAGCTAAAACTCACCTGAGCATGTTCAGGTATACTTTGATCCCTTTTCAGTGAACTTTTTTCATGGTCAAGAGACTTGATCTGCTTCTGTAGAGAAAAGAAAACAATAGTAACCTATTCCAAAACAACAAATTGTTGACTCTTCTAAATTGAAAGTAATTCTGGACGGCAAATTCCAAATTTGTACAATAGAGCTGCAGTCCTCAAATACGGTAGAAAACATCATGGAAAAAAGAGAAAATGCTGATTACTAGCATTTTCTCCTTTTACTACAATGTGTTCAAAATCAAAAACTTTCAGGGTCATTAAAACTCAAGATTGTGAGGTAAGTATTGTGTCATAAAGGAGAACATTATCAGACAGAGATCAGAGCACCAGATACGAGGGGGTGATGGTATTCTAAATCCATTATTTCTCTTCCAAACCCTATGTTGTGGGTACTCATTAGAATCATCTCGATGAGAAAATTCTAATGAGTACCCATAACATAGGGTTTAGTGGAGAATGACTGATATTTTCAATTTTGAAATCTAAATCACTCCCTCTATATGGAACTCTGAGAGATCAAAAAGATATTAGCCGTAAAAATTTTGTCTAAAAAGCATAGTGACATGTGAGAGGGTATTTTCTTACTCATTAGAGCAGTTTATAGACCCAATGAAGATTCTGAGAAAATGAAACCTGGTACGTATAACATCAAGGCTGCTTTTGTCAAAAGCGCTTTTGTAAAGCAGACAGTGCAGATAAAAGATAAGACTTCACATTTTGTGCAGACTGATCTTGATCTACACTGGCTGCTCAACAATATAAAATCATAAACAGAGGCATTGACAGCTTCCATTTAGTAATTTGTATAAAAGAATAAAATACAAAGAAACAAAGGATCACCAACAATATATGTATGAGCCATGCGCTGTGAAAATGTGGTTAAATGCATCTGCAACATCTGTGCAGGTTGACCTGGATCGAAATTTCTTGCTCTTGTTAAATTTCCCGCATGTCAAAGAACAACTCATGGTTTAGCAGGTTTGTAGACACAATAGATCAATATTATTTGACAACTCACTTTGTATAATGCATTACAAAAATGTACTAAATCCCCTTCTGCCCGAGCACTGCTCATATGTATAGCCATTTACCTCAAGTTCATCCACTTTACTAGCTTTTTCCTTGAGACTGAAGTTTTCATTCCTTAGACCTGTAAGTTGTTGTTCTAGACCAGCTTTCTCCATCAACACTGCATCATACAAGGCCTAGACAGAAAATTGAATACATGATGAACAAGCTCTTATATAGATATATTTGTTTGTTTATTCCTCTTGGCATCATAGGCAAAAACAGGGGCTTTTGTGGAGGGCATAGATCAACTCTTCTGTAAAATGCTTGGGAGTTAGATGGGTCTAAAATTTTGTTGTCTGATAAAGAGTTACAAGAGTAACATCATCTACATTTTTTCATGCCTTATTTTTCAGTCACCCATAAAAATTGTCTCAATGAGACATTTCTTATGATTACCAACAATATAGGTTTATGTGTAGAAATTATGATTAAAATATCCTGGGTCATCCTTTACTCTGACTGACTTACTGGTACACTCATATGTACTATCCCTGTACAAATGAAAGAGTACCTTGTCTTTCCCACTTTGTCTAGAGGACTCCACAAACTCTGCCTTCACTGCATGTATGGCACCCTCTTTTTCATCAATCAGTTCATCTATCCTTGCTTCCAGTGCCTTCTTTGTGTCTTCCAAAGTAGCTGTCAGTTCTGCTAGGCCCTTTTCTGCCTATAAGTTAAGAGAAAAGTTGCAGTGTTTTGGGAAAATTTCTCAGTTATTTCAATATTTCCTGTTGTCTACCTCATTTACTTTTTCTTTATGAACAAATGCCTTAATGTTTTATGCAATTTCATGCAAATGCTTGTAATTTCAATAGGGGACAACAGATAAATTTGAGTAGAAGTACATGTATATTTAACTCTTTACCAAATGACAAAATTTAAGACTACTGGTAGTCCAAATTGGAAGCATTTGCAGACTACAAAGCAATTGTGACTTGAAATTTGAAATATGCTTTTGAAATGATAGAAAACATTGTGGGAAAAGAAGAAAATGCTGGTTACCAGCTTTTTCTCCTTTTCCCGCAATGTTTTCAAATGGCTTCTTTCTCAGGGTCATTAAAAGTCAGGATTATTTGGTAATGGGTTAATTTATCAATATTCCAACCAGTGGCATTAGCCTCTTTAAGAAACACACTTCACTCATGTAGCACACTTTCAAATATTTATGCTGAATTCATACTGAAGTTACTACACAACAAAAATAGTTGTCATCATCTGTTCATGTGTTATCCCTTATCTCTTTACCAAACGAAAAATTTTTGACTGGTCCACATTGAAAGCATCTGCAGATGACATACAAAAAGTTGCACAAATTAGGAAATTTATGTTTGAAAGGGTATAAAACATTATGGGAAAAGGAGAAAATGCTGGTAACCAGCATTTTCTCCTTTTCCCACAATGTTTTCAAAAGGTATTTTCCTTGGGGTTGTCAAAACTTGGGATTGTGTGGTAAAGGGTTAACCAAAGAATCCCATGTTATAACAAAACTATGGAAATAGGCTTCTGAAAAATTGTGGAAAAGTAGAAAATGCTTTCTCCTTTTGGCACAACAATTTCTCCCCCTTCAAAAACAAATACTATTGCTTTAGCCAAATACAATTTATTTTCTGGAAATGCTTTCTCCTTTTCCCACTGTTGATGAAGTAGAAATCAAATACATGAAAGACTACTCTCATTAGAAATTATTGGTTTGAAACTGATTACTTCCATTGTTCCCTGTGGCAGCGACATTTGATGAGCTTGCAAGGTTTTTCAATAAATCTTGATTCTATTTTTACATCTGTCTTTGTGTTAAACTATCAACATCCAGAATGTTTTTTACCCCTTCAAAAACAAATACCTTCACTTGAATCACATATAATTTGTCATCTGCAAAAGCTTTGAATTTGGACAAATCAAAAATATTGTCATCTGGTAGAGTTAAAACATAATTATGTATGTGTTAAAGCATTGTGGTGAATGAAATAGTTACCCATTGCAAGCAATGTCTCCTTTTACCTCAGTTCTCTCGAAAATGGTCTTCTGCAAGATACCAGTTAAAAATCCTTGTCTTCATGTGTTTACCCTTAAGGTAAATGAAACTAAATAGTAAAAGCCCGAAAAATGCTATTGCAAACTTTTTTTTTGGGGTGGGGGGGGAAAAATATCTCCTTATTGGACAATGTAGATCCAAGATCAGACTGCATGTTCTGTGCAGTCTGATCTTGATCTACACTGTCTGCAAAAGGTTAGGGAGTCGCGCTTGGCATCTTTAGGGTTAATATATCTAAAAAAAAAAAAAAAAAAAATGATCTGAAATGTGTTACCTGTCTCTTTTCTTGTTGCAACATTTTGTTTGCCTTACTCAGATCATCTATCTTTTTTCTGTTCTTTCCTTCCCTTTCCAACTCCCTGTGAAGTTCCTCTATCTCTTCCTTCAGGAGATTTATTTGAGCATCATACTCTTGTTTCTCTTCATCATAGGCATCTCTAATCTCCTCCATCTGTTGCGAAATTTCTTCCTGCAAGTATTTGTTTTAAAAATTGTAGGGTGTGTAAATTAATCCTTGAGCACCTAATAAACTCAACAGATCCAAATAAAATTAAATTTCAACTACTGTATTATCATTACTTGTGGGGTGGGGGGGTTTGGTGGTGGTGTTTAAATTCTTGTTAAGTTGTTCTTATGAGCAAGTGAAACACTGTGCAGCTTTATGCCAGAATTTGTACTACTTTGCAAGTTTGTGAGAAATGAAGTAATTGTTGCTAAGACATATATGCATGGCAAGTTTTTTTGATTTTCAGGTTAGAAAACAACAAGAAATGCAACAAACTATTTAAAGAAAAAACAAAATTGTGGAAAAATTTTGTTTTACTCTCTCTACAAATTATTTCAATCTACTTTTGATGTAAATGTCACAGAGCTATCTTCTTCTTTATATACATATTTCAATCTGAATTATATCTATAAAAATGGACCCATGGATGGTATATAGGCTAAATGTTATAATGCAGGATACACACTTGACTTGACTTGACTTGACTATGTGATAAATGGAATCTCACTTTTGTATTTGTGTACTATCATTTTTATCAAACTCAATTGACTAAAATCATAAATTGTATATGACACTTGCCATGGTTCATGTCAAACAATTTTAGTCAAATCATTCCATAACAAGAGCGCTGCATGCCGGTGCCAATGCTTGGCTGTCGTTGCTTGATTTTCAGTAAAAATTCTAAATTGAAAAAGGGGCTTAACCCTTTGAAATTTCAGACTTGTCCAAATTGAAAGCATTTGCAGATGACAAAATAAATGGGACTCAAAAACTGAAATTTGTGTTAGAAAGGGTAGAAAACATTGTGGGAAATGGAGAAAATGCTGGTTACCAGCATTTTCTCTTTTTCCCACAATGTTTTCAAAAGGCTTTTTGTTCAGGGTCATTAAAACCCGTGATTGTGTGGTAAAGAGTTAACTGTGTCAAAAATACTTGGATGGTTAACTGCCTTGTTGAATAGGTTCCCCTTTTGATTGTAAATAACTTGTCCAAGTTTGAGGTAAATATCTTCAGTAATAATAGAGATATTATAAAATGTCGAAGTTTTTGCACCATTATGATGCAGATGCCACTGCTATGACAATACCTTGATGTTTTCTTCAAAATATAAATACAAAAACTTGAAGGCCCTGAAGGGCCTGAATATGCTCTACTGGCAGGGACCAAAATCCAACCCAAACTACAAGCTTAATCCCTTAAACAGGAAATGTAAATTTTCAACAAAAAAAAATGGCTACTTTTCCCACATTGTTTCTTGGATTTTTTTTCAAAATCAATAGGATTCAAGCTGTTGATGAGACAAAACAACTGGGTGAATTTCACAAAAATCTGATTACAAATGCAGACTTTATCATGTAAACAAGAATTGGAAATTTTCAACATGAAATGGCTACTTTTCCCACATTGTTTCTTCGATTTTTTTTTCAAAATCAATAGGGTTGAAGCTACTGATGAGATAAACAAACTGTGTGAGTTTCATGAAAATCTAACCAGAAATACAGACTTTATTGCGTAAACAAGAACAGAAAATTTAAATTTTCAACTTTAAATGGCTACTTTTCCCATACTATTTGTTGGATTTTTTTCAAAGTCGATAGGGTTGAAGCTATTGATAAAATAAACAAACTGTGCAAGTTTCACGAAAATCTGAAGTTATTTGCAGACTTTATCGCTTAAACAAGAACTGGAAATTTTCAACTTGAAATGGCTACTTTTCCCATACTGTTTGTTGGATTTTTTTCAAATTCAATAGGGTTGAAGCTATTGATGAGATAAACAAACTGTGCAAGTTTCATGAAAATCCGGCAACAAATGCAGACTTTATCGCGTAAACAAGAAAAAGACTAACGGACGGACAGACGGACGGACGGACAGACGGACAGACAGACGGACGGACGACGGAAACCCCGCCATGTGACATAAGCTCTGCTGGCTTTCAGCCAGTAGAGCTAATAAATACTTTCCCAAACAAGCCCTGGTTTTCACATGTCTGCAGTAAAAGTCTTTTGAAAACACGGTGGGAAAAGTAGAAATTGCTCGTAACAAGCAATTTCTCCTTTTCCCACAGTGTTTTCTACCCTTTTGGAGAACTTTCTGTCATTTTCATTAAATATAAAATTGTCGTCTGCAAACTCTTTCAATTTGGATCAGTCTAAAATTCATCGTTTGGGAAAGGGTTAAGATTCCCTGTGTCTGTAATAACATCATTATTTCATAATCAAGAATTTTCATTAAACTTAGTATAAATAGTGATGGGCAAAAAACATCTCATAACTAATCCTACAGTTTTGATCACTTTTGGAAGCCAAATGAATGAAATCAGTGATTTGAGTGAATGCAAAATATCCAACCAGACTGGCAATTTCAATGATATTTATTGTTACAATATGCCATAAGATATAATTTTATAAAGACAGAGCAGATCCATGATTAGACCACATGTCTTGTTCAGTCTGATATTGATCTCCACTGACTGCAAAGGCAACCAAACTTGTGCTTCATTTACTCAGATTTAAAGACATAAAGTATCTTAAAATTAGAAAAATATAACATAATTTTGAAAACCATTTTTGGAAAAAGAGCCAGAAATTGCTGCTTTTCCCCCAGTTTTCCATATCACTCAAAAACAATATTTTCCTTTACTTAACTCTTTATCATTCAATCCTGGGTTTTAACAACCCTGAGGAAGTAGCCTTCTGAAAACCTTGTGGGTATAGAGACAAAATACTGGTAACCAGCATTTCTCCTTTTCCCACAAGGTTTTCTACCCTTTCACTGACAATTGCCATCATTCAGCTATATTTGATATGACCTCTGCAAATGTTTTCAATTTGGACAAGTCTAAAATTTGTTGTTTGGTAAGGAATTAAGTTGTTTTTTGCTTGTGATAATTATAACAGTTATGTAACTATTTAACCCTTCACCAGACAATCCCAACTTTTAACAATCCTGGAAAAAAAAAGGCTTTTGAAAACATTGTGAGAAAAGGAGAAAATGCGGGTAGCCAGCATTTCCTTTTCCCACAATGTTCTCTATCCTATCAAGGATAAATCTCACCATATGAGCAATGCTTAATTTTTCATCTGCAAATGCTTTGAATTTGGACCAGTCTAAAACTTTGTTGTTTGGTAAAGAGTTAAGTAAGCAATCCTTAAAAGTCTGCAATGTATATTCAGTCTTATAGGTATTAACACAAAAATATTTTGTACCTTGAAATAATATGAAATATGGTGGACATGAAATTACGTGAATGTACATGAAATTAAACACCCAAGGAAAGAAAAACATATCTATACAGTGACCCTGACCTTTGACCAAGGTGACCTAAATCAGGAAGTCGTAATACTAAGATGGTACCTACAAACATTGCAGCATTACAATACTTGATTTGAAAATGTATTGATTGTACTAAACATTCACCTAATGATCCAGAATCTCTGTGATATTGAAGGATTTATTATGAAAGGTGAACAGCTAGCTATAGAACTATATGAAACTAAATGTCCAATACACCAATCACTCAAAAAATAAACATTTCTTTCTCATTTCATTGTCTTTTTTCTTATGTGCAATTAATTTCAGCTTCATTTTCAATACTGATTCAAGATTGATAAAGTGAAGAAAGGAAGAGATGAAGGGTCCTTCACTCTCTGACAATTCAAGTAATGCCACATGATTAACTCTTTACTAAACGACAAATTTTTAGTTTTGTCCAAATTGAAAGCATTTGCAGACGAGAAAGAATGAGGAGAAAATGCTGGTTACCAGCATTTTCTCCTTTTCTCACAATGTTTTCATAGGGCCTTGTCCTCCAGGTTGTCAAAAGTCAGAATTGTGTTGTAAAGGGTTAAATCAGTAAAATGTCAATTCTGTCACAATGTTTTGAAAAGTCCACTTCTTCCAATAAAACAGTTTTCCATGTAAAAAAGGAAAGTGCATCAAGTGACCTATGCTGCCATAAAAAATAAATGGTCTGTATGTGAATTGTGAAAATTTATTATGACCATAAAGTGCAGTGAATTTTAATACTAACTTAAAACTGGACAAAGTACAAAATAAGAATTATACAACACAGCTGTACCTCTTTGTTCTGTCTTACATTTGAATGACTCAATCTGATCAGCTTTCTCCACTTACAGAACTGGAGGAAACAAAATGATTACAGTTTCACTAATATCAGATTAAAGACATTCAGCCAACCAATATTGATGTTTCATCTCAGTCATCTACTGCATTGTAAGTATTTGATTTGTCTTGCTTTTCTTTCTTTCCCCTGCTTTTTTCATTGTTTGTCTCTCTCCCAACCACCTCTTTTACATTAATTAAGGTACATAAGCCAGCCTGGGACTAGACTCAGCAACAATTCTATAATGCATTCCTAGTCTTCTTCTAGTTTCAGAAAGAAACACAACTTCTGATTGGCTAAACTATTTAAACTACTCAGAATTAGACTACAATTGTTACTAGGAATGAATGATGAATGGGCCTTGTTTTCTGTTTTAGCTATGTAGTTTCAGTTTACAAGGACATACCTCTATCTGTTCTCTGATCTGTTGAGCAAGCACTTCTTCAATTCTATCTTTTTCAGCTTCAAATCTTTGACCAAGAGATTCTCTCTCCTCTTCCATTCTATCCTGGAGTGCCTTCAACTCTTGTCTCAGCAAATCGATCTGTTCCTCATATTTCTCAACTAATTCTGTTTTTTCTCTTTCAAAGAGATGACCTGAAAATATTTCACCAGGAAAAATATGAAATATTTGTGAAAACAAAAAAGTATCGATGATGAAAAAAAAAAAAAAAAAACCTAAAATAATTACCGGTGACTCCTTCACTAGCCGCAAAGGCAACTATACTGGTGAAAGGCGCTTCAAGGGTTAACTCTTTACCACACAGTCCCAAGTTTTAACAACCTTTAATAAAGCCTTTTGAAAACACTGTGGGAAAGGAGAAACTGCTGGTAACCAATGTTTTCTACATTTCCAAAGAGAAATTTTAGTTTTTGAGTCACATTTAATTTGTCGTCTGCAAGTGCTTTCAATTTGGACCAGTCTCAAATTTTGTTATTTGGTAAAGCGTTTAAATGAATGATGCATACTGGTAATGAATTTATTCTCTACCAGAGAAAACTATCAGGACTACACTCTTCCATACAGAAAGCATTCAAAGATGACAAAGTAACTAATGATTCTTAAATGATCAGATATGGCCTCTGAAGTTTACTATGTCACAATACACAAACTTTCACAGGCTTTTTCCTAAGGGTCATAAAATGGTATAAAAACAATGAATGAATAATAGGAAAATATAAAATAAAAATGAGCCATGCTCCATGAAAAGGGGGCTTAATGCATCTGCGAACAGTATCGACCCAGGTCAGCCTGTGCAGTTCGCACAGGCTGACCTGGGCCGAAACTTTTCGCTATTGGTCAAATTTCTGTATGTCCAAGGACCAGTATAGCTTATGATTGGTTGTGTAAAAAAGTGGCTATTATGGATCCATGAGTATGTGATGGTTTTCTTGGTGCCATGGATTACGGAGATGCATTAAGCCCCCTTGTGCCAGAGCATGTTCAAATGTTTTACCCAGCTCTGATTGTCTGGTATCGAAACTGTGCTCTAACTCTTTTTCTTGCCGTTTAAAGCTGGTCATCAATTCAGCTTTAGCTCTTTTAACTTCTACCTCTGTTGCATCTCTCACCATTCTGTCAAAGTCTTTCTTTAATTTACCCGTAAGACTGCTCACACCCTAGGTTAGTTGGGATCAAACAAAATAATTTCATGGAAATGTTTTATCAATGTATGTATTGTCATTTGAGATGATTTTGTAAAATCTGGGTAAATAATATGATCTACTAAATTTCATCTGTTTTAATCCTTTTATCAAACATTCCCAAGTTTAATGACCCTGAGAAAAAAAAGCCTTTATAAACTTTGTGAGAAAAGGACAAAAATGCTAAAAACTAGCATTTTCTCTATGTCCATAATGTTTTCAACCCTTTCAAATACAAATCACACTATTTCAGCCACATTTAATTTGTCGTCTGCAAATGTTTTCAGTTTGGAAAAGTCAAAATTTTTGTCATTTGGTAAATAGTTGAAGAAAAAGTTGCCTCTAGAGATAACCTAAGTTGTAAATGGATGTTTTTAACCCTTTGCCAGGCAATCCAAAGTTTATACAACCCTGGGGAAGAATGCTTTGGAAAACATAGTGGGAAAACAGGAAAAGAGGCCTGCAATCAGCATTTTCTCCTTTTCTTACAATATTTTCTACTGTTAAAAAGACAAATACCATCATTCGGATAACATTTAATATGCTGCCTGCAAAAGCTTTGAATTTGGACAAGTCTGGCATTTTGTTGTTTTTTAAAGAGTCTACAACAAAAAACCCAATATGCACGAAATACGACCATAATTATGATACCCATTCCAGTTGAGAAGATAACTAGAAAACTCATCAGAAATAATAAAGAAAAAAGCGTAACAAATAGTTCTGTCCGTTGAAAAAGCTTCACTGACATTCCTTGATTCTATCCTTATTCTAATCTGCAAATCTAGTTCTTATTTTCAGTGAGACACAACCTCTCTATTAATTCAAGAAAACAAACAAACAAAAAAAAACAAAAAAAACTGAAAACATCCTAGGTGCTCTGTGAAAAGGGGGCTTAAGATATCTGCAAACAAGAGGGACATGATGGCCCTGGAGTCGCTCACCTGAGCCTTTTGACCAGGCACAACCAATTTCCAACATCTTGTGAGATATATGTATTACCAAACAATAAAATTTTAAACTGATCAGTCTGAACCTTCTGCATAAAACAAATAATATGTGGATCAAGCTGTGGGATTGGTCTCTCAAAGGGGTAGAAAACATTGTGAAAAAGGGAAAAAATGCTGGATACCAGCATTTTCTCATTTTCAAAGAGTGTTTTCAAAAGGCTTCTTTCTGAGAGTCATTCGTACACTAGGTTTTTCTAAGATTTGACCTAGTGACCTAGTTTTTCAGCCAACATGACACATTTTCAAACTGGTCCAAGATATCATCAGGACAAACATTCTTACCAAATTTCAAGAGTATTGGACTGAAAATGTGGCCTCTACAGCGTACACAAGGTTTTTCTAAGATCTGACCTAGTGACCTAGATTTTGACCCAACATGACCCATTTTCAAACTCATCCAAGATATTATCAAGGCAAACATTCTGAGCAACTTTAAAAGAGTATTGAACAAAAAATGTGGCCACAACAGCGTACACGTGGTTTTTCTAAGATTTGACCAGGTGACCTAGTTTTTGACCCGACATGACTCATTTTCAAATTCTACTGAGATATCATCAAGACAAACATTCTGACCAACTTTCAAGAGTATTAGACAGAAAATGTGGCTTCTGGAGCTTACACAAGGTTTTTCTAAGATTTGACCTAGTGACCTAGTTTTTCACCCGACATGACCCAATTTCAAACTAGTCAGAGATATTATCAAGGCAAACATTCTGACCAACTTTCAAGAGTACTGGAGAGAAAATATGGCCTCTAGAGCATACACAACGTTTTTCTTAGATTTGACCTGGTGACCTAGTTTTTGACCCAACATGGCACATTTTCATACTATTTCAAGATATAATCAAGACAAACATTCTGACCATTTTTCAAGATTATTGGACTGAAAATGTGGCCTCTATAGTGTACAAAAGGTTTTTCTACGATTTAACCTAGTGACCTAGTTTTTGACCCCACACGACCCAATTTCAAACTTGTCTGAGATTTTATCAAGACAAACATTCTGACCAAATTTCACAAGTATCTGACTGAAAATGTGGCCTCTAGGGCGTACACAAGGTTTTTCTAAGATTTGACCTAGTGACCTAGTTTTTGACCCCACATGACCCAATTTCGAACTCATATGAGATTTTATCAAGACAAACATTCTGACCAAGTTTCCCAAGTATCTGACTGAAAATGTGGCCTCTAGAGCGTACACAAGGTTTCACTAAGATTTGACCTAGTGACCTAGTTTTTGACCCCACATGACCCAATTTCGAACTCGTCCGAGATTTTACCAAGACAAACATTCTGACCAAATTTCACAAGTATCTGGCTGAAAATGTGGCCTCTAGAGCGTACACAAGGTTTTTCTAAGATTTGACCTAGTGACCTATTTTTTGATCCCACGTGACCCAATTTCAAACTCGTCCGAGACTTCATCCAGACAAACATTCTGATCAAGTTTCATGAAGATCGGACTGAAAATGTGGCCTCTAGAGCGTACACAAGGTTTTTCTAAGATTTGACCTAGTGACCTAGTTTTTGACCCCACATGACCCAATTTCGAACTCGTCCGAGATTTTATCAAGACAAACATTCTGACCAAGTTTCATGAAAATCGGACTGAAAATGTGGCCTCTAGAGCGTACACAAGGTAAAAAGTTGACGACGGACAACGCACGACGGACGACGGACACAGCACGATCACAATAGCTCACCATGAGCACTTCGTGCTCAGGTGAGCCAAAAAGTATCGACCCAGGTAAGCCTGCGCAATCCGTGCAGGCTTAACTGGGCTGAAACTTTTCGCTATTGATCAACTTTCTGTATGTCCAGGGACCAGTTTACCTCATTATTCAGTAGGTTGTAACATAAAATGGATTTTAGGGATGTATGATACTGTGATGACTTGCTTGGTGTCATGCAGCTTGGAGATGCATTGGGCCCCCTTTTCACAGAGCATGGCTCATATTTATCCTGTCCCAGGTTTGTTTCAATAACATATTCTATAGAACCCTTGAGCACCAAACTGGATCAAGCAAACTCTGCTATCCAGATTTACCCTTTGCCAAACAATTTCGGGGTTTAATGACCTAAATGAAAAAGCCTCTTGAAAACATTATGGGAAAAGGAGAAAATGCTGGTAACCAGCATTTTCTCCTTTTCCAACGATGTTTTCTATCCAATCAAAGACAAATCTGTCCATTTGAACAAGAATTAATATGCAGTCTGCAAGTGGTTTCAGTTTGGATCTGTCCATTTGAACAAGAATTAATATGCAGTCTGCAAGTGGTTTCAGTTTGGACCAGTCTTAAATTTTTGTTGTTTGGTAAAGGGTTAAAAGAGGAAATTCAAGGATTCTTATACCATAATATTCAACAAAATAGCAACCACTGTACATGGAAGGTCAGCCCATGAAATAAAGAAACAAAAAAGATTGAAAACAATCTTATGTACCTCATCCAGTATATGTTCATTCTGCTTTTCCACATCATGTGCTTTTTCCTCAAGTTCTGTTATTTTGTCCTCATAGAGGTCTTTCAGTTCTTGTTTCTCCTGTCTGAAGGCAATCTCCAGCTCTTCTCGCTGTTGTTTCATCTCCAGCTCCATTCTTGCTTGTTGTTGTTTTAGCTCTTTCAGATCTTGGTTCAACTTTCCAACCTTGTGTTCATGATCTAACTTATCCTGTTTATACTTTAATTCATGATCATTTAAGTCCTTTTTAGCTTTGAGTTTAAGTTCCTGTTTCTCTTTTTCAACATCTTCCAACTTCTGCAGGTGTCTTGTAAGTAGTTCTTCCATCTCTGATTTTTGCTGTTTCAGGGCTTTTTCATGCTCCTCACTTTGTTTTTTCAGTTTTTGCTCCAAATGGAGATTTTGATTTTCAAGTTTTTTGATGAATGGTTCAGTTTCTGCTAAAGCTTCCTCAAGCTGTTCTTTCTCCTGTTCATGTTTAACTTGGAGTTCCTCCATCTGTGATTTAATATCCTCCTCATACTCTCTTTTCATTCTGAAATTATTAGATGAATTAACCCTCTTTATTTCATGCTTTTCGATAGTTTATCGAGAAATAATGGTGGATTATGGTTTGATATTTCATGGTTACGACCAGTGAAAATACCAATTTTATATTTTCTAACGCTTCAACTGAAGGCAGAAACAGTAGTTTCCACGCACTAGTTACCTAGGTAAACAGCACATGCCATTCAAATGGAGGGAAATATGATGTAATTTATGCTATATTTCTCCTGCTTTATTGTAATGCATTGTTATGTGAAGGGAGTACGCCACAGGGAGCTACTGAAAACAACTGTACTGGATTTTGATGAAAGTTCCAACAAAATAGGGGTTAGAAGCATGAAATAAATATTCATTTTTTTTGGTGAAAGATCTAAATTTATTTCATTTCGTGAACATCATTGGTAATATTTTCACTCATGGCATAGCCACAAGTGGAAATATTACCAATGATGTTCACTCGATTAAATAAATTTCGATCTTTCACAAAAAAAAAAAAAAAAAAAAAATTCCTCTATATCTCACAACAAAGTTTTAGAATTGTCAAACCTGAAACCATTTGCAGGCAATAAATTAAATGTTATTCAAAATGTGAAGTTTGACTGTAAAGGGGTAGAAAACCCTGTGGGGAAAGGAGAAAATGCTTGATACCAGCATTTTCTCCTCTTCCCTCAATGTTTTCAAAAGACTCCTTCCTTAGGGTCTTTAAAAACCAGGTATAGGGTTAAGAGACAGAATCCCTTGAAATTGTGTCTCAACAAACAAGAGAGACTATCCATGGAATACTAAAATACAGCTGTATATGCAATTAATGTCATTGAATCTTGTGTAATCTCAAGCTATTTCTCCATCAATTCTATAATGTAAGTCAAAGATACATGTATCATATCTGTTGATAAAATCAACTAAACCCCTTTCTGAGGCTAGACTGGATGGTATGTCATTCGTTTCAAAATAAGCTTTCACCGAAACAACACAGTAAAAGTACCAGTACCCTGCGTCCCTTAGTAGCATTTTCTCCTTTTTCTACAATGTTTTCAAAAGTCCCTATCCTTGGGGTCGTCAAAACTAGAAATTGAGTAGTAATGGATTAATGGACTAATGTCCCTTAGGTAATCATCAAATTTACTAGTAATTTCAGGTATAATAATAAAGAAGTAAGATTTGAAATTTTCATTGATAGAGCAGACTTTGCACATACTTTTCTACCAGTTTATTTTTCTCCTCTGCATGTAACTGTTCACTGTGACTTCTCTCTGTGTTGTATTTCTGTCTCAGGTCTTCTTTTTCATGAACAAATGTGTTCTGTAAGTCCTGTGCTAATTCTGCAAGTGCTGCCTGCTGAAGCCTTTCAAATTCCTGGGCTATCTTCTCCTACATTCAAATGTACATGAAATTAACCCTTTCCCAAACAAGCCCTGGTTTTCACGTGTCTGCAGTACAAGTCTTTTGAAAACACTGTGGGAAATGGAGAAACTGTACGTAACGAGCAATTTCTCCTTTTCCCACAGTGTTTTCTACCCTATTGGAGAACTTTCTGTCATTTTCATCAAAATTAAAATTGTCGTCTGCAAACTCTTTCAATTTGGACCAGTCTAAAATTCACGGTTTGAGAAAGGGTTAATTAACCCTTTACCTAGCCTGGGTCCTGGTGGTAATTATCTTTTAATCATTTCGTATCATGGTCTCCTTTCACGGTCTGTTCATATCTGTGGCAAGCTACTCATTGGTTCCTTCATTTTTGACAAAGTAATGTCATAAGTAATACAATAAGTAAGTTATAAGTAAAGTAATATTAAAAAGGAAAAAAAATATTGGACTGGAACCCAGGCCACCCTTTACCAGATGACACAATTAAGACTTTCCTGAAAGGAAAGCATCTGAAGACAATACACTAGATATGGATAAAATGTGGAATTTGGGTTTGAAAAGGTAGAAAACACTGGTTACCAGCATTTTCTCCTTTTCCCACAATGTTTTCAAAAGCCTTCTTTCTCAAGGTCGTCAGATTTCTGGATTGTGTGATAAAGGGTTATGGAACGAGGCAGAATTAACCCCTAAAAGGCTGCAAACACTTTAGGCTCTTTTCTAGATAGTGCAGAGTAAGCTCAGAGGGCAGTGCAATGATCCTTTCTGAGCAATAACTGCAATAACTTTCATTCACAACACTAGAAAACATTTTTTATTAAAAAAAAAGAAAGGGAAGTCGAGACAGAGATGATTTGAGAATTTGATATATAGCATAAACAGTGTCATCTTTATGTGAGCCAAGCTCCGTGAATAGGGTGTTTAATGCATTTGCAGACCGTATCAATGAAGGTAAACCTACGCAGTCCACAAAGGCTGACCTGAAACTTTTTGTTGTTTGTAAATTTTCCGCATGACCAAGTACCCTTTAACTCTTTACCAAACGACAAAATTTTAGACTAGTCCAAATTAACAGCATCTGCAGACGACGAAATAAATGTGGCTGAATAGTTGAAATTTGTTTTGGGACGGGTAGAAAAAATTGTGGGAAAAGGGGAAAATGCTGGTTACTGGTATTTTCTCCTTTTCCCACAATGTTTTCAAAAGGCTTCTTTCACAGGGTCGTTAAAAGTCAGGATTGTGTGGTAAAGGGTTAACCCCATGACTTAGCCAGTTGTTAGACAAAATAGATTTAATGTATCCATAACTATATGATGACTTGCTCTGTATAAGCATCACAGAGATGCATTTTATCCCATTTTGCCAAAGCACTGTTCATATATTTTTTTCCTTACAAATTCTGGCCATGATGTAGATTATGTCACATGCTGATATAATCCCCCCCACCAGCTGCATTGTCAACAAATCAAAAAAAGAAATTCACAGACATTGTGGAAAAAATGAGAAAATGCTTCAGAAAATGCTCAAAGCATTTTCTTCTTTTCCAACAATATTTTCAAAAGCCTTTTTCTTTTGGACCATAAAAAAGTAGGATCATTTGCTAACAGAGTAAATCAAAATGCCATGAGATGAATTAACCCTTTACCACACAATCCCAAGTTTTATCAACCCTGAAAAAAAGGCCGTCTGAAAACATTGTGGGAAAAGGAGAAAATGCTGGTAGCCAGCATTTTCTCCTTTTCCCACAGTATTTTCTGTCCTTTCACAGACAAATCTCACCAAATGAGCCATATCTAATTTGTTGTCTGCAAATGCTTTCAATTTGGACAAGTATAAAATTTTGTCATGTGACAAAGGGTTAAAAAGACTTTGGTCACAAACCTTTTCATTTTCTAGATGTTTCATGAGAAGTTCCTTGTCTTTATCGTGTCTCTCCTCAATCCCGGCAATCTCAAACTTGTAAGCTTGTTCAATCTCCTTTCTCTCAATTTCAAACTGGTCCTTCAGATCTGCCATCTCTTTCTCCAGACGATCTATTGTCTCCTTTTGATCAGTAAACCCTGGACCTAAAAAGAAAGGAAATCAGATCCTTGATCCTCTTGTGTCATTACTGTATGAATACAAGTTTTGAAACTCTTGGAGTTGACAGCTTGCTTAACCCTCCACCACACAGTCCCGAGTTTTAATAACTCTGAGGGAAGAGCCTTTTGAAAATATTGTGGGAAAAGGAGAAAATGCTGGCAACCTGCCTTTTCTCCTTTTCCCACAATGTTTTCTAATCTTTCAGACACAAATCATTTGAGCCACATATAATTTGTCGTCTGCAAATACCTTCAATTTGGAACAGTCAAAAATAGTATTGTGTGGTAAAGAGTTAATCAATGTGGTGTAAAAAGAAGTTGCTTGTAAACCAGAACTTGTTCCATTCCTTTGAAAAATTATATTTTCTATTCCTCCATAATTATGTTTGTCAACTGTAAAAGTTTTGATGGTGTATGGTACTGGTATATCTAAAAATTGTCTGCACAGCAATAAATTAAATGATAAAATACCTGTAATCTCTTCACCTCAGTCTGCAAATCTCTAATACAAATTCATCTGAAACCGTTGGTTTTGAACTTGTCTAAACTTAAAATGTTTTAAAATGTTTGAAAATATCAAAAACACTCTAACTGTGTGATACCTCTGACTGACATCCTGAAATGAGATCTAAGAGACCTATAAATATTCAAGATAAAAAATAATCTGTTAGGAATGGTGTTACACAAGACCCTTATATATAGAATCTTTAATAATAGATTGCTCGAAAATAGGAAAACCATAAGCATAATACCTACAATAAAGAGGATTAAGAAATATATGCATTGCAATATACCCTTTTGCAGAGTTGGAAACAACAAAATCTAGACCTGTCCAAATTGAAAGCATTTGAAGATGACATTCTATGGTTCAAATCAAGGTTTTGTCTTTGATAGGGTAGAAAACATTTCTGGAAAAGGCAAAAATGCTGTTTATCAGCATTTTCTTCTTTTCTGACATTGTTATTCAAAGTCATTTTCATCATGGTCTTTTAGATACAGGATTTAGTGGTGCAGGGTTAACAAATTGTTTTCCATAATTAACATCTTCAAACTTAAATTTATTTGTATCATATCACAAAACAAATACAAGTTTATATCTCTTAAATCAACAGGTCTTAAAACATTGAGGGAAAACATGCAATTGTGGTAACAAGCTTTAACTTCTTTCTCCCACATTGTTTACAAAATAATCAAAAATGACATTGTGTGATCAAGGGTTAAAGGTGGTATGAGCATATGGTAATTTTTCACTCATTTAAGAACAATTAAATTGTGTTATAATAAAACATAGGATGCTAAAATAAAAGTGGTTATTTTCAAACTTATGCAATTTCTTGCAAGTATTTGTTATGTGTTTAAAACCATTTAACATTATTTCAGTTATACCACAGCACTACACCTATCTCTGCTTTTCTGGAGATTCTTTTACCAGTATCTCACAATATTCTTTCCAAGTTACTGGCTGCTTTCCCACACAAACATGGAAAAACAGTGTTCAGCATTGAGAAAGGAATGAATCCTGCTACAATGAGCATCATCAATCTTTGGAAAGAATTTTGTTGCACTTGAATTTGAGCCCTGTTAGTCACCAGGTTCAGCTTGTCTTGGATGTGAATGCCAGAATATCTCAGACTGTATCAGACACTGTAGATTTGAAGCCAGACAGCACTTTCTATGCAGTCTGATCTTGATTAAACCCTTTACCAAATAATCCTGCGATTTAAAGACCCTGATAAAGATTGCATTTGAAAACATTGCAGGAAAAGAGAAAATGATGGTAACAAGCATTATCTCCTTTTCCCTAAGTGTTTTCTACCCTTCCATAAGCAAATATCATTTCAGCCATTTTTAATTTGTCTTCTGCAAATGCTTTCAATTTGGACCAGTCCAAAATTCAGTCCTTTGGCAGAGAGTTAAATAATTTGTAAAAGCAATTTATACAGTTAACAGAAGTCTTCGGATAAATAAAAAATAAGTTTCTAACCAAACAGTGACATGCAATTCTAACAGTGATGTAAAGTCAATGTTATTCAACATAACAACAAGAGCGGCAAATTGTCGCAAGATACGCCCGTCTTACCCCAAGTTGTAAAGTTGGGGCATAATAATGATAAAGGGGAGGTATAGAAAATAGTAGTGCAGAATATTTTTTTTACTGTTGATTGAAGATAATGGCAGTGTATTTGTGTTGACGGAACTCTTGTTTATTATTGTATTACTATTAACTCTTTACCACACAGCAAAAGTTTGGACTAGTCCAAATTGAAATCATTTGCAGTTTACAAACTAAATGTAACTCAAAAATTGAAATTTGGTTTGGAAAGGGTAGAAAACATTGTGGGAAAAGGAGAAAATGCTGGTGCATAAAAAATAAGCAATTTATTTTTCATGTGCACTGCACTACCCCTTGATGAGATGTATCCAGCCCTAAAATTTCATAACCCGAGGTAGTATAGTTTGAGAGATATGCATCATACAAAATTCAAGTTCGAAAAAAAACAAAGAAAGGGCAATAACTGAAAAATTAAGCAAGCAAGAGTTGAAATTTATATGCACAGCACTTCCCGTTGATGGAATGTATCCACGCATGAAATTTCATATCCTTAGCTAGTATAGTTCTGAAGATATGCACTGGACAAAATTAAAGTTTCAAAATAAAGAAAGAGCAATAAGTCAAAAATTAAGCAAGAGTTATGGTTCATGTGCACTGCACTCCCAGTTGATGAGATCTATCTACGCATGAAATTTCATAGCCATAGGTAGTATAGTTTTGGAGATATGCTCGAGACAAAATTCAAGTATGAAAATAAGTCAAAAATTAAGGAAGGAAGAGTTATGATTCCTGTGCACTGCACTCCCCCTTAATGAGATGTATGCAGACATGAAATTTCATAACCGTAGGTAGTATAGTATTGGAGATATTCACCGGACAAAATTCAAGTATGAAAAACAACACCGGAGAAAATGCAAGTATGAAAAAGAAGAAAGGGCAATAACTGAAAAATTGAGGAAGCAAGAGTTATGATTCCTGTGCACTGCACTCCCCCTTAATGAGATGTATGCAGACATGAAATTTCATAACCGTAGGTAGTATAGTATTGGAGATATTCACCGGACAAAATTCAAGTATGAAAAACAACAAAGGGCAATAACTCAAAAATTAAGGAAGCAAGAGTTATGATTCCTGTGCACTGCACTCCCCCTTGATGAGATCTATCCACTCATGAAATTTCATAACCCTAGGTAGTATAGTATTGGAGATATTCACCGGACAAAATTCAAGTATGAAAAACAACAAAGGGCAATAACTCAAAAATTAAGGAAGCAAGAGTTATGATATCTGCGCACTGCACTGCACTGCACTCCCCCTTGATGAGATCTATCCACTCATGAAATTTCATAACCGTAGGTAGTATAGTATTGGAGATATTCACCGGACAAAATTCAAGTATGAAAAACAACAAAGGGCAATAACTCAAAAATTAAGGAAGCAAGAGTTATGATTCCTGTGCACTGCACTCCCCCTTGATGAGATCTATCCACTCATGAAATTTCATAACCCTAGGTAGTATAGTATTGGAGATATTCACCGGACAAAATTCAAGTATGAAAAACAACAAAGGGCAATAACTCAAAAATTAAGGAAGCAAGAGTTATGATATCTGCGCACTGCACTGCCCTTTGATGAGATCTATCCACTCATGATATTTCATAACCCTAGGTAGTATAGTATTGGAGATATTCACCGGACAAAATTCAAGTATGAAAAACAACAAAGGGCAATAACTCAAAAATTAAGGAAGCAAGAGTTATGATTCCTGTGCACTGCACTCCCCCTTGATGAGATCTATCCACTCATGAAATTTCATAACCCTAGGTAGTATAGTATTGGAGATATTCACTGGACAAAATTCAAGTATGAAAAACAACAAAGGGCAATAACTCAAAAATTAAGGAAGCAAGAGTTATGATTCCTACGCAATGCACTCCCCCTTGATGAGATCTATCCACTCATGAAATTTCATAACCCTAGGTAGTATAGTACTGGAGATATTCACCGGACAAAATTCAAGTATGAAAAACAACAAAGGGCAATAACTCAAAAATTAAGGAAGCAAGAGTTATGATTCCTGTGCACTGCACTCCCCCTTGATGAGATCTATCCACACATGAAATTTCATAACCGTAGGTAGTATAGTTTTGGAGATATGCTCCGGACAAAGAACTGGACGCCGCCCACCCGCCTGCCCGCCCGCCCGCCACGGGTGATCCCATAATACGTCCCGTCTTCGACGGGCGTATAAAAAGGGTAAAACCAAAAACTCAATCAGGAATCAGGTAACATTTAAATAACAGTGTCTGGTAAATTGCTTTGCACCAAGTTTCAATTTCAGTCAAATCAATTATGGTTCATATGACAAAACCAGTCTTCTAAAGGGTAGATAACTTTGTGGAAAAAGGAGAAAATTCAGGTTTACAGCATATGCAGACAACAAATCAATTATGGTTCAATGATGGAACATGTCTTCTACAGGCTAGAAATTGACTGATTGATTGTAAGGTGTTAAATGCCATTTTTAACATCATTTCAGTTATATTGCTGCTACCAGTGCACCTATCCATGCTTTCCTGGAGTTTCTGTTACTTGGCACAATATTCCTCTAAAGCCATTGGCTACTTTCCCACATGACCATCTTGGAAGAAATGATCAGCCATGAGAGAGAAATGAATCCTGTAGCAATGGCTATCATCAATCATTGGAAGGAAACTCGCTAAGCTGTGCATTCAAAGCAGCAACCCGCCGTTCTCAAGTCTTGTACACTGCCGACTGCACTACCGGGGCTCAGCTCTAAAGGGTAGAAGACATTTTGGTAAAAGGAAAAAAATGTTGGTTTCCAGTATTTTTTCCTTTCTTCCAAACTGTTTTCAAAAGCCTTCTTCCTATGGTCTTTCAAAACACAGTATTATATGGTAAAGAATTAACTCCTTACCAAACAACAAAATTTTCATCTGGTCCAAATCCAAATGGTTCAAATAGTGGGATATGTCTTTGACAGGATAGAAAACATTGTGAAAATTCCGATATTTTCAAAAGCTTTCTTCCTATTGGTTCTTAAAACACGGTATTGTGTGGTAAAGGGTTTAAAAGCAAAGTGATAGAAAAAAACAAACAAACAAACAAATGAGCCCATCTTTTGCAAAAGGGGGTTAAATGCATCTCCGTGATGCATTATACCTAGCAAGTCATCACATAATTATGGATTCATAAAATCAATTTTGTCTCACTGATTGAATCCTGAGGTAGAATAGTCCTTTGACATGCAGAAAATTGACCTACAGCAAAATATTTCAACCCCGGTCAGATGCACTAAACCCCCTCTTCACAGACCATGGCTCAAATATATCCATCTCTCATAAAGATATCTTATGGTGTCTTCAGTTGGTGACTATGGAAAACATCATGCTGTTGAGGATCATTGTGCCAGAAGAAATAGCTAAATTTCAGAGGGAAACATTTACATTTTTTGTTTTTGTACAATAATTTTCTTCGTGTATTAACCGTAAAGCACCTTTCACAAGTATTACTGGTTTTGCAGCCATTGTAGATCAAGATCAGACTGCATAAAACATGCAGTCTGGTCTTTGCTCTTTAATGGCTGCTTTGCTGAAACATTATAGACAAAAGCAACAAAGATATAGCAAGTATTTGTGCCTAATTTCAAGACTGGAAACCCCTGTTTGGTTTATCATTCGCTCCTACAAAGGTCAACAAATGTCACTCAGTTAACTCTTTTACCAAACAGCAGAACTTTGGACTAGACCAAATTGAAAGCATTTACAGACAAAAAATAAGTGTGACTGAAAATTGAATTCTCTTTTGGGAAGGGTAGAAAGAAATATGAGAAAAGTAGAAAATGCTAGTTACCAGCATTTTCTCCTTTTCCTACAATGTTTTCAAAAGCCTTCTCTTTCAGGGTTGTTAAAACTCGGAATTGTGTGGCAAAGGGTTAAATACTATGATGTTACAGGTGAAGTGTGACTTATTAGCAAACTTTCATATCACTATTACCTGTAGGAGATCTAAGAGCAGACTTAAGCAATCTAATCCCTGTAATATATCAGTGCAAATCTACAGCAAATGATCTTAACTCTGAGTAATTCATTGGCAACAAAGGGTGCCTTTGCAGATAGTGCAGTTTAGACCACACAGAACTTGTAGTAAGATTATTCATCTAAACTAACTGGTACTTTAACCCTTTCCCAAACGACAAATTTTGGACTGGTCCAAACTGAAAGAGTTTGCAGACGACAATTTTAAATTTGATGAAAATGGCAGAAAGGTCTCAAAAAGGGTAGAAAACACTGTGGGAAAAGGAGAAATTGCTCGTTACGAGCAATTTCTCCTTTTTCCACAGTGTTTTCAAAATACTTGTACTGTAGACACGTGAAAACCAGGGCTTGTTTGGGAAAGGCTTGAGAGATATTCTGGTCAAAACAGCTACAATTGGACATTGTTTACTTGTTGAAACATGTGTTTCATTAACTAAGATAATTCTAGATCTAAATTTGTAGAATATTACCCGGACTATTCCAGACTCACTTTTTTCCCAAACAAAATAAAACTTATTATTTAACCACCCCCATTTTTCAAAATGATAATTTCCAGAAGATTAGGTTAACTCTTTACCAAATGACAAAATTTAGGACTAGTCCAAATTGAAAGTGTTTGCAGATGACAAATTAATGTTGCTAAAATGATGATTTCTCTCTTTGATAGAGTAGAAAACATTGTGGGAAAAGGAGAAAATGCTGGTTACCAGCATTTTCTCCTTTTCTCACAATGTTTTCAAAAGCCTTCTTCCTTTGGGTCGTTAAAAGTCAGGACTGTGTGGTAAAGAGTTAATGAGCGTGATACTCACTTATACTTTCCTCCCCATATGGAGTGGTGGGTAGTCTGCGCCCTTTTGCACTGCCATGTCTGCTTGTTTCATCATCAGAACACTCTGTAAGATTATGAAATTAAAAAGAGCACTGCATGTAGGAGCCTACATTCGGTTGTTGTTGCTCTTTTATTGATTGACTGAATGTTGTTTTATGCCACTTTCAACATTATTTCAGTCATATCACTGACAGCTCGCTTACTCATATAAATCCTTCGTATTACCAGTGCTAGGCAAGGGCTCTGAGGAGTCTTGCCCAAGAACATTCCCAAGAAAATCTAGTGCTTACAGTAAGACTCAAACCAGGGGCCTCCAGGTTACAAATCCTACACTTCACCACTCGGCCATGCAGGACCCCTCTTTTTCAGTGAAAACTGCAAGTGGTTAAAAGGGGCATTACTCTGTAAAAATATTTTGAAGGTTACCTGCCCTTCTGGTATAGGTTCTGCTTTTAGTTAACAAGTAACCTACATTCCAGTAAACCTAAAACTCAAGATAGTAGCTGTAGTGTTCAACTGCATATGCCTAACATTAACAGATGACTCATTACCAAACGACAATATTCCAAAACAGTCCAAATTGAAAGCATTTGCAGACAACAAAATAAATGTGATTCAGTAATAGAAATTTGTTTTGGGAAGTGTAGAAAACATTGTGGAAAAAGGAGAAAATGCTGGTTACCAGCATGTCCTCCTTTTCCCACAATGTTTTCAAAAGATTTCTTTCTCAGGGTCGTCAAAAGTTGGGTTTGTGTGGTAAAGGGTTAACAACTAGCCAAAGTTTGAGGTAAATATTTTCAATAATAACAGATATTTGTTTGTTTGTTTGGTGTTTAATGCCTTTTTCAACATTATTTCAGTTGTATCACAGTGGCTACTGCACCTATCCATGCCTTCCTGGAGTTTCTTTACTTTGTACATTGTTCTCCCAAGCCACTAGCTGCTTTCCCACATAACCATCATCAAAACAATGACCAGTGGTCTGAGAGCAATCCACCCCTTCTTTCAAGTTCTGTATGCTACTGACTGTGCTACTGGGCTCTGGAGACAGACATCTGAGAATGTGTCAAAGCTTTTGCATTAAAATTGTGTGACCCAAATGAAACAGGGCGATAAAAATACCCTGACATTTTCTTCAAAAACAAGACAAAAGTACACAAACCTGGAGATATGTATGTGACTTTTTTCAGAACCACTGGTTTGATATATTGTGACAAAAATGACCCATCCTTCCTGATAGGGGTGTGTTCATCATTATCGTCAACTTCCTGTTCCTGGTTCCCAGGAATCTTTGGATATGGAACCATCTGCTGCTTCAGGTGTTCAATTTCTGCTGTCAACTCATCATTCTGGTCCTTTAAATCCTATTTGAAATAAACAATATCAGATCCTGGTACAGAAAATTTGCTGAAGACAACTTCTGAACCATCCTTGTAGAAAGGGGATAAACATTACATGTGGAGAATCATGGTTTAAGTCTTTACCACACAATCTCCAGTTTTAATGACCTAAAGAAAAAGGCTCTTGAAAACATTGTGGGAAAAGTAGAAAATGCTGGTAACCAGCATTTTCTCCTTTTTCCACCATGTTTTTTACTGTCATAAATGGAAATCATTATTTGTGCTACATTTATTTTGACGTCTGCAAATTCTTTCAATTTGGTCCAGCTCCAAATTTTGTCGTTTGGTAAGGAGTGCCAGATAAACCTAAAATGTTTTCATGTCTAGCTTTCTTTTGCCATATTTGCCTATGAATTTGACGGAATACAGTGTATTCTGATTTTGTATAGTAATCTTGAAAATTTCACATCATGTAATGGGTGAAATCTAACCTTATTATTTTGTTCCAGTTGTTGCAATTTTTCCTGTGTAAATTTCTGTTCCCCAGGGCTCATCAAACTCTTACTTTCATATTCTGCCAGCTGAAACATCAGTCAGAAATTCAAATAAGCACAATAAATTGAACAAGAGTCAAGTCTCTGATGAAACAGCAGGCACAGATATTTTTTACTTAGGGACAGATAGGATCTGACATAAGCTGGTAATTTGAGACAAAATTTTACTAAAATTTTAGACAAAATGTTAGTAATGGAGCCTTTGGTGAGCTTAACAACATTCCATAGAGTTTAATGAAAATTTACCTCAAAAGCCAATGAATGTCAGAGTCTTGTAAACAATACAGTTCATGACTGGTCAAAACATAGGCTTACATTTGCATGGGTATCGAAATTCACATGAAGCCTATTGGCTACTTTGATAGGTGTGTATATCACATACAAAAATTGTTCCCAAGAAACTTGCATATACTATACTACAAGTGAAATCAATAATACGCCTGGGTCATGCTCTGTGAAAGGTGACTCATGCATCTGCAAAAAGTATCCACCAGTGTTAGCCTGCACAGTCTGCTCTGGGTCGAAACTTTTTGCTATAGGTAGGTAATTTTCTGCATATCAAAGAACCATTCTATCTCATGATTCAGCTTGTTTTGAGATAAAATGAATCTATGTAATGCATTACTTGCTAGATATAATGCATTTAAAGGATGCATTAAACCACCTTTTCCCAGAGTGCCACTTCATTTTTTTTTTTTTTTTTTTTCAACTCAAACTTTTTTGGGCAAATTTTCAGGAAATTATTCTAAAATATCTATCTAGAATATGGATAACTGATTGGAGCTGTGGTTTATTGCATGTTTATATGTGAAGACACTGTGGCAAGGGAAAAATTACTACATGTATTTATAAGTAATTTTCCTTTGGCTAGAATGTTATAAAAGTAATCTAATACAAGAATAAAAAAAAAGGATCTATTTGTTTGGCTGGTCTGTAACTACATGTATTATTGTCAAAACAATGTTCAAGGATGACAGAGAAATGAATCCTGTTGACTGTCATCAATCCCTGACAGAATTTGACAAGGCTGCAAATCTAACCAGGGACCCTCTGGTTTCAAGCCCTGTATGATACTGACTGAGCCACCCCTCTAAGCAAAAGTACCTGGTATCTTTTTGTTTGTTTAACTCTTTACCAAACCTCAAAATTCTACTTATCCCAATTGAAAGCATTTGCAGACGACAATTTTAGTGTGGCTGAAATGATGGAATTGTCCTTGATAGGACAGAAAACATTATGGGAAAAGGAGAAAATGCTGGTTACCAGGAGTTTCTCCTTTTCCCACAATGTTTTCAAAAGAGACTCTTCCTCAGGGTTGTTAAAAGTCGGGATTGTGTGGTACAGAAGACAACAAAATTTTAGACTTGTCCAAACTAGGTTCAGACGTCATACTTGATGTGGCTCAAATGGTAAGATTTTCTTCTAAATGAGCAGAAAACAGTGTGTGAAAAGGGAAAAATACTGGTTATCACCATTTTCTCCTTTTCACACAATGTTATCGGAAGCATCTTTTATCGGGGTTGTTAAAACTTGGGATTGTGTAGTACAGGGTTAACCAACTTTGACCTGTACTGCCATGACCTTCATAAAAGTTAATAGAAACAGCCATATAGAAATATGCTTTAACTTTTTACCACACTACAAAATTTTAGACTGGTCCAAATTGAAAGCATTTGCAGACAACAGTTTAGACACTACTCAAATTGTGAAAGTTGTCTATGAAAGTGTAGAAAACATTGTGGGAAAAGGAGAAAATGTTGGTTACCAGCATTTTCTCCTTTTCCCACAAGGTTTTCAAAGGCTTCCTTTCTTAGGGTTGTTACAAGTCAGGATTGTGTGATAAAGGGTTAATGTACCAATAATCATTACTCACCTTTCTATGGAGATCATGAACATTTTCAAGCTCTCTCTGCAGTCTCTGATTTTGCTTGCTGGATTCATCAAGTTGTGTTGTGATATCTTCAAGGTCAAGGCCAACCTTCTCTAATTCCTAAAACACATCAGAATAGGTATATACGATCCAAAATAGGGCGGCATTTGTACATATAAGAACAGGTGTACATATAATATGATCTGAGATAAGTTGACATTTGAGAAAAATTTTTATTAAATGAGACCTTTCACCAGTGGCTTGCTTAATAACATTTTGCTAGACTTGTTTAATGCAATTAATATATCATTATTATATCAAAAATCAACAAATGTAAGATTCTTTGTATCACATGACGATATTTCAAAAAATTGCGGTGAGTTTCTTTTCTGCTGTAACAAGCTGATACATGATACTAATTGGAATCTAAAATATATGGCATATTTCCCAAATTGTTAAATTTTCTATCAGTCACAGATCCTTACTTATTACAAAAACGGCATACATCTTTATTTTCATATATGGTAAGACAGCTATATGTATGGTGTCCATGGTCGAGAGGTACAGTGTCAGCCTCTCAAGCATAAGGTCCCGAGTATGATTCCTGGGAGTGGGTGTCAACTTTGAGACTGTTCATCAGCCCACACATTTGGCACAAGTACTGGTGTGGCTTCCAGGAAACAGAATCCAGATAGATTAGCATAAGTTGCAAGAACTTGTATCTCAACCGATATACAATAGATATGTTTAAGCTAAGACAGGTATCAAGTGTTGTTCTAAATAAAGCAAATAAACCATCTGCACTACACACCTTCTTTATTTATAAATTTTGTTTGTATGGTATTGACTGCCTTTGGCAACATTATTTCAGTTACATCATAGCAGCCAGTGCTTCTATCCATGCTTTCCTGGAGTTTCGTTTACCAGTACTTCCCACAATATTCTTCCCAAGCCTCTGGCTGCTTTCCCACATGACTATCACATGACTTTCCCACAATAGCTATAATCAATCCTTGAAATGAAATTAGCCCAGCTGGGAATTCCAACCAGCAAATCCCTGGTCTCTAGTCCTGTATGCTACCAGCTATGCTACCTGGCCCAGCACAAACCTTCTGTGACTGTACAAGCTGTTCTCTAAGTCTTCCCTCTTCCTCTTTTAACTCTTCCATCTCGGTCTCTGTATTTTCTTTATGTTTTGCAGCAAAATTAGCAAAGTGTTCTCTTTCCTTGTCTAGCTCACTCTGTAAGTGTTTTACCTGTTCCTGATACTTTTTCTCCACTGACCTGAAGTTAGGTTAAAATTGATTTATTTCACTTTTCACGTGTTTCAATAGTTTTCTGATGCAGATGTCTCGAAATCCATCATATTATAAATATCAACCCATGTAAAACACTCCACACTGCCTAAACTCTTTACACTTGTCCAAATTGAAAGCATTTGCAGATGGCAATTTAAAAGTTGCTCAAATGATGAAATTTGTCTTTAATATGGTAGAAATCATTGATGGAAAAGGAGAAAATGCCAGTTACCAGCATTTTCTTCTTTTCCAACAATGTTTTCAAAAGTCCTCTTTCTCAGGGTTGTTTAACTTAGGATTGTTTGGTAAAGGGTTAACCATTTACATCCTTGTGGAAGACGGCTTTAGAAAACTTAGTTGGAAAAGCAGAAATACAGGTAACCTGCAATTTCTCCTTTTTTCTCATGATGTTTTCTACCATTTCAAGACAAAAGTCCGTCATTTGATCCACAGTTAATTTGGTGTCAGCAAATGCTTTCATTTTGGACAAGTCTAAAATTTTGTCGTCTGGTAAAGAGTTAAGTGTGGAAACTTTAAATTATGCACTGTATATAAATTGTATTACAGCCCTATCTTATAGGAAACTTTAACCCTTAAAACCCTTTCCATAACTTAAATTGCCTTTGCAGTCAATGTAGTTAAGATCAGACTGCATAAATAGTGCAATCTGATTTGGATCTACACTGACTGTTTTAATGAGACATCCTGGACAAAAGTGGCCTTGAAATTGCAATTATTCATATAAATTGGGTTTTACTTCCAGAAGGCAACTGTCTGTTGGGTTTTTTCATCACTCTAAGGACAAGACTCTTTGAAAATGAGACTGATAAGTAATAACTAATGCAATTTGATAGCTTTTTTGCCCTGCATATCTCACAAAATATTGAACAGTGAAGATCAATTATACGACATATTCCTGGGGGCTTGATCTTAGCCTTCAAGTTGTCCATGGTATTCTCAACTTTTTACCAAACAACAAAATTTCAGAATCATCCATATTAAAAGCTTTCTGCAGATGATAAACCAGACATGGCTATAACAATGGGATTTAAAAGAGCAGAAAATAGTGTGGGAAAAGAAGAAAATGCTGGTTACCAGCATTTTCTTCTTTTTCCATGATTTTTCCCAAAGTGTTTTTCTTCAAGGTCTGCAAACCAAAGATTGTAAAGTAAAGGTTAAAGTAAAAATGTGTGGAGAAAACATAATCATAATTATAAAGCAGACAAAAAGGGAAAATTGCCTATCTTGAGCAATTTTTCATTTACATTTTTATTCCAAACAGAAGATCTGCTACAGATGTGGCAAGATGAGTGTAACTGGAGGAAAGGCTTAACTCTTTACAACACAATGCAGTTTTAAAGACCCTGATGAAAAGGACTTTTTAAAAAACATTGTGGGAAAAGAAGAAAATGCTGGTATCCAGCATTTTCTCCTTTTCCCACAATGTTTTCTACACTTTTACAGACAAATCTCATCATTTGAAGCACAATGAATTTGTCATCTGCAAATGCTTTCAACTTGGCAAGTCTAAAATTTTGTCATCTGGTAAAGAGATAACTTCACACATCAAATTGAGAGGCTGGTTCTATTTGAAAGTGCTTGTAGACAACACATTAAATGTTGCACCAAAAAGGATATGTCTATCTGAAAGAGTTGAAAACACGGAGCGAAAAGGAGAAAATACTGGTTACCACTTATTTTATCCCTTTCCACGATGTTTTCAAAAGCCTTCATCCACAAAAGTCTGGTCTCTTTGGTAAAGGGTCAAAATGTACTAAAGATAAAGTTTTATGACTGGAATATAAGTTTATTGATGTTCAATAAGACTTGACCTAAACTGGGTTCATACCTACAATCTTTTTTCTGCATAAATGAATGCACTGACTTTTGACCTAATTCTTGGTAAGAATAAAGAATGAATAGATGGCAATTTGCGATTGGTAAAAATATGAGCATGTTTATTTGGCTGGCTCCATGCTGGCATATACACTCACACATTTACCAAATCACTACTTACAAGCGTTGCTACGGCCAATCAATACCCTGGGGTCTTGATTCATAACAAATTAATGTAACAATAGAATGGTCCTTTTTTTTGTCCTATTTGGAAATGTAATATTTCATAAGTGTTTCCCAGTCACTGAATAAGTACTCCTTTTCAAGGAAATGGAAAACAGCGCGGAAAAAGTGGCAATTTTTCGGGAAGTTAATTTTCATTATTTTACTTCATATTGAGCCACAGAAGAGCTTCAATATTCATATTCCAGTCTCTCTTACGCCATATATCTTTTTTACAGATATTTCTTGTTTACCATCTCAAGAAATTGCTGACTCTTGCAAACTGAATGGAACTGCAGACACAAATTCAAAATTGATACAATATAGTTCAGTGATAGGGAAGAAAACATTTTGGGAAAAGCAGAAACTGCTTGTTACAAGCATTTCCACCTTTTTTCTCAATGTTTTCAAAGCCTTGTTTCTTCAGGGTCATTACAACTCGCAATTGTGTAGTAACTCTTTACCAAACAACTAAACTTAAGATTTGATAAAATTGAAAGCATTTGAAGACAGTATACCAAATATTGCTGGAATAATGTAATTTAGAAAACAATGTGGGAAAAGGAGAAAATGCTGGTTATCAACATTTTCTTCTTTTCTCACAATGTCTTTAGGGTGTCAGGCAAAAGTCCCCTAGGACAAAAGCTGCGTGGGACAAAATCATATCATAGTGCATGGGGATTTTGTCCGTTGGGCTTTCATCCTGTGGGAAGTTAATCCCATGGGGCTTTTGTCAGTTCCTATGTTTTTAAAAAGCTTTTCCCATAGGGTCATTAAAACATGGAATTATTTATCAAAGGATTAAGCAAATATTAACTCATTACATGTACCTCCAGCAACCAATTCACAAATACCAATATCCTGGTAAAATCTGAGTAAGAAAATTTAGATTTACTCTTTACAAAATGATAAAAATACAGACCTGCCCAAAGTAAATGCATCTGCAGAAGACAAATTAGATGTATTATTATTGGAACTTGTCTAAGGAAGGGTAAAATGAAAAAATCTGAGAAAAGGAGGAAAGCTGGTTATCAGCATATTCTCCTTTTACATCGAAGTTTCAAAAGTTTTTTTTCCAGGATTGTCAAAACTCAAGACTGTTTAGTAAAGAGATATGATGCCATCTGTGGATAAACATACATATGAAAACATTGTCGTATAGTTAGAAATTGCTCGTTCGAGAAAATTATGCTTTTGCTTGTATTTTTTCAAAAGTAAAAAAAAAGATTTTCTGCAGATATTAATTTGGTTTAAAAATTCAAATGGGCTGTTATATGGCTGAAAAAATACTTTGCAAATTTAGTTACTCTATACCAGATGACAAAATTTTAGAGTAGTCCGAATTGAAAGCGTTTGCAGACAAAAAGTTTAATGTGGTTCAAATGATGAAATATGTATTTGAACGGAGAGAAACACTGTGGGAAAAGAGAAAATGCTGGTTACTAGTGTCCCACATTTATTTGTTTTCTGGAATTCTTAATTTGGAAAAGTTTAAAGCCCTGTCTTCCTATTGTAGTTAGACAATAACTAATTGTATGGATGGATGCATTGGTAGGTTGATGGGGGAAAGGTAGCCAAAAGATGGGATTTGTACATTTAACCAAAACTATTTAACTGCTGTAGGTAAAAGTAAACAAAAAATCTTAAGATTCTTAGCTATGTAAAATGTATAAAAAGTTTTTCAAACCAGTTTATAAACAAATGAAACACAAAAATAATCTAGCAAGGTAAAATTACCAGTATCATAGACCAAAATATGAAAGAAAGCTTTTGCTAAATGCAGACTGTAATACCCATTTATAAACAAAAAAAAAAACAAATTTAAACTGGGTAAAACACTTCTAGCATACTTACAAGTAAGTTGACTTTATATTGCTCAAAACTCTGCTGCAGTTACAAGATATGTTTGTACTCCATCTTTTTATTTCATGAATTAACTCTTTACCAAACGACAGAATTTTAGACTTGCCCAAATTGAAAGCATTTGCAGACGACAAAATAAATGCTACTCAAACATTGAAATTTGTTTTGGGAAGGATAGAAAACATTGTGGGAAAAGGGGAAAATGCTGGTTACCGGCATTTTCTCCTTTTCCCACAATGCTTTCAAAAGGCCTCTCCCTCAGGGTCGTTAAAACTCGGGATTGTGGGGTAAACAGTTAACAGTTATGTAGTCCAAGCAGATGGTTGGAAACATTCTAGACCTGGCAGATGCTACTACAGCAAAAACAATACCTGACTTTTATGTGCACACAAAACCAATAATGAATATCAGAGAAGAATACACTAACATCCCTTGTAAGGTCTTGTCAAGTCACAAAGATATTATGGGTTTGCTCAGTTCTGTTTTCATTTCAGAAATTGTATCATGGAAATATTACGGGATATACATGTTAATTCTTTACCAAATGACGAAATTTCAGACTTGTTCAAATTGAAAGCATTTGCAGATGCCATATGAAATATGGCTCCAATGATGAAATTTACCTTTGAAAGTGTATAAAACATTATGGGAAAAGGAAAAAATGCTGGTTACCAGCATTTTCTCCTTCTCCTTTTCTCACAATAGTTTCAAAAGCCTTTTTTCTCTGGGTCTTTAAAACTTGTGATTGTTTGGCAAAGAGTTAATGGTGCATTGTTCTACAATGTCAGTGAATGGTTAGAGATTAACTCTTTACCACACAATTCTGAGTTTTAACTATACTGAGGTAGAAGGCTTTTGTAAACAATATGGGAAAAGGAGAAAATGCTGGTAAAGAGGTAAAAGTAAAGAACTGAAGAAACTAAGTGACAAAATCATCAGTTTTGAAACCATATTCAAAAGTTGTGCTGTATACATCAATCAAAATGGTACATTAAAGGTTATTGGATTTGTATGGGAACATACTGTGTGGGCCGAGTTCTTTTGGTAAAGTTGCCAGAGCTTGCATGGGCAACAATGCCGAGAGAACACGAATATAGCATACCTCCTGAAAACAAATTTACACTAGGCAGTTGTGAAAGAACATCCTTGTGAGAAAATAAAGTGAATTCAGATTTAATACATGGGCACATTGGAAAGAAATGTGTGCTACAAATGTATTAGAATAATTATGAGCAACTTCTCGTCACATTTTTGCAGGTAGTTGGCTAATAAATAAAGAAGTCTTACATTGGTGGCAATAAAGGTTACAGAAAAGTGTGAATTCAAACATGCATTAGGTAAGTCTTACTTACAGAAGTTGGGACATGGATGAATTTTCAATGGAAGCATGCCTTTCATCCACCTCTTTGGCCAGTAAACTGTTTCTAGCGTTAGACTCTACTAGATCTAATCTAAGCTTCTCTTTGGCCCAGGACGCTTGTTCTAATGAGGACCTAAAGTACAGTAAAAATATTCCATTTAGTATATTTTTCAGCCTTCCCCTACATTTCATGTTAACCTTTTACCAAAAAATCGTGTGTTTTGATAATATTGTGGAAGAAATCTATTGAAAACAATGTTGGAAAAGGAGAAAATGCTGGTGACCAGCATTTTCTCCTTTTCACACCATGTTTTCTGCCCTATCAAGAAAATTCCTACCAGTTGAGCCACATATAATTTGTTGTCTATGTATCTTTTTAATTTGAAAAAGACTAAATTTTGTATCCTGGTAAATAGCTAACAGACTAAATAGTTTTCCATACTTCTCCTACTCTATATGGCGATAATAGTCTTTCATACTGCTTCTACTCTATATGGTGATAATTGAAAAAGAGGAATACATGTAATACAGTTTTTGCACAGTATACCAGCATCAAAGCTAGCATTTATTATCTAACAAACTGTGTTATTGCACTTATGTGACAAACTCAGTCTATCAAATACAAAATGACAAACTTGGCGTATATCAGCAAACTTACAAGAAAAACTTGGCAAATATCAAACAAAACAAGAGGACCATGATCGCTCACCTGAGTACCAAGCAGTAAAGGTCTACAATGAAGATAAATACCAAATATCGAAGTGCAAGGCCAAAGCTCTAGGTCTTCTCGGTTTAGACAAGAAGATAATCTTTCTTAACCAAACCCGGTAAATATTTGTGAGAAGTTTGAATGATATTTGTCTAATAGTTGTTGAAAAATAGCGAAAACAAGAAATTTCATCAAAGGAAAATAACTTTGTAAAAATTCAATGAACCGTCACCAAAATATAATATGCACATTCTTGCTTGGCACCGAGTCTCTCTAAAGTTTGAATGAAATCTGTCCTGTAGTTGTTGAGAACTAGCTCTGACAAGAAAATGCTACAGAAAGACTGATGGATGGATGGATGGACCGACAAGCTGACTCCTATATACCTCCAGAACAGAGTTTTGAAGGAATAATAACAAAGCCCTAGGCATTTTGGTGTGTGGCAAAAAGTTGCCTGATTTGAACAAACTTAGTAGAGAATGTTTGCCGATTCAAGACTTTCTATACAAGTTAGTATTATAATGTTGTTAAATACACCAACAACTACAGTGGTTGTCCAGGGACATGTTCATGGGTAATTGCTATTGTAAACACATAAACAATGTATTTACACTTGCAATAGTCTTGCACCAACCTTTCAATGCATCCAGCTTACAAAAATTTGACCTTCAAGTGTGACATTGACCTTGGCCCTACCTGAACAGATCTTTCAAATGGTACTTCAATTCATGGTGGAGTATATGCCCAAAATCTATTGGGGGTGGGGGTGGGGGACGGGGGGTCATAAACTTATTTATAAATTAAGACAAACACCACAAGGTGAAGAACAAAAATTATAATGACTTCTAAAATTTACAAGATAAAATCTGTACTACAGAGTTAAATGAATGAACACAAATGAACTCAAAATACAATAAACACAATGTTCACAGATGCATCTTAGCAGCCAAAGAGAAAAATGCTGTCAAAGCCTTTAACCCTTTACCACATGGCAAAATTTTAGATCTGTCCAAATTGAAAGCATTTGCAGACAACATTTTCATATTGGCTGAAGTGACACAATATTTCTTTGATAGGGTAGAAAACTTTGTGGGAAAAAGGAGAAAATGCTGGTTACCAGCATTTTTTCCTTTTCCCACAATGTTTTCAAAAGTTTTCACAGAATGTTTCTCATCATGTGACCTAGTGCATATTGTCAAGGTTCTGCAATTTATAGCTGCATCATGGAAAAAGGGGTCTTCATGTTATATTTCATTTTTCACTAGTATCTCTTTAATTACTGGACATATCTCAACAGATTTGGATGAAATTTTCACACATCAAGTGACCAAGCGCATATTGTCAGGGTTTTGGAATTTATTGCTGTGTCATGGAAAAAGGGGCTTCATGTCAAATTTAAACTGCATCCGTCCTTCCTGAATAGATAAAAGGAAACAAGAGGGCCATGATGGCCCTGTATCGCTCCACTGGCTTATAAATATAAACCATTAATACTAAACATTTCAATTCTGAGCCAAATGGTTTCAAAATGAAGACTTACAAAGTTTTCTCTGTAAAAGCCCATGTGAAAGTTGAGTCCCGCAAGGCAAGGCCATTTTTGATCCCAGAGCTATAATTACTTGAACCCTGGTAGAGGTCCACAAGATAAAGCCACATGCCAAAATAATACAAGTCTATGCTGTATGTTTATAAATAAGGTGACATTCAAGTTTTGTCCATATGAAGCCCCTGTAAAACATAAGACCCTTGATGCAATGCTAATTTCAAAAAAAAAAAAAAAATCAAAACAGGAAGATTTCTTAAGTCGTCACTATGTAAGCCCATGTAAAACTTGTGACCCTTGCGGCGGGGCCAATTTTGACCCCAGGGCTAAAATTTTGGCCCGCTTGGTAGAGGCCCACTAGATATAGCAACATGCAAAATTTGGTAGCTCTAGGCCTTGTGGCTAGGTACAGCCTATGTAAAACTTGTGACCCCTGGGGCAGAGCCAATTTTGACCCCAGGGCTATAATTTGAAGAAACTTGATAGAGGTCTACTACATAAAGCTACATGCCAAATTTGGTAGCCCTATGCCTTATGGTTTCAGACAAGAAGATTTTTAAAGATTTCCAATATTTTTCAGTTTTGTTGCCATGGCAACCAGAGTTTTTGAAGGAATCAAATTCTTTCAAGAAATTCTGAAGAGCACCATGGCAGGATCATTTCTGTGAAGTTTCATAACAAGAGGGCCATGATGGCCCTGTATCGCTCCACTGGCTTATAAATATAAACCACGAAGAAAAGTCTTCACTATATAAGCCCTTATAAAACTTTGACCTCATGGCTACAGTCTGACTAAATGGGGAATATTGTATTAGAAGAATAACATGCCAAATGTGGGAATTCTTGGCCTTATGGCTGGTAACAAGATGGTTTCTGAACTTTTCACTCCATAAACCCATGTAAAACTTGTGATCCCTGGTGCAGGGCCAAACTTGATCCTAGAGCTGTAACTTGGGCCCTCTTTGTAACTGTCCACTAAATAATGCTATAATTATATGCAAAATTTGGTAGCCTAAGCCTTATGGCTGTGTACACCAAGATTTAAAAGTTTTCCCTATGTAAGCCTATGTAAATCTTGTGAACCCCCCCCTCCAAGTATGAGGCCAAATTGACCCCAGGACTATACTTTGGACACTTTTGGTAGACTCCAACTAGATCAAGCTAAATGCCAAATTTGGTAGCTCTAGGCCTTATGGTTTCAGACAAGAAGATATTTAAAGTTTTCTCTATATAAGCCTATGTATAAAACTTGTGACCCCTGGGGAAGAGCCAATTTTGACCCAAGGGCTATAATTTCAAGAAACATGATAGAGGTCTACTACATAAAGCTACATGCCAAATTTGGTAGCCCTATGCCTTATGGTTTCAGACAAGAAGATTTTTAAAGTTTTCTCTATATAAGCCTATGTAAAACTTGTGACCCCTGGGGAAGAGCCAATTTTGACCCCAGGGCTATAATTTGAAGAAACTTGATAGAGGTCTACTACATAAAGCTACATGCCAAATTTGGTAGCCCTATGCCTTATGGTTTCAGACAAGAAGATTTTTAAAGTTTTCTCTATATAAGCCTATGTAAAACTTGTGACCCCTGGGGCAGAGCCAATTTTGACCCCAGGGCTATAATTTGAAGAAACTTGATAGAGGTCTACTACATAAAGCTACATGCCAAATTTGGTAGCCCTATGCCTTATGGTTTCAGACAAGAAGATTTTTAAAGATTTCCAATATTTTTCAGTTTTGTTGCCATGGCAACCAGAGTTTTTGAAGGAATCAAATTCTTTCAAGAAATTCTGAAGAGGACCATGTCAGGATCATTTCTGTGAAGTTTCGTGAAAATCGGATGGGTAGTTTCAGAGAAGAAGATGTTTGAAATAAAAGTTAACGCACGGACGGACGGACGACCGGACGGACGGACGGACGGACGCACGACGGACACCGGGCCATGACATAAGCCCACTGGCCTTCGGCCAGTGGAGCTAAAAATTGGATGGGTAGTTTCAGAGAAGAAGATGTTTGAAATAAAAGTTAACACACGGATGGACGGACGCACGCACGCACGACGGACACCGGGCCATGACATAAGCCCGCTGGCCTTTGGCCAGTGGAGCTAAAAATGATCAGGTGGGAACCAAGGCTAGGGGTACACAAGACAGGATGTTTTATCAGACAGTGTAGATAAAGATCAGACTGCAGTTGGATCTTGGATATATATGCCTTATATTCTGCAAGATAGTATTGCCTACAACACAGTCTTGAAATGCATATTACTTGATCTATCTTTATCTCTTTACCAAACAAAAATTTTAGACTGGTCTATAATTCAAAACATTTGCAGACAACAAAATAGTCTCAAAAAATGAACATAGATCTGGGATGGGTAGAGAACATTGTGGAAAAAGTTAAAAAAATCCTGGTTACCTGAGTGCTTGGCCCAACTGAGATTTAAACTTGACATCCCTGCATAGCTAGCCCTGTAGGTAATGAGCTAACAGGCTTGGCTCAAATCATTAACAAACAACAAAATTTAATCCTTAAACCCAAAGGCCATTTTCATTCCAGAATGAGTCCAAGATGATAACAACTGCGTGGGTGCCTTTTGTCTGCAGTGTTTCAACAAAGCAGACAGTATAGATCAATGATCGGACTGCACATTTCGTGCAGTCTGATCTTGATCTACACTAGACACAAAGGCAACTATAGTAGTGAAAGGCGCTTAAAGGGTTAAGACTTGTCCAAATTCAAACCATTTGCTGACAACAAAATAAATGCAACTTAAAAATTTAAATTAGATTTTGGTTGGGTGGAAAACATTGTGGAAAGAGGAAAACATGCTGGTTACAAGTATTTCCTCTCTTTCCCACAATATTTTCAAGAGCCTTATTTCTCACAGGCATTAAAACCTGGCATTGTGTGGTAAAGGGTTAAATAGAACAAGACTTTTAAAGTTCATTCTGTATACCTTTATGTCCTGTTTTGAACCAGGGGCATCATTTGAACAAAACTGGTAGAAGTCCACAAGGAAATGCCACATACCAAATATCAAAGCTCTAGGCCTTCTACTTTCAAACAAAAACATTTTTAAAGTTTGCTCTATATACAATTTTGCCCAAAATTGTGACCCCTGGAGTTAAAGGGTTAATTCAATTCTTTTAACAACTTTTGTAGAACTTCACCCAAGGAATATGCCTGTCAAGTTTCAACATGATTGGTTTAGGAGGAGAAGATGTTTAAAGGAATTGTGGAAAGACGGATGCTGGACAATGACGAATCACAATACCTCACCCAGCACTTCGTGCTCAGTTGAGCTAACAAATAGCCTAATCATTGTCTGTAGCTTGTGATAAACAACATAAAGATGAAGTTTCATAACATTTTGTCCTGTAGTTAAAGAGATATTAATCCATAATGAAAATATATGTGAAGCCCCCTTTTTCCATGACACAACATTTAATCAAAAAAGCTAAACTAATGATATTGGCAGACTATCATAAGGAACACATGTATGAAGTTTCAGAAATTTTTGTCCAGGATTTTGAGTTGAAGATACATGTATATTGATCCTTAACAGAAATATACATGAAGCCCCTTTTTCCTATGAGACAGTATTTGATATCAAAAAGGCAAAAAAACCAATAAATATCAGCGGACATCATAAGGAACACCTGTATGAATTTCTATTAGTTTTTGTCAAGGATTTTAGAAGATATCTGTCCTGAAAGATGGACAAACAGATGGTCATTGGTCCATGACAAAATTAAACATTTAGCCCCCTTTTTTCACGACATGGTGTTTCATGGAATAAAAACAAATAACTATTGTCTGTGGCTTGCAATAAACAATAAAAAGATGAAGTTTCATGACATTTTGTCCTGTAGTTAAACAGATATTGGTCCACAATGAAAATATACGTCAAACCCCCTTTTTCCATGACACAGCAATAACGGGTCCTATTAGAGCTACAATCAAACTCATTAGAGATCTTACGGTCATATATATTTTGACCAAGTTTGGTGCTGATTGGTTTAAATTTGTAGATGCTAGAGTGTAACTAAAGTTAAATGTAGCAATTTTTTTAATTCAAGGGCAAATAACTCCAGTCGTTCTGGTCCAATTAGACACATAATCAAACTCATCCGAGATCTTATGGTCATATATATTTAGACCAAGTTTAGTGCTGATTGGTTAATATTTGTAGATGCTAGAGCGTAAACAAAGACAAATATGGCAATTTTTCTAATTCAAGGGCACATAACTCCAGTCATTCTGGTCCGATTACACCCATAATCGAAGGCATCCGAGATCTTATGGTCATATACATTTTGACCAAGTTTGGTGCTGATTGGTTAATATTTGTAGATGCTAGAGTGTAAACAAAGTCAATGTAGCAATTTTTCTAATTCAAGGGCAAATAACTCCAGTCATTCTGGTCCGATTACACCCATAATCGAACTCATCAGAGATCTTATGGTCATATACATTTTGACCAAGTTTGGTGCTGATTGGTTAATATTTTGTAGATGCTAGAGTGTAAACAAAGTTAAATGTAGCAATTTTTCTAATTCAAGGGCAAATTACTCCAGTCATTCTTGTCCGATTAGACCCATTTCATCCAAGACCTTATGGTCATATACATTTTGACTAAGTTTGGTGCTGATTGGTTAATATTTGTAGATGCTTGAGTGTAAACGAAAAAATGTGAACAGACGGACGGACGACGGTGGGATGCCGGATGCCGGACTTTGTGCTCAGGTGAGCTAACAAGGTCAATATGAGTCTGTCCATATCAAATCAAAAATGAACAACCAACATCATTAATCAAGTAACTTTGGCCTTTAGCTTCAGTTTAATACTGCAGATCAAGGGCCTGCAAGTCAGCCAATATAAATTTATCTAATTAATTACTCACTGTCTGCAGATTCTTTCCATGTGGACTAATCTTTAAAAGTTCACTGTATGGTTAAGAACTAACCCTCTATCAGACGACAAAGTTTCAGACTCTTCTATGTTGAAAGCATTTCCAGATGACAAATCAGATGTAGTGCAAATGATGGGATCCATCTATGAAAAGGCAGAAAACATTGTGGCTGGTTACCAGCATTTTCTTTTTTTCCGACAGTGCTTTCAAATGGCTTCTCAGGATTGTTTGATAAAGGGTCAACTAAATTCATGGTAGTGTCATCTTTATCCAACAAACAAACACTACTTACTTCAGATGTCTTACTTCCTGCTGGAAAGAGGCCACTGCAGCTTGATAAACAAGGTTATCTTCATCCACTGAGATCAACTCTTGTTCTAAACGAAACGTGAGTTCAGACAGTTTCATCTTGGATCCAAGGTCAAAGCCTAGACCCTGGAAAATATATTACAGTTCACTGATTCTTTATAATTTGTTATTTATTGTAAAATAGAAAAAAAACTCTTTTGCAATGTCTACTTTAAGCTAATGGTCTTTCTCCAAGATTTTCTAGATTTTGAAGTAACACACTCTTCTGGTTGGCTAAACCAAATGGTTTAGCCAATCAGAGGTTGTGTTACTTTCAAGTTTAGAAAAATCTGGAAAATAAGACTGTGAATGTTCTTGAGAATGGCTGGTGAATACGGACCTGATTACATGAATTTCTTGAGTAGCAATTAGCTAATAAGGAGATCGACAGGAGTTCTTTTTTTCATAAAACACATCAAGTTTGCCTCTGATTGAAATTAGCAAAGATGTTAGATATGTTATTTATAGCAAACTATGAAAATCTCATACATGTATATTGAAAGAAAATTTAAGATGAAACAAACATATTTAAAATGAGTTATAGAACTTGTTCAATGAATGCAATTGCATTGCACTTATTTGAATGTATCACAACTGATCTATGAATAATCTTTACTCAACATCTAACAATAAATGATTTATTTTAGCTCTTTTACCATATGACAAAATTTTAGACAAGTCCAAATGGAAAGCATTGGTAGACAACAAATCAAAAATGGGATTTGCCCACAAAAGGAGAGAAACCATTGTGAGAAAACACTGTCTACCAGAATAAGCATTTTATCATTTTCTGTCAATGTTTTAAACCGTCTTTTTCCTTGGGGGTTGTTAAATCACAGGATTGCTTGGCAAAGAGTTCACCATTTATGAAACAATTTCTGGTTTTACTGACCCTGAGAAAGAAAGCTTTAGTAAACATGGTGAGGAAAGGAGAAAATGCTTGTAACCAGCATTTTCTCTTTTTTTCCCACAATGTTTTCTTATAGTTCACTGCCAAGTCTCATAATTCCAGCAATATTTAATTTGTCATCTGCAAGTTTTGTTTAACTTTAGAGAGCCTTAATGCATACAAAACTTATCATTTAAAAAAAAAAAAGCCTAACATTTGTGGTAAACAGAAAAGTAACTATAATATTTTCTTCAGGCTTCCTCATTATTAAATTTTGCTTCTGAAGACAATAGTTCATCTGTTTATGACCTAATGACTAGAATTAACTTTTGAAAATATTGTGAAATGAGGAGAAACTGCTTATAGCACAGATGTCTACTTTTTCCACAATGTTTTTAAACCATACTGCATTAACTGTTTACTTGACTGCAATTCTTTAGCCTTGCCCAAATTGAAAGTATTTGCAGAAGATAGAATATATATGGCTCAAATGATGGTAAATGTTACCGAAAGGGTAGAAGACATTAATGGAAAAGTAGAAAATGATGGTCAGCAGCATTTTCTCCTTCTGCCACCATTTTTTCAAATGCAATCTTCCTCAGGGTCATAAAAAAACAGGATTGTGTAGTAAATAGTTAAAAGAGCTTATCCAATGTGTTGTCTACAAATGCTTTAAATATGGACAAGTCTAAAGTTTTGTCATCTGGTAAAGAATTAAACAAGATGGTAGAATATTCCCTTACAATAAGAATATCAGCTCCATTTGGTACACTGTGCTTTTCCCAGAGATCAATGATGTCATCCACTGTAGCGAACCTGAAATAAATCATGACAAAACTTGCATACTGCTCCTTAGCAAACCTGACATGAATTATCACCAAACTTGCATACTAAATCCTAGCAAACCTGACATGAATGATCACCATATTAAACTTTGCAGGCTACATCCTAGCAAAACTGACATGAATAAACATCAAGCTTGAATACAGCAACTTAGCTAACCTTTTCACACAATGTTTGTACCTCATCAGAGCACTTTTTAGTCGCTTCTAAATTGAAAGCATCTGCAGACGACAAATTTGAAAGTGGTACAAATGAAGTTAAGGTTTCCTGACATGGTAGAAAACATTGTGGGAAAAGGAGAAAATACTGGTTACCAGCATTTTTTCCTTTTCCCACAATGTTTTCAAAGGGCCTTTTCTTCAGGAACGTGGAAATACGGGATTGTTTGATAAAGGGTTAAGCTCATTTGTACCTATTTGTCTTTCTGTGTATGCCTTTAATTCAGAATAGTCCAAAACTTATTGTATTGGAGAGGGTTAAACCTTAGCCATCAGCTATCTCAGTTCAAGGTAATACACAGTTCCATTTCAAAAAAAATGTCCAACATATTTTTTAATACTATATCTAATTTAAATGTATGAATACCTAATTTTGAGATGAACTTATCTTACTTCATACTGTTTACTATTATAAAAAACTTAAAAGTTAAAGTCATATACACCTTATCAAAATTATAAAGTAATATAAGACTTATTTGAAAATCCTGTGTTTTCCTGTCCCTGAGGAAAAAGGAAAAAGGAGAAAATGCTTGTAAAAAGCATTTTCTCCTTCACCTAGAATGTTTTCTACCTCTTAAAAGACACAGCTCAGCATCTGAGCCAAACATTAACTGTCATCTGCGAATGCTTCCAATTTGAAGTCAATAATTTTGTCATATAGAAATAGCTGCATCATGCTGAAAGCAAACTTTAAGTGCTAAAGTGGACTAAATTAAGATCAGAGGACAAGGAGCATGCATTCTGATCTGATCAAGCAATATGTCTGTCTACTTAAGTTAACTCTTTACCACCTAACACAAATATAGACTTGTCCAAATTGAAAGCATTCGCAGATGGCAATTTAGATATATAGCTCAAACAATGGGATATGTCCATTATGGGGTAGAAAATATTGTGGGAAAAGGAGAAAATGCTGGTTACCAGCATTTTCTCCTTTTCCCACAATGCTTTCAAAAGCTTTCTCTGTTAGGACTGGGAAAACTTGGGATTGTATGGTAAAGGATTAAAAGAAAAGTCATTATAATTATGATTACCCTGTTCTTTCTGGATCCAGTACTGAGAATACCCCTGCAACCTCTGACCCCTGTACTATTGATGGTGTAGTTCTGTCATCTCCATTGGGAAATTTAAACTTTCTCTGGGCCGATGAAGCTCTTGTTGGTGTCGCTCTGACAGGTTTAGGTGTAGACACACTGGTGTAACTAGGGGTGTTATGTTGAAATAATTCATTCAGAAACTCTTCAAATGATACCCTGCCATCTCCATCGGCATCTAGTTTGTCAAACAACTGCTGTAGATGCTGCAAAGTACAAAATACATGGTGGCAAGGTCCTTACCATTACATTTACAATAAATGAAAATGAAAGCTCTTGAATGTAGGCAATCATATTTAACCCTTTATCACACGACAAAATTTTAGAGCTGTCCAAATTGAAAGCATTTGCAGACAACAATTTCAATGTGACTCAAATGATATGATTTTTCTCTGATAGGGTAGAAAACACTGTGGGAAAAGGAGAAAATGCTGGTTACCAGCATTTTCTCCTTTTCCCACTATGTTTTAAAAAGTCTTCTTCCTCAGGGTCGTTAAAACTTGGGATTGTGTGGTAATGAATTAAATTGTTGTTGTATTGGGAGTTTAACGCCATTTTAACAACTCAGGTCATATCACGGCGGTCAGTGACGCACCCATGTGTTTCCTGGCTTTCTCATACCAGTACTGACACAACTTTCTTTCCAAAGCCACTGACTACTTTTCTCACATGCATCAGAGATGCATCAGAGGTGAGAGGTGAAAAATCGCCGGAAAGAAAGTTTGCCTCAACCTGGTATCAAACTCACAACCACCAGGTCACGAGTCAGATACACTAACCACTGAGCTACCTGGGTGGGCAATGAGTTAAATCAACATGGTGTTTGTCTTTCAAAGAGTACAAAAAGGAGAAAGTGCATCTTTTATCTCATACAGTAATAACTCTTTACAATCCTGTAAGCGATCCCAAACAATTCCTCCTTTTCACACAATGTTTTCAAGCAGCTTATGCTTCAGGGCCATTAAAACATAGTATTAGGTACTTTGAGGTTCTGTTGAACCAGGTTCATAAGGTTATTTACCAAAATCAAAACAATTCATATTGTTTTATAGGTGTTTATATACATAAAGAAAACATAACCCTGTTTCTTTGCTTGCTTAATACAAAGTATAATTGAATATACACTATTTGTCTTAGAACTCAATATATGCCCATACCAAGTACAATAAAACAACACATACTGTTTGATTCATTTCCTCCATTCCGATGTAGCTGCACACTTTACCAAGTTCTTCAATACTAATGAAGCCATTTTGCCCTACTCCAAGATTATTCCAAATACCACGTAAGTATTGTTCCTCCTCTGTTAGCTTGCCTGATTCTGCCATCATGTGATCTATTTGTCCTGAAAAAAAAAAAACATTGAAAACATTCCAATAACACATCTATTCCATCGGAGGACTTTACTTTTGTCTTGCAGCAAAATATTTTGGAACATATTGTGAAAAAAAAAGAAGAAATTGTTTTTAACACTCCCTTAACCCAACAGTGATAAGTTTTAACGACCCTGAGGGAGTGAACTTTTTTTCTATCTTCTAGTTGACTACTTTGGAAAACATTATGAAAAAAAGAAAAAAAACTGTATGTAACCCTTTATCAAACAATCCAAAATTTTTTAACAACCCTGAGGAAGTCAGCTTTTTTTTTTTCTTTTTTCCATTAGAAAACTTCAGAAAACATTGTGAAAAATCTGAAGAAAAATATTTATAGCCCTCTTGCAAACAATCCAAAAATATTTCAACAATCCTGAGGCAGATGGCTTTTGAAAACATTGGGGTAAAAAGAAAAAATGCAGGTTACTAGCATTTTCTCCCTTCCCATGTTTTCTGACCTTCCCAAAAACAAATCCAGTCATTTGAGACGCATATTACTTGTTGTCTGCAAATCCAAGCAATTTGGACAAGTCTAATAGTTTGTCCCTTCGTAAAGAATTAAGAGCATTATCTCCTGTAGTTCAAGTGATTTCATTTCATATGTATTAAGTCTGAATTCATATAGTTTATGCATGTTTTACAAAGATACTTTGAAGGGGTCTGCTTCAATCTTCCTTCATAGTGGAATCATGAAAGAGTGTATTGTTGGTTAGAAGCCAGGGAATTCAGCTACACCAAAAAAAAGCTGCTTAACCCTTTACCACACAATCCCGACTTTTAATGACCCTGTGGAAGACGCCTTTTGAAAACATTGTGGGAAAAGGAGAAAATGCTGGTAACTAGTATTTTCTCCTTTTCCCACAATGTTTTATACCCTAAAGACAGAAATCATCATTTGAGCTACATTTAAATTGTTGTGTGAAACCGTTTTCAATTTGGACCAGTCTAAAAATTTTGTCGTTTGGGAAAGAGTTAACTAGTATACTTACCTTCAGCTTCAAAAGTTTCATCATCTGAAAGCACACCTTCTTTCCTTCTACGCTTTCTCTGAGTTTCACTACCATCCTATAATAGAACAAGAAGGCTATGATGGCCCTATATTGCTCACCTGAACCTGTGTACATTATACAAGGTATAGTCAATGTTTTTGTCTGGTGTGACCTAATGATTCTTTTATTACAAGGCTGACCCATTTTCAAACTTGTTTATGACATTATCCGTACATACATTCTGGTCCAATGTGATGAGCATAACAGTGAAATTGTGATCTCTACTGATCCATCCCAAAGACCAACTTTTGAAAGAAAATTATTAGAAAATGTCATTGTCATGCTGTTAGTGTCTGATTAACCCTTTACCAGACAACATTTTAGCCTTGTTCAAATCGAAAGCATTTCCAAATGAAAATTTTATTGTGGCTCAAATGGTGCAATTTTTCTTTGATAGGGTAGAAAATATTGTGGGAAAAGGAGAAAATGCTGGTTAGCAACATTTTCTCCTTTTCCCTCAATGTTTTCAAAAGGCTTCTTTCCCAGGGTCGTTAAAAGGTGGCATTATGCAGTAAAGGATTAAATTTAACACAATGAAGGAAGGGAGGTAACTGTGTAAGAAGTCAAGGAAGTCTTAGGTTGGATAAATGTTAGCAGCAACAGAAGGATGCAATCTGTGTAAGAGTTCAGCTGCATGCACAAAAAGTGACAAACCCAACATATTGTGTTGTGTTGTGTTTTAACGACCATGAGAAAGAAGCCTTTTGAAGCTTTTTTGGCCAGAATATATAATGGACAGTGTAGATTCAAGATCTTGATTGATCTTGTCCAAAAAAGCTATCAAAGCAGGACTCTTGGCCATGCCCTGAGTCAACCAAATACTACAAGCCTAGGATCTTTTGAAGCTCAATGATTAACCCTTTACCAGATAATCCCATGTTTTAATGACACTAAAGAATAAGGCTTTTGAAAATGTTGTGGGAACAGGAGAAAATGCTCGTAACCAGCATTTTTCCTCTTTCTAAAATTATTTCTGCTTTTTCACAGATTTCTGCTCCTTCACAGATATATTCCATCATTTAAACCACATTAAATTTGACGTCCTCAAATGTTTTCAGTTTGGACAAGCCTAAAATTTTATTGTCTGGTAAACAGTAAAAGCACTTAACTCTTTACCACACGAGGAAAAAGTAGACTGATCCAAATTGAAAGCATTTGCAGACAACAATTTAAATGCGACTCAAATAATGGAATTTGTCTTAGATAGGGTAGAAAACATTGTGGGAAATGGAGAAAATGCTGGTTTTCCCCCAATGTTTTCAAAAGGCTTCTTTCTCAGAGTTGTTAAAAGTCCGGATTGTGTGGTAAAGGGTTAAATCTTTTAATCAGGAACATGTTTGCAAGGTAACACAAGATGTCTGTTTGTAAAACAGTCATGCCCCCCCTACTGCCACATTGATACAGGAAGTGGCCACACCGCCGTGTGTATACATACAAGATTGTACACAGTCGCCGGTACACAGACTGGGTTATCGATTTTCTTCTCGGCACGCGAGTTTGACTTCCGCTTTTTCCCAGTCGACTTCAATGCTTACTACATCCCCGATAATATGCAAATAAAATGTTGGAGCCACAAGTTAAGCCACATATGATGATTTTTTAAACACTTTAATTTTTTTTTTTGAGCAAATGGCTCAAGCGGCGAACGGCAGTGCAGGCCCTGAATCATCTGGTGGTCACTGTGACCTTGACCTTTCACGGATTAACCTTAAAATCGATAGGGATCATTTACACTCCAAGATGAATATCTGTACAGAATTTGAAGGACCTAGGTCAATTCTGTGTGTAGTTATCATCTGGACAAGGTTTGGTCTTTATATCATTAAGTTGAAGGCCACTGTGACCTTGACCTTTGATGGATTAATCTCAAAATCAATAGGGATCGTTTACACTTCGAGATGAATATCTGTACAGAATTTGACGAACCTAGGTCAATTCTGTGTCTAGTTATCATCTGGACAAGGTTTGGCCTATATATCATTAAGTTGAAGGCCACTGTGACCTTGACCTTTGATGGATTAATCTCAAAATCGATAGGGATCATCTACACTCCGACACAAATGTCTGTGCTAAATTTGACGAACCTAGGTCAATTCTGTGTCTAGTTATCATCCGGACAAGGTTTGGTCTATGTATCAACATGTTGATGGTCACTGTGACCTTGACATTTGACCGATTGTTCTCAAAATCAATAGGGATCATCTACACTCCGAGACAAATGTCTGTGCCAAATTTGACAAACTTCGGTCAATTCTGTGTCTAGTTATCATCCGGACAAGGTTTGGTCTATATATCAACATGTTGATGGTCACTGTGACCTTGACATTTGACCGATTGACCTCAAAATCAATAGGGATCATCTACACTCCAAGACGCATGTCTGTGCCAAATTTGATGAACTTAGGTCAATTCTGTGTCTAGTTATCATCCGGACAAGGTTTGGTCTATATATCAACATGTTGACGGTCACCGTGACCTTGACATTTGACCTATTGACCTCAAAATCAATAGGGATCATCTACACTCCGAGACGCATGTCTGTGCCAAATTTGATGAACCTAGGTCAATTCTGTGTCTAGTTATTATCCGGACAAGGTAAGGTCTACTGACCGATCGACGGACCGACCGACCGACGTGCAAAGCAATATACCCCCATTTCGTTGAAGGGGTGCATAAAAATTTTTAACTTGTCCATAATTGGGGGCATTTGCAGACAGTATTGGAAAAGGGGAACATTCTGGTTACCTGTATTTTCTCCTTCTTTTTTCACAATATTTTCAAGAGACTTCCTCTTAAGGGTCATTAAAATCTGGATAAGCAGATATATTTCATCTGCAATCATTATCTAATCTCTGAACCTATGTTAAAGTAATTCACGGGGGCATAACCTGGGGTTTAGTATCATTATGCACTCCAAATGAGCCCTATTTCACCCACCCTTGCTAAGCATGCCGCAGTCCACTTTTGCAGACAGTGTAAATAAAGATCAAACTGTACAGAACATGCAATGTGATCTTGATCAACACTATCAGATACATTGAGATTTTCCATCGAAAAGAATAGGATGAGATCACAATACATATACATGTACATTGTATTTGGCTTTTTAGTATCAGTTGTAAATTTTCCATTTTCTATTAGAAATCCTAATTCTGTTATATATGTCAATTTTGATAAAAACCACTAAATCTCTACCACTCCAATATGAACAGGTCTTTTTACAAAGTAACAGACTGAACAAGATGCCATTTTAAGATACAAGATCTTTGCTTATGTGTAAATTAAGTGACCTATGCAAAACATATGGAAAGCTTCGACTGTCTTATATGCACTAAATTCATGTTGTCGTGTCAAAACAGCAATATATCAAGCCAAGTTATCAATATATTGAGTTGTAGTATCTTTATATGGTGTGCATTTATGAATTTGTTAAGGTAAACCGTCATTATATTGATTCCACGAGACAATATATTATGCCGTTGTACCTTTATACTAGGTCGACGTGTCAATATATTGAGTGGTAGTTTACTGATATGGTGTAAACCTTATGTTGTGTACAATCATCAATATATCTTGTGAAACTGTTTTTACATTGATTCAACTGGACAATATATCTTGCCGAATTGACTTTATACTAAGTCGACTTGTAAATATATTGAGTAGTATTGCACAGATATGGAGTCGTGTAAACCTTATTTCATGTCTAATCGATAATATATCTAGTGAAACAGTCATTATATTGATTCAACGAGACAATATGTTATGCCGATGTACCTTTATACCAGGTCGACGTGTCAATATATTGAGTGGTAGTTTGCTGATATGGAGTCGTGTAAACCTTATATTATGTCCAATCATCAATATATCTTGTAAAACAGTTTTTACATTGATTCAACTGGATAATATATCATGCCGATATGACTTTATACCAAGTCGCTTTGTTAATATATTTGGTGGTATTTTGTAGATATGGAGTCGTGTAAACCTTATATTATGTCCAATCGATAATATATCCAGTGAAACAGTCCTTATATTGATTCAACGAGACAATATATTATGCCGATGTACCTTTATACCAGGTCGACGTGTCAATATATTGAGTGGTACTTTGCTGATATGGAGTCGTGTAAACCTTATATTATGCCCAATTATATTCACAGGTCGATTCAGTAAAAAGTCTGGTCGGCATGACATATTGATCTGTTGAATCAGTATAATGACCGTTCCACTGAATATATTGATAACTCGATATAACAGAAAGTTAATATGACTCTATATAATGTCGGAGTGGTTTCGTATCAGCAGACTACCACTCAATATCTTAAAATGTTGATAAAGTGCAAGGTCATATAGGCATGACACATAGTACCGTTGAAACAATATAACGAGAGTTGGACTTAATATAAGATTAAAGCAACACTATATAATGTTAGATTGGCTTTACATCAGGGCATTACCATGCAATATATAGACAGTTTGACAATGTATAACATCTAATAGACATAATATATTGTCCTGTTGAATCACTATCGGGACTGTTTCACTAAATATACGGATGATCTGACATACTAAAAGGAAAAGACAACTCTGTGTAATGTACAATTGCTTTGATAAAAGCACTACACTACTCAATATATAGACAGGCTGACGTGGTATAAAGTCAAATCGGCATGACATATTGTTCCGCTGAATCAGTATAAGGACAGTTTCACTTTATATTGATGATTTGACATAATATGATATTAAAATGACTCAATATAATGGTTGATTGGTTTGATATCATAACACTTCCACTCAATATATTAGCAAGTCGACTTAGTATAAAGTCACATCGGCATAATATATTGTCTCGTGGAATCAATATAATGACGGTTTACCATAACAAATTCATAAATGCACACCATATAAAGATACTACAACTCAATATATTGATAACTTGGCTTGATATATTGCTGTTTTGACACGACAACATGAATTTAGTGCATATAAGACAGCCAAGGCTTTCCATAAAAACAGGCTATTATCAGTTATTCCTACATCACTGTAACATTATGAATGAATCTAAAAATAGATACACCTAGGTAACCTGTAGCAAATCCTAGCTGCATTAACTCTCACTGGACAGGGAACCCTTATCATTCCTTCAGTCATTCATTATTTAGATCATTGTGTACAGTTAAACTGTTATGTTAAACTGTTATTTTACGTCTTGAATATTAACCCTTTACCACACAGTAGCTCAGTCGGACTTGCATACTTGACACTACACCTCTAATTTACACATGTTGAGACAGTTCCAAAAAAATGCAGCACATTTTTCATCACCTTACGAGGACAATTCTCATTATTACTCACATCAATTTTTTTCTTGAAGCATTTTTCTAGACTTAAATCTTTACCAGAAAACAAACCTTTATTTAGACTTGTCAATTTTGAAAGTATTTGCTGACAACAAAATAAAATGTGACCAAAATGTAATGTTTTTTTTCCATGAATGTTTAGTAAATATTTTGGAAAAAAGAGAAAATGCTGGTAATCAGCATTTTCTCTTTTCACACAATGTTTTCAAAATTTAAGCCCTCTTTCTTGGGGTTGTTAAAACATGGGACTGACTGGACTGACTGGTAAAGAGTTTATCAAATCCTTCAATACATCATGTACTGTTATCTTACAGTTCCAAATAAACATACAAATTATAATTTATTTGTTAGGCTTGTGGTACATAAATGATGCAAGAGAGACTTAAAAAAAACAAGAGGGCCATGATGGCCCTGTATCGCTCCACTGGCTTATAAATATAAACCATAAATACTAAACATTTCAATTCTGAGCCAAATGGTTTCAAAATGAAGACTTACAAAGTTTTCTCTGTAAAAGCCCATGAGAAAGTTGAGACCCGCAGGGCAAAGCCATTTTTGATCCCAGAGCTATAATTACTTGAACCCTGGTAGAGGTCCACAAGATAAAGCCACATGCCAAAATAATACAAGTCTATCCTGTATGGTTATAAATAAGGTGATTTTCAAGTTTTGTCCATATGAAGCCTCTGTAAAACATAAGACCACTGATGCAAGGCTAATTTAAAAAAAAAATCAAAACAGGAAGATTTCTTAAGTTGTCACTATGTAAGCCCATGTAAAACTTGTGACCCCTGCGGTGGGGCCAATTTTGACCCCAGGGCTAAAATTTTGGCCAGCTTGGTAGAGGCCCACCAGATATAGCTACATGCAAAATTTGGTAGCTCTAGGCCTTATGGCTAGGTACAGGAAGATTTTTAAAGTTTTCTCTATATAAGCCTATGTAAAACTTGTGACCCCTGGGCCAGAGCCAATTTTGACCCCAGGGCTATAATTTGAAGAAACTTGATAGAGGTCTACTACATAAAGCTACATGCCAAATTTGGTAGCCCTATGCCTTACGGTTTCAGACAAGAAGATTTTTGAAGATTTCCAATATTTTTCAGTTTTGTTGCCATGGCAACCAGAGTTTTTGAAGGAATCAAATTCTTTCAAGAAATTCTGAAGAGGACCATGGCAGGATAATTTCTGTGAAGTTTCATGAAAATTGGATGAGTAGTTTCAGAGAAGAAGATGTTTGAAATAAAAGTTAACGCACGGACGGACGGACGCACGGACACACGACGGACACCAGGCCATGACATAAGCCCACTGGCCTTTGGCCAGTGGAGCTAAAAAAGGGTCTACATTCTCATGGCTTGCATTCTGTAAAAGCATAAAACTGATCAAGAAAATGTTAAGTAAAGGGCAGTTTCTGAGGTTAAGGGACTGATGAGGAAAGATGAAGTGTTACATGGTATAGGTACGCATGCAGTCTCACCGTTTACTGTCTGTTACACCTAGAAAAAAGGTCAAAATATTCTGTAATCCAAAATAAATATAGGTCCCATAATAGCTGCTACAATTTAAATGGCACATCTGCATATCCCATGAACCCTACTTCGGTAAAGATTGTCATAGGAACTGACTTTACGGAAATTTCTGTTATCCAAAACGTATGAAAGATCTTACAAAACACATACAGTTCTCTCTAGGTTGGTCAAAACAAGATCCATGACATATTATTGATTGCCCATTCATAATTCCTTACTAAACCCTTTGCCAAACAATCCCATGTTTTACTAACCCTGAGTATATATGCTTTGGAAGTTGTTGTGGCAAAAACTTTGTATAAAAAGGTCAAAATGCTGGAAAAACAGCATTTTCTCCTTTTTCCCTACAATGTTTTCTACCCTTTCATATGTAAATCTCCTCATCTGAGCTACATTTAATTTTTCATCTGCAAATGCTACTGTGTGAAATGTTGTCTAGTACAGAGTTAATGTGTATGACATTTAGACACATGGACAACAAGTAGCTATAGAAACTATTTTGTTAAACACAGAATTTTTTCAGAACCGTAATTTTCTCCATGTGCTGCATTGCTATCAAGGCTCATCACATCAGTTCAAAATCCTCAACTTTAAATGTTCTTTATTTCCAGTGTCTCTAATTTTGGTATGGTCCACATCAAACTTTATAAGAAAAGGATCGACCCCTTACCAAACAATCCTTGGTTTTAATGACATTGAAGAAGAAGGCTTTAGAGGACACTGTGAGAAAGGAGAAAAGTTATTCCCTCTTTTTCTTACAATGTCTTTTAACCTTCCTTTCTGGGACAAACCCCATTAATTGCGCAACATCTGATTTGTTTGCACTTTCAAAATAGAGAAGTCTAACATTTTGTCACTTGGTAGAGTTAACTCTTCACCAAATCATAAAGTTTTAGACTAGTCCAAATTGAATGCATTTGCAGAAGTCAAAATAAATGAGACTCAAAAATCGAAATTTGTTTCGGGAAGGTTAAAAAAACAATGCGGAAAAAGGAGAAAATGCTGGTTACGAGTATTTTCTCCTTTTCCCACAGTGTTTTCAAAAGGCTTTTTCTTCAGGGTCATTAAAACCCGTGATTGTGTGGTAAAGAGTTAAATCACAGGAAGAATACTAGTTTTTTTTTTCCTTACAATAATCATCTAGATAGTTCATCAATAACTGAACAGCTGTTGCCACACTGTACAGTTAAGGACAAAAGGTTTGGGAACAAAAAAAGAATCATAACATGAATATTTTCCGTATTGTTCATGTCCAAGAGCCATTGGGAAGAAAAAACAACAGAGGATCACAGTTTGCTTTGTTCTGATCAAGACAATACAAGTAACTCATTGAGTGAACAAAATTAACTCGTAAAGGGATACTCAGCTAGATTTTGTTTTTTAAGAAAATCTGAACAGAGACTACCGGTACAAATTTTCATACACTAGCAAAGATGGCTTGAAAGGTGCCATCAAACCTCGTTACCAAAGACAAAATTTTAGGTTTGTCCAAATTGAAAGCATTTGCAGGCAAAACAAAGATGTGTGACTCAAAAATTAAAATTTGATTTTGGAAGGGTAGAAAACATTGTGGGAAAAGGAGAAAATGCTGGTTACCAGCATTTTCTCCTTTTTCCACGATATTTTCAAAAGTTTTCTTCCCCAGGGTATGTTTAAACTCAGGATTGTGTGGTATAGGATTAAAGGGGCATAAACCAGATTTTTACGAAAACCTTTTTTCTTTGTGGGAGAAAGTTAATATTTTGTAAGGAAAAATCATAAAGATAGATTGTCATGCTAAATATTTATTTATCCTTTGTTAACATTTTTCTATTTTACATTTACAGTCGTGAATCAAGACCAATTCAGCCAAATCACTGTGAAAGCTCACATAAACAAAATAAAAGCAGAGTATTGGGTTTCATGTTACTTGTCACAAAGTTGAAAAGAAAGAAGAATGTAGGAAAAGGAAAAGAACAAAATAATAAAAAAGAAACTGTTTACTTAACCCTTTACCATGCAACCCCAACTTTTAATGATCCTGAAAAAGAAAGCTTTTGAAAACATTGTGGGAAAAGGAGAAAATGCTGGTAACCAGCATATTCTCCTTTTCCGACAATGTTTTCTACCCTTTCCATAGACAAATTTCAATTTTTGAATCACACTTAATATATTGTCGTCTGCAAATGCTTTCAGTTTGGACAAGTCCAGAATTTTGTTGTTTGGTAAAGAGTTAAATACAATCATTTATCTGTTTTTAGTAAGACTGTTCCTTTGTTAGGTTTTTCCTCACAAGTATAGTATAGCAGCAATAGTGTATCACTTAATAAGGTTTATCCCAAAATGTATTTTCTGTCGAAATATTAACAGTGAAACTTATATAAAAGCTAAAGTGTTAGCATCATAATTGACCAAGCTCTTTATGTAAGTGTACCCAAGTTTGTATTAAAGAGAAGACAACTTTTTGGTGTCTTGCAGCAGACCACTTTTTACAAACATTGTTGCAAATCAAGGAATTTCTCTGTCAACCACAATGGTTCCACAGAGACCAAACCCTGAGATATTTTGATTCACATATCTTTTTTAACAAGGATGTTTTCATAATCATTGACAGAAAACTTCTTTGTTTGTTTTTATGCTTTTTAGCACCATTTTCAACATTATTCAAGTTAAACAGTGTCGGGCCAGTGTACCTCAACGCTGTCCCAGAATTTTTATTACGCTTTAAGTAGTTATATGGATAACTGCTCTCCATGATGTTTCAGCCTGTTATGAAATCTAATGAACTTTTTTGTTTGATGATTTTGTCCAAAACTAAACACAGTATGATAATTTATAAGCATTGATCATTAGAGCAAAAGCTTCCTTTTTCAAAATGTTTTCTTTTCAAAGTAAATGTACTATAAATACTAGCATTTTTGATTTTGTTTATAAAGAAATTGGTATGATCAGGTGATCATTGCTCGTAAAGCAATTAGTTTGTTTGTTCACTTTTATAAGTTTTATGTATTAATTTCTTCTAAGAGATATCAGGTGATAAATATTAGACATGCTCTGTGAGGCATAATTCTAAGAATGTCTTTACATAATTATGGATCCATAAAATCCACCTAGTCCAACAACCGGCCAAGTAATGAGGTAGAATGGTCCTTCGACATACAAAAAATTGACTGAGAGCAAAAAGTTTTGACCCATTTCAGCCTGACTAACTGTGCAGGCTGACATGGGTCAATATTTTTTGCAAATGCATCAAGCCCCCTTTTCATTGAGGATGACTCAATTATATAGTTGCTCTTGAGGATCAATAACTTCTTTTGACACACAGTTTAATTCTACATGTCTCATTATAATTCTTCTAATTCAAGTGCTGGTTCATTCATTCACAACAACATAATAGGGATCAAATGTAGAATACATGTAACCAGATTTTGTGTTGATCTTTTGTCAGACTGTTCATGCTGGTTACTTACATTACCAGCATTTTCTCCTTTTCTCACAATGTTTTCAAAAGCTTTATCTCTCAGGGGCGTTTAAACTCAAGATTGCAGTAAAGGCCTAATTTTTATCATGCTGGGTGTAACAAAAAAATTTTTTTTTTCAGACAGTACAGATCAACTAAGAATGAAATAAATGAACGGTTTGACAAAAGATGTACAAATTCTGGTAAAAACTGCCTTAAACTTCTACCATTGGGTTTCGTCTGCCGACAGAAAATATTTGCTTCATTAATATAGCCATTAATATAGTAAGGTTGATTATAAGGATACCGGTATGATAAAACTGTATGCAACATAATCTAAATATGAAATTTACATATATAAAATGCTATTTGTGGTTCTAAATATTCAATGAAAAAGAGGGTCTTTTGAATATTTCATTTCATTTGGCATATTTGATGATGATTTACATCACATTTTACTCTTTACCAGACAACAGAATTTCATTTTTTACTTTACATTACTGAAAGTATTTGCAGATGGCAAAACCAACATGACTCAAATCATGAAATTTGTCTTTAACCCTTTCCCAACCGACAAATTTTAGACTGGTCCAAATTGAAAGAGTTTGCAGACGACAATTTTAAATTTGATGAAAATGGCAGAAAGGCCTCAAAAAGGGTAGAAAACACTGTGGGAAAAGGAGAAATTGCTCGTTACGAGCAATTTCTCCTTTTCCCAGAGTGTTTTCAAAAGACGTGTACTGCAGACACATGAAAACCAGGGCTTGTTTGGGAAAGGGTTAAAAGGGTAGAAAACAGTGAAGGGTAAGGAGAAAAATGTTGGTTGCCATCATTCTCTTCTTTTTCAACAATGATTTCAAGCCGTCTTTTCCAAGGTTATTAAAACATCAGATTTTTTGGTTAACTCGTTACCAAATGACACAATTTTAGACTTGTTCAAATTGAAAGCATTTGCAGATGACAAAATAAATGTGACTGAAAAATTGAAATCGTTTTGGGAATGGTAGAAAGCATTATGGGAAAAAGAGAAAATGCTGGTTACCAGCATTTTCTCCTTTTTCCACAAAGTTTTCGTAAGGTTTCTTTCTTAGGGTCATTAAAACTCGAGGCTGTGTGGTAAATTCAACTTAGATGCACTGATAAAAAGTTCAACAGTAATTATCAAATGGACACAAGTATATAAATTTCTTCAAGATTAAAGATGTGCTTATTTGACATAGTCTAACCTTAGTCTATATTATTCCCACAATTTAACCCTTTCCCAAACAAGCCCTGGTTTTCATGTGTCTGCAGTACAAGTCTTTTGAAAACACTGTGGGAAAAGGAGAAATTGCTCGTAACGAGCAATTTCTCCTTTTCCCACAGTGTTTTCTATCCTTTTTGATAACTTTCTGCCATTTTCATCAAATTTAAAATTGTCGTCAGCAAACTCTTTCAATTTGGACCAGTCCAAAATTTGTTGTTTGGGAAAGGGTTAAAAGAAAATGTCTACAGGAGGTAAAGTGTTTGAAAAATATAAAACTGTCTGATCAAGCAAGAAGCCTTCTTTCAACTCTCTACTAGAGGATAAAATTTTAGCTTAGTCCAATCAGCAAGCATTCACAGATGACAAATAATACTCAAAATATGAAATTTCTCTGTTAAAGGATAGAAAACATTGTTGGAAAGGCAGAAAATGCTGTATACCAGCATTTCTTGTTTTCCAACAATGTTTTCAAAAGCCTTCTTCTGCAGGGTGGTTTGAAGTCAGTATTGTTTCGTACAGGTTTAAATGCTACATCCTTTATGTGGTTTGGGTCTTTTTTCTGCTTTGCCAAAGTTTTCTGGTTTTATGCCTTCCTTTTCATAGTGCCGAGCCCAGAGCATGGGTAACATGTACGTTTTCATTAACTGACAATCTTTTTCTGTAACATTGAATCCTTGGTCAAATCCAGATCCGGGAATTGTGATATTACCACTGGGTTTCTGCGTGGTAAAACAAAATTGTTCCACTGATGTTTGGATCCCTTTAAAGAGCTCCAGTTCTTTGTAAAATCTTTGTCCTAATCGTCTGATTTTATTCCATAGAGTCTTGTTAAAATGTTCAAATAAAATATAATCAGCTTTGCTCCAGTTTTTATGTATGTCATACAGGTGACCTTGACCCACTGATTTGAACTCATACTGTCCTATGTTGGATTTATGGTACAAAATATCCTTAAAGCCCCAGCACATTCTTATCTTCAGCAATGTAAGTGACTCCTGGAAATAATCAGCAATCATGACTAGATAAAATTCATCATCCAAAGTTCTTACATATTCTTGAATAAGAGCCATATTTTCACTGATATCTCCCCTACCTTTAGGAAATCCAACTGGCATCCCCAGACAATGTGACATTATATTTTTGGTAATAGAAAATCCATCTGGTATACACCATCGAGCATTGTTGTTTTCTGGGCTCTTGTAGATCGCTTCATAGTATTCCATATTTTCCAGGTACTCTGTGAAATTTTTGTTTGGTATTTTAACAATTCCAGCCAAGTTGAAATAATTAAAAGTGGACTTGAATTGATTCCATGGGTGTCTAATGATGGTGATGAACACTGTATCTCTAGGCATAAATGATCTCATTAAACTCCCATTATAGACACTATGCTCCATTAATATATTGTACGCAAATTTACTTGGCCTTACATCTTCTAACTCAATTGGAAAAGGCCACCCTAAATATAAATTTCTTTTCACAGGTAGAGCAAAGTTCAGGTCTCGAACATAACCAAATCTTCGAATGACAGTTGCCATGGTTTCTGTTGCACACTTCATGCATTTAATGAAAACAAAGTTTGTTTTTTCATTATGACAGACATTTGTTTCTACAAAAGAACCTCGGTCTTCAGAAATAAGATACCGATTCCCAGCAAATTGTTGAAATGAAGAAACATCTATGTGTACATGTCCATTTAGCAAGAAAAGTAGTGCAAAGTATATGATAAATAATAGTCCAACAATAACATGTGCTGTTTTTCGTGCACTGTAATGCCTCATTGCAAAAACTTAAATATTTTTTGTTGTTTTCTTATTTGGTAAATCTTTGTAATATAGGTCCAACGACTCTTACAACAAATAACCAATATAAGTCCCACAATGTAATAGCTAACCATGACAGCTGGGAAGAGCTCATTGTTTCACCATCATAGATATGTAGCCAGACCCTTTTCTGTATCAAAACAAATTCTGACAAATAACCAGTACATAAAGAAAAAAAATTGACAAAGAGTGTAGAAAATGAAGAAATAGTGCACAACTGCTTCATTTCTTACTATGCTTTTACAACCAAAACTTTGACCATATGCTATTCATATATAACTTATAACTTGAATATAACTTATGTTTTATATTTTGTTAACAATTTGGAAGAGCTCAGTCTTTGAATATGTCTTGAACTGCAAAATCATTGAAAAGTCATATTTATGAGAACAACAGTTAAATCTTTACCAACTGATAAAATTCTAGCCTTATCCAAATTGAAAGCAACTGCAGACAACAAATTAAATGTGGCTCAAATTGTTTCTTTCAAAGATTAAAAAGAAAACATTTCATATAAAGAAGAAAATGCTGGTTACCTGCACTTTCTTCTTTTTTCACACAGGGGTCAGTGGCTCAGTGGTAAAGTGTAAAGCTTGCAACCTGGAGGCCCCGGGTTCGAGCCTCACTGGATCCACTGGGTTTTTCGTGGGATTGTCCTTGGGCAAGACACTTCAGAGCCCTAGCCTAGTACTGGTGAAACCCAGGAAATACATGAATATGTGAGCTGTCACCGTGATATGACTGAAATATTGTTGAAAGCGGCATAAAACACCATTCAATCAATCAATCAATTCTTTTTTCACAATGTTTTCAAAAACCCTTTTCTTTTTCTGCAGGGTTGTTAACCCTTTAGCTGCTGAGCTGACTAAGTGACCTTTTGTTGACAGTATAGATCAAGATCAGACTGTACAGAACTTGCAGCCTGATCTTGTATCTACACTGTCTGTTAAGAAGATATTTTTCTCCAAAACATAAGTTTGAAATAGTAACATTTGGGTCTATATTATCGACTTGAAAGAGTAAGGGTTAAAATAATGGGTTGTTTGGTCAACTTATTACCTCCTGCAGATGGCTGTTTGTAGTCCTGCTGCAGACCACTATTCAAAGCAAGGAAGTAAAAGTAGTAATTGCTCGTTACAGGCAATTTCTCGCTTTGCCACAATGTTGTTACACATTCTCATATACTTAATTTTTTTGTATGTGTTTAGTACTTTTTCAACATTATTTCAATTAATTGCAGTCAGTGCACCTATCTATGCTTTCCTGGAGTTTATATTAGCAGCACTTTGCACAATATTCTTCCCAAGCCAATGGCTACTTTTCCACATAAACTTTTCCACATCATACCTGACAGATATGAATCATGTCCTAATGACTATCATCAATCCTTGGAAAGAATGCCAAAGTGGAGAATTTAACCAGCAACCCCCTGGTTTCAAGTTCTGTGTGCTACCATCTGTGCTACAGGGTTCAGCATACTCATGTATACAGGTTCTATTCATGTTGGTTATCTAGAGACTTTCTAACTCTTTCAATGCTATAGTTGAAAATAGGCTTTGAAGATGTCTACATCAGGATCAGACTGCAAAGAATGTGCAGGTTGACCTTTGATTTATAATGTCGAGATTAATATCTGTCTGAATTTCAGTAGATTGTATTTTCAGTGGTCAAAGAAGTCCAATTTATATATTTGTCGCTGAAAGAGCTAACCCTTTACCACACAATCCCGACTTTTAATGACCCTATGAAAGAAGGCATATGAAGACATTGTGGAAAAAGGAGAAAATGCTGGTAATCAGTATTTTCCAATGATTTCTACCCTATCAAAGGCAAAAATTATCATTGAGCTCCATTTAAATTTGTGGTCTGCAAATGTTTTTAATTTGGTCATGTCCAAAGTTTTGTCCTTTGGTAAAGAGTTAACCCTTTACCAAACAATCCAGTGTTTTAGCAACCCTTGGGAAAGAGGCTTTTCTGCAGCATTTTCTCCTTTCCCTACAATGCTTTCCGCTTATTCAATGAGGTATTCCATCATACTAGAAATGTTAAATTTGTAGTCTGCATATGCCTTCCATTTCAACAAGTCTTAAAATTTATTGTGTGGTAAAAAGTAAAAGTGATCTACGGTACAATCCACAATGCCGCCTTTTGACGCCCCCGGGAAAGAAGCCTTTTGAAAACATTGTGGAAAAAGAAGAAAATGCTGGTAACCAGCATTTTCTCCTTTTCCCACTATGTTTTCTACCCTATCAAAGAAAAATTGCACCATTTGAGCCACACAGAAATTGTCGTCTGCAAATGCTTTCAATTTGGACAAGGCTAAAATTTTGTCGTCTGGTAAAGGGTTAAGAGGGTAATGACTTCAGGTTAATCCTAGTAGAATTAAATAACAAAGAAAAATAAAAACAAAACCAATTTATTCTATATTTTTCATGGAGTTCTAATGTGCCAAATTGCAAGAGCCTGTTAGTCACTCATATCACAAGGGCAACTAATGCAAGTGCCAACCCTCAGTTGCAGTTGCTTTAAAAATGAGTCATACTCTGTGAAAAGAGGGTTTAATGCATCTGCAAAAGGTATCAACCTAGGTTAGTCTGCTGTAACACAGACATGCATTAACCTGTTACCACACAATCCCGACTTTTAACGACCCTGAGGAGGAAGCCTTTTGAAAACATAGTGGGAAAAGGAGAAAATGCTGGTGACCAGCATTTTCTCCTTTTCCCACAATGTTTTCTACTCTTCCCGAAACAAATTTCAATTTTTCAGTAACATTTATTTTGTCATCTGCAAATGCTTTCAATTTGGACAAGTCTAAAATTTAGTTGTTTGGTAAAGAGTTAAACCACCCTTTGCGAAAGTGCCACTCAGATCTATAGGGCATGTTTGATTCAAAGCAACAGTATTACTTAAATAAAAAAGGGGGGGTGGTGTGTAAATGTATCAAAACTACTTTGAGGTTAAGTCGCCTGATTGGTATAGGTTGCCCTTTTGATAGTTTACAACCAGCTTGAGTAATCTTAAGTAATGACAGAGATATCAGAAAGTGTCAAAGACTTTGCAAGATGATGACAAAATGGACAACAACAAGACTTTGGCAATACTTCAGATTTTCTTTGAAAACAGTTGAGCTAAATATATAAGCTATATGTAATGTGTTAAATGCAAGTAATCTTTTTCAACATAAATCAACTTGTTCAATTTACAGATAGACAATGAGAAAACAACTGAGAAAAGTGTTGCAAAGTGATGATAAAAATTGAGCCAAGTATATAATGTAAACAGATATTGTGTGACAGCAGGAAACTGTGGGTGCTATATTAGGAAAATTGCTATGTAACCTGAGCCAAAGAAATTGGGATTAAAACTGTCTTTCACCCACGCCACTTGAATAGATTCCATGGCTAATTTTGTCTCTCAATGAGTTCAGAAATGATGCCAGAGTCATATTGTTCCTGTAGCCTGACTTCTTCCCTCTTTCAGCCAAACAAAAGATATATGTGCTTCTGATTTATACCATAGTCTACTAGTCATCTCATTATACTGATTCATTTCGTCTAAAACCAACTAAATGATGAGGTAGAATGGCCCTTAGACAAGCAAAAAATTTACCAATAGCAAAAAGTTTCCACCTTTGTCAGCCTGCATGGGCAGTGCAGGCTGACATGGGTCAAAATTTCTTGCAGATGCATTTAACACCTTTTTTAAAGAGCTTGGCTCATATGATTCTGGTGTTCTAGGTTCCATTTCAATAGCTATGTAACAATATAACAAAAGCATAAGATAATTTAGCTTTTTAGGCAGAAAGTAAAGCTGTTTCTAATTTGAGTCTATCAACATGACTTTTGTGTTTCTATTTCAGTTCTCATTAAACATTCTTTTCATAATATGATGATGCATATGATTTATTCCATAAAGCTTCATATAAATCTCAAGTGACATCTTTCTAAATACATGCATTAAAATCTGCATTATCTCTTCACCACACAATGCCGAGTTTGAATGTGGTACATGTAATAGTCGTATGCAAACCAGCATTTTCTCCTTTTCCTACAAGGTTTACTACATTTTCACACACAATATTACCATAATTTCAGCTTAATATGTCATGTGCGAATGCTTTCAAAAACGGGACCAGTCTAAAATTTTAATGTATGGTAAAGATTTAATATTTGCAGAGATATTCATTTTAAGACATGTAAATATCTATGCCGTACAGTTATCAATACCATCTTCGGATAATTTTTGTTCTTTTCACAACAACCCACGACTGAAATCATTGTGCTAACATTGGGCAATTTCTTCTTTTTTTTTTTCATGGTGTTTTCTCATGTGCAATATTCTGACAAGGCTCTAATACTTATTTCAATTCGTGGAGCTCCTCAAGTTTAAGTTACTACTGGGGATCACACGCAGACAAAAGTCAATGGCATCATAATTATAACAAGAGCACTGCATGCGGGTGCTAATGCTCTTCTGTGGATGCTTGATTTTTGGAAACTTTTGTGTCAAAAATGGGGCATAACTCTGTCAAAAATACTTTGATGGTTACTTGCCCCTGTTGTATAAGTTCCCTTTTGATAATTAACAAATGGTCCAACTTATAAGCAAATATCTTCAGTAATAACAGAGATTATATAAAATGTCATTTTTCTTGAAAATTCTAAGTCAAAATGGAGCATAACCCTGTCAAAAATACTTTGATGGTTACTTGCCCTTGTTGAATAGGTTCCCCTTTTCATAGTTAATATCTTGTCCAGGTTTAAAACAAATATATTCATTAATAAGAGAGATATAAAATGTCAAAGTTTTCGCACCATGGCAACGACAAAGACGCAGGCAATGACGCCGACGCCAGGGCTATGATAACATCACGATGTTTTCTTAATAAACAGCCAAGCTTAAAAAGTACACGGTGATCTGTGCTAACAGAAGCAATTTCAATGTGATGCTGAGTCTCATGAGTATATTAAGGATTTCATTTCTTATTTTCTTTTCACGTTATGGGATAGTTTATGATTTGGTTATGTTGCGGGCACCATGTAGGTTCAGATATTGTGCTGTTTTGCGAGACTTGTTCACTTTCTCTTCATATATTCAGAAGATTGCTTGAAGAGAGATTACTATATCTGACTGCCGATAATAAGTATTCTATTACTTCGTACTATGCGCGTGCTCATACGAGATGCGTGCCAATTGTGACCAAATACACCATTGCGCTTTTAGAAATCATCTGTAGCAGACATATTTCTATATTAACTGTAGGAGCTACAGTCTGTGACCATAATTATATCTACGTGTATTTCTTTATTGACGTAATAAAAGATTCATATTTAATTACGAGGTAACTACTTAGTTAAAGCTATGTGGTAGCTTAAATAATTATTCTGTCATTGATGAATAAAGCAGAATTATTTTGCCATTTTTGTTTCAGATTATCCATGTGACTGCTACTTGATTAGTATGAACAATATGGCAGAAAACATGTTGAAGAAAGATGTTTTGGTTGAAAAGAAGACAGAAAATGTTGGCGAGAATGTTGCTTTGTCGAAGCCCATCAGTAACTCTCAACAGGAAAACAAGGAACTGAACAACATGACCGATAAAGTGCAGGCAAAGTCGGCAAACACTAGTAAACCACTGATAACTGGGACTGAGGATTCCATGGAACAAATGACATGAAGAAAGAAATTGGATTGATAATGAAAGAATTGAAAGCAAATGTATTACAACAACGTGAGCAGATAAAAAAGCTTTCAGAAAGAGTTGACTTTTTATATGATAAATCAAATTATGACCCCTACTATGAGAACTGTGAAGATGAGTATGAAGATACTAGTAAATGCCAGTCCCCATTGTAAAGAGGACTGCCCTCCTTCAAAAAAGGCTAAAACCACTTTCAAGGGATTGTCAGATAAATTTATTTTAGCTGAGAAGGTAGATAATGTGATAAATGAAGATTTGGCCCAGTTTGTGAATTCTTCTTTTAGATATGGGGTCTCAGAGGAGAGAGTCACAGAAATCACAAAAGAAGTTTGTAGGCCAAATAACTCTGATTCTTTGACTGAAACAGTAGAGATTGCTAAAACCCAAGACTCTGACAGATGATGCAAAATCTCATGATCAAGGCATCAATCAATTTTGTGCAGATACCTGACAAAAATAGTAAGACTTTGATTCCCAATCTATTGAATGGGGCAAAAATGCCCTAGCTTTGCTGGGACAGTGCAACAAACTAGTTAATAATGACAGGAAAGAGCCTCACAAGCATGATTTGGACCCAAAGTTCTATCCTTTGACGTCTGCTAGTCTACCATGTACTGATTATCTATGTGGAAATGAGACTGATGTGAACCATAATGTCAAAGACTTTCAAGACATGAGCAGAATTTGAATGTAAAGTTGGTCGCAATCCTCGTAGTAGAGGATACAGAGGTGGCCCTTAGTTACGGGGGCAACCGAGGTGCCCGTCATGGTACAGCCTGTGGGTATTATCAATATGGAAGTGGTGACAGTCTGGGTAGCAGTACCTCAACAAAAAACATAAGAGAAGGGGCAAAAGAAATAAATAAGGTGAGTCCAGTTTTTGAAGCTAGCAGGCACAGATTTCACTTAGAAAATTGGAGAAGTCTTACTCAAGATGAAAACATTTTGGACATTATGGTTAAGGGTTGTCCTATTGAATTCATCAGTGGATTGAATCCTATTCAGTCTCAATGCTCACCATCAAAATTTAAAGGATTTAATTGTTGAAAATGAAATTAAAAGACTTTTAGATAAAAACTGTCCAGCATGACAGCAATGAATTTATTTCTCCAATTTTCCTTGTTCCCAAAAAGAATACATGTGAATACAGAACGATTTTGAATCTGAAAAAGTTGAATGAAAGCATACCTTATATTATTAGCATTCTAAGATGGATTCTTTTTAATCAATTTAAAAGCATATCAAACCTGAATGTTACATGCCATCAACTGATTTACATAATGACTATTATTCTGTATTCATTTCTGAACAAGATCAAGTGAAATTACGCTTTGAAAAATCAGGTACTTTGTATAAGTACCAATGTTTATGCAATGGTATTGCTTTTGCCCGTAGAATATTAACAAATTTATGATTATGAAACCAATTTACTCATCATTGTGAGTTCAAGGGTATACTAATCCTGGGTTTATTGATGATTCTATTCTGCTAGGAGATACATTTAAAGAATGTGAACAAAATGTAGAGCAAACACGAACTGTAATGACAAGTGTAGGTTTTATGATACATGAAGACAAGTCTGTATTGATTCCAACTCAGATATTAACCTTTTGGGGTAACACTATAGATTCTGAACAAATGATAGTTACACTTCCAGAAAATATAGTGCTGACCTTAGTTCAAGAATGTAAACACTTAAATACTAAGCCAACAGATACCATTAGGTCTGTTGCTAGAGTTCTTGGACTTATGGTTTCAAGCTTTTCTGCTGTTGACTTTGGTCCTCCCTTATATAGAACAACAGAGAGAGAGAGAGAGAATTAAAGCTTTGAAACTTTCTGAAGGGGATTATTCTGCAAAAATACATGCATCAGAAGAAATGAAAAGTGAACTGAAATGGTAGATAGATACTTTACATTTGCAGAAGCATGTAGTTGATCATGGTAATCCAGACATAGTAATACCACTGACAATTCATCCTTAGGATGAGCTGGAATCTGTAATGATGAGGAAATTGGTGGTAGGTGGACAATTGAAGACTAGCTATTACACTAGCAGTCAAAGCTTTTTGCAAAGAAAAGAACCAAAATTCATGTACTTTTTTTCTGATAACTACTGTGCTATTTCTTACTTTAACAATATGGGTAGATGTAAATTCATAGAATGTGATCTTCTTGCTCATGATCTTTGGGTATGGTGCATGGAAAGGAACATATGGTTGTCTGCATATCATGTTTCAAGGAAAGAAAACATTTCTGATGTTGGTTCTAGACACTTGAATGATAATATGTATTGAGTGGCAATTGAACAAACAAATTTTCTTATAAAATTTGCTGTATTTGGGGAATCCCAGATGTTGACATGTTTGCTTCTAGAGTCAATAAACAATTGCCTAAGTAGGTATCATGGAAACCAGATTCAGAGGCTGTTTTCACTGATGCATTTTTGCATGACTAGTGCTCAGATTACATGTTCATATTTTGTCCTTTCATTTTGATTGGGAGGGCTCTGGTGAAGTTAAGAAAGGACAAAGGAGAGTGAATAATAATTCTTCCACTCTGGCCAACCAAAAATTGGTGGAACAATTTCCTGTAACTTCTCATAGACTATCCAGTAGTGATTCCAGTGGCACAGAGTACTCCATTTCTAACGCCAACCAAGAAAGAACATCCACTACCAGGGAGATTGAATTTAGTGGGATCTCAATATCAGGAAAAGCTTACACGACAGAAATATTTTGCAAAAAACTGCCAACATCATCATTTTATCATGGAAGCTATCAACATAAAAGCAATACTCAGTTTATGTCAAAAAGTGGCTTCATTTCTACCCTGAAAGACAGGTTGATTCAGTTCAGATTACTATAGATACTGTTTTGGAATTTTTCAAAGAAAATTTTAATTCAGGTTTATCTTACGAAACTATAAATGTTGTTCGGAGTGCCTGCTGGCTATAGCAATCATTATTGGTGGTTTTTCGGTCAACACCCATTGGTAAAATGGTTTTGCACAGGTATGTTCTATTTACATCCACCTAAAGTGAAATATTTAGAAACTTGGGATGTTGGACAAGTAATAGACTATTTAAAAACACTTGTGGCAGTGCAGTTGTTATCTTTGAAAATGTTAACTATAAACTAGCAATGCTCATTGCTTTAACTGACACCACTAGAGCTCAAACACTGCAATTAATGACTCTAAAAGACCTAAAGAAAGGTACAGATTTTTTTGTTGTCCAATTAAGAGGGTGTTTAAAACAATCGAGGCCAGATAGGCCTGTACTATTCATATTTCTGAAAAGTTATACACTAGATAGGAGTTTGTGTGTTGTAAATACTTTGTGGGAATATATTGATAGAAAAGAAAATTGCAGAAAAATGAAGAATTGCTGTTCACAAGTTACTTAAAGCCACATGCTGCAGTGACTTCCAGTACAATTACTAGATGGTTAAAGACTAAAATGAGTTTATCTGGCATTGATATAACAGTCTTCAAGGCTCACAGTGTGAGGGCTGCCTCAACCTCAAAGGCTAAAGCCAGTTCACTTCCAATACAAGACATTATGAAAATTGCTGGTTGGAACAATGCCGAAACTTTTGCACAATATTACCATAAAGACATTCAACAAAGAGGGATTTCATATGCCTCAACTATCTCATCAAACAAACCAGAAAATGAATAGAGTTTCTTACATGTACTTTAAGTTACTTCTGTAGGGTCATCAACCAAAAAATGCAATGGCTTTGAAGTCCTATATGAGCATGAGAGTAATATGACACAATATAATCCCCCAAACAAACGAGACTTACCTGAAAGTTGATGTTTAGTTGAGATTCTATGTACTCATACTTCTACTCAAGGGATCATATGCCCACCCTCTTATTTCTACATGGTCCGTCCAAGAGTTTACAAAGTAGACCCTCAGTAAGCGGTAACTTACAAATCAGTTGGTTCAATTGATGTTAGTTCTTTTTAGCATTTGTTGGTTGCTGTTAATAAGCTTTGAATCACTGGTGTATTTGGTCATCGTTGGCATGCATCTCATAATTATAATCCCTCAAGTAGAAGCAAACATCAGCTTTCAGGTAAGTCTCGTTTGTTTGGGGGATTCTGGATAATGTTGCTAAAAATCACAGTTTCCTGAAAAACCAGGAAACTACATCATATGTTGACTGCAATTACTTTCAGTTACAGATGAATTGAAAAAGCTGTTAAATCTAGGGAGGAGTCAACCATTTTCTTTCTGTTAAGTTGGTCCTGTGTGGCTTAGCAGTTACTTCTCTACATGAAGATTCTTGCTAACCACACAACAAAAATGTAGACTTGTCCAAATTGAAAGCATTTGCAGATGACAGTTTAAATGTGGGTCATATGATAAAATTGGTCTTTGATAGGATAGAAAACATTGTGGGAAAAGGGGAAAATGCTGGTTACCAGCATTTTCTCCTTTTCCTACAAAGTTTTCAAAAGGCTTCTGTCTCAGGGTTGTCAAAAGTCGGTATTGTGTGGTAAAGGGTTAATATCATTACATGACTGAAAACCTGGTGAAAGCAGCCTATAGCAAAATTCAAGCAATTAAGTTTGCTTGGACTGGAGTTCAACCCTATTTTAACAGCTTAGGTCATATCACGGTGGTCAGTGCATTTACTCGTCTGTTTCCTGGCTTTCTCACACTAGTACCGATACAACTTTCTTTCCAGTCACTGGCTACTTTTCTCACAAATATCAGAAGTATGAGACAAACTAGAAATAGATGTGTCAGAGATACGGATACCCCGCTAAATGGTATTGGTCACAGGTATGTCATATGACACTAGTAGTCAAAAATGGAGAACAAGTTTGCCAAGTTATTTTGAAATTCATTGATAAATGTAGAAGTGGTGCTCCGGACAAGGTCTATTTTATCATTTGACCTTGAACTGTGACCTTGACCTTGGGCCTATTGAAACAAACTTTTCGCATGACACTAGTACTTGTTAAGGAGAACAAGTGTGCAAAGTTTTTTTGAAATCCATTGATAAATGTAGAAGTTATGCTCCGGACAAGGTCAATTTAAACATTTGACCTTTAACTGTGACCTTGACCATGGGTGTATCGAAACAAACATTTTGCATGACACTAGTACTTGTTAAGGAGAACAAGTGTGTGAAATTTTTTTTGAAATCCATTCATAAATGTAGAAGTTATGCTCCGGACAAGGTCAATTTAAACATTTGACCCTCAACTGTGACCTTGGCCTTGGGCATATCAAAACAAACTTTGCGCATGACAGTAGTACTTGTTAAGGAGAACAAGTGTGCAAAGGTTTTTTTGAAATCCATTGATAAATGTAGAAGTTAGGCTCTGGACAAGGTCAATTTAAACATTTGACCTTCAACCATGACCTTGACCTTGGGCGTATCGAAAGAAACTTTTCGCGTGACACTAGTACTTGTTAAGGAGAACAATTGTGCAAAATAATTTTGAAATCCATTGATAAATGTAGAAGTTATGCTCTGGACAAGAATGGGACACACACACTAACGCACGCACACATGCACACACACATGCACACGCACGCACACACACACACGCACACACTAACACACCCACAGACGGACACAGGTAACTCTATATTCCCCCCCCCCCCATTTGATGGCGGGGGCATAAAAATCGCCAGAAAGAAAGTTTGCCTCAACCACGTATTGAACCCACAACCACCAGGTCACAAGTCAGATATGCTAACCACTGAGCTACCTGGCCTGGCACATTTCAAACAAATATGTGATCAAATCATTTTGAAGTAATGTCTGCAGATTATTTGAAAATGAGTTATGCTCTGTGAATAGGGGGTTTAATGCACCTGCAAAAAACTCTGACCCATGTCAGTCGGCACAGTCCCCACAGGCTGACATGGGTTGAAACATTTTGCTGTTTGTAAATTTTCTACATTTTCAAGGATAACTTCACCTCATAATTCAGTCTTGTTAGACAAACTGGATTCTTTGGATCCATAATAATGTTATGACTTACTTGGTATCATGCAATTTTGAGAAGCAAAACCACCTTGTGCCAGAACACAGCTCAAGTATTTTGACAAGAAAACACCCTTCACCTTTACAATGCCAATGGGAACTGCAAGTGCCATTGTGGGCACTGTAGATCATGATCAGATAATAAAATACAGTCTGGTCTTAAATATTCACTAACCAATGTGAAGAGATATCCAAACCCAGATCTTCTCTTTAGGAATTTGATTAATTCAGGGAATTCACAGATTTATATTCATAAACTGCGCACCCTGGTTAGTAGCATACAGGGCTTGAAACCAAAGAGTCTCTGGTTCATTTCCCAAGCTTGACCAATTTCTTCAAGGATTGATAATAGTCATAGCCCCAGGATTCATTCATCTCACCACTAAACACCTCTTCCGTAATGTTTTATGGGAAGACTTGCAAAGAATATTGCTAAGTACTGGAACACCAGAAGGCATGGAAAAGGTCTGGCTGTAAAAAGTATAACTGAAATAATGTTGAAAATGGCATTGAACTTCATAGATATATGCACACAATAAAATCAAACTCAACAAACTTATAATGACATGAGAATAACTACAGGGAAAAGATTTTTAAAACAATTAAGGAAAAGGAACAATTGTTCAAAATAAGCAGCATGTATAAAAATTAAAACATTGTGGCAACATTTTTTTTTTTTTAAAAATCAAGACACAAAAACTTTGTCTGCCAAAGGTAAGGTGTTTCTTGGGGTTTTTTTTTTCCAGAAACAATAATTTATTACTATATGATCGATTCATTTCTTGACTCATTTCAGTGTTATGACAATAAAAAACATCTGTGGCACAAAAATGGACCTTTTTTTTCTCCCTGCAATGAACTGAGTGGCAAAAAGAAAAATATCTTATAATCCTTTAATATGTACTTTTATTCCAAAATATAATAGCATTAGATCAACTTTTAACAAAATTGTGTTTCATAAAAAACAAAAGCACAACTTTCGCACATCAAAAGATAAGTCCCCTACCAGTTTAGAGCTTGGCTCTTACTTTTTCTATATTAACTAAAAGTATCCTTGACCTCAGCCTTCGACCTAAAATGAAGGTACATGTATTATGCATTATCTGCATAAGCATGATTTATAGCCATGTGAAGATTTATACACCTAGATCAAGGATTGGTGTACTTATTGTAAATTCCATTCTTTTCTAATTTTAGAAAAAATTACATTGACTTTTACTTCAGCCATGCAAAGAAAGTTTGTAAATAACCTGCATATTAAGATCTATGACTGTGTGAAACTTTATCAAAAAAAAAAAAAACCTCACATGTTGCAGAATACACTGTTTTTCCTATTTAAGACAGTGACCTTGACCTGTACTCTTGCAGTAGAATGAAAGATTAAATGGTGTTTTATACCATTTTCACCACTACTTCAGTCATATAACAGCACATTCACCCAAATATCTTCACATTGAAGATCTAGCACCATACCAAGGTTCATACATCTAGCTCAGATTCATACTTTTCCTAATTTTAGAACAACTACATTGTAGAAATGCCCTTGATTTAGCTTCAGTCATAAAATGATGGTACTGGTATTTTCAATTTGGACAAGTCCAAAAATTTCAGATTTGATAAAGGGTAGAAATCCCTTTGTAGTGCTCTGAAAAAGAAGTTGAGAATTTTTAAATGACAGATCAATAAAGTGTTTCTGATACACTTCCAACAAAGTGCAACGATTTATATTCAGCACTTTAGAATCCATGAGGTACAATTGTCTGTACAGGTCATATCAAACTTAACCTTACCAAACAATCCAGTGTTTACCCTTTACCAAACAACAAAATTTTAAACTTGTCCAAATTGAAAGCATTTGCAGACGACAAAATAAATGCGACTCAAAAATTGAAATTTGTTATGGGAAAGTTAGAAAACATTGTGGGAAATGGAGAAAATGCTGATTACCAGCATTTTCTCCTTTTCGTACAATGTTTTCAAAAGGCTTTTTCTTTAGGGTCGTTAAAAATTGTGATTGTGTGGTAAAGAGTTAAATGATCCTGAGAAATAAAGCAAGATAACATTGTGGGAAAAGGAGAAAATGCTGGTTACCAGAATTTTCTCCATTACCCACTAGGTCTTCAGAAGCATTCATCCTCAAGGTTGTTAAAAGCTGGCATTGTGTGGTAAAGGGTTAAAGCTAGCAAGTTATCCCTGTAGCATACAGTTAATTTTCGAAGAATTTTAGCTCATAGAATACCAAACAAACCCAACAGTCTAGAAATGATTCCCAAATAATTCTAATCTCAAAGTTTGCTCTTCTCCACACTGTCTTGACAAAGTGAGTTTTGCACATTATGATCTTGATCCATACTTGCCGCAAAGGCAACTATATATATTTTACTGTGACAGGCATTTTAACCCTTTACCAGACAACAAAATTTTAGCCTTGTCCAAATTGAAAGCATTTGCAGACAACAGTTTCAATGAGGCTCAAACGGTGCAATTGTACTTTGGTATGGTGGAAAACATTGTGGGAAAAGGAGAAAATGCTCCAGCATTTTCTCCTTTTCACACAATGTTTTCAAAAGGGTTCTTTTCCAGCGGCGTCAAAAGGCGGCATTGTATGGTTAAGGGTTAAATGTTAATTAAACATTCCTTGATCCTTCAGGTATAAGGCTCATCAACAACAAACTAAGTTATTAATCGATAGATCGGCTATGTAGATATGTTTGTCTACAATAATTGTTCCATCGCTGATAAGCAGTTGTATTAACTTTGTACCAAACAATAAAATTTTAGACTTGTCCACACTAAAAACATTGCAGACAACAACATAAAAGTGGCTCAGATGATGGATTCTGCCTCTTAACTCTTTACCAAATGACAAAATTTTAGACTGGTCCAAACTGAAAGCACTTGCAGACGACAATTCAGATGAGGCTTAAATGATAAAATTTGTTTTTGATCGAGTAGAAAACATAGTAGGAAAAGGAGAAAATGCTGGTTACCAGCATTTTCTCCTTTCCCTACTATATTTTCAAAAGCCCATTATGTTATTGTCGTTAAAACTCAGGATTGTGTGGTATAGAGTTAAAAGGAAGAAAACATTTTTCGAAAAGAATTTAGGTCTTATTTGCACAAAACTTTTTAAGTCTTCTTCCTCAGACATGATTGTTTGGTAAAGGGATAACAAGCCTTGTCAAATAAGTCAGCAGCCTCTTTTTGGACCATTTCTTTGCACTTCAGTGTCCAATTCTGCCTCTTCATAGTCGTACCTATTTTTAAGAAAAGTTAAGAGATCCATCCCCATAATGAGACAATAGTCATGGGTCACTACAAATGCGTCATTAAATTCTGTAGCTGAAACTTTTAAATCTTCTTCTCTGTCGTTCATGTATTCACAGTAATCCACAACTTGCCTTTGAATAAAGTTGTAGGTGGCTACCTCTCTCTGAAAACTCTCACCCTCATTTGCAATCTTTTGCCAAAGTGTCCTGTTGAAGAACTTGTACAAGATGTAATCTACATTACTCCATTGTCGATGTACCTTGAAGTGATCTGGTTCTGCAGGCTGATATTTGTAACTATAGTTACCTACATTTGATGTGTGATAAATAATATCTTCTAAAGACCAACACATTAAACGTTTCAATAATACTAAAGACTCATGGAAATACTCCATTATCATCACAAGGGTAAAATCTCTGTTTAGTTCTTCAATATACCTTCGTATGGAAGTGAGATCATCTGTAAAATTCTGTCTGCCTGCTGGAAATCCAAGAGGCATCCCTAAACAATGTGACAATAAATTCTTTGTCACGGAAAAACCATCAGGTATACAAAATCTAATTGTAGAACCTTCTCTACTTTTATAGTACCTTTCGTAACTGTCAATGTTGTGTATGTATTCTGATAACTGGTTCTTCCCTGTCACTTTGGATATGTTTGCCACGTTGAAATAATGAAAAGCAGACTTAAAATGGCTATATGGTTCACGTATGATTGAAATGTATGCACTGTCATTTGGCATAAGACTAGACATGACTGTTTTGTTGTAGACCGAGTGCTCTACAAGGATATTAAAAGGTTTTGATGATGGACGGTAATCCACTTTTTCAAGGATAAATGGCCATCCCAGGTAAATATTTTTCTGTCTTGGAAGCACAAAGTTCAAATGACGTAGATAGCCAAATCTTCTTAACACAGAGGCCATAGTCTCTGTTGCACATTTCATAGTCTTGATAAAAACAAAGTTGCGCTTTTCTAAGCAAACTTTTCCATTGATTTTATGCTGTTTCCTATCTGTTATAAGAAGAGAATCAAAAGTATCTATATAGTAATCTTCATCTGATGTTGGAGTTGCATCCCCCCAACTTTTTCCACTCCCATGTACCACAAAAATGTTATCTTTCCCAATGTATTCCTGAAGCTCGGATGCTGTTTTATAATTCACAAACAAAACAATCAGACAAGTTATTACCAACACAAATATAATGGCTGTCTGCATTGTGCGGAAACGTCTAAGTCTCATTGTAGTTACAGGTATATGTCTAAGGGACTGATAAGGGTATTAAACTGTCCAATCAAAACTTTATTTAGCTAATGGCACTACACTAACTATAGATCTTTACATCAAAAAACTGTCAGCTGCACAAAGAATACCTGTCTGTGTTATTGCTTATGATCATATCCTGTCAAAGAATTTAATGCATAGATGTTCTGTAAATCAAACTCTAGCTATTCATGATCTACACAGACTGCAAAAAGTGCATGGAGTTCTGTTGTGCTGCTCAAAGGTTAAATCTTGTGTTAGATCTTTCCAGCATTTCTCCAACTGTTTTTCCCGAAATGTGGCCGTTCAGTTGGTAATCTTTCACTCCGTTAGAAACACATCCCACTTCATCCTTACACTGCAAGTGAAATGAAACACTGATTTTCCTTCAGTGACAAAATCGAGCATCCCATATCTCTGACTGTTTCTTAACCACAATAGATCTATCTCAGTATAACATAAATTGTAGTTCAAAGATCATACTAGATATATTCATCATTGTGCAAACTGACCTTGTTTTCACTGTTTGCAACTTGTTCATGCAGGTACTCAAAGCAATCTAAGGTTTAAACTTAAAATCCTCATGCCCACTGAATATATACTCCAAGTACAGTAGATCTGCATGTATCCAACACACTTCTTATCTCTCTTATACATTAGATATTAACAGATTGTGACATTTCAGGTAAAAGAAACCTCTCAGCCATGTTAAAACACAGAAATAAACTTATTAATTGAACAGCAGACACACAAATGTGCAGTCATATATATTCTGACACATCGAAGGTCGTCATATATTTTGATGGTACTGTCTTGCATATCAAGCCATAAATAACTCCAGTTGTCAACCCTATATATTTAGATACATGTTCCATTTACACACCACTTTACACAATGGATAAAGAGATAGATTTCAAATTGTTGGTATTGTTTAAATTGTTACCTGTCATGGACTGTCAGCTTTGAGTTGAGTGTTGCTAATTCACTCATAGAAAGATCTTAGTGCACATGTGTCTTCTATGTACAAACACAATGAGAGCTTGAAAGGTGTATTGGTTTCGCCTTTTACCTTGAGTGATAAAATTTTGAACTCAACTCGATAAAATTGAAAGCAAATGCAGACCACAAAATGTAGCTGAAATGTTGATTTCTGTCTCTGATTGGGAAGAAAAGATTGTGGGAAAAGGGGAAACACTGATTACTAGCATTTTTTCCTTTTCCCACAATGTTTTCAAAGCATTCTTCTTTATGGTCATTAAAACTCGGGACTGTGTGGTAAAGGTTAACTCTCTCCCTGCACAGGCCCTTTTTCAGCAGATTTTTTGAAAAACATTGTGGCAAATGGAGATATTGCTCACTGAGAGCAATTTCTCCAGTTTGTAATGTTTCCTTATTAGCCTTTACATTTAAGTCCTGTTGGTCAATTTTGATCTTCTTTTTTATTAGGAGATATTGGCTTTTTAATATGTTGACTAAACTTGCAATAAACCTGTGTTCCCTCTCACCCAGGTGAGGACTCAAGTCATGGCATGCAGCAAGCCAATCAATAACAGGACTGAACAATCAATAATGAATTATGACCTCTTTTACATACAATTTTCTTCTCAGTAGATGATAAGCAAACACTAAATTTTGCACAGCTAAGAACTGGCATGTGTAATGACAAAGGGTGTCAGTTGGTATTAAAGAGATAAACCAAGTCGGTTTTCCTTAGAAGTACATAAAGTAAAACTTAACTCTTTACCAATTGACAAAATTTTAGACTAGTCTAAATTCAAAACATTTGCAGATGACAAAAAAAACGTGTCTCAAAAATTAAATTTTCCTTTGGGAAGGGTAAAAAACATTGTGGGAAAAGGGGAAAATGCTGATAACCAGCACTTTCTTCTTTTCCCACAATGTTTTCAAAAGGCTTTTCCTGAGACTTGTTAAAAGTCTGGATTGTGTGGTAAAGGGTTAAATAAATCTTACACAATGATAAACTTGATTCCTAAATTATACATGTACAATAATTCCGAAATTAATAATACCCACTCTCTGTTGTTGTTTTCGATTTTTCTTGTATATACAAGTGATAAAATATCAACATTTAACCCTTTACCACACAATCCCAAGTTTTAACAACCTTGAGAAAGAGGCTTTTTGAAAACATTATTGAAAAAGGAGAAAATGTTGGTAACCACAATATTTTCTTTCAATCCCAAAACAAATTTTAATTTTTGAGTCACATTTAATATGTCATCTGCAAATGCTTTGATACTGGACTAGTCTAAAATTTTGTTGTTTGGAAAAGAGTTAAATACATAAGCTTCAAAGGTATAAGGAAAACCCTATAAGGAAAGGGTTTATACCTTTAGAAGATATCTGATAAAGACTATAAATTACAGTACACTATGTTTAGAATGGGACATGGATAAATGTGGTCTGAAGATTTTCTCTGATAATGAATCATGTTTATTATTTTGTACAGCATTTAACACCATTTTCAACATTTTATCAGGGATGATGCGGCAGCTAGTGCACCTATCCATGCTTTCCTAGATTTTTTACATGTACTTTACACAAATTTTTTCACAAGCTACCCATACTGATTGCTTTCCCATATAATCATAGTTGAAACAACAATCAGCAGTGAGAGAGGCATGGATCCTGTAGCTTGCATTATGACTATCATATTAATCCTCAGAAAGAAATTGGCCTAGCGGTGGATTCAAACCAGTAACCTCCTATTTTCAAGTCCTGTATCTTACTGAATGAGCAATAATGTACAGTACACTCAGAAAAACATTTGGTGCTTTGTACACTTTGTCAGTCAAGACCAGAATGCCTGTAATCACCAACCATTCCCAAGAACATTTTTAGTCTTATTCTCAACATAACTTCTGATTAGGTAAACCAAATGGTTTAGCCAATCAGAATTTGTGTTACTTTCTAAATCTAGAGTTAGATTTCAAATGAAATTAGAGTGGTTAGTGAATAAAGATCCCAACTGTACAAGAAGTGTCTAATTTTGACTCATCCTGGCTAAATCATCCTTCAGATAATGGTTTGCCTTTAAAATAATAGCTGCCAAAAGTAAAATCATTTTAAATTTAAATCATACCATTTAAAAGTATGGAAATTATAGTGAAAATGACAATCTATTATTGTCAGTCCAAATGTTAGTCACTGACAGTAAAATTAATTTTATAACTAGGCTAAATGCTGCCAGGTCACTCAATCTTTTGTTTACTTTTCACCTTGTTAGTCCCCTACCGGCGAAGCCGAAGGGGACTTTAGGTTTGCACTCCGTCCGTCCATCTGTCCGTCTGTCTGTCTGTCCATCAGTCCGGCAATTCAGTTTTCCGGACTTTTTTTCTAAACGCTGGTACATATTGAGCTGAGTTTTGGTGTGTAAGTCACCCACCATCACTTACAGATCAAGTTCGACTTTCGTTCCGGTCCACTGGTTTTTTCACGGATTTACGGGCCTTGGACTTACAAAATTTCACTGATAAATCAGTTTTCCGGACTTTTTTCCTAAACACTGGTAGGTATTGATCTCAGATTTGCTGTGTAACTCAACCACCATGACTTACAGATCAAGTTAGACTTTCGTTCCAGTCCAGTGGTTTTTCACAGATTTACAGGCCTTGGACTTACAAAATTTCACTGATAAATCAGTTTTCCGGACTTTTTTCCTAAACGCTGGTAGGTATTGATTTCAGATTTGCTGTGTAACTCAACCACCATGACTTACAGATCAAGTTCGACTTTTGTTCCGGTCCACTGGTTTTTCACGGATTTACGGGCCTTGGACTTACAAAATTTCACTGATAAATCAGTTTTCCGGACTTTTTTTTCTAATTGCTGGTAGATATTCACCTGACTTTTGCTGTGTAAGTCAACCACCATTACTTACAGATCAAGTTTGAGTTTCGTCCAGCTCCACTGCTTTTTCACACATTTATGGGCCTTGGACTTACAAAATTTCACTGATAAAACATTTTTCTGCACTTTTTTCCTAAACGCTGCTACACATAGAGCTGATTTTTGGTGTGTACATCAACCACCATGACTTACACATCAAGTTCGAGTTTCGTCCCGCTCCACTGCTTTTTCACGCATTTACAGGCCTTGGACTTACAAAATTTCACAGATAAAACATTTTTCCGCACTTTTTTTCTAAACACTGCTACATATAGAGCTGATTTTTGGTGTGTACATCAACCACCATGACTTACACATCAAGTTTGAGTTTCGTCCCGCTCCACTGCTTTTTGACACATTTATGGGCCTTGGACTTACAAAATTTCACTGACATGCCAGCGATACATACAGCCGGTAGGAGACTGTGTATTGCTATGCAATACTATCAGAATGCTTGTTTAATCCAGTTTTCTGTCAGCTACTTACACTTGGACTGACCACACTATAACAAATTACTGGTATCATCTTCACATTATTTTCCATACTTTAAAATGGTATGATTTAAATTTAAATGCATTTTAACGCCTGCATTGTTTTTGGCCAGTATTGGGCGTTTTAGTTGATAGTTGACCCGTGAGGGGCTCGTGCATATCTTAGTGGTTGAGGTGTCCAATCAGAGATCCTGAGTTAAATCCTTTGTTTTCATGGGTGTGTCCTTGGCAAGATAGAAACTCTTTACCAAATGACGAAATTTTACACTTGTCCAAATTCAAAGCATTTGCAGACAACAAATCAAACTGATAGAGCTGGCATTTCTTAGAATAGAAAACACTGTAGGAAAAGGAGAAAATGCTAGTTATCAGTATTTTCTCCTTTTCCCACAATTTTTCAAAAGTTTTCTTCCCCAGGATTGTTAAAACTTTGGATTGTGTGGCAAAAGGTTAAAGAACCCCCGACCAGCACTTTTGAAAACAAGAACATACATGTGAACCAGTGATCTGTCCCTGTAACATGACCAGAACAATGTTGAATGTGGCACAAAACACTATTCAACCAATGGTTTCCAGTAGAGACCATTCTACTTATTTCGCAGTTAACAAGATGAGTTTTTCTCTTTACTAAGCAACATAATTTAAGTCTTGATAGCATTTGCAGAGGACAATTTGAAATTTGTTTTTTTGGAAGGGTACAAATCATTGTAGGAAAAGGAGAAAATGCTGTTTACCAGCATTTTCTCCGTTTCCAACAATATTTTCAAAGGCCATTTTCAGACGGGTTGTTAAAACTGGGGATTGTGTGGTAAAGAGTTAACCATATACCACACAATCCCGACTTTTAAAGACCCTGAGAAAAAAAGCTTTTGAAAACATTGTGGGACAAGGAGAGAATGCTGGTAACCATGTCCAAGAGACATGATAACCCGTGATTATTTGATAAAGGGTTAATTGTACAGGTGTTTCTTTTATGTTTTTTAAGCAAAGGCACAGATCTCTTCTGAACTTTGAATCTGAATCCTTCGTAACTTGTTAATACCACACAATCCCCGGTGTAAACGACCCTGAGGAAAAAACCTTGTGAGAAAACAAGAAAATTCTGGTAACCAGCATTTTCTCCTTTCCCACAAGGTTTTCTACACTTTCACAGACAGTTACCATCATTTAAGCTACATTTAATTTGTTGCATGCAAATGCTTTCAATTTGGAAAATTTTAAAATTTTAATGTTTGGTAAAGACTTAACCCTTTCCCATACAATCCTGAATTTCAACGACCTTGTGGAAGAGGCCTCTTGAAAACATTGTGGGAAAAGGAGTAACCAGCATTTTCTCCTTTTCCCACACAATTTTCTATGCTATCAAAGACAGAAATCATCATTTGAGCTACTTACAATTTGTCGTCTGTGAATGCTTTCAAATTGGACCAGTCCAAAACTTTGTCGTTTGGTAGAGTTAAAAAAAAAATCCTATCTTTTGACTTTTTTACCAGATGACAAAATCTTAGACTCTTCCAAACTCAAAGCATTTGCAGATGTCAGATTCTGTGTGGCTCAAATATTAGGACCTGTCTCTGCAAGGGTAGAAAACGCTGTGGGAAAATGAAAAAATGCTGGTTAACGGCATTTTCTCTTGTTCTCACAATTTTTTCATATAGATTATGCTTTTAGAACTATTGCATGAAAAAGCTAAAATAAAGGAATACCATTCATGTTTTCTACACTTTTAAACACAAATACCATCAATTTAAACATAGCTGTGTAGTTCAATACTTTGAATATGGACTAGTCTAAAAGTTTGTAGTACAGCATACATCAAAACATCAAAACAATGGAAATATGCAATTATTATATGGTATAAGGGCAATAGTGTGGGTAATGGTTAAACCTGATGGTTTTTCTGTAAAAAAATATATAGAGAAAATCTAATAAAATACCAATATAAGTGTTTAGATTCCTTATGGACCCTTTTAGGCTCTTACCACTTCCTGGTTATGAGACTGGAAAACTGCGCATGCGCACTCTTGTAGGGCAAAAAGACAAAATAAAACAGTGGCAGAGTATTGAAAGTATACACAAAATCGTTAAATTATGAGCGATTATGTGAAAAACGTACTCCTAGAGGCAAAGAAACGATATTTAGACTAACTTATTTGCTAAGGGTTCAGTAACGTGGAAGAAAACGATCCGTATATTAGTGACAATATAAGACGAAAACATAAAAAAAAAAAACCTGTGTCGCTGTTGTGGGTTGACGTTATCATCAAAGGAAATGTTAACCGACCCTGGCAGTAACAGACAAACCCCATAAAGAAGGATGGGCTGGAACACTGCGGGAATGGGAAAATGCATGTTACCAGCATTTTTACCTTTTGCCATAGTGTTTCCACAAGCCCATTATTGTAGCCTCGTTAATTAAGACGAGGCTGAGATAGGTAAATGGTTTATAAAGGGTAGCCATCTGATATATCACATATTTGTTAGTTTAATCGACAATACAGTCAATATTTTAGTTTAACTTCAATGGCGGAGAATGTCGGTTGAGATGGGCATAACATGCTGTTACCTCTAATGGTTTAGAGAGTGTACTGTGATCAATTTCATCATGAAACATATTTTGGCGCAGACGTATTTGAGAATGAATGAATGAGCATGCGAACGAATGGACGGATGGATGGATGGATGGATGGATGAACTAACACGCGCACGAAGAACGAATAACTGTATAATGCCCTGTTGTCGTCTGTGGCTGCTCTTTTCCATAATTGCTTTCCACCAGGGATCGTATGCAAGTTAAAAACATTCCTTTTCTGAAAACAGTGTTGGAAAAGGTTGGAATAATGTTTACCAGCATATTCTCCTATTCTCACAATGTTTGAAAATCTTTCTTTTCTCTTGGTCGTTAAGACTTGTGATTGTTGGATAAAGGGTTAAATAGAAATTGTAACAGTAATTAGTTGAGCATGTTGTATACAGGGCGGCATTTTAGCGCATCATATACATGATAATGTAGGGAAACAATATGGACCTTGGCCTTAACCCTTAGCCTCTGTTACCCGACGGTGAGGCTTGAATTTACTTTGCGAAAAGCATAATGAGAGATCTGTTTACACATGGGGGTAGCGTGGTCTTGAAATTCACTGTTACAAATCCTAATCATGGTTTAAGTAATAATAATTAAGATTAATGACATAAACTTAACGCGAATTCCTCTTGTCAGGGATCGTATATTACATGTAATATACGATCCCTGCTCTTGTGCTGGTCAAAAATATAAGTATGACAAGATATGGGTCAAAAATCAATAACATTGAATGACGATGGTCAATAAAATACAAAACATTAACAGTGAAAAATCTCTTTAAAAAACATACAATAAATGATTTGAACAAAATATACGGGGACGTTTTAACCAACTCGGAATGGACGTTTTAACCAAAAGTAGGACGTTTTGACTGTGGGACGTGTAAGCCAGATACTAATTTACTAATCTGTTTGTACATCCCGGTGCACAGCATGATAACGGCATCCTGTAACACAATTAATCTTCACAGATTTTATCTATAAAATCTTTCGACAAGTCCCAAACATTGCATGTGAAAATAGCTTTCAACAGTGGCGATATTGAACTTTTTGCCCTACAAACAGTGCGCATGTGTGGAAAGTGGAATTCTGGGATCGTATTTCCTTGGCAACGAACGGCGTTGTAAAAGGGTCTATAAGATAGATCTAATATTTTTAAAGATGGGAAGGGAGATTTAGAGAAAATTCTATGACACTTTAATTCATTTTCAAATACCATGCTGCAGATATTTCAGTTGTTACCCTGGTGATTATGGATACCTGGTCGAAAAAAAGATAATGTACCTATGATTGTCAAGGACCTTTTATTTATGTTGAAGTCTTACAATCAATTGCCTCCCTAATAAAAGCCATTTGTAGAGTGTAAAAATGGATACAAGAACAACAAATCATCTAATTTGGGCGATCTACTCTCTCTGATTTGTTTGTATGGTGTTTAACACAGTTTTCAACAGTTATAGATCCTTCATGGCAGCCAGTGCACCTTTCAATGTTTTATCAGGAGTTTCTTCAATCATAGTGCATAGATCTAGATTGCCTAAATTATATTATTTGTTGTTGTTTTTTTCTTTTTTCCTATCTGCTTTCTTACATAACCGTCGTCAAAATAATGATCAGTGGTGAGACAAATCTTATGGCAATTACTAGATCATCAAACCGAGGAAAGCAATTCGCTGAGCCGTACGGTAGATATCAAAGTGGCAAAATTGGTTTATGGTTGACAAAAATACTATAAATAGATCTATTTACAAGCTTTAATAATATATAAAAGAATCTAACATTTTTAAAAGTCCCGCCTTCTATATCTATAGCATTTTGAAGTAGTCAAAAAACGTATTTTGTAATGATTTCTTTGACACAATATTTTCCTGAGGGAAAACAGCTCTTTCATGATGTGAAAATAGTATAAGTTATGATGTCATTATTATCTTGCATGGAAATATTGATTTTTAAGTTATTATCTGATCGGTAGATCATTTATGTCATTTTGACCAATCCAATAAGTTTGTGAACCATTGTGATACATTTGACGCTGTTTAACCAACCATAAGTCATATGATTTTTAGCCATCTCCATCTAGATTAAGACTAAAACCCAGAATGAAGTCGGAATTTTATTTTTTAAAAATCTAAAACAGTGTTACCGCAAAACAAGCTTTGCTTGTTACAGGCTTTGCCCTAACTCACTGTCAAACAATCCCCCTTTAAGTCCTTACCTCAGAACATAATTTTAAATGTGTCCTACCGAAAGTATTGATTGTAGAACACATTATTGGTGATTGTTATCGATTTCAAATATCGCAATAGATGTATTGCTATTATGGCAGTCACTATGGTAACCAGCATTTTCTCCTTTTCCACAATGTTTTCTAACTTTTCAAATTTAAATTTCAATATTTCAGCCAAGTTTATTTTGTCGTCTGCAAAAGCTTTCAGTTTGGACAAGTTTAAAATTTGGTCATTTGGTAAAGAGTTAAAGGAATACTCTGAGAAAAGACTAACTTGAAATTGTATGATAGATGTTGCTCTGGAAAAAGATATCACTTGGTCTATAACTACCCATGTGGTAATGAAGAAAAATGGTTATTAAAGTGTAACATTGTCATACAATACATATATTTCAGTTTTTTGGGGGACTACATAAAAAACACCAAAAGAAAGGAAAAAAAAAACAGGATGATACGGATGTATGAAATATAAAATGCAGTAAACAAAAATGAAGAGGCAAATATGAAGAAATTTTGTTGACTAGATGTCTATGCAGAAAAGTCAAGATTGTCCTATGTTACAATGAAGGTTAACCCTTTACCACACAGTCCCGACTTTTAACGATCCTGTGAAAGAAGCCTTTTGAAAACATTGTGGGAAAAAGGAGAAAATGCTGGTAATCAGCATTTTCTCCTTTTCCCACAATGTTTTTTACCATTCCCAAAACAAATTCAATTTTTTAGTCAAATCTATTTTGTCATCTGCAAATGTTTTCAATTTGGACCAGCCTAAAATTTTGTCATTTGGTAAAGAGTTAAGTACAGCTCACGATAAGCAAGAGTATTCAAATAAAAAAAAAAAGATTATGTGAAAAACAACGGTGACTGATGTATAATGCTCTGAGCCCAAAAATATTCCCCTTATCTGTACCTTTGATTAACTCCTTCCCAGACAACAAAAACTTCCACTTATCCAAACTGCAGATGACAACTTAACCCTTTCACCATACGCCAAAATTTTAGCCTTGTCCAAATTGAAAGCATATGCAGACGGCAATTTCTGTGTGGCTGAAATGGTGCAATTTTTCTTTGATGGGGTAGAAAACATTTTGGAAAAAGGAGAAAATGCTGGTTACCAGCATTTTCTCCTTTTCTCAAAATGTTTTCAAAAGTCTCCTTTCCCAGGGTCGTTAAAAGGCAGCATTGTGCAGTAAAGAGTTAAATGTGGCTCAAATAATGTAGTTTATCTTAGATTTTGTAGAAAATACTGTGGGAAATAAGGAAATGCTGGTTACCAGCATTTTCTTCTTTTTCCACTATGATTTCAAAAAGCATCTTCCTAACGGTCATTCAAACACAGGTCTGTGTTGTGGAGTGTAATGGATGCACACGATCTTTAAAACATACCTCCTCTGTATCTGACAAGTCTCGTATCACAAGGGAATGTTTCAGTGACTTTGTTGATGAAGCAACCTCCACATCATCTTCGTCTGCAATAAACTCCAAATCTTCTGGTTCAATCGGCATTGAGCGTCTTCCATATCTTTTCTTTCCAACAACATACTTGGGACTGACTTCTTGTTTGATTGGTGACTCTTGTAAAACAAAAACATTTACAAACTTATGTTCCCTTAACTCTTTAACACACAATCCGACTTTAATGACCCTGAAAGAAAAGGTTTTTGAAAACATTGTGGAAAAAGGAGAAAATGCTGGTAACCAGCATTTTCTCCTTTTCCCACAATGTTTTCTATCCAGTCAAAAAGAGAAATCATAACTTTAGCAACATTTAATGTAAATACTTTCAATTTGGACCAGTCCAAAATTTTGTCTTTTGGTAAAGAGTTAAACAAAAAAAATCCCCTATTTTAAAGATCCTACACAGCCTTTAACTGCTACTACAGATTTTTCACAGCCTACAACTTTGAAAACATCCGTGACCTACAGATGATAAACATAAATAAAGGTTAGATATATGAATACTTACAAAAAAATTGTGGCAAAGGAAAAGATTGCATGTAATTTCTTCTTTTGCCACACTGTCTTTGTCTGAGTTTGAGATGTTTTCAAAGGTGGTCTTCTCCATGACAATAATCCTTTGGAGCACCTTTAACAAGTATAGTTGTGCAAAACATGCATTCTGATCTTTGATTGATTGAATCATGTTATATGCTGCTTTCAACATTATTTCAGTCATGTAAAAGCAACAGCTCACATATCAGTGTATTTTCTGCGTTTCACCAGTACTAGGCTAGGGCTCTGGAGTGTCTAGCACAAAGACGTTCCCACGAAAAAAAAGGTGGATCGAGTAAGGCTCCAACAAAGGGTCACGAATCTCACATTTTACTGCTGAGCCACACAGAACCTCCTAATATATGATCTAATCTGTCTGCTTTGCCAAAACAATTTACACAAAAAGAAAAACACACACAAAAACATAAAATTGCAGTTACTTGGGTATATTTCTAGACTGAAAATGTCCTTTGGAGGATGTAAAGATTTAGAAAGATAAAAGACACAAACAAAGAAGCACCAGTACAGTACTGCAGACTAATGAAAACATATGCATACCACTACCTGCAGATATTATTCTAACTCTTTACCACATGACAAAAGTTTGGAATGGACCAAACTGAAAGCATATGCAGATGACGAATTAAATGTGGCTACAATGATGATTTCTCTTTTTGATAGGGTAGAAAACATTGTGGGAAAAGGAGAAAATGCTGGTTACCAGCATTTTCTCCTTTTCCCACAATGTTTCAAAAGCCTTTTTTCTGAGGGTCGTGAAAAGTCGGGATCGTCTTGTAAAGGCTTAAAAAGAAGTCAGCTGCAAGGCAAAAATAATGTTGCCTGCAGAAGTTGAAACTTTTCCAAACAACAAAATTTTCTGCTTGTCTCCAAATTAAAAGCATTAATTTGCAGATGACTATTTAAACTTAACTAAAATGATTGGATTTGTCTTTGAAAAGATGAAAACATTGTGGGAAAAGGAGAAAATGCTGGCTACCAGCATCTTCTCCTTTTCCTGCTGTGTTTACAAAAAGCTTTATTCCAAGGGTTGTTAAAACCCAGGAATATTTGGTAAAGGATTAAAGAATTGACACTATAGAAGTACTTATTCTGACCTTGCAATGCAAACAAGATACATGTACTTAAAAAAAATGCATACCGGTATCACCAGAATCATCCCTCATGTCTTCTATATCAACTGTTTGACCAAGAGACTGGTTCCTGTTATTCTCAATTTGACATGGATATTGGTTCCGGTCATCAGACTGCATCCCTTCTTCATCATCAGATGACTGAACAATGATGTCACTTTTTGACAGAATGTTGATAAATGACTCTTTGAAGTGATCAAACTCCACCTTAAAAAAAGCACAAACCTTCTAACTAACAATCCTGTATTTTTTACAACCTTGACATGCAAGTCTTTTGAAAAAACTGTTGGAAAAGGAGAAAATACTGGTATCCAGGACTGTTTTCCTTTTTCCACAATGGTTACAAAAGCTTTTTTTCTCAAAGTCATAAAAACAGGGAAATACTTTTCAAAGGGGTAATGATTATGGTAGTTTTGAAAATATATCCCATAACCAGAAAGATTAAAATTTTTACCACTCTACATTAGGAAATCTTTGTAAGTATGATGCAAAAAGGAGCAAATGTTCTGGAGGAAAGATTATTCCTTTGCCCATAATAATTTCTTGATTTTACATCACCAGTAAGTATTATGCTATTTGAACATCTGATTGCTGATAACCAGCATCCATTTCCTTTTCCACAATGTTTTCAAGCCTTTTAGAGACAATTCCCATCATCTGAGCCACAATTTTTACAGTATGCTGCCTGTAAATGCTTTCAATATTGAAAAGCCCAAAACTCGTCTGATAGAGGCTGAGAGAACTTGGCCAATCATTTCCTGAGTTATATACATGTAGCATCACAGTATACAAATACATCATTAACTCATTACTGACAGCATGACTTTAGACTTACCTGAATGAAATGCATTTTCAGATGATAAATCAAATGAGGCTTTATTGTTGAGATTTGTCTTTCAAATGGTAGACATCATTATAGGAAAAGGAGAAAATACTTGCATTGGTTATCTCCTGCAAAGTTTTCGCAAGCATTCTAATTCAGGATCATTGTTTTGTAATGTGATAAACTGTTGTATAGCAAATCATATTAGATAGAGAGGTGTCATCCAAGTAGGAACATCCTTTACCCATTTCCTATTATGGGTTACTCTCTTTGAAATGCAGCAAATCACATTAGAAAACATTGTGGCAACAATCCAGAGTTTCCCTGAGGAAGAGAAATTTTGAAAACATATTGTGACAAGGAGAAAATGCCAGTAACCAGTTGGTCCCTCTTCCAACAATGATTTCTACCATTTTTAGAACTAATTCAATCATCAGAATGAAATATAAATTTTAGTTTGCAAATGTTTTCAGACTGCACTTATCTTCAATTTTAATAAAGAGTCTCCTTAAGAGCAATTTCTCTTTTTGCCACTTTTTTCATTTGTATCCACACATTAATGTTGATTATCCACATTCTAAAAGGTTTCTCTCAAAGTAAAATGCTGTGAATTTATTTCAGGAGAAAATGATTATAAGTAAAAGACAAAATTCATATTACCTCATCTGTATCAATCAGAAGCTCATTGACAAGATATTCAGACTGGTCCTGCAGCTGCAACTTTTCGCAGAGAGCCAACAGTTCAGTTCTGCCAAGTTTTCTTGTACCAGTCGTATCACAGCCTTCAAATACATCCTTCAGCTGAGCAATGTACATATCATGTTCTTTATCTTCTGTGAGATCCCCTTGATTCATTGTTGTCCTGCAAGCATATTTTTTCATTACTCTATAGCAGAGTATAGAATTTTAGAGTTATCCAGAGTGAAAGTATCTGCAGCTATAAATTTAAATGTGGCTCAAAATTTCAAATCACCGGTAAAAGACGTAGTGATTTGTCCAACAATCGGTGATATGTCTCACTTAACAATCCACACTTAAAAAAATTAAAATAAAATGCCAAGCAATATCTGTGAAAACTGTATTTAAATAAACATGTGACTTATGATTCATTTAAATTTTTTTTCCTTACACACTGAGGTGTGCAATGTGTAGTAAGGTATTTATGTTTAACTACAATTTCAGTGATGACAAGGTATCACTTGCAATTTTGCTGGTTATCATCATTTTTCCCTCAACAATGTTTTTAATTGTCTTCCAATGTTTTCAGTTGTCTTCTACCTCAAAGTTTTTAGATGGGGTTGTTTGCTAAGATATATCTAAGCACAGCAGACAGTAAAGATCAGAAATAAGGGTTCATATTCATCAACCATTCTTAATTTCTGTCTAAGTCTAGCTTTAGAAAGTAACACAACTTCTGATGAGCTAAACCATTTTGTTTCGCCAGTGAGAAGTTGTGTTACTTCTGAATAAGAAAATTCTTGAGAACATGACTCAGAATATTCTAAACTCTTAATAAAACGACAAAATTTTGGACAGGACTGAATTGAAATCATTTGCAGACAACAATTCAGTTGTAGCTCAAATGATGATTTCTGTCTTTGATACGGTAGAAAAAATTGTGGGAAAAGGAGAAAATGCTGGTTACCAGCATTTTCTTCTTTTCCCACAATGTTTTCAAAAGCCTTCTATATCAGGGTCGTTAAAACTCAGGATTATGAGGGAAAGGGTCAAGAATTGATGGTAAATATAGACCCAAGGTGCAAACTTTGAGCAGTCTGATTTCTATCCCAACTTTAATGTGAGCTCAGATGTTATTTTTGTCATTGTATCTCTGCTTTCCCCAGTGGCAGCCATTCTTATACCCATTCTGAATAGGAAAATGAAAATATTGGCATCCATTCAAACGGCTGTATCTATAGATCTTTTCATTGTCAGCTTACAATAAGGTCCTTGATTGATAGACTAATGATGGATTGATCTTTACAAAAACACCAAAATAATAAAAAAATTAAGTTTTACCTTTCCATTCTCTTTTTTTTAAAAATGTAAATATCCATTGACCTACTTTGAATGAAATCGAAACTGGGCTTGACATTTACTGCTCATGTTCTGGAAGTCATTTCAAGTATAGTAAAGTTCTCTTCTTCACAATTTATCAGCTTCTGTTTTAAATTATCATCTTGTAGATGGAAAAAAAGAAATTAAAATGTTCTGGATCTATTTCATTACGACATTGATGCCTTACTCATCACTCAAATTGCTGATCTATTTTTTCAAATGGAATTGAACACCTCTGTGCAATTAACTGAATTTTGACAAGCATTTGTGTAAAAATTAACCAGACTTCTTTCTGTAAAAAAAAAAAGTAAATTTCAAAAAGATCAATGAAAACCTTACTAAATTTGGTGTTAATGTGACGTTAAATCATGTATCTATTGATTCACATCCATTTCATAGCTGACAAGCAGATTACAGACACATGCAGCCGACTGAAAGATGACCAATAAAATTTTGAAATTTCCAGAATCATGAAAAGAAGGGCTGCTGTGAAAGTTAGCAGAAAAACAATTACAAAAATAACATAGGAGCTAACCTTTATATATATTAACCCTTAGAGTGCCGAATAAACCCAACAAACATTTTCAGTTGAAAAATAAGAGTGAAAGAATGGTCGCTTTTGTCTATCAAGATTTTGCTAAGCAGGCAGTGTAGATCAGAGATCAGGCTACATGTTTTGTGCAGCCTGATCTTGATCTACACTGGCCGCAAAGGCAACTATTGTCGTGAAAGGCACTTTAAGGGTTAAAATATCTGATTTTGAAACCAAAGTGGTTTAAAAAGCAACTATATCTGCAATGGAAACTTTAACTCTTTTCCAGAGGACAAATCTTTAGATATGTCCTAAGCACTTGCAGTTGACAAAATCAATGTGACACAAATAACAAAATTTGTCATCAAAATGGGAAAAAAACTGTTGCAGAAGGAGAAAATGCTGTTTACCAGTACAGGATTGTTTGGTAAAAGGTTAACTCTTTACCACACAATAAAAATTTAGACTGGTCCAAATTTGCAGAAGACAATTTAAATGTGACTCAAATAATGGAATCTGTCTTAGATAGGGTAGTAAACATAGTGGGCAAAGGAGAAAATGCTGGTTACCAGCATTTTCTCTTTTTTCCACAATGTTTTCAAAAGGCTTCTTCTTCAAAGTCAGGATTGTATGATAAAGAGTTAAAACATTATAATATCAACAGTGACAACTGGATGTAAAAGATCAAGATGTAGTCCAAGCTACCTTGAAGTTATCGGTGGTGGTAAAAATCCTTGCAAACTTCTTCGGTCATCTCCACTGGCACTGGTAACCTTCACTTGACGGATCTAGACCTCTTTTTTTTTAACAGAAAATTATTCCATCAAATGTATATCAATGACTAAACCATCCATACAAGGGTGCACACAAATCAATACGCATACATCACCAAAGTCCAGTTTCAGCAGCCTGCTCAGTGCTCAGGTGTGGTGGATAGATTCAGAAAGCGTCATTAACAACGGAGAGTTGCACAGGGATTTCTCTCTTTTTTCCCCAATAATCTACATTGAATACACCCATTAACTTTGGCTCTATTGTTCCGGGACACTTGTTTTAAATAGGCGGTGATTGCACCTGTCGATTTTTATCAACAAAAGTTCAAACTTGCTTTCAAATTTTTGTCGACTTCGATGGGTATGAATTAGCTCCCTTGTTTAAGCATATGTTTATTATGCGGTCATGCAGCAACAAAAAAAATCCCTAAATTTTGCAGTATGGCACCAATATACAGGTGGTTGCTACTGATAAACGATACCTTGTAGTGCTTGTTCATAACTTATATAATGTATTTGATATGGAATTATCCTTTCCCAATACTAACTGTAAACCAAAGAATTCTGAAGTCAAAACAAATTGGATAGATCTAGGCCTATAGACTTTTTTTCTTTTTATTCAAAGATTAAAGTTTTATTTATTTGTTTGGTACGTTTAAGTAAAATGATAATTTTCAATGTTAGATCTTTAAATTGAAAATTTCCATTGTTCAAATAATTTGGAAAAAGCAAGCAATTACTTTTTACAAATGATTTTTTTTTTGGTAATGTAAATGCTATCCGGGTGTAAGTGCAGAGGTATTTCAAGTCATATAGATCTGTATGGTTCTGGATTCATTACTTATAAGTTCATGAAAGGAATCATCCATTTTCATATTCATTGGGTATAATGTTCACGAATAAGCATAGCAAGGTATTAATTCACAGCATTTAACTTTATTGTACAAGGGGCTTACAGTCAAAAAGTCCCACATTAAAAAAAAAATCACATATTATTTATGTGGTCCATGCTCTGGCAAAAGGGGGTTCAACACATCTCCATGGTGCATGATACCAGACAAGTCATCACATAATTATAGATTCATAAAATACATTTTATAGAACAAGAATCTGAATCATAAGGTACACTGGTCCTTTGACAAAAAAAAAAAAAATTGACCTATAGCAAAAAGTTTTGACCAAGTTCAGCCGGCACTGACGGTGCTGGCTGACCTTGTTCAATACAGTTTGCAAATGCATTAAACCCCCTATTTACAGAGCATGAATCATATATTTGCATCTTTTTATATATTTTTATTGGCTTTTTACAAATTATCAAGGAGTTGTCATTTCCAGGGTATTCAATTGGTCAATCCAATTTTCAGGCCTTTGGTTTTACAAAGTTGATATCTTTTTTTTTTTCGTACATTTTTTCACTTATAAAAATTCATGAATACAAGTTCTCACATCTTATTTCAATCTGTCATTTTTTTTTTTTTTTTTTTTATAAACTTGTTATCTAATGTGATTAGAATAGATATATGGTAAAAGGGAACTTCTCAGTATCATTCTTCTATACGAGAACATTTTAATCATAATTGGGGGACATTTTGCCCAAAAGCTGGTCATTTTGACTGCAGAATGATATGCTTGTGGGACTGTTTCAATTTCTGGGTATTTGTACCAAAACAAGGACGGTGGGATATTTTGATATTGAGACGTTTTAACCATTTACCATACAATTCTGACTTTTAACAACCCTGAGAAAATAAAGTATTTGAAATCATTGAGAAATGGAGAGAATACTATTAACCAGCATTGTCTTCTTCTTCAACAATGTTTTCTAACCTCTAAAAGATATCTTTAAACCCTTTCAATCTGTAGAAGTCTATGAGTTTTGTCGTCAGGTAGTGTGTGAATTATTACAAAATAATATCTCCACAAATAGGCCCGCAGAATAAACATGTAGCACAGTTTGATCGAAAGTAAAGAACAGGCATGAGCAGTTTACTGAAAATGAACGAAGAACAAAAACCAGGTGATATTGAAATAAATCTACATAATCAATCGAAATAATACCCTTCATTTTCCCCCCCACAATGAATGTGCACATAAAAGCACAAAATCGCTGTCGGAGAATTCGCCACCAAGTAGCCAGATTCGCCACCTAAGAAGTTTAGCCACCGGTAGGTTTCGCCCCACAGCAAAATGTTAGACATGTCCAGATTGAAAGCATTTGCGAACTAGAAAAGAAATGAGGATCAGATGATGATCTTTGTCTTTGAAAGGGTAGAAAACATTGTGGGAAAAGGAGAAAATGCTGGTTACCAGCATTTTCTCCTGTTCCTGCAATGTTTGTAAAAGCCTTTTGTCCTCAGGGTATTTAAAACTGAGGATTGTAGGGCAAAGGGTTCAGCAGTACAATTCTTAATAAGAGAGCTTTCCACTTTCATGTTTTTCAATTTTGAAAAGGTGACAAACCCATTCATGAAAGAGACAAAAGCTCTGTTGGCAAAGGTATGTGTGTTGGCTCTCTATTTTGTTTATCTACATGTACTCATATATGTCGATGCAGTAGCTTGTGCATATTTTTGTCTTTCTTCACTACAGAGCTAGATGACTTTACGCCCAGAAATCTTGAGGACTATGCTGACAGTTTATGGCAGCAGCAGGTGAAAACTGAAAGAGAATCAGCAGACAGTGATGATGATACTGGGAGTTATTCCCCTTCTCGTGATTTCTACGACAATTACTACTCGGGAGAAACCGACACATTTAAAGACACTTTTGAGTATGATCTTAAACGAGCCAATGAGGAACCTTTGTCACCTGTTGGGTTGACACCAGGCCCAGCCAAGAGGAGTCGTGGGCGGCCATACAAATCTGCCAGCGTGAAAATCACATGTTTGAAACCAGAAGCAAAAATGCCTTCGACCTTTAATACTGATTTCATCAAGCTGCAGGAAGAGGGCCTAGGTATCATTTAACTCTTTTCCAAACGACGAAATTTCAGACTATAGCCCAAGTGGAAAGTGTTTGCAGACTACAAAATAAATTTGATGGAAGACTTGAGATTTGTTTCGGGAAGGATAGAAAACACTGTGGGTTACCAGCATTTTCTCGTTTTCCCACAATGTTTTCGAAAGTATTGTGAGGGTAACCAGTGTTTTCTCCTTTTCCCACAATGTTTTCAAAAGACTTCTTTGTCAGAGTAACCAGCATTTCCCCTTTTCCCACGATGTTTTCAAACGCCTTCTTTGTCAGGGTTGTTAAAAGTCGGGATTGTGTGGTAAAGGGTTAACCCATTACCAAACTATCCCATGTTTTAATGGTCTTGAGGGAGAGGGCCTTGGAAATACTATGGGTACTGTACCAGCATTTTCTCCCATTTTCCACAATGTTTTCAAAAGCCTTCTTTCTCAAGATTCTTAAAACATGGAGTTGTTTTGTAAATAGTAAAATCCTGCTTTTGTGTATTTGAACTGGGGTTATTCAAATATTACATCACCTACAACAGAAAACTTTCTTAGTTGAGTAGGAGTCCATTTTTAAAACAGTGTAGCCAAAGGAATATTCAGAGTAATGACCAACCTCTCCTTTTGCCATGGTTTTTAACATGTATTAATGTAACGAAGCATGCATACCAATTCTAGAACAATGTGGCAAAAGCAGAATTGGTCATGAGCAGTTTCTCATCTTGTCTCATAGATTTAGATATATCAGTGTATCCCTTTACCAACCGATCCCTTGTTTTTACAAATCTGGCTTTGGAAAACATGTGAAAAACGAAAGTCACAATGATTTGAACCTTTTCAATTTCATCATTGTGAGCCATGTTTCACATCTACCAGTGCCTCTAATATTGAAATATCTAAAGTATTTTATCTAGTCAATACACTGTACTTAGTGATGTCTATGGCTCGATTTTTACAAGGATGTTTTCAAAATTATCTGATGTAATTTTTTTTCCAAGAGGTTACAAGTAAAATTTTTTTTTTTCAACACAGTTTATGTGCTCCTGAAGTTTATTCAATCAGTGCTCTGCACAAAAATTTTTCCAGCCCACTGACAGCTTTCTTGAATAAATCTGTGACACCACTTCCAGTAATCCTTGGACAGATTTAACTTGTCCAGGATATAACCCCTTTGTTAATTCTTTACCAGCATTTTCTCCTTTTACCACACAGTTTCCAAAGTTTTCTTCCTTAGATTTGTTAAAAGTTACGACTATGTGGTAAAGGGTTAAATGATCATGTGGACTTGTTTAAGAAAAAGAAAACATTGTGGGAAAAGGAGAAAAATTTTCCAAAAGCTGTCTTTGTCAAGGTGATTAAAATGCAGGATTATTTTGAAAAGGGTTGAATCACTAAAATCATGTAGGAATTATAGTAAGTGATATGCCAGATAAAAAGGTTTCTGTCTTCAGGTGTCCCTAAATGTGAACTTGCAACTGGTGGCTTGAGGATCTCATCAAAACTGCCATTGACATGGACGTCAGAAGACCTGCACAATCACATCCATTCATTGTTTCCTCGTGTACAGAATTTCATTTATATGAAATGTACATCTGGTAAAAACTTGGACCCTCTGCCTGAGGAGATTAAGCCTGCAGATCTACGCTATTTATTGGGTAGATCAGGACTCTACATTGTACCTATAGGACCTCTTCTACCTAAGGTAATGAGAGTTTTCATATTCACCCATTACCATGCAACAACTTTAAGACCCATCCAAATTGAAAGCATTTGCAGACAATTTCAGTGTGGCTCAAAGGATATGATCTTTCTTTTATAGGCTGGAAAACACTGTGCGAAAAGGAGAAACTGCTGGTTACCAGCAGTTTCTCCTTTTCCCGCAGTGTTTTTGAAAGTCCTCTTCCTCAGGGTTGCTTAAAGTCGGCATTGTGTGTTAAACGGTTAACCCAGTACCCAACAGTTCTATTTTTCAAGACAATGAGGACGAAGGCTTTTGATAACATTGTGGAAAATGACTGAAGTTTTTTTTAATTTTGTTAAAAAACATATGCATGTTCCATTTTAGTCAAAGATAAGACAAATAAAATCAGCCAAAGAACCTTTAGTTATCTCAATGTAAAGGTTTAGAATAAACAATGGTGATTTGTCATGGTTTTTCCATTTTCTTTACATTTTTGCAGGAACCAGAGAAAAGTACAACAAATTATTATCTTGCTAGTTCAACAGCCACAACACCAACATCCCCAACTAGTAGCAGTGCTGGTATCACAGAAGCTCCTGCATCGTCCACTAGCGGCAAACAGTACTGGTTACCTACTAAAGTAACTGGAGAGAAGGTAATTCAATCCGAGTGTCCAGATGTCAGATTAGAACAAGATAATTTCGTCAGTTAACCAGACCCAACTTTTGTAAAATTAAAACCATTTCGGCTAGAATATTTGGCAAAAAAATCAGGCAGTGTAAGCCTGGGATCACACCTGACTGAATTGTTCTTTGCCCTTTACCAGAGGACGAAATTGTAGATCGAAAGCATTTACAATGACGAATCAAATGTAGCTCAAATGATGGAATTACTTTTCAGAAATGGTAGAAAACATTGTAGAAAAATTATTTTTTTCCAAGACCTTTAAGCCTGTTGGTCACTTTCTCGCTCTTTCAGCAGACCATTTTTGTAAAGGGGAGGTCAAGAGAAGAAACTGCTTGTAATGAGCTCTTTTTTTTTTCTTACAATGTCTCCAAATGCATTCTTCGTTTAACTCTACAACTTTACCTACAAATCCGAAGTTTAACTGTGGAGGAAGACCTTTGAAAACATTGAAAGGAAGTTCCCTATGAAAAACATGTAAAAGTATACCCTTTTCTTTGTCAAAGAACAAATTTTCGCTCTTTCCCTGCTGACTTAACTCTTTACCAGACGACACATTTGCAGTAATGTGAAAAATGTGAAAAAAATGTGAAATGCGAAAAAAAGAAATGTGACTGAAAATTTGAAATTTTGTTTTGGGACCAGCATTTTCTCCTTTTCCCACAATGTTTTCAAAAGCCATTCTTCTGAAGGTCGTTAAAAGTCGGGATTGTGTGATAAAAGAGTACCGTAAATGCCATCATCAACTCTTTACCAGACAACAAGATTTTAGCTTTGTCCAAATTGAAAGTATTTGCAGAGAACAAATTAAATGTCACTGAAAACATGAAATTTGTTTTTCAAAGCATAGAAAACATTCTGGGAAAAGGATAGAATTCTGGTCATTAGAATTTTTCTCCTTTTCCCAATATGCATTCAAAAGCCTTCTTCCTCAGGGATGTTAAAAGTTTGGATCGTGCAGTAAAGAGTTACATCTATGCTGTGTGTTTCTTTACCAGAGTGAAAGCATTGATTAGGTTTGAGAAAAAGGCATAATAACCATTGTGATGGAGTCATCTATAATTATATTTTGCAGGTAATATCAAATAATGAAGAGTTTAGAATCACCCTGGACATTTCACACTTTAGTCCAAATGAAATAACGCTGAAGACAAAAAATAATAAAGTTGTGGTTCATGCGAAACATGAAGAAAGAGAAGATGAATATGGAATCATCGAGAGGGAGTTCAAACGGCATTATATCTTACCAAAGGTACAGTTACTTGTTTACTCAGGCTGGTACTGATTTTTAGCTCAGCTGTTTTCAAAGAAAAGTTGAGGTATTGTCAAAGCCCTGTCATTGTATGTGTCATTGTCGTCCAAAAACTTTGAAATTTCATGATGTCTGTATCATAACTGAAGATGTTTCCTTCAAACTTGACTAGTTGTTAAATATCAAAAGAGGAACCTGGGCCCGTATTCACCAACCATTCTTAATAATATTCTTAGTCTTGTTCTCCAAGATTGACCAAATTTGAAAGTAACACAACTTCTGATTGGCTAAACGAAATGGTTTAGCCAATCAGAAGTTGTGTTACTTTCAAATCCAGAAAATGCTGGAGAATGAGACTAAGAATATTCTTAAGAATGGTTGGTGAATACGGGCCCTGTACAACAGGGGAAGGTAACCATCAAAATGTTTTTGAGTTATGCCCCTTTTTCAACATAGAATTTTAAGTGAAAATCAATCCATTTCCAAAAGCAACTGCAGCCGAGCATTGGGACCAGCATGCAGTGCTCCTGTATACCCAACAACAGAGGTGTATATTTGTCCATATTTACCCTTTACCCATCTTCGCAAGCCAAGGATACTAACTCCACTTTGTACGTTACGTACCCTTGGCCGCTCGCCTCTTTAAAAATCGAAACTCCCGCTGCGCCACCTATCAAGTATCACGAGTTGCCTAACCTTCGCTGATGTTATTTCTGACCAATCAAAATGCTCGTAATAAAATTTATTAGGCTATGTATCAAATATGCCTGCGCTTTCGGATTCATCACAATTTTCTGAAATTAATCAGACATACGATAATTCGCAATCATCTGGCTGTGGAACCCGTCCTAATATTTCACAGAATTGATCATGAACTATAAAAAACTCATTAAATATCGATCGTATACTCTTTTTTGGCAAATTTTCGTCACAAACGCGACAACTTTCGTTTTTGACGGGCGAAGCCATTATTGTTTTCTGTTTCGCGGAAGATTTCTTGTTACAGATGGTTTGATTGGACGCGATGGGTTTTGATCGCATCCAATGAAATGGCGCCGCGGGAGTTTCGATTTTTAAAGAAGCGAGCGGCCAAGGGTACTACCTTAGTATCCTTGGCTTGCGAAGATGCCCTTTACCATACAATCCCATGATTTAATGACCCTGAGAAAGTTAACAAGCATTTTATCCTGTTTTCAGAATGTTTCCTCAGTTTACTGGTAAAATGCAAATCTTAAAATTTTAGCATCTGCAATTCCTTTCAATTTGGACAAGTCTAAAATTTTGTGATTGGCCTTTGAAGGGTAGAAAATATTGTAGGAAAAGGAGAAAATGCTGGTTGTGAGCATTCTGTCCTTTTCCTGCTATGTTTTCAAAATACCCTTCAGGTTGTAGAAACATGGGATATCTAGTAAAGGGGTCAACAATTTCAGTCCAAGGGGAAGGGTCCCTTGTGGTTAAGTGGAAAGTAGAAAAATTATGGCTCAGGTCCTGCCAGTTGCTTAGATCATGTAAGAGAGTTCATTTGCAAGGCACTAGAACCCCTGCCTTGTATTGGTGCAACCCAACCCAGGAAATGACTCCTTCGTAATAACTAAGTGGTCAAGACAGTGGAAATTTTACTCCAGAGGTTCTTAGTTTGATCTTCAGTGGCGGTACTGGTTTTCATGGGAGTTTACTTTGGCCTGGCACTCCAGTGCTCAAAACCTGAATCCTGATGAAACCCAGGGAAGTCATACATAGGTGAGCTACTGTCATAATATAAATGAGATACTGTATCTGGCTGCAGCATTGTCTTCCTTTCCCATGATGTTTTCAAAAGCTTTTTTCCTCAGAGTCGTAAAAACAGATCATTTGATTAAGGGATAACCTGTGCATGTCAGGAAAAACAGTTGTGTCAGCTGTACGAAATTATGTTTCCCACCATTCATTTCAGGATGTGGACCCGTTAGAAGTGACCTCGTCTTTGTCACCACACGGAATTCTCACGCTGAAAGCCCCCAAGATAAACAAAGACAATGGGAAAGAAAGGATTATACCAATTCATTTCACACATGATGAAGACACCTAGAAAAATTTGATGATTGCTTGGTGATTATACCATGGTGTTACTTCCGAGTCATGTCTGCTTAACGCTTTACAGTGCCAGACCTTGCTTTCGTTCCTTAAAGACAAATTCCTTTATTCAAGTCACATTTGTTGTCTACAAGTGCTCTAAATAGCAATGAGTCTAGAATTTTGTCACTTGGTTTGGAGTGAAGAAGAAAGAATTAAAGTTCTTCTTGAAATTTGATAACAAAGAACTGCCTTTCATTATAGTTATTATTTAGACTTACCCATATTGAAAGCATTTGCATAAAATAAATCAAATGTTGCTCAAATGATGGGTTTGTCTTTACAGAGGCAGAAAATATTATGGGGAAAAGAGAGAATGGTATTCAGCACTGAATTTTTATATATACGCTTGACAGCTTTTGGTGGTTGAAAGTACAATCCATATACTGTATACATTATTTCATAGACTTCCCTGAACATGCAAACAGTATAGGTTCATGATGAGTTGGCAGTCTGTGCATTCTGATCTACAAAAGAACTTGTTTTTGCATATGGCACTGAAAGAGTAGACCTATCACCAAACAATCCCGTGTTTTTACTAACTTGAGCAAAAAGCCTTTAGAAAAGGATCATGAGAAAGGAAGAATATTTCTGAGGGTAGTTAAAGCATAGGACTGTGTAGTATAGGTTTAACTCTTCAGCAGAGTGGACACAGTGGAAAACCACTTACATCAGAGGATCTGGACTCAGATACCCTGATATGCAGGCTCAACCATTGGAACTTGCACCATGCTTTGGGTACTGGTCAACCCTTTACCACACAATCTCGAGTTTAGCGATCCCAAGGAAAAGGACTTTTGAAAACATTGTGGGAAAAGGAGAAAATGCTGGTAACCAGGATTTTCTGCCTTCTCCCACAATGTTTTCTACCCTACCCAAAACAAATTTCATAATTTGGGCTACATGTAATTTGTCATCTGCAAATGCTTCCAATTTGGACAAGTCTAACATTTTGCTGTTTGGTATAAAGTTAAGGGTCCTAAAGACTACAGCAGTTCTAGCTTTGATATTCATTGTCCTGTCAGTGACAGGAACCTTGACCAACCACACTCTTCAGACTTCCAATCATCACCAGACTTCATTGGTACAAATGCAATTTAACTGTATTTTATATACTGAGTTGTTTATATTTGCCTGCTTTTGAGCTTTTAACCCTTAAAGCCTTAAAGCGCTGGAACCAACTTGTTTTTGCTGACATTGTAGATCAAGATCAGACTGCACAGAACATGCAGTCTGATCTTTGATCTACACTGTCAGCTGCTTCAATACACCTTCTGGTTAAAACAACCTTGAAATGACAATATTTTGGATGTTTTTCTCCACTGAAAAGGTTTATTTCTTAAATTCAGCACTCTAAGGGTTAATATAAAATGTAGGACATGTTTCACAATTGATGTCAAATTAAGTTTCAACTGAAGCCAGAAAAAAAAAGCCCATACTGAAAACTTTAGCAGACCCTGAGGAAGAAAGCTTTTGAAAGTATTGTGGGAAAGGAGATAATGCTGGTAATTAGCATTTTCTCCCAATGTTTTCTATACTTTTAGGTACAAATCTTATCATTTGAACCACAAAAAATATGTGGTCTGCAAAAGCTTTTAGTTTTTGTCGTCTGGTAAAGCGTTAATCCATAAAAATTTATGTTTATTATGTTCATTTATGTTTATGATGAGCATAATAACTTGTCACAATGTTTTATGATGACTCCACACCAAACTTGTACCATGATCTTGATCTGTATGTCTCTCCTGGGCGGAGGATACAACTTGGAAAATTAGGCTGAAATACATGAAAGGAAAAAAAATGCTCCATGTTAAATCATGAACTCCCTATGCAAAGGGCTTTACGAAGTGGTTTTGGGCTCACATGCTTTTTGGCTTACAGGGTATATTAATGTTAGACTGCACACAATATGTACTGGTAGTCTGATTACCGATTTATCTTTCATGCTTTACAATGTCACAAAGGTAGTCTTCCAAACTGAAAGCATCTGCAGACAACAAATAAATTGTGGCTTGAACACTGGGATTTGTCTTTAAGAGGGAATGAAACACTGTGCAAAAAGGAGCAAATACTGGTCACCAGCATTTTTTCTGTTTCCCAGAATGTTTTCAAAAGCCTTTTCTTCAGGGTCATAAAACGTTATATGACAGAGTTAACCCCTTACCAAACAACTCCTGTTTTAGACACTTACGTAAAAGGCATTTGAAAACATGGTTGGAAAAGAAGGAAATACTTGTAACTAGCATTTTCTCTTTTTCCCACAAAGTTTTTTAACCATTCAAAGTACTACCTGTAATTCAATTATTTGTCATCTGCAAATTACTTTAAAACCCTGTAATGCACAATGCCAACTTTTGACAACGCTGAGAAAGAAGGCTTTTGAAAACATTGTGTGAAAAGAAGAAAATGCTGGTAACCAGCATTTTTTCCTTTTCCCACAATGTTTTCTACCCCATGAAAGACAAATTTTAAGTTTTGAGTAACATTCAATTTGTTGTCTGCAAATGCTTTCAATTTGGACTAGGCTAAAATTTTGTCGTCTGGTAAAGGGTTCATGCAAGTCTTAAATTTTGCTGTTTGGTATACTATACTTCAGGCATACAGTTAATTGTGTGTTGTCTACTTATTCAAAATGTACATTTCATTTACTGAGCCGTCTTTGAATATGTAAAAAGAAAAAAAAATGAAGTGCTTATCATCACAATTCAGACCACATAAAAAGCCTGGTTCCATGTATAACACTGTCACTGTTATGACAAGAAATAATGAAACATCCAATAAAAGTAAGATGACTTCTTGACAATCTCTTTGTTTAGTGTTAACTGCCTTTTTCAGTATTACTTCTGTTATATTGCAGCGACCAGTGTACTTGTCCGTGCTGTCCTTGAGTGTCTTTTTATAGTACATTTCAACATATCTGCCTTTTCTGGGAACTTGGTATATGATTGCATAATACAGGTTTCTTGCTTATAATAGAGGCAACAGATTTTCCTTTTTGTTTCATCTTATACAAAACATTGCAAGGAAAGGAGAGACAATGAAACCCTTTAACATACAATCCCGACTTTTAACAACCCTGAGAAAGAAGCATTTTGAAAACATTGTGTGAATAGGAGAAAATGCATGTAACCAGCATTTTCTCCTTTTTCCCCACCATGTTTTCTACCCTCAACAATTTCCAATTTTTCAGTCACATTTATTTTGTAGTCTGCAAATGCTTTCAATTTGGAATAGTCTAAAATTTTGTTGTGTGGTAAAAGGGTTAATACAAACTGTTGCTAATTTTCCATCAATATTTTTAATAGAAGTATTTCTTATGGGAAGAAGAGGTATCTATATGGAAATTATTGACAAAATTATTTACATGATTGACAGCATCTGGGTATCCCTGTGGCATAAACAGAAGTCCTCCACTCTCTACGTATTTTGTACCATCTTTTCCCAGGGCATCTTTCAGAAGTAACTCTAGATAATAACAGCTGTAGGCCACACAGACTGGTTCTGTTGAGTACACTTCCACATAGCGGCCACTTTTTGGATGTGTCACTCTACCAGAGAAAGAAACTAGAAATGTGTCACAGACATGCATGCCCAGCAACATGCAAAGGTCATTATCATAATATAGTTCCAAACTCGAGGACCTATAGCCATATTTATTGACAAAACATTCTAACATATATAGTATTATAGACTGGATATATGTGAAAATTTTTGTTTTGCCAACCACTGTGACCTTAACCTTTGAGTTGGCAACACTTTGCTCGCGACATGCCCGTTGATGGCAATCATTTGTGCCAAATTATTTTGAAATCCAGTAATGCACATCAAACTGGACATGAACACCACCTCTTCCAATAGCTCACACAGAGGGATAACACTATATGCCTATCTGCCATTTTATGGTGGGGACATAAAAAGGGCAGTTGCCTTCGAAGATAATAACTCTCAGTGTGTAAGTCTGAGGGTCTGAACAAATTCAGTGACAGCTACCATTACTCTAAAAATACCATAGATTCCTCTGTCACCATGATTTAGCACACAATCCTGAGTTTAAAGAACTTGAGGAAGAAAGCTTTTGAAAACATTCTTGGAAAAGAAGAAAATGCAGGTAATCAGCATGTTCTCCTTTTCACATAATGTTTTCTACCCTATCAAAGACAAGTTATAACAACAATTTCCACCACTTGAGCAATGTTTAATTTGTCATTTGCAAAGTCTTTGGATTTGGACTAGTTCAAAATTATGTCATTTGGTAAAGAGCCCTAGGTTGTAGGTACAACTCCAGTTGCTTTTGCCAACAGATGGTCGGACTTTACAGAATTAAAACAATATCAAACTATGGTTCAATAATTCATAAAATGAAAAAAAAAAACCTCACTTGGCCGCTAGCTTCTTTTCCCCCTTTTCACCATTAAGAATGAGAGCACCATGTAATCCATCATCAGAAAGACCCTTGTCAAAGACACTACTAAGAAGTGTTGGCTTTTGTAGGTCAAATATTGTTCCCACAACTGAAGCTACTTCACCTGTGAATTGTACAATATATATCTACAACACATGAGCCATGCTTTGAGAAAAGGTGGTTTTAAGCATCTGCAAAAAGTGCTGACCAAGGTCAGCTGGCACAGGCTGACCTGGGTTGAAACCTTTTGCTACTGGTCAATTTCTGCATGTCAAAGGACTAGTCTACAGCATGACTCTCTCAGTTTTAAGACAAAATGGTTTTAAAGGAATCCATAACTAAATGTATATGATGACTTGCTTGGTACAGTATAATCCATTCCTGCTGTAAGCAGTAATAAAAATGAACGGCAATCTGACCAAATATTAAGATAAGAAACCCACTGTTTATTAAGTTGCAAGGTTTTGAACCATTATGTTTGTTTTGCTGCAATGACACTGACGTTACCTAATGGATGAACAATTATGTTCCTTGACTGTACACCCAAAGACCACCTTTTCTGTCTTGCTGTAGACCACTTTTGAAAATATTGTGACAAAAGAAGAAATTGCTTGTAAGAAGCAATTTCTATGTTGGCTACAATGCTTTCACATGTATTCATGTCAAACTTTACTTCATGTTGACAATCCATATTCAAGATGATAATGTTAATTTTGAATTTAGAAAATCTCTGACATTTAATTGAGTACATTTACTTCTTTTTTGAACCATTAGAGTACTGATATATTGAAATGGCCCTTCTCAATCAGGAAAAGACCAGCTAAACTATAGCAATTTGAAGATTGTTGTAGCCATCATTCAGGTAATAAAAAACAGTGCATATATAATATATTCTGAAGCCATCTATCTTTCTGTTATATTTATTCTGGGTCATTGACATATACCATTTTGAGATAATGTATACTTTTTGCTGTTAATGACAGAAAAATTGGTAGCTTATGCCAATAAATTGTTCTGTTTTTTGCATGAAAGAGTAAATAATGGTCAAGAAAGTTTTAAACCCTATAACTGGTATATATAATTGAATACATCTCATAGTGGAACTTATCAAGTTTCTCTTTCTTTCTTCTTATTAAATGAAAGCGGCAATTTTAAAGATTCTAAGCTATCTGAAGCATTTACTTAACTATTTCATTGAGTAAAATAGGTAAACTGTCTGTGAAAGCAGCTAACAGTGTCCCTAGCATGTTAACCCTTTACCACACAATCCCAAGTTTTAATGACCTTGAGAAAGAAAGCTTTTGAAAACATTGTGGGGAAAGGAGAAAATGCTAGTCACCAGCATTTCAATTTTTTGGTCTCATTTATTTTGTCATCTGCAAATGCTTTCAATTTGTGCAAGTCTAAAATTTTGTCGTTTGTTAAAGACTTAAGAGGTAAAGGGGCATTAAACTAGATTTTTACGAAACAATTTTTTTGATGGGAGAGAGTTGATATTTTCAAAGGAACAAGCATTCTGATAGTATTGCATAGCAATACACAGTCCCCTACCGGCCGTATGTATCGCTGGCATTTCAGTGAAATTTTTAAAGTCCAAGGCCCATCAATGCGTCATAAAGCAGTGGAGCGGGATGAAACTCAAACTTGATGTGCAAATCATGGTGGTTGATGTACATACCAAAAATCAGCTCTATATGTAGCAGCGTTTAGAAAAAAAGTGCGGAAAAATGTTTTATCAGTGAAAATTTGTAAGTCAAAGGCCCGTAAATGCGTGAAAAAGCAGTGGAGCAGGACAAAACTCGAACTTGATGTGTAAGTCATGGTGGTTGATGTACAAACCAAAAATCAGCTCTATATGTAGCAGCGTTTAGAAAAGAAGTGCGGAAAAATGTTTTATCAGTGAAATTTTGTAAGTCCAAGGCCCGTAAATGCGTGAAAAAGCAGTGGAGCGGGACGAAACTCGAACTTGATCTGTAAGTAATGGTGGTTGACTTACACAGCAAAAGTCAGGTGAATATCTACCAGCATTTAGAAAAAAAAGTGCGGGAAACTGATTTATCAGTGAAATTTTGTAAGTCCAAGGCCCGTAAATCCGTGAAAAACCAGTGGACCGGAACGAAAGTCGAACTTGATCTGTAAGTCATGGTGGTTGAGTTACACAGCAAATCTGAGATCAATACCTACCAGCGTTTAGGAAAAAAAGTCTGGAAAACTGATTTATCTGTGAAATTTTGTAAGTCCAAGGCCCGTAAATGCGTGAAAAACCAGTGGACCGGAACGAAAGTCGAACTTGATCTGTAAGTGATGGTGGGTGACTTACACACCAAAACTCAGCTCAATATGTACCAGCGTTTAGAAAAAAAGTCCAGAAAACTGAATTGCCGGACTGACGGACGGACAGACGGATGGACGGAGTGCAAACCTAAAGTCCCCTTCGGCTTCGCTGGTAGGGGACTAAAAAGTTGTAAGGATGCAACTGCTAGCTCTTAGTCGGAGGAAGGGGGGGGGGGATAACTGAAAATAAAGAGCAAAAATGATATGCCTACTGGGGTGACTATTTATCTTGTTAAAAAATGATGTATTTATCCCTTGTTATATAATAATGGCTATACCCTTACTAAAGGAATAGGTAATTTTACTGAAAAAAATAAAAATAAAAAACTTGGCAACACCTTGTTTATCCTGTATTTCTATCTGCATTTTAGTTTTAGACAGTGGTAAGCGTATCTGACTTGTGACCTGGTTGTTTTGAGTTTGATAACAGGTTCTCATCTCTGTTTGATCTTATATCTGTTGCATGTGAGAAAAGTATTCAGTGGCCTGGAAAGACAGTTGTGTCAGTACTGGTGTGAGAAAAACAGAAAACACATGCCTAGCTGCACTGACTGCCATGATATGACATAAGCTGTTAAAAACAGCATTGAACTCCAAAACAGTATGCTACAATACAAACATTTTAGTTTTAGAGCCTGACAATGAAATGCATGACAATGAAAACCACCAGTCTTTGTTACAATTATCAACAAGAACTTGTGAAACAAAATCTAGTTTAATGCTCATTTAATATTTTAAAAAGAATATGGTTGAATTGTATGACAGATTTATAAAATGGGCTATCATACCTGTAGGAATGAACTTGGCATTAAACACAATCCGCTTGTCTGAGTTAACATTCACAACATGATCTCTACAGTGACCAGAATTCTGGAAAAAAATAAGTAAAGAAATGTTGCACAATATGTTCAAAAGCTTATTCATCAAGGTCATAAAAAGACTGAATTTTTTTGTAAAGGGTTAAACGAATGTAGATGCTGTAACCTCTGATTTCCTCGTATGAAAAACTGAATAAGAATACTCAGAAAATATTTCAGTTCCATTGTTAGATTTAGAAAAATGGTTCTGCTATTGAAAGTAAACTAGCCCAAGTTTAATAAAGAAAAAAAAATCTGACTCTTCAGTAATAACACAGATATGACAAAATTTCAAAGTTGTAGCATGACAATTCAGATGATAATAGGCCTAGGGCAATATCTCAAAGTTTTCTTCAAAAGCAGCCAAACTAAAAATTGTGAAAAAGGAGTGATAAAAAAGGGGGGAGTGCAATTGCATCCACAACAATCTTTATAGAAGAGATGAGCCAGACAACAGCGCAAAAATTTGTCTGCAGGTGGTCAAGTGTCAACAACGATGAATTACACTTACATGGCCTCCAAGGTTGTACATGAAGTGGTTTGACAAGTCCACTGGGGTTGGTTTATTTGTCTCTGCTCTGTAGTCTATCATCAGACCATCTTCCTCTGTGAGCTGATATGTAACTGTAACATTAAGGTCCCCGGGAAACCCTTCTGCCCCGTCTTTGTCCGTGTAGGTAAGCACTAGCTTGTTGTCGTCAATCCTCCAGTCAAAACAATGCTGTAACAGTCATACACATTAATCCTAAGCCCATTATGTCTGTCATGATGCCCCTTTTTTTTGTAACCTTGTAGCAAACTACCATCATTATTAACGCTCTATTTCTCAAAAATTTTTATCAAGGAAATCCAAGAAAAGGATTACAGTTTTCTTAACTCTTCATCTGACGACAAAATTTCACATGTAAAAACTGAAAGAATTTGCTGATGAAAAATGTGGCTCAAATGATTGATTTTGCTTGTAACTGGGTAGAAAACAGAGTGGGAAAAGAAGTAAAAAATACTGGTTGCCAGCATTTTCTCCTTTTCCCAAAATGTCTTCAAAAGCCTTTTTCCTCAGGTTGTTGAAACTGGATTTTGTGATAAATGATTAATATACTTTTTCCTTTACAGTGTGATGTGTGCTTTTTTCAAAGAGAAATATACACAATGAGGTAGAATATTGAGAAAACATCAATTGCTGATTTACTCTGCTTAAGCCTTTAACCCTTTACCACACAATCCCGAGTTTTAACCCTTTATCACACAATCACGACTTTTAACGACCTTGAGAAAAAAGCTTTTTGAAAACATTGTGGGAAAAGGAGAAAATGCTGGTAACCTGCATTTTCTTCTTTTCCCACAATGTTTGCTAATCTATCAATGACAAATTTCATCATTTGGGCCACCTTAAATTTGTCGTCTGCAAATGCTTTCAATTTGGACCAGTCTAAAATTTTGTCGTTTGGTAAAGAGTTAATGACCCCGAGGATGAAGCCTTTTGAAAACATTGTGGGAAAAGGAGAAAATGCTGGTAACCACAATGTTTTCTACCCTATCAAAGAAATATCATATTATTTGCGCCACTTTGACATTATCATCCGCAAATGCTTTCAATTTGGATGAGTCTAACATTTTTTCATTGAGAAAACATGATTTGCTGACTTACCCTCGTTAGGCCTTTAAATCCACCATGACACATATTGTTACCAAGAGGATCATTCTTTGATACTTCATATTTAACGCCATCTAAAGTAAAAGTGGCTCCGTCAATCCTGTTTGCCACACGCCCACATATTGACCCCAAAAATGCAGGGTTACTTTCATATCCTGAAACATTTATACATGTATAAAATGCTATTATCTACCTTCTACAGATGATGACTTTTTTTCTTTCTGTAGTAGACAAGTTTTAAAAACATCTTACGAAAGGAAAACCTATCATTATTAACACAATCCATACTTTTAACAACCCTCAGGACAAAGCTTTTGAAAATGCGGGAAAAGGAGAAAATGTGGGTACCGTAACCAGCATTTTCTCCTTTTTCCACTGTGTTTTCTACCCAAAAGTTGATTTGTACCAGTTTTGAATATGTCATCTGTGGTTAAATCTACTTTCAATTTGCAAGTCAATAATTATGCTTTTTGGGAAAGGGTTAAAAATTTTCTCAGCATTGCCTTGCAATGTTTTCACTATTATTCATTTCAGACCTCTCCCAATTGAAAGCATTAGCTGACAACAAATTAGATTTTGCTTGAAAGGGAATTTGTCTTTCAAAGAGTAGAAATTATCGTATTCCACTGTTTTGAGCAAAAAAGTCTATCTCAATATCAAATAACATATCAGGAGTTTTCTGAAGGCCTTTTGATTTTAATATATGGCTTTGTCAACAGGTAATTAATGAAACTAGCTACATTACAACCAACTGAATCTGGAGGAAGAATGTACACCCAGAAAATTTACAAACAGCAGAAAGTTTCCACCAAGGTTAGCATGGGCAGAATGACCTGGGTTGATACTTTTTGCATATGCATTAAAGCCACTTTTTACAGAGAATGGTTCACTTTTTTTTTTAGTTCTTACCGTCAAATGTGTCGTAACCAAGTACAACATCAGCTAAATTTCCATCTTTATCTGGTACAATTATATCTTTTACAATGCAGCCAAAATTTAGCAGTCTCACAGTCACATCTTTTGTCTTCAGTGTAAACCTAAATATATCATTTAGAATGAGAATCTTTAACCCTTTATTAACTCTTAACCAAATGACAAAATTTTAGACTAGTACAAATCAAAAGCATTTGCAGACAAAACAAAATAAATGTGACTCAAAAATTGAAATTTTTTTGGGGAAGGTTAGAAAACGTTGTGGGAAGAGGAGAAAATGCTGGTTACCAGCATTTTCTCCTTTTCCCAAGGCCTCTTCTTCAGGGTTGTTAAAACCTGTGATTGGGTGGTAAAGAGTTAAACAATTGGGAGTTTTATAACGGGGCTGAAGGCAAAGGTTTTAGAAATCTTTGTGAGAAATGGGGGAAAAGCAGGTAACCAGCAATTTCTTCATTGCCCACAATGTTTTCTATCCTTATAGTCAAATTTCATCATTTGACCTACATTCAATTTGTAGTTTGCTAATGCTTTCAACTTGGACATGTATAAACTTTGTTGTATGGTATAGAGTTTAAAGTTTCAAAGGACAAGTAATACATGCACATGTATACATACATTTACATGAATTCTGCCAAGGATTATTTAGATAGGGGACATGGGACCAATAACTTGCTGAAATAGGAAACATTTTCGAAAAGAGCGAAACATGCCCTTGAGACTCAATATCAAAGAAACGTGAAAGGGACAAAGGATTATTTAGAAAGGGGACATGGGACCATTATTACTGGTATTTCTTTGACTTCAGTCCCTTAACTCTTTACCAAACAACAAAGCTTTAAACTTGTCTAAACTGAAAGCACTTGCAGAGGAGAAAATAAATGTCACTTAACAAATGCAATTTGTTTTTGATAGAAAAGATTGTGTGAAAAGAAGACAATGTTGGTTACAAGCATTTCTCCCTCTCTACCCTAAGGAAAAGGGCATTTGAAAATGCTGGGAGAAAATGCTGGTACTTAGCATTTTCTTATTTCAAGTTATATACTCTTTCACTAGCAAATCCTTTCAATTTGGTCTAGCACCAGATTTTAATTCTTTACAAAATGACAAAATTTCAAATTTATCTGTATTGAGCGCATTTACAGATGACAAAGTACATCCGGCTCAAAAGAGTAATCCTTAACCACATAGCAAACTGTTAGACTTGTCATATTGAAGGAATTCAAATGTTTTTTTTTTTTCCAAATTGTAGTATTTGTCCTAAATGAATTGATAGAAAACATAGCGGGAAAAGGAGGAAATGCTGGTTACCAGTATTTTTTCCCTTTCCCACAATTTTTTCAAAAGCTTTCCTGCTTCAGGATTAAAACTCAGGACTGTGTTGTCAAGGTTGAATTTGCCTTTGGTAGTGCAGAAAAAAGTAGGAAAAGGAAAAAATACTCATTATATACAACAGTTGAAAAACAGTCATCAGAAGATGGCATCATGGGGGTATGTTACAGGTCAAATACTTTCAGTTAGATCATAAATTATGTGTGCATAAGAATTTTCCTTACCGTGAGGTTAATTCATACCCTTAAGAAGATAAAGAGAAAAAGATTGTGTGCCCAATGCAATAATTAAAGAACACATTGCATAACTCACCGATAAACTTCCTTCCCATCTGATGTTTGACCAAAGGCCTCAGCTGAGATGCATGCAGACCCAGATGCCATGACTAATTTCAGTCCAACAGTGTAAGATCAAGCAGGGTCACCCTTGACAAGATACAAGGACCACTGTGACCTAAATATGCATTGATAAACATAGTATCTTGTGGTTGAACTTTTCTGAACTTTTGTCGATGGAGACAAGATCTGAAGGACAACTTTATCATGAGAATTGCTTTCTACTCTGCTACACAATCCCGAAGTTTATCAAAGAGAGGTTTTTAAAAACATTGTGGAAAAAGCAGAAAATGCCATAACTTTTTCACACAGTGTTTCCATTCTTTCAAATACAATTTCAACATTTGAAGCACATCTATTTTGTGATCTGCTAATGTTTTCAATTGAAAAGAAGTCTAAGATTTCACTTTAAAACAATTAATTTTTTAGGCTGGTTATGAGTACAGTATCAAAAGAATCAGACAGTACATTTTGGTCATCATAATTTCTGTTTGCAAAATCTTGAATCAACATACTTCTAGGTATTTGTCAAACATTTTTGCCAAAACATCCTGGTAACCAGCATTTTCTCCTTTTGCCACAATGTTTTCTACCCTTTCATAAACAAATTTCAGTTTTTGAGTCATATCTATTTTCTGAAAATGGTTTTAATTTGGATAAGTTTAAAGTTTTGTTGATAGCTAGAGAGTTAATGAGAGCGGATGTGATATCATCTAACGGACTTGAATGTCATCTTGACTAACTGCTATGTGTTTTTCATCATGTGACATTCCCACAGACCTTTGCAAACTAACAGTGCAAGATTAAAAATCGAGCAACCTAGGGAAATTCCATCCCCCTGTTAATAGTGACCCCACTATTAAGTTCCATATTTTGGTACCTCCGAAGGAAATATATGAAATGTGACATCACCATGTCACATAATTATAAGCTACACGTTACAGCCCTAATACTCCTCCAAGTAATGAAAAACACATGATTACATGTACTGTGTACTGAATCAGCTCCTAAATATTAACCTGCTAAGGTGAACCACATAATTTTCAGGTAATAATTTTCAACAATAATTTCAGATGTCAAAAGTTAATTGGAAACAGTTGTGTAGATCTAGACTAGATCTAGTGCGGGGGAACATAATTCCAAACAGGGTCTAAATCTGAACGATATTTTAAACACCTCACAATATTTCCAGAATACAATCTACTATACTTATAATGTCATATTTATCATGTCAGGTATTGATCTTTCTCCATCTTGCTGTTTGTTTGCTGTCACACTCTTCGTAACAGACTTATAATCTGAAGTATCAACTTGACAGTCAAGGTAAGTAAAATTACGCAAGGCGTAATATTACTGTGGATGTTTCTACAGTCATTCCTATTTTTTATGTACTTCTATGATTGCTAAAAACATGAAAAATTCATATCATGGAATTTTGATGAAAAAAGTGTTACAACAAAAATTTACCCCAGTACATGTATAATGAAATTCTGAATTTACACTTCATGATAATCAACCGTTTTCTTGTTGTAAATGTTTTAAGTGATTGACTGTATCTTGAAGTAGTGGAGGTTAAGTTATTAAGTTCAAGTTTTCTATCATCCATGGTGTGAAAACCATCAACAAAACTTACATAAACACTTAAATTCATTGAAGATATAAGCATATGGAAAGGAATAAGCCAAAACTTTTGGACCGTATTGCATTTTTTGAAAATTAAGACACAAAATCGTAGCTATACCTTATTCTTCGAATTGATTCTCAAATTTCGAAATACTTTCGTTTAAAATATCTTTACTTTGGCTGGGGATTTGAATGACCATTATTCTTAATTATGTCAATGAATGTATCACTGATAATTTTCCTTGCATAATTTCAACCATGATTCTCTAACTTAAAATGTTCAAATACCAATTAAGATTGTAACGGATGTTAAAAAGAAAATTTCCCTATAACAAACTATCCCAATTTTCACATATTACTGAAATGATGAAGTTATGAAATGATTCAGAAGTAAGATAACTTTACTCAAATTGAAGAACTATAACATTAAAAAATGTAGGTCTTTTAAAAAACAATGACCCAGATTTTAGAAATAAATCTTGCAAATTTTAGACACAAAAAATGAAAGAAATTAATCAAAGCTAAAGTTAATACACCTACATCAACTTATTAATTTCTTTAAAGCAAAAGTAGACACTGTTCTAACAGAATGCTTCACAATCTACCATTCTATTTGATTTCTTGAAAGATTTTCTAATCCTGGTAACGGAAGTTAAACCAACTATATTACTGAATCCTCTGGCGCTTCAAGTCACACTTTGCCTTCATACATACTCTCAATCATGTCAACTATTTCAAGGCCTTACTTGAAAAATTGGCTTTCTCTTCCCTGAGGACACGGGGTCCGTTATTTTCATCATAACCCGTAGGGTGCCGAATAAACCTAACTGACATTTTTAGTTAAGTTGCAAGACCAGAATAATTGCCACATTATGAATGATGGCTGTAGTCAACAGTGTTCCAGCAAAGCTGATACTCAATTCACTGTGCAAATCAGAAATCTGACTGCGCGTTTTGTGCAGTCTGATCTTGATCTACACTGGTTGAAAAACTACAGTTGTGAAACATGCTTTAAATGATATTATCCTTTTCAGGTACTCAAACTTCATCACGGTTTACAGGCCATTTTATCCAACGTTCCTACCTCATCTATGAAATTGATCTTAATTGCACCAGATCAGTTCTCTGTAAATGTGCAAATATACCATTCCCCATAAAACATAGCAACACAGAACTCAACAAAATCTAAAACAATATTATCTGTGAACTCACAATTGCCATTTTCTGTATATTTTGCTTTTAAGTAGTACCATCTTGCATTCAAAACCGAGCAAAGCATTGTGTTTGAACAGTTACAAACTTTGAACTACTTTTATTTCATTGCTGTGAGGTTGGCGAATCAGTTTGATAGTGGATAAACCTCAGATAGGTGTATTTTAGGTAGTCTACAAACGGCAGTCAAAAAGTATTGATTTTAGTCACGGATGTTAAAGATCACGGATGTTAAAATTGGCATATCGTTTGGATCAGAAAATGTCCTTTTTCAGGTTGTTACGAGAATGATCCATATTTTTTTTTATTCTTATTGGCATTCTTCTTTAAGCATTACGTTCAATACAAATCAATCAATAATGGTTTTGCTAAAACCTTGGTAACAGAGGTTAAACAACTTTTCGTCTGAATGCTATCTTTGATATCAATAATGTATTTTTTTCAAATGAAATTGGTTTTGGTGATCCTTAGGCTCTAAAATCCTCAATATCAAGCATAAAAGAATATTCCGACAGTGATCTCTGGACAAACAGTTCTAAGTTTGACCATCCCAGCATGAGATAAAAAGCAGTAACGGATGTTAATGCCTTTTGGCGACACCACTAAACCATTGATATTTCAAAATTCTGTTGCATGTGTCTTCATGTGTTATTAATACACCTGTAAGCATACCAGATTGGTATGTTTTGTGCAAGAAAGAACTGTGAAATATCAAACAGTATACTTTCTGTAAAATTTCAAAATCATTCCCCCAACAGAGAGACAGGGAAAAAAAGCACTTTTCTTGACATAATAAGCTAATTTTCAAGACTTTTTAAATGAACACAAGAATGTACAACTCTGTATATGGTTTCTGTATGGCCCATGTATCGAAAATAACTTGATTATTTTACTCTTGTTCGTTAATGGTGTCAATAATTCGGCAGAGACAATAAAAAATGGAAAAAGTACATGGAAAACAGGAATGACTGTCTAAAGGTTCTCGTCTCGACTGGCACTTGTTTTTTTTTGTTGTCAACCGTTTTTAATGGATGTTTTGACATTGCTCTATAATAGTCTAAGGAGTCCTCAACATCCACCATAATTATATATTTAGTGCAATACAAGGGGGTTCAAAATTCAAACCACTATTTTTCTTTCTGGTTTTCATTTCCTAACGTTAATATTCTTGACAGTGATTTGGTACAATTTGACCTTATTACAGTAAACCTACAGAGCATTAAATCTAATTTAACGGCGTGGCTTCAATCTACTTTAATCCTGTTTTAGCTAGTAAATGTAGACATGAGTGGGTGTGCTTATCACTGAACACCTAAGCCGCATTCAACTGTTTGTTAATACAATCACTTAAAATGCTAAACTCAGGTAAGGTTCTTTTGGAAGCTACCTTGAAGACTTTGATCAAAACAAAGTTTCACAACTTGGTTTAAATCTTTGACTAACATGGAGTAGTTGTTATTTCCGACCGTAAGCGTTTTAAAAACAATTCCTGTTTGGAATTAGAACTGCTCGTGTTCAGATTTAAAAACCATCGTTTGGAATTGCAACCATTTACACCAAGCTTGCCAAAGCGCATATTTACCGTTAGATGTTATGTACTGGCATCGATATACAATAAAAATGTGCCGTGTGCTGTGACATCATAGGCGACAAGCAGTTCAGCTTAGGTGGCTATATTAACGAACAGTTAAAAATGTGGCTTAGGTGTTCGCAATATGTACACCTGGTCTATATCAGACTTAACCAAAAATAGAATTCAAACAAAAACTTAATATTTCATGAATGAGGTTGACATTAGCAGAACTGTTGTCAGATGCTAGTCTGATATCAACCCCTCCCCTTCAAATTGTTTGTAGGATCTTCTAAACCAAGTGGTGCTAGGTCTAATAAGCAGGTATCTTATATAAGATCCCTGTAATAAAGCATGTGTAGATGGAGAAAAAACTTCTCCTACATGTTGACTCGTCTAGTCTAGTATTTTCTCTTTCCAACAAAATCACTTCACAAAATGTTTCATGAAAGTTACAGATGTGTATCTTACAGAAAGCCTTTCTATAAGCTACACATATGTGTTAGGAAAAATTTCTATATAGTCTAGTGAGACATGTCACAAGTATATTGATTTGAAATACAATTTTCAAAGATAGAATCCATCATAGATCTCTTTCGTGGATGTTTGTCTTTCATTTTTAATTTAATTGTGGGATGGGGGAGGCGTGGAGTGAGTGAGACATATCACCAAGAGTGACCCAAATCACCCCGTCTTTTAACCTGTGGATCTAGATCTAGCTGGTGCCTTGATACCAATTATCGTGATAGATCAACTAGATCTAGATCTATTGACAATCGGTAAGAGAAATAGCAAAGTGATTTCTCTGTAAAATTCGATCAACTAGATCTAACACATTTCAGATTTGATAGAATCTAGCAGATCCGTCTTTGCTTATGACACCCCTAATCAGTGTTGAACAAATTTCGCACGTGCAATAATTTCCCGCCTTTTATGAACGGTGTTGCTGCAAAAAACAAACTTCGTAAGAAACAGTTCACACGCTTATGTAAACATTAACTGTGGAATTGAAGAAAGTTATTTTGCCATGGCCTCAAAGACGCGCGTTGTGATTTGCATGCTAAGGAACGATCTACGTTTTCATGACAATGAGGTATTATAATTTACGTTTACTGTAATCCTCAAATGCATTCAGTTTCGATGGAGTGTGGTTTAAAAAGAATTACGGACGTTTCGTACCATAACCATTTCGTACCAGTCACTTCGTACCATAATTTTACCATTTCGTACCATAGTTTATACCATTTCGTACCATAATTTTTCCACTTCGTACCATAGTCATACCATTTCGTACCATGTTTTTTTGAGACCTATGACAAAGTTTCGACTAAGAAAAACTTTCACAATGAAGATATTAGAAGGAGAAGACAAAAAAAAAAAAACGCTATTTATTCAAGTTAGATATTTATTCAAGAAGTTTTGCACAATAACACTTTCTGATTATCTCCTTTTCCCAAGATGATTTCATAGCAGTTTCTCCAAGAGTCGTTGAAAAACGAACTGCTTTTGTAAAGCGTGTAATTTAAGTAAATGAATATTGTGCAAAATGATGTATTTACAAGAAAAAAAATCGTCATATTGACCTTGACGTTTGACCCTGTCCCTGTCGCGGCATCATACAAGGCCAACCTATTTCAAAACATACCCATAAACAAACATACAAAAAAGAAGACGAAAAGGAAATAGACAATTTACAATCAAGGATAATCAAACAATTATAATTCTTTGATTAATTGTTCAATTTAATGCGATCAGTTTGTTCCTAATTCTGATTATCCAACTTGCGACAAGCATTACAGACAAACAGACCAAACACCTATCTTCTCAATCGCATACTGATTCTTTAAATTGATTTATGATAATATCCCGTAAATAACATAAGGTCCAAAGCATTGGTCTGTATCAAGTAAATATATTAAATACCACTTTTTGTCACATTAAATTACATGTTTGGTCATAGTATGAGAAGGTTCTACCCTGGTACGAAATGGTAACGCTTTGGTACGAAATGGGAAATTTATGGTATGAAATGGTAAATTTGTGGTACGAAATGGTTATAAACGAAATGGTACGAAATGCTTATGGTACGAAGTGACTGCATACCGTTTAAAAATATCCCGGACAGTTGTGAATGTGAGCTAACCCATTCTTGTGTAACTGTCAAGTATGATCTTACCATGCGGTAAATTAAATATTACCTTAACTGTGAAAAGAGACTAGCATACAGGAACAAATGTTTTTCTTTGCAGAGCTTCTTGGAAGTCCTCGTTTGTGGGTTCCGGGGACGTCCGTCCGAAAACGCGTTCACATCACTATCCTATTCGCTCCTTACTTTGTACGCGATTAGGTCCGTTCGCCCAAATTCATGTTCGTAATGGGTTCGTGGCTTCAATCTACTTTAACTGAAAAAGTATTATTATGAAGATATTTTTAAATATTACTGAAAGAATGAAGAGTACTTGTGTAAGATATAGAGATTACCCTTTACCAAATAATACTGCATGATTCTGTACAAAAATGGCAATAAAATATGTTTAAACTAAGAGCACATGTACTGATACAAATTTGGACAAGGTGGCAGATTACCTGCAGATAGTGCACCATGAAACAGCCCTGACCTATCACTTGTGAAACATAGGAAAAATATGAAAAATTGCTGTGATTGATGGTAACTTGTCATTTAACACTTTACTACATGAGAAAAAATGCAAACTTTTCCAAATTGGAGGTGTTTGCAGACACCAATATAAATGTGCCTTCAATGATGGTAGAATTTCTCTTTGATTAGGTAGAAAGCATTGTGAAAAAGGAGAAAATGCCATAATGTTTTCAAAAGGCTTCTTCCTCTAGGTGGTTAATCCTTTACCAAACAAGAAAATTTTAGACTTGTCTAAAGTGAAAACATTTGCAGATGACAATTTCAGTGCGGCTCAAAGGATGGGATTCTCTTTTTCTCCTTTTCACTCAGTGTATTTAAAAGCATTTCCTTTCAGGGTCGTTAAAAGTCAGGATTGTGTGGTAAAGGGTTAAAAGCCAGGATTGTGTGGTAAATGGTACTGTAACATTCCCTGTTTCATCATGGACTTTGTGGTCCTAATTCTTACACTTGTCAATTCAATTTGCTCACACCCCTCTTCCCTATGAAAAGACAAAGTACATAATCAACTAAATAGATTGAAAAAAAAACAGAAATGCTAAAATATAATGTTTGAGTCTGCTTTATAACTTGAAAAACTCATACTATCTATATATTATATTTATTCATGCATTTCAGATTTCTATTTTATTTGGGTCTGTATATGAGACATAGACAGGGTATTCTGTGAGAAAGAATAAAATTGCTCATGATGATCACCACATGCCTCCAGTTGCCAGACTGTTTTTAAAACCGGCAGCACATTTTCAACCTTCATATCAATAGCATGTAACAGCCAATGCTACAGTGCTGAAATCTGCTCAGTTAGAGACTTCAAGAAATAACATGAGAATATGAAATATAAATTGTCATGTTATTTATGCCCAAAGATGGTCATTTTCACAAGATTGAATTATGTGGCTAGTTTGATAAATTAATCTTAGTGAGAATAGAATGATCTTTGTCTGTCATAAAAATTTTAGCTGAAGATGGAATTGCTCTGCTTTTTGATTAAAAAAAAAATAAAGTACTCTATGAAGCACAGTCCGATTTCACTGATTGATGCATATGACAACCAATAGCTGCCATCAGTAAATCAGGTATTACCTGTTGTCCTTGGAACGGGTATGGGAGATACAACTGGTACCGATTTAACTGTTTTCTTGGGACCTTTCCCTGTGACTATGCAGACATGGAACTTGGACTGTTTTTCAAAGTCGGACAAGACCTGGATATTTCATGCATTTTTTTTATTTTTGATTTTGTCCACATTTTCAGGAGGAGGGGGGAGTGGGGGGTGGTTCACTTGTGGAAGAGATAGCAAAGAAGTCTGCAAGTCTTTTCAGCTTTTTCTTTTTCAGTTTGTCCGCCATTCTGTCAGAGTTCCCACTAATATCTTTTCTTGGGAGTGCATGCACTCCCTGGAGGACAAGTTTGGGAGTGCAAGAGAAATTCTAGGAGTGCAATTAATAGTGACAATTTTAGAGCTTCTATGGAGGAAAGTAAGGGTCTGTTGTATTGAAAATTTATTTTAATGAGTCTCACTCTGCAGTCCTCAGTATGGGTAGTTTAAAAAAGAAGTTGGCTTGTAATGTTTCCTTACTGGACCAGGTTTTGAGGAACAACTTAATTACAACCAGTAGAATTTTCCATTTCACTGTCAATATCAGGCACTAATTAGCTCTCACTTATTGTTTTATAGAGAGATTCATGTAAATTCATTGTTTAAAGTCATTAATAAAGCTGAATAGACAATTTGAAAGGCCTATGATCAGACGATGTCAAGTCTATTTTTGTTGTGTCATGGGTTTTCACGTTTCTTGCAGTGATCTATTTTTTCAATCCAGTTCATTTTTGGAGTAGTATTTCCACACAATTTGGCATAGATTTGTCAACTAGGTTAGCAAGTAACTTCAAAATCTGTAATTTTACACTAAGAAAGCGAATTAATACCATTAATACTTTTGAATAAATGACATAACAGCTTGATCAGCGGTGATAAACAGTGACCTTTATAATTGATACTTACTGTATACGTCAAAGTTCAGATCTTTTAGATATCATGCAAAGACATTACTTGTTGCCAAGAGATTCGCGAGTGCTTCTGGTTTTTGAGACATTGTCCCAGTTGGCGCCACGGGAGCCCTGAAACCTGTGCGTGCATGCATGTTTCACTTTGTATTTTTGTGCATGATTATTCAATTAAGTGCGTGAATCACGCACATATGGGCGTGAATGGGAACCTTGTCTGTTCTGGAGAGCATCTAGAATACACAGGCAGTACACCTTTAAAATGCGGATAAATGGTGGAAAGCAGCGACAAATTGGTGTTTGTCCGTAGGTCCGGTGTTGATTGTGGTAACTGCTTAAGGTGCTAAGGCAGGGTTGTAAATTGCATTGGCAGACAATTTCAGATCAAGATTTGCCTACACAAAACCTGCACTCTGGATCTTAGATCTACACTGCATGATATTTTGTCAGCTGTTTTGTTTAAAATGGCCTGGAGGAGTGATGATCAACTCTTTACCACATGTCACAGTATTAGACTTGTCCATAATGAACAAGTGGCCGAAATGATGGAATCTGTCTTAGACAGGGTTTTATCCTGTCACTTGCAATAATTCCGATACGATAACAGGTTGCTGTTTATTTTTTATTTTATCTGTCAGTCAGACATATGACCATAGGGGTGTGCACCTTCCAACTGGGACTACTTTTATATAACCATCTCAGTAAGTGAATGAAAGTATCATCAACAACAATTGTTAAATATCTGTAAACAGTTTTAGCATATGAACACATTTTTCTGCAGGTAAATGTCGCGTACATGATGTAATCAATATTATTCATGACATCATCATTGCAGCTGCATACCAAGTAAACACAAACACTTTACACAGCTAGTTCTTTATTTTTTTTTCATACTGAAAAAGGGGTTAATAGGTATGTGCAATATTTCGAGCAAAGTATTCAGTTTAGTTTTATGATTATGATAGACAGGATAAATAGAATAGTGTTTGGTGTCCTGGATTGGAAAATCTTATGGGCTTGGCTCCGAAATTGTATCTGATTCGCCTTTGGCAGACCGGATAAAATTTCTACACCTTGCCCGATAAACTTTACCAATCCAAGACACCAAACATTTATTCTCTATGCAAAAGGTATGGGAAAAGGAGAAAATGGTGGTTGACAGCATTTTCTCTTTTCTTATGTTTTCCAAAGCTTCCTGTCTTAGGGTGGTTGAAAGGGTTAAGGAATGTATTAACTGAAGTTCAAGCTCTTGCTGTTTAAATCTATACTGCACATAAAGATTTCAGACTTGTTCAAATTAAAAGCCTTTTATCTAATGACATTTAGATGATGCTCAAAACCAGGAATTTGTCTGATAGGGCAGAAAACATTGTGGGAAAATGAGAAAGGATTTAGACTTTTATAAACATTTCAGGTTCTGTACTGGGCCAACAAAAATGGCAGTCACCTGCTTCCTGTGTACTGTTTTGACCCCAGACATTTTGGTAGCACTTACAAATATGGTATGCAGAAGACAGGTCCACATCGGACAAAATTTCTTCGAGAAAGCGTAACTGATTTGCGAAAGACCTTAAATTCTCATGGAAGGTAAACAATTACACTTTTATTGTGGAAACTAGGCTCTCTGACAGGCTCGTTTTAACCTTTTACCTCATGATTGTATGATTGTATACCCTTAGAAAGAAAGCTTTTAAAAACATAGTGGTTAAAGGAGAAAATGTTGGTAACCAGTATTTTCTGCCTTTCCCACAATTTTTTCTACCCTTTCAGAGATAATGTCCCTCACTAGAGCTATATTTCTCTTGTCATCTAAAAATGTATTCATTTTGGATAAGTCTAAAATGTTGTTGTTTAGAAAAGAGTTATTCCCTTACCAAACAATCTTTTGTTCAATGACCCAGGTGAGGAAGGCTTTTGAAAATACTGTTGGGTGGGAAATGGAGAAAATGCTGGTTACTAGGGCTCATTTTCTCCTTTTCCCAGAATGTTTTCTATCCTGACTGAAGCAATTCCATAGTTTGAGCCATATTTGATTTTGTTGTTTTGGATTTAATATTGCTGTTGGGTAAAGTATTAACCTTTTACCACACAACAAAATTTTAGACTAAACCAATTTCAAAGCATTCACAGACGACAAACTCAACTTCAGTAGGTACAAATGAGCTTAAGCTCTCTGATAGAGCAGAAAACATTGTGGGAAAAGGAGAAAATGCTGGTTACCAGCATTTTCTCCTTTTCCTACAACGTTTTCAAATGGGCAGTGAAAACCAGTGATTGTTTGGTAAAAGTTTAAGTGTTACTATTCTCATTGTAGCTATAGAATTTAAGAGAAGAACCATACATGTAGTTAGATGACTAGGTTCAAGGAATAAGCTTGTATAGCACAGAATAAACCTTACTAATATTTTCATTTGAAAGATCAAAAGAGTGCAGTGTCAAGATTGACCTTGTCGAGAATGGCTGAGCAAAGCTGAGAGGGTTGATCAAAGGTCATTAGACTGAAAATTTTGTACAATCTGATCGTGACCTACACTAGCAGCAAAAGGCAACTACCGTATAGTTTTGAAAGGCACTTCATGAGTTAATTTACATGTATTTGGAAATGATCATGAGAGAGCAACGCAAGGCGCTTGTGACTTTTTATAACCCTTTACCACATGATGTAGACTGGTTGAAATTGAAAACATCTGCAGACAACAAATTAAAGGTGGCTCAAATGAATAAATTGTCCATGATAGGGTACAAAAAATATGAGAAAAGGAAAAAAAATACTGGGTATCAGCATCTTTCCCTTTTCTCACAATGCTTTCAAGAGCCTGTCCTTTCAGGGTCTTTAAAAGTCAGGATTGTGTGGTAAAGGATTGTGTGGGGGGAAAAAAATCAGTGTCTCTGTGCAGAAATGTGCACTATATAAGGGGGAAATATTAGGTGCAAGAATTATATCCGTAGTTCCAAGGTCAAGGTCATGGCAAGGTGTTTATTACAATTGTGGCCATAGTCAACTTTCATGTTTACATGCACGCCCAGGTAGCTCAGTGATTAGTGTATCTGACTCGTGACCTAGTGGTTGTGAGTTTGATACCCAGTTGAGGCAAACTTTCTTTCTGGTAATTTTCTGCCTCTCACCTCTGATGCATATGAGAAAAGTAGTCAGTGTCTTTGGAAAGAAACTTATGTCGGTATTGGTGTGAGAAAGCCAGGAAACACATAGGTGCGTCACTGACCGCCATGATATGACTTGAGCTGTTTAAATGGTGTTAAACTCCAATACAAACCAAACCAAGCATGTTTACAGCTCACAGGAAAGGGCTTTATTACCTTTGGGGGGCATCAGTCACTTCATAGTGACATGTATTGTGTCTTGCTGGGTGAAACAGAGGTTGTAATGCTTTAGAACAAATTTAAACATGATAAATATTTGTCAGGAAAATACTCTTTATTCATGTATGTGATTTCAGAACAAATATAAAGATAGAAATGATAATTGAATTCAGTTTCACTCTAAGGCAGACACACATAGAAGTACAATATGAAAAATAATGTAAAATATCCTCTAATTTATCATAATGAATTATAAATGATACTGATAGGCATAAATTCCATAGGATTCTAAGACAGTGGCAAATATTTACATATTTTGTACCTAAGCAACAATCATCGCTGATTGCAAGTAGTATGGTAGTTCTGTCATGTTACACTTCAAGTAACTATGTACCATGGGACATTTTGCAACAAAATGTCATCGTCATGACTAATTAATGAAGTATTTCATTGGTTGTGCTATGTTGTTTTGCCAGATGTTCAACCAGTAATATGATACATCACAAATGCTTTAGGTATTTACTAGTCTTGTATTACAAACCCCTTTAATGTCATGAGTGGACCTTTGTGTTGAAGAGTTTTGATTTCAAACACAAATTTGGATTGGTTGAGTAGTTGTGCCTAAAATTCATGAAAAGGAGATTTCATCAATCCAGTTTCTCTGGGCTAGGTATGGAGTGAAAATGGACAGACTTGTAAGACCGAGGCTGGAGAGGTACGGTGAATAGATGAGGGGATTTGCAGACTTAGTGCAACAATATGGCACTTACTGTATATTTTAAAAGAAAAACCTACAAAATTACATGCGTTGCCATGTGACACTATGGCACTTCCTATTGATTATAACCACAACATTAAGTCTATAAATCTAGTTGTCTTTTTAGGAAATCATTGTGACATACTGAGGAACTTTTCATTTCAGCACTTTCTAGCTTCTCCATATTTCCTTGATTTTCTCCTGGAATCAGAGTCACGGCATCCTATCTCGTGTATTATTTAAAAAACAAACTTTATCACTTGCAGTGCTAAAGAGATGAAATGGACCTTTCAGTTGGTACAAAACATACAGATATTGTAACTTTAAGGCAAATTCATTAACTCAAGACTCATATATAACCCTCTGCTAAGCAATCCCAAGTTTTAATGACCCCAGAGAGGAATAGTTTTGAATAAATAGTTGCAAAAGGATAAAATGCAGGTAACCAGCATTCTATCCTTTCTCTACCAATGTTTTCCACCCTGTCAAAGAAAAATACAACAATAGGAGCCTTATTTAGATTTGTGGCTTTCTGTGATTTTGTGGAAATTACAGTAAAGTGTTGATGTATAAATCAAGTTTGGGTCTATATCCCTACAAAAATTATGACAAGCCAAGCTCAATCAGTTTTATGATTTAGACTTAGGTTTCTTTGTCACAGATTCATGTATTATTTCTTTAGAGTTGTATAAAGTATTACAATATTTCAGCATCATTTTTCCGTCTTTTATGAGTATAAGATCTATGGTCTATTTTAATATTTTCCCAGTGTACTCCATCATCAGTCTGACGAAAAATTAAAACCATCGGGAACAGGAAGTTCAGTCCCCAGAAATCCCCAAACACCGATTTTAGGTTTCTGTTGTAGGAGTTGAGGTTTTTTATTGGTACTTTTTTAGCGACCTCAAATAATGTTTTTCCCTCTATAACTATTGTCATCTGTGATATGAAATATACAAAGCCAACTAGGCCAAAAATTGGTTCCAGAATTGAATGTATGATTAGAATTACGTGAAGTCCTTTCATAGTTCCAAATAATCCCTTCCATATGGCAACGTAAGGTATGAGATCTACCCATGAGTCTAACTTGGGCCATACTATTTCCTGTACGTAGGATATTGTGAAAAATGCACCAAGACCACCAGTGATCATGGCATAAAATGCTAGCACTATGAAGAATCTTTGATTTTTAAATCCAATACAGTTTCCCACCATAAAACAATGGTGATCCCTCTTCAAGATGCATTTTTCACAAAATTTACAATGGTGTGTTCTGGGTGGTACATGCATATCACACTTATCACAATAACTCCATGGCAAACCCCCATCTTTGGTACCCATGTCATAGATACAATGACCATTTGTAGTTCCACCATTAGCATTTAAATAGTCTGATTGTGAAATGAACTGATCTGGTGGTTTGTCCCACTTCCGACTCAGGGAAATATAGGGATTGTCTTTTGTTTTTCTGTATGATGGATCGTAAAGTATAACGCAGAGGTAGTTAGTCATGCCATTGATTAGAATGAACCAGCACATCACTTTTAGATAATACTGCACCCAGGGATGGTAGTCAGCAAAGAAATGTGGAACAATGTGGTATATGAACACATATATCATGGTTGGAGCTTGGAAACACATCAACAGGCGCATGCCCTGCTGTAATAAAGAAAATTAAAGAAGATTAGACAATGCCCTTTTTCAGTACAGCCTTTCAGGCCAAAGATTAATAGGACAGCCATTACAGATAATGTGCATGAGACGGATTGTACAAAACCTGCAGTCTGATCTCAGGTCCATTGTGTCTATTTCATTTAGATATTTTGTGAATATAATAAAATTGAAATTGTGACGTGTATTAACCCTTCACCAACAATCCTGTATTTTAAACAACTGGGAGGCAGAAGGTTTTTTAGTACATACTTTTTTTCAAGTGATGAAGAGAATGACATGATTTTAGCCTGTTCTTATCGCTCTTAGTATATCCCTTTAACTCTTTCACACACAAGAAGAATGTAAAACATGTCCAAATTGAAAGCATTTGCAGACGACAAAAGAAACGTGGCTCAAAAAATGGTAATTGTCTGTGACAACTTGTGGGAAAAGAAGTTTCTCCTTTACTCACTAGATTTTCAAAAAGCTATTTCCTCAAGGTCGTTTAATCTCAGGATTGTTTGGCAAAGAGTTAAATTGGAGTGGTCTAAAATTTTGTTGTCTGGTAAAGATTTAAAAGATGTGCCAATGGCGACCAGTCAAGCAAAAGTCATATTTCATCCAATCCACACTGAAGTGAATACAATATTTTATTGTTCATTCTTAGTATACTATCTGAAAACAATGTAGAAAATAGTGACTGTGACAGAAGAAGGTTGCTTGTCATGAGAATTTTTCTTTTTGTCCCATGATTTAACATTATATTCAGAGAAGTTTTTGGTGAGCTGGGAATCAAACCAGCAATCCCTCACTTTTAAGCCCTGTATGTTACAAACTGAGCTACTGGACTAGACATCTTAGCTTTTTATCAGATGATAAAAAATTTGACTTGGCTCTTTTTAAAGCATTTGCAGATGACTAATATTGCTCAAATGATTAAATTGTTGAAAAGGGGGAAAATCCTGCCTACCACAGTGCTTTAAAAGCCTTTTTATTCAGGGTCATTTTACCCTTTACCACACAGTCCCGATGTTTAACGACCCTAAGAAAGAAGCCTTTTTAAACATTATGGGAAAAGGAGGAAATGCTGGTAACAGGCATTTTCTCCTTTTCCCACAGTGTTTTCTACCTTGTCAGAGAGCTTGAACTCATTTATACCAATTTTAAATTTGTCATCTGCTGATATTTTGAATTTGGGTGTCTAAGTTTGGGAAAGGGTCAAAAATGGGATTGTTTGCTATTGGGTTAAATACGCTGGAATGCCCTTGTTATGTTTTGTCAAACAAGGTGACAGTTTGAGGTTGATGTTTTGTGCAAATATTTTATTATTATTCTCTACCTGAGCTGTCTTTGCAGTTGACCCATCATTTTTCTTCTTTTCCACATGTTCATTCCAAGTCTGAAAGAATGTTTTCTTATTTTGGTTGTCCATCATGCCAATGTCAGGTAGATTGAAAGGCAAAAACCAGTTCACTCCCTGTTTCAAGCCATTCAGTCGTCTTAAATGGGCCATGCTGCACCTGAAATTTTACATCCGATGGCTGTTAACCTTTTACCACAAAAACCTGAGTGTTAATGACCCTCAGAAAGGAGCCTTTTGAATACATTGCCGGAAAAGGAGAAAATGCTGGTATCCAGCATTTTCTCCTTTTTGCACCATGTTTCTACCCTTCCAAAGACAAATCAAACGGTTGAACCACATTTAATTTGTCGTCTGCAAATGCTTATGATTTAGACATGTGCAAAATTTTGTTGTTACACAAACAGGAGTGTTAAAAACCCTGAGAGAGGAGCCTTTTGAAAACGTGGGAAATGGAGAAAATGTTGGTAACCAGCATTTTCGCCTTTTCCCTCAATGTTTTCTACCATTTCCAAAACAAATTTTAATTTTTGACTCTCATCTATTTTGTCGTCTGCAAATGTTTTCAATTCAGATTAGTTTTAAATATTGTTGTGTGGTAAAGAGTTAACAGATAAAAAAATTTCGGACCTGTCCATTAGACATACATTTGACAATTCTTACAACAAAGTGTAAAGAACCAGTCGTAAAAAGGTTGACAATGAGAAAATGTTTCTTGAATAATTGGAATCTCTGAGATGCTTCCAATAATGTGGTTTGTCTTTGAGTTGTAGAAATGATAGTGGGAAAAGATGAAATGGTGCTTTCCAGGGTTGATCCTAAATTCTTTTGCTTTCATTATTAACTCTTTACCACATGAGGAAAATTTAGACTGATCCAGATTGAAAGCATATGCAGACAACAATTTAAATGTGAATCAAATAATGGAATTTGTCTTAGACAGAGTAGAAGACATTGTGAGAAAAGGAGAAAATGCTGGTTACCAGCATTTTCTCCTTTTCCCACAATATTTTCAAAAGGCTTCTTTCTCAGGGTCATTAAAACTTGGGATTGTGTGGTAAAGGGTTAATATATATCAATCTGCACAGATGGGAGCAGTCTGAGGCTGTCAGTTGTACATGAGTGGCACTCTTGGAAAAGGGGTTTAACTCTTTAGACTAGTCCAAATGGAAAGCATCTGCAGACGATAGTATAAAAATTCAATATGACTCAGACATTGAAATTTGTTTGGAGAAGGATACCAGCATTTTCTCCTTTTCCCGCAATGTTTTTAAAAGGCTTTTACTCAGGGCTTTAAATGTTGGGATTGTTCGGTAAAGGGTTAATGCATATTCGTAGCGTATTAACCATGCCATTTGTCACACAAATGGATCCAATTTTCATCTAACATCTGGCTCAATCATGAGGTGGAATGGTTCTTTGAATGAGATACAGGAAATTTATTAACAGCAAAAAGATTAGATCTAGGTTGGCCTACTCAGACACAGGTCAATGCTTTTTGCAGATTCACTAAAACGCCTCTTTACAGAGCATTACTGACACATTTGTGAGCTAATCTGACCAAAAAGGCAAGAAATGCAATATCTGGGCTTTATGCTGATTGAAATATCCATTTGAATTCTTCACGTATTCACTCTGCACCAGACAACAAATCTTCAGACTAGTCCAAATTGAAAGCATTTGCAGACAACAAACTGAATGTCACTCAAATGACAAGATTTGTTTTGGATACAGTAGAAAAGACTGTTCGGTAACAGTATTTTCTCCCTCAGGGTTGGGGGTCCTGCGTGGCTCAGTGGTAAAGTATAGGACTTGTGACCTGGAGATCCTGGGTTTGAGCCTTACTGGATCCACTAGGTTTTTTGCGGGACTGTACTTGGCAAGACACTTCAGAGCCCTAGCCTAGTACTGGTGAAATCCAGGAAATACATGAATATGTAAGCTGTTGCCGTGATATGACTGATATAATGGTGAAAGCAGCATAAAACACCATTCAGTCAATCAATCTGCTCAGACTTGTCAAATTATAGAATATGTGGGGTACAAGGTTAACGAAAGTGATTCAGTGTTATCTGGCAGGTTTTTGAAAAACCTGGGAAAAGGAGAAAATGCAGGTGACAAGCATTTTATCATTTTCTGACCATGACTTCTGCCCAGTCAAAAAAATTACCTATCACTATATAGAGACATTTTTCAAAGTTGCTGCCTACAAAATCCTTTAGAATGGAAGAGTAAATTTTTGTTGTCTGGTAAAATTAAGGACTTGAAGGTTGAAGGATGAATCACACGTAAATCAAGGTAGATGTATTATCAAATTAACCAGTAAAATGCCTTTCAGCATTTTTTTCCTTCTCCCACAGTGTTTTTTAACTTTAAAAGACAAATCCAATTATGTGAGCCATATTGAATTTGTGTTCTGCAGATGCTTTCATTTTGGATAAGTGTGAGAGTTTGATGATTGGTAAAGAGTTGAGGGTAAAAGAAAAGATAAAATGATACTTGCTGTTACATGTATTCTATCTTGAACTCTTCATCTAAACATTGTAACCAGCTGAGTCCCTTTCCACACTCCAACAGCCAAAATTTGTTGACATTAGTCAGTTGACAAGGCTTGACATACCGGTATTCCCTGTGTAAAACTTGTAAATACAGGTGTAGTGAAATAAGATATTATGCTCGGTGTACTTTGTTTACCCAGTTGTTAAAGGCTACCTATGCATAAAGGTAATGTGAATCAGAAAATCAATATTTAGCTTACCTGTATAGTAAAGGGAAATAATTACCTGTTCAGCAAAGGGAAATAATTACTTGAATAGCAAATGGAAATTAATACCTGTATAGTAGAAAAGAGGCAGGCTGTGTAGATCCAAGATCAGACTGCACTTTCTGGTCAAGGCAGCTGAGAGCCCTAGTCCAGCACAGCTGAAACACAGGACACACATGAATAAGTAAGCTGCCACTGATACAACTGAAATCATGTTGAAAGTGGCATAAACCACCATTTAATTAGTCTTTATCTTTGGTTTATAAAGCCACCTTTGCAGGCAAATGAATATTTTCATTTAATCAGTCTTTATCTTTGGTTTATAAAGCCACCTTTGCAGGCAAATGAATATTTTCATTTCTGGTCAAGATTTTCTTAAAGGGGGCTATTCAGGTTTTCATAATCTCACAAAAGTTCAAAAATGGTTCATCACTGAATTTAGTAAGGTGATACCTGGCAAACCGTTTAAGGTCCAAAGACAAATGCAAGAAAAAAACATGTTTACTGGTATTTCCTAAATGGCCTAAGCAGCCTCTCAAGTTATTTTTAGATTTAGTGCCAAAATTTTTGCAGAGGTTTGTGGGAATGTCATGTGATCAATAACATAAGCCTATTGTGTGGGATATCATATTCATATGAGTGTAACAACGTCATATTTGATCTCATAAAAATGGACTGAGTTATAGCTTGCAAAATGACCAACATGCTATTTGAATGCCAAATTTGCCCCTTTGTACGGCATGTAACTTCCCAGTTGCTTTACCCTTGCTTAATGTCGAAAATAACATTAAACACCATACTATCAATGCAGTCTTTACCTTTACATAGGTATATTTAGATCTTTTTATCAGTGTTTAACATAGAAATTTAATCCTCAACAAAAGAAAGTTTGAAAAGACCCATTTCAAAACATGTGGAAGAAATCCTGTTGTATCCCACTTTAACTTGTTGCCTAACAGTCTCATGTTTTAACCCGTTACCACACAATCTGGAGTTTTAATGATCCCTAGAAAGCTGTTTGAAAACATTGTTGGAAAAGGAGAAAATGCTGGTAACCAGCATTTTCTCCTTTTTCCAAAATGTTTACTATTGTTTCAAAGACAAATCTCATGATGTGTTCGTTGTTTAAATTGTCATTCTGCAAATGCTTTCAAAATGGATGGATCTAAAATTTGTTGTGTGGTAAATAGTTTTTTTTAAAGAACTTAGGGAAGAAGGCTTTTAAAAACACTGTTTTTTATCCTTAGATCAATCCTAGCATTTGAGTGACATTTGTCAACTGGACTTTCAGTTTGGACCACTCCAAAAAAATGCCATTTCGTAAAGAGTTCAAGACCCTTAGCAGTGTATTTTGTGGGAAAATGAGAAAATACTGATAACCAGCATATCCCCTTTTTCCACAATGTTTTCTACCTAAACAAAGACAGAAATCATCTTTTGACCTTCTTTCAATTTGTCCTGTCTACAAATACTTTCAATTTTGTAAAGTCAAAAGTTTTGTTGTTTGGTAAAGGGTTAAAACACTTCGGCCTAATTACTCAAAATCAAATATTTTTTATTCATTTAACCCTTTACCACACAATTCGACTTTTAATGACCCTGTGAAAGAAACCTTTTAAAAACCTTGTGGGAAAAGGAGAAAATGCTGGTAACCAGCATTTTCTCCTTTTCCCACAATGTTTTCTAAACTACCAAAGAAAAATTGCACCATTTGAGCCACACTGAAATTGTTGTCTGCATATGCTTTCAATTTGGAAAAGGCTAAAATTTTGTCGTCTGGTAAAGAGTTAACTCTCTTTTCTTGTTCTTCATCTTACTTGAAAAGGGAATTAATAATAAAATGTAACAAATGTATTTCTTTCAGTGGACTTGTTGTACGACATGGGATGCCAGAAACAGTGATACCAGATATTGTTCAGAAACTTGGTAGTGACACAGTCCATGCCATTGTTTATCAAGAGGAGGTAACCTGTTTATGAAATTTATTTTTCTCAATAGATTAATATACAATATCAAACTTCCAACGCAACACCAAAATCACTAACAATTCTCCCAGCATATGTGAAATCCGCCATGTACATTTTATTAATTTTATGTCACAATTGACTGAACAAACAACAAAACACCTGTTTGGTGCCAAGTAAGTTCCATATGCAGCAAAGGATTGTCTGCAGACATCACTTTCTCTTGGAGAGTTGAGGAAAGCTTTTTCGGTAAAGAGTTTAACCTGTGACTGCATAATCCCATCATTTGACAATCTGGAAAGAGAAGGCTATTGAAATAATGTGGGAAGAGGAGAAAATGCTGGTGACCAGCATTTTCAAACTTTCCCACAATGTTTTTACCTTTACAGAGTTAAAACTCATCATTTGAAACTCCCCAATTTGATATCTGCAAGTGCTTTCAGTTTAGACAGGGCTAAAACTTTTTGGCTTGGTAAAGAGTTAAGCTTATACCGGTATATCTTGGCCAAACGGAAATTTTGCCCAAATTGAAAGCATTTGCAGATGACAAGTTAAATGTGACTAAAATGATGATTTCTGCCTTTGATGGAGTAGAAGTAGAAAACATTGTAGGTAAAGGAGAAAATGCTGGTTTCTATCATTTTCTCCTTTTCCCACAATGTTTTCTGAAGGCCTCTTTCTTGGGATCATTAAAACTTGGGATTGTGTGGTAAAGGGTTAAAGTAAAAGTTTTTGCTTGCTCTTACAGGCCACAAAAGAGGAACTTGACGTGGAGAAAGCAGTCAAAAAGAACAGTGGAGTTAAACTGATACACTCGCTATGGGGACATACACTGTACCATAGGGATGATTTACCATTCTCAGTATCACAGTGAGTTATGGTTTAACCTTCAGAACACCTTTGATATTGTAGGTTGCCCTTGTGGCCTGTGTAAATCAGGATCTGACTTAACAAAATGTGTAGTCTGATCTTTGATTTACCCTTGAAATTGGAATTCCTTAAGTCTTATTTCTGGAAAAGAAGTGTCTTTTGGGTTTGTTTGGCAGTGTAAGCATTAAATTGTCTTTACCTCCTATATGGGGACAGCATAGAGATAATACACTTTTCTCTAGGTGTCAAAGTGAGTTCAGGCCCAGGGCCTACATTCAGCAACTATTCTTAACCCTTAAAGCCCTGGAACCGATTTAAGTTGTTTTTGCAGACAGTGTAGATGAAGATCAGACTGCACAGGATGTGCAGTCTGATCTTTATCTTCACTGTCTGCTACTGTATTACATATTCAAAGAGAAACAATCTTGAAATACCATTAATTTGAGCTGTTTTTCCTTATTAAACAAGTCCAAATCGTTTATTCAGCGCTTTATGCCTGGCGTCCACTAGGACGCGGAGGGGACAAGGAAGCTTCACGGTAAAAATAAATTGATTTCGGCATACCTTCCTGTGAGAAAATATCGATTCAGTACACAGAGTTGAATCTAGGATGCGGGATTGGTAAAATCACGCATTGTCTAAGTAATTGGCGCAAATAAAGAATATCTCTGGGCCACGTATCACGCATGCTGTTAATCTATGGCGCAAAATAAAAATTCCTGTGCGTTTAAAACGAAAAAGGAAATTGCCGGAGAACTGCAGGCCGAAAAAATAAGTCAATACATAGATACACTATGCGAATCGACTGTCCCGATTTTAGATCAATGTTAGATTCTATTTTTAAACATACTAAACACTCGGGCGTAATCGAGGCTACGGAATCGGCCGAGTTACCATAAATGACCGCCAAATGTCAACCACGTGTTGCCTATGCAATATTTGACGTCATTACTGTGTCAAATCACGCGGTAATTCCAGCGGTTAAGCGTTAGCTTCACAAAATGTCGAATCAACTCAAGTTGACAGAATTTCTTAAAAAGAGAACAAGGGATGAACGAGACAGTCCTTCAGAAGAATGCTGAACGGAGAAACAAGACACGTCGCCGGAACAGTCAATTCCAGATAGCAAGAAAAGGAAATATGAGCACACTTTCCAGAAAAATGGGCTCGGAACGTACCCATGGCTTAGAAAAACTGACTCGGGAATGATTTGTGCGTTATGTTCAGAGTATGGAAAGATTAACACTTTTACTCGTGGCTGCAAAAACTACCGATCAAGTACTTTAACGAGACATGTTTCCTGTCAGGACCACTGTGACTCCGTCAGAGATTCAGTCTTACGCAACAGCATGGCAACTGTAAGTTTCTTTTATTTGGGACGTTTCTGATCTGGCTCGATTCATGATGGCCCATTGCAAAAATTTATTGGCCCACATTTTTGTCAGGGGTGGGGGAGTTGGCCCATTTCCAAGCAATCCTAGATTCAACACTGAGTACAGAAATGTATTTATCCCAGGACTGTCCGCGGACTTCTTGCTAGCATACTTTGGAATGTCCGCGTAAACAATCCGGAATGGTACCGAATGTTCAGGCATGAAAGCAGATCGTTTCTGGACAATGCGGACACATTTAGGATTACACCAGGAACCGTTTGGGACAACCAGTTTCAATGCACAACACTAGGCAGAGATGGTACGGAAATGCAGAGGTTGCATGTACCGAATTTATTTTCATTCGAAAAAGTTCCATCATGGAGGTCAGACAAATACAGGTAGCTGTATTGCTACAAATAGAATACTTAGTAGTATTTTTGCTATGGCGTACAATCGTGATTGCAATTCAATGGGGGCATCGAATAAGGCGTAAATAGGTTGTCCACAAAGTGCTTATGAACAATATGGTAACAACTACCCAGTCACAATATAACAGTCATATATGAAACACAAAACCCTAGCAGGCAATTTTATAGTTTATATTAGAGCGCTTGGTTCTCTCGTTCCATAGACTGACATTGACAAATTTGCAGTGTATCAGAGAAAATAACGTCGCTCTAGACAAGCAAGAATTAAAATTACCATAAACTCCAGTTGCCTGTTTTTTTCCACCGTCGACTTTTGTTTTTCTTTTTTGTCTCGGCATATTGTGTGCAGGAGAGATTAAAAACACGTCCGCCCTGTGTTAAGTCAAACTGCAAGTGACAGAACGCTGATTTTGATATGTGAAGGGAGTAGGTTGCCTACATACGAAAGTCATGTGACATTTTCCCTGTGTTCAGAGAGCATACCGCGACCGCTCTGAACGTTCAGGAAAGGTTCCGCGAACCTTCTGTATCGATTCCTCTTACCTTCAGTACATTTTCCCGAGTGTCCGCAAGCTGCCCGCGTCGCTGAAGCTTTTGGGAATATACACGGAAGACTCAGGATGTCCTGATGATGTCCTGACGACAACGCGGACAAGATGGTGTAAGGAAATTCATTTCCGCGTCCAAATTTCGCTCTCAATCAAAATTTTGACGTGGACAAAATTGCCAATCCGGAAGGCTTCGAACCAGGCGGAAGCATGTAGGACAACAATAAAAAGCTATTAGGAACATGCGGAAGCTTTGCCGAATATTAAATTTGTTGTCCGCATGCTATCCGCGTACTGACCTGACCCTAGTGGACGCCTGGTCTTAGGGGTTAAGAACATTCTGAGTCTTATTCTCCAAGATTTTCTAAATTTGAAGATAACACAACTTCTGATTCATTGAACCAAATGGTTTAGCCAATAAGAAGTTGGGTTACTTTCAAATTTAGAAAATTCTGGAGAAAGGGACTGAGAATGATTTGAAGAATGGTTGCTGAATACGGGTTCAGGGCCTGTATTCATTTGCAGACAACAAAAATCAATAATATGTATGATAAAAAATTTATTTGTTTGGAAGGGAAGAAAACAGTGTTTCCCCTTTTCCATTATAAGAAAATATAGTTTTAAGATTCGATTTTCTGCCAGAGAATAGAAGTTTGGCAGACTCTACTGTAAACACATTGTCACATCCATAATTATATCCATACTTTTAACTCTTTACCAAATGACAAAATTTTAGACTTGTCCAAATTGAAAGCATTTGCAGACAACAATATAAATGTGACTCAGAAATTGAAATTTGTTATGGGAAGGGTAGAAAACATTGTGGGAAAAGAAGAAAATGCTGTTTACCAGCATTTTCTCCTTTTCCCACAATGTTTTCCAAAGGCTTCTTTCTCGGGGTTGGAAAACCCAGGATTGTTTGGTAAAGTGTTAAACAGTATGAATTCAATTTCCCTTCAATTTGACCCCAAAATTGTGTACTTTTGACGTCTAATGGACCTTTAACTCTTTATCAAATAGCAGAATTTTACACCAGTCTAAATTGAAAGTATTTGCAGACAAAATGTGTGCTACTAAAAAATTGAAATTTGTTTTGGGAAGGATAGAAAACATTGTGGGAAAAGGACAAAATGCTGGTTACCAGCATTTTCTCCTTTTCTCACAATGTTTACAAAAGGCTTCTCCTGTAGTGTCGTTAAAAGTAGGGATTGTGTGGTAAATGGTTAAGAATTGATAAATGAAAGGTTTAAATAATAATTATCTGTTCATGTTTTGTTTAACTACGAGTAATGTAAGACTACTAGAATAAAATGTTTCATAATAAAATGTTGATAGTGTGTCATTTGGTAAGGGTTAAACCAAAAGATTTTTCTATAGAAATATAGAAAAAAATGGTTTTAAGTAAGTCTAATAAAAAGTATCAATGTTTATAAATATACAATCATTCAGAAATTCATTACACCCAATCTGTGTTGTTGTTATGGATTTTTTGTGTACATGTATACACAAATGACGCAATACAACACATTTAAGTATACTTTTAAGGTTACCAGATGTGTACACACAATTTCGTAAAAGAGTGGAGGGTGGCTGCCGCATTCGAAAACTGATTGATATGCCAAGTACGCTGAACCCACTTCCAGAAGGAATTGAGGAAGGAGAAATACCCACAATGGACCAGCTGGGTGTCAAAGGTTTTCTCTGAATTTTTACTAAAGGTTTTCTGTTTACCCCTTTCCCAAACGACAAATTTTGGACTGGTCCAAATTGAAAGAGTTTGCAGACAACAATGTTAAATTTGATGAAAATGGCAGAAAGGTCTCAAAAAGGGTAGAAAACACTGTGGGAAAAGGAGAAATTGCTCGTTACGAGCAATTTCTCCTTTTCCCACGGTGTTTTCAAGACTTGTACTGCAGACACATGAAAACCAGGGCTTGTTTGGGAAAGGGTTACCAGACAGCATAATGGTGGACCTTTCCCTATTGAAAGTATTTGCAGTGCACATATGAACCCTTTATCAGTTAATCATGTGTTTTAATGACCCCAATGAAGTTGGCTTTTGAAAACATTTTGAGAAAATTCTAGTATTAAACCAGTATTTTCAAATCTCATTATTGGAGCTATATTGATTTGTGTTCAGCAATGCTTTCCATTTGGACCAGTCTGAAATTTGTTCGTTTGGTAAAGGTTTAACTCTACAAAATAATTAATAATGTACTGAGAATTTTTCACTTATTAGTCTATTTGATAAATGTTATGGGTATTTTCATTCAACAGATATTTTCACAGGGGTACCTTTCCCTAATCTTGTGTTGCCAACATTACATATTTTGCTGTAGGAGACAGCTTCTTCAGCTCACAGTTTTCAAAGAAAATGTCGAGTTACTGGCGTTGCCTGGGCATCTTTGTCTGCGTCATGCAAAATCTTTGACATTTTCAAAAACTTGGACATTTAATGATATCTCTGTCATAACTGAAGATATTTACTTCAACCTTGGACAAGTTGATCACTATCAAAAGGGGAACCCATACAAGAAATGCAGGGTCTGTATTCACCAGCCATTCATAGGAACACTCTTAGTCTTATTCTGCAAGATTTTTTAAATTTGAAAGTAACACAACTTCTCACAACCAATCAGAAGTTGTGTTACTTTCAAATTTAGAAAATTGTGGAGAATAAGACAAAGAACATTCCTAAGAACGGTTGGTGAATATGGGCCCAGATAACTATCAAAGTATTTTTGACACAGTTATGCCCCTATTTCAACTTTGAATTTTGACTGATAATCATACAACTGAAGCCAAGCGTTGGCACCCACATGCGCTGCTCTTGTTACCTCACCTGAGCACAAAGTGCTCAGGATGAGCTATTGTGATCACTCACCGTCCGTCGGTGTCCGTCGTCCGTCCGTCCGTTCACATTTTGTTGTTTACACCCTAGCATCTACAAATATGAACCAATCGGCACCAAACTTGGTCAAAATGTATATGACCATAAGATCTCGGATGAGTTCGATTATGGGTGTAATCGGACCAGAACAACTGGAGTTATTTGCCCTTGAATTAGAAAAATTGCTATATTTGACTTTGTTTACACTCTAGCATCTACAAATATTAACCAATCGGCACCAAACTTGGTCAAAATGTATATGACCATAAGATCTCGGATGAGTTCGATTATGGGTGTAATCGGACCAGAACGACTGGAGTTATTTGCCTTTGAATTAGAAAAATTGCCATATTTGACTTTGTTTACACTCTAGCATCTACAAATACTAACCAATCGGCACCAAACTGGGTCAAAATGTATATGACCATAAGATCTCGGATGAGTTCGATTATGGGTGTAATCGGACCAGAATGACTGGAGTTATTTGCCCTTGAATTAGAAAAATTGCTATATTTGACTTTGTTTACACTCTAGCATCTACAAATATTAATCAATCGGCACCAAACTTGGTCAAAATATATATGACCATAAGATTTCGAATGAGTTTGATTGTAGGTCTAGTTATTGCTGTGTCGTGGAAAAAGGGGGCTTGACGTATATTTTCATTGTGGACCAATATCTCTTTAACTACAGGACGAAATGTCATGAAACTTCATCTTTCTATTGTTTATTGCAAGCCACAGACAATACATAGTTATTTGTTATTATTTCATGAAACGCCATGTCATGAAAAAAGGGGGCTAAATGTTTAATTTCGTCATGGACCAATGACCATCTGTCCATCTTTCAGGACAGATATCTTCTAAAATCCTTGACAAAAAATTCATACAGGTGTTCCTAATGATGTCCGCTGATATTTATTGGTTTTTTTTCCTTTTTGATATCAAATACTGTCTCATAGGAAAAAGGGGCTTCATGTATATTTCTGTTAAGGATCAATATACATGTATCTTCAACTCAAAATCCTAGACAAAAATTTGTGAAACTTCATACATGTGTTCCTTATGATAGTTCGCCAATATCATTAGGTTAGCTTTTTTGATTAAATGTCGTGTCATGGAAAAAGGGGGCTTCACATATATTTTCATTATGGATTAATATCTCTTTAACTACAGGACAAAATGTTATGAAACTTGATCTTTATGTTGTTTATCACAAGCCACAGACAATGGTTAGGCCTATTTGTTAGCTCACCTGAGCACGAAGTGCTGGGTGAGGTATTGTGATTCGTCGTTGTCCTGCGTCCGTCTTTCCACAATTCCTATAAACATCTTCTCCTCCTAAACCAATCATGTTGAAACTTGACAGGCATATTCCTTGGGTGAAGTTCTACCAAAGTTGTTAAAAGAATTGAATTAACCCTTTAACTCCAGGGGTCACAATTTTGGGCAAAATTGGATATAGAGCAAACTTTAAGAATGTTTTGTCTGAAACTAGAAGGCCTAGAGCTTTGATATTTGGTATGTGGCATTTCCTTGTGGACAATTTTGTTCAAGTGATGCCCCTGGGTCAAAACAGGACATAAAGGTATACAGAACGAACTTTAAAAGTCTTGTTCTATTTAACCCTTTACTACACAATCCCAAGTTTTAACGCCTGTGAGAAATACGGCTCTTGAAAATATTGTTGGAAAAAGAGGAAATACTTGTAACCAGCATGTTTTCCTTTTTCCACAATGTTTTCCACCCAACCAAAATCAAATTAAAATTTTTGAGTCACATTTATTTTGTTGTCAGCAAATGGTTTGAATTTGGACAAGTCTTAACCCTTTAAGCGCCTTTCACTACTATAGTTGCCTTTGTTTCTGTTTGTTTGTTAATGATTTGAGCCAAGCCTGTTAGCTCATTACCTACAGGGCTAGCTATGCAGGGATGTCAACTTTAAAATTCAGTTGGGCCAAGCACTCGGGTAACCAGGATTTTTTTTAACTTTTTCCACAATGTTCTCTACCAATCCCAAATCTAAGTTCATTTTTTGAGACAAATTTATTTTGTTTCTGCAAATGCTTTGAATTATAGACCAGTCTAAAATTTTTGTTTGGTAAAGAGATAAAGATAGACCAAGTAATATGCATTTCAAGACTGTGTTGTAGGCAGTACTATCTTGCAGAATATAAGGCATGTATATCCAAGATCCACCTGCAGTCTGATCTTTATCTACACTGTCTGATAAAACATCCTGTCTTGCGTACCCCTAGCCTTGGTTCCCACCTGATCATTTTTTCCTTTTATCTATTCAGGACGGACGGATGCAGTTTAAATTTGACATGAAGCCCCCTTTTTCCATGACACAGCAATAAATTCCAAAACCCTGACAATATGCGCTAGGTCACTTGATGTGTGAAATTTTCATCCAAATCTGTTGAGATATGTCCAGTAATTAAAGAGATATTGGTGAAAAATGAAATATAACATGAAGACACCTTTTTCCATGATGCAGCTATAAATTGCAGAACCTTAACAATATGCGCAAGGTCACATGATGAGAAACATTCTGTGAAAACTTTCGAAAACATTGTTGGAAAAGGAAAAAATGCTGGTAACCAGCATTTTCTCCTTTTTCCCACAGAGTTTTCTACCCTATCAAAGAAATATTGTGTCACTTGAGCCAATATGAAAATGTCTGCAAATGCTTTCAATTTGGACAGATCTAAATTTTGCCATGTGGTAAAGGGTTAAAGGCTTTGACAGCATTTTTCTCTCTGGCTGTTAGGATGTATCTTTGAACATTGTGTTCATTGTATTTTGAGTTCACTTTTGTTCATTCATTTAACTCTGTAGTACAGATTTTATCTTGTAAATCTTAGAAGTCATTATAATTTTTGTTCTTCAGTTTGTGGTGTTTGTCTTAATTTATAAATAAGTTTATGAACCCCCCCCCCCATTCTCTACTAAGTTTGTTCAAATCAGGCAACTTTTTGCCACACACCAACACACCAAAAGGCCTAGAGCTTTGTTATTATTCCTTCAAAACTCTGTTCTGGAGGTATATAGGAGTCAGCTTGTCGGTCCATCCATCCATCCATCCAAAAAGGGGACTTCTTCAGTTTGTGGTGTTTGTCTTAATTTATAAATAAGTTTATGACCTCTGACACCCCCCTCCCCCTGTTAGATTTTGGGCATATACTCCACCATGAATTGAAGTACCATTTGAAAGATCTGTTCAGGTAGGGCCAAGGTCAATGTCACACTTGAAGGTCAAATTTTTGTAAGCTGGACGCATTGAAAGGTTGGTGCAAGACTATTGCAAGTGTAAATACATTGTTTATGTGTTTACAATAGCAATTACCCATGAACATGTCCCTGGACAACCACTGTAGTTGTTGGTGTATTTAACAACATTATAATACTAACTTGTATAGAAAGTCTTGAATCGGCAAACATTCTCTACTAAGTTTGTTCAAATCCGGCAACTTTTTGCCACACACCAAAAGGCCTAGAGCTTTGTTATTATTCCTTCAAAACTCTGTTCTGGAGGTATATAGGAGTCAGCTTGTCGGTCCATCCATCCATCCATCCATCCATCCATACTTCCATCCATCAGGCTTTCTGTAGCATTTTCTTGTCAGAGCTAGTTCTCAACAACTACAGGACAGATTTCATTCAAACTTTAGAGAGACTCGGTGCCAAGCAAGAATGTGCATATTATATTTTGGTGACGGTTCATTGAATTTTTACAAAGTTATTTTTCTTTGATGAAATTTCTTGTTCTCCCTATTTTGTAACAACTATTGGACAAATATCATTCAAACTTCTCACAAATATTTATATAACCGGGTTTGGTTAAAAAAGATTATCTTCTTGTCTGAACAAAGAAGACCTAGAGCTTTGGCCTTGCACTTTGATATTTGGTATTTATCTTCATTGTAGACCTTTACTGCTTGGTACTCAGGTGAGCGATATAGGACCATCATGGTCCTCTTGTTTTGTTATTGCATTAGGCATTATATGAGATGTTAAGTAATATATTTAGCAGTTTTCTGCATTAAATTTCCCAGCTGGGCGCCTTCATTGTCTTTGTCTAGCTTGTCTCATTTGTTTTTTTGTTGTGACTTTTGGTGGTAACAACATCCATTGGAATTATTTGACTCTCTGGCCAACAGCAAAATTTTGGTCTCGACCAAATTGAAAGCATTTGCAGACATCAGATTAAATGAAGCTCAAATGATGATTTCTGTGTATGATTGGGTGAAAAACATTTTGGGAAATGGATAAAATACTGGTTACCAGCATTTTCTCCTTTTCCCACCATGGTTTCAAAAGGCTTCTCTTTCAGAGTTGTTAAAACTTGGGATTGTGTTGTAAAGAGTGAGGTCCCATTGAGAATCCATTTTTTGTTTGCACAGAGATGGTCCCAGATAGCAGGACGGCGTTTCCATTTGTGGGTGGGGAAACTACCTGTCTGCAAAGATTGAATAGTTTCCTGTGGGAGACTGATGCAGTGGCAACATACAAAGAGACAAGAAATGGGATGATTGGTTCAGAGTACTCAACTAAATTCTCACCATGGTAAGTCTTTTTAAGATTATAAAAACCCTCGGCACTTCAAAACATGAAGCAAACTTGTAGCAGATGCCACCTGAAACATACATATGAGCTATGCTCTGGCAAAAGGGGTTTAATGTATCTCTGTCATGTACTATACCAAGCAAGTCAATTCATCACCTAACTAACGATCCACAAAATCCATTTTATTTGACAATTGACTGAATCATGAGGTACAATTGTCCTTTGACATGCAGAAAATTTAACACAAAATGTTTTAACTGAGGTTTGTCTGCGTGGACTGTGCAGGTAGTCTGTGCAGGCTGACCAGGGTCGATACTTTTTGCAGATGCATTAAACCCTTTTCATAGAACATAACTCTTTTAGGCGTGCAACACATGAAAAGGGACTTTTGTGTAAAGTGTCGTCTTGGATTAGCCTTTGTAGTCTGCGCAGGCTAATCCGATACGGCACTTTATGACTACATAAGATTTTTTCATACAGAAGACTAGCTCAAGTGGTAGGGCATGAGACTTTTAAAATTGCGGGATACTTGAGGATGGAGGCTCGATTCTCACTGCTTGCAAACCAGAAAAATAAAAAATACTCTTTCAGATCTGACATTAACTCTTTACTTAATGACAAAATTTTGGTTTGGACCAAATTGAAAGCAGTTGCAGATGATGAATGTGGCTAAAATGATGAGGTCTCAAAAAGAGCAGAAAACATTGTGGGAAAAGGAGAAAATGCTGGTTACCAGTATTTTCTCTTTTCGCACAATATTTTCAAAGCCTCCTTTCTCAAGGTCATTGAATTACAGGATTGTGTGGTAAAGGGTCAAACTTAGGTGTTATACACTGAGCACATGAAACAACCAGGTGTAATTTATTTAGGATGGATTTTGCACTGTATTTTACTCTATCCTGTGTTACATAAGTATCAACCTTCTAGAGGCATTGATAAATAAATGAAAATCAATGGATTCAAGTTTGATACATGAATACATGTGTAAACATTGTGGCTAATGAAGAAATTGCTACTTTAGCCAAGATAGTTGTGTTACAAGATGAAAATTAGTCTCCTGCAGGAAGAAGTCTCTCTCTGTTGTAATTCTTGTGTATAATGTTACACAAATAGTAGATATCTGAGGAGATTGAAGATTTTGAAGGATGGGTGAATGATAGTTACCTGATACCTTGTTGTAGAGACAAACAAGTAACATTGAGACAGGTGGCTGAGGTAGAGATAAGTTGTGGTATATTCTGAATCATAAATCAATAGATCATTAACTCATCACTGTGTAAAAGGGTGAATATGTGAAGAAAAGGGAAGATCCATTCCTAGAATTGTGAGAAAGTTGTAGAAACTTGGACTCAAACTGCAGAGGGACAAAAAAATGAAGGGGAAAGAAGGAGCAGTTAATAGTACAAGCCATTCCTTCTTTTCCCCTGCGATTAAACCCTTCATCAAACAATCTTGAGTTTTAACGACCCTGGGGAAGAAGCTGGTAAAAAAAAAAATGCTGTTAACCGACATTTGTCCTTTTCCCACATTGTTTTCTACCCTTCCAACAACAAATTTCAATTTATGAGTCACATTTTTTATTGGTGGTCTGCAAATGCTTTCAGTTTGGACAAGTCTAAAATTTTGTCGTTCAGTGAAGGGTTTATAACTGTCTTCCTTTCAGGTTGGCTCATGGCTGCATATCACCAAGAAAAATATACCATGAGATAAAAAGGTATGAGGCAGAAAGGACTGCCAATCAGTCAACATATTGGGTCATCTTTGAACTGTTGTGGAGAGATTATTTTCGTTTTGTGGCATTGAAGTATGGCAATAGGATCTTCTGTCTGTCTGGTATCCAAGGTAAACAGATCCCCTGGAGAACGGACAAAGAACAGTTTAAAGCTTGGAAAGGTAAACCTTCTGACCCTTTACCAACTTTGAGAAAGATGGCTTTGGATAACATTCTTGTTAAAGAATTACTGTTTGAAATCAAAGCCCATCAATTGAGCCTGTTTTAATTTGTCATCTTCCAATCCTGTCATTTACATTGTCTGTTAAGAGTTTCAGCTTCCCACCATTGGGAGCTCCCTTTTACATTATTATTGGTTTAACTCCTCACAACACAGTCCCAACTTTTAACGTCCCTGAAAAAGAAGCCTTTTGAAAACATTGTGTGAAAAGGAGAAAATGCTGGTAACCAGCATTTTCTCCTTTTCCCATAATGTGTTCTACCATTCCCAAAACAAATTTCAATTTTTCAGCCACATTTATTTTATCGTCTGCAAATGCTATCAATTTAGACTAGTTTGAAATTTTATCGTTTGGTCAAGAGTTAAGGTAGTCGGGAGAAAATCAAAGTTTTCCAGTGCAATTGATGAAAAAGAAAAACAGTGAATACAGTAAAATTTATGATTCCTAGAATTTGAAATACAGATGTTTTTAGACTTTAATCATTTAGCTTTATTTTTCTGCAAGGGACTTTTGAGTAGTTAGCAGGTGTACATACTGATACATTTATAGAATATTATGTTGTAGTAGCTTTCCTAGTGTTTATATTTCCTGTGAGATGGGTTAGAAAATCTGATATTGCGCAAGAAGGTTGAGTGAGATGTCATAATTATGTTATGCAGCGTGAAGCAAATACATGTACAAGCAACAGGAAAGTACTACAATATAACATTCCTTTTATTGTATGGTACATATGCCTACAAATTACAACAACACAATATTGCAGTTATTGGCCATTTTATCCACAAAAGTTAAAAAATAAAAGTGTTTAATGACTTTGTTTTTTAGTATGCCTGATGAAATTTATAGCATAACTTTTTTACCAATCAGATCATGGGGGAATATCATAGCGGAACATTTTGACCAATCAAATCACAAAACCAATTTGAAGGTATGCCACACACTAGTTACATCGCCATACCATAATTAGGACTGTATTTGGCACTGTGTAGATACAGATTTTTTTTTTTTCTGTTGTATCTTCATTTTATGATTTTATCTGAGTGTGAGGCATGTATATGAGCGGGAAAATTTAAAGGGATATATATATAGGATATTTGTTTTTAGCTCACCTTAGCACAACGTGCTAAAGGTGAGCTATTGTGATCGCCCTATGTCCGGCGTCCGTCGTCCGTCGTCTGTCGTCTGTCGTCCGTCAACAATTTCTTTAAACATCTTCTTCTCCTAAACCACTGGGCCAATCTTGATGAAACTTGGCAGGGATGTTCCTTGGGTGAAGCTCTACCAAAATTGTTCAAAGAATTGAATTCCACCCACAACTCTGGTTGCCATGGCAACAAAAAGGAAAAAAAAGCAAAATCTTTGAAAATCTTCTTCTCTGAAACTAGAAGGTGCTGAGCTTTGATATTTGGTATGTAGCATCTCCTAGTGGACCTCTACCAAGTTTGTTCATTTGATGCCCCTGGGGTCAAAACTGGCCCCGCCCCGGGGGTCACAAGTTTGAGCATAGTAACAAAGAAGGAAAACTTTAAAAATCTTCTTCTCTGAAACTTGAAGGTGTAGAGCTTTGATATTTGGCATGTAGCATCTCCTAGTGGACCTCTACCAAGTTTGTTCATATGATGCCCCAGGGGTCAAAACTGGCCCCGCCCCGGCGGTCACAATTTCCAACATAGGAACAAAGAAGGAAAACTTTAAAAATCTTCTTCTGTAAAACTAGAAGGCATAGAGCTTTGATATTTGGCATGAAGCATCTCCTAGTGGACCTCTACCAAGTTTGTTCATATGATGCCCTTGGGGTCAAAACTGGCCCTGCCCCGGGGGGTCACAAGTTCGAACATAGGAACAAAGAGGGGAAACTTTAAAAATTATCTTCTCTGAAACTGGAAGGCGTAGAGCTTTGATATTTGGTATGTAGCATCTCCTAGTGGACCTCTACCAACTTTGTTCATATGATGCCCCTGGGGTCAAAACTGGCCCCATCCCGGGGGTCACAAGTTTGAGCATAGTAACAAAGAAGGAAAACTTTAAAAATCTTCTTCTCTGAAACTTGAAGGCGTAGAGCTTTGATATTTGGCATGAAGCATCTCCTAGTGGACCTCTACCAAGTTTGTTCATATGATGCCCTTGGGGTCAAAACTGGCCCTGCCCCGGGGGTCACAATTTCCAACATAGGAACAAAGAGGGGAAACTTTAAAAATCTTCTTCTCTGAAACTTGAAGGCGTAGAGCTTTGATATTTGGCATGTAGCATCTCCTAGTGGACCTCTACCAAGTTTGTTCATATGATGCCCCTGGGGTCAAAACAGGCCCCGCCCCGGGGGTCACAATTTCCAACATAGGAACAAAGAAGGAAAACTTTAAAAATCTTCTTCTGTAAAACTAGAAGGCATAGAGCTTTGATATTTGGTATGTAGCATCGCCTAGTAGACCTCTACTAAGTTTGTTCATATGATGCCCTTGGAGTCAAAATTGGCCCTGCCCCGGGGGTCACAAGTTCAAACATAGGAACAAAGAAGGAAAACTTAAATTTTTTTTTTCTCTTAAATGGGAAGGCATAGAGCTTTGATATTTGGTATGTAGCATCTCCTAGTGGACTTCTACCAAGTTTGTTCCAAGGATGCTGCTTGGGTCAAAACTGGCCCAGCCCCTGGGGTCACACATTCGAACATAGGAACAAAGAAGGAAAACTTTAAAATTCTTCTTTTCTGAAACCGAAAGGTGTGGAGCTTTGATATTTGGTATGTTGCATCTCCTAGTGGACCTCTACCAAGTTTGGTCATATGATGCCCCTGGGGTCAAAACTGGCCCTGCCCCGGGGGTCACAAGTTCGAAGATAGGAACAAAGAAGGAAAACTGTAAATTTCTTTTTCTCTTAAACAAGAAGGTGTAGAGCTTTGATATTTGGTATGTAGCATTTCCTAGTGGACCTCTACCAAGTTTGTTCATATGATGCCCCTGGGTCAAAACTGGTCCAGCCCCGGGGGTCACAAGTTTGAACATAGGAACAAAGAAGGAAAACTTTAAAATTCTTCTTTAAAACTGGAAGGCGTAGAGCTTTGATATTTGGTATGTAGTGATTCTCTTCTAAGTTTGTTTGCCCATCTAAGCGCAACAAGTTCACTGAGTTCAAAATTGGGTCATCTTGGGTCATAAACTAGGTCACTAGGTCAAATTAAAGAAATACCTTGTTGGTACTCTCGAGGCCACATTATTTGCTCAATTGCCTTGAAAATTAGTTAGAAAGTTTGTCTTTATAAAGTCTCACATAAGATTAATTTGGGTCAACTTGGGTCATAAACTAGTTCACTGGGTCAAATTAAAGCAATACCTTGTTTGCACTCTGGAGGCCACATTTATTGCTCAAATGACCTGAAATTTGGCCAGAATGTTTGTCTTGATGAAATACCAGATGAGTTTGGATTTGGGTTACCTGGAACCATAAACTAGGTCACTAGGTCAAAATAAAGAAATACCTTGTGGGCACTCTAGAGGCCACATTCTTTGCTTAATTGCCTTGAAAATTGGTCAGAATGTTTGTCTTTGTAATATCTCACATGAGTCTGAATTTGGGTCAACTGGGGTTATAAACTAGGTCACTTGGTCAAATTAAAGAAATAGCTAGTGGGCACTCTAGAGGCCACATTTATTATTCATTTGATTTGAAAATTGGTTAAAATGTTTCTTTTGATATAGTCAAAGACCAGTTCAAATTTGGGTCATCTTGGGTCATAATCTAGATCACTAGGTCAAATTAAAGAAATATCTTTAGGGCTTTCAAGGCCACATTTTTTGCTCAGTTGACTTGAAAATTGGTCAGAATGTTTGTCTTCATGAAATATGAGTTTGAAATTGAGTCACCTGCGGTCAAAAACTAGGTCACATGGTCAAATTAAAGAAAAACCTTAAAGGCACTCTACTAAGGTGAGCGACCCAGGGCCATCATGGCCCTCTTGTTTTTTTTCTGTGAAAGATTGAAATTTATTTCGAGTGAACATCATTGGTAATATTTTCATGAGTGTTGCAGCCATGAGTGAAAATATTTCCGATGGTGTTCACGAGATGAAATTAATTTTGATCTTTCATGGAGAAAAACAAATATTCTATCTATTTCATGCTTCCACTTCCTTTTTTGTTGGGACTTGCATCAAAATCCAGTACAGTTGATTTCGGTAATTCCCCGCGGCACACATCCCTCTCACATAACAACACATTACAATATTACGTAAAGCGCAACAAAAACAGGGTAAATGCAACTAAATTAAGGCATATTTCCCTCTAATTGAATGCCATGAGCTGTTTACCTAGGTAACTTGTGCACAGGAACTACTGTTTCCACCTTCAATTTAAGAGTTTGAAAATATGGAATCGGTATTTTTTAGTGGTGGTAACCATGAAACATCCACCATTAGTTCTCGATAAACTACCGAAAAGCATGAAATGAAATTAGAATTGTTGCTGGTTGGAGATGAATTGTAAATGATTTCATAAATTGTATAACATGAATTTTTGTATTGCTTTTGTAGAAGGGAGAACTGGTGTTCCTTATGTTGATGCCAATATGAGAGAAATGGCTGCTACAGGGTTCATGTCAAACAGAGGTCGTCAGGTATAATTATCAACTTCACCCTCGCCCCTTTACCAAACAATCCCAAGGTTTAATGACCTTGAGGAAATATGCTTTTGAAAATACTGTGGGGAAAAAGGAGAAAATGCTGGAATCAGCATTTCCCCTTATCCCACAATGTCCTCTATCCTGTCATGGACAAGTTTTAATGAGACTGAAGAAGAAGGCTTTGAAAAATATGTATGAAAAGTAGAAAATGCTCGTAACCAGCATTTTCTTATTTTCCCACAGTGTTTTCAACAATCTCAAAGACAGATATTGTTGTTTGTACCATGTTTTATTTTTTGTCTGCAGACGCTTTCAATTTGGACTGGTCTAAAATTTTGTTGTGGGGTAAAGAGTTTAGACCCATTTAAATTTTGTCTGCAACTGGTTTGAATTTGGACCAGTCTTGAATTTGGACCAGTCTTTAATTTTGTGGTCTGGTAAAGAGTTAACTAGAACACAAAAGTTTACAAACATCCAAGAAATAAATGAAAACATGTGTTATGATCTAGACAAAATTCAAGTATGCTGATTAAAATTTTACAAGACAACAAGCTTGTAGACTTGTCCCCGTTGAAAGCATCATTGGATGGCAAACTAACCCTTTACTACAATTTTCAATGACCCTGAGGTAAAGGGCATTTGATTATATTGTGGGAAAATGAGAAAATACAGGTAATCAGCATTTTCTCTTTGTCTCACACTGTTTTCTACTCTTTCTAATACAAAACCCATCATTTGAGTATCATTTTATTTGTCATCTACAAATGCTTTGATTTGGACCATTCTAAATTCTTGTGGTTTGTTAGAGAGTTAAATGTAGTTCAAATGATGGGATTTGTCACTGACAGGGTGAAACATATTTTGAGAGAGGGAAAGAAATGCAGGCTGTATTCTCCTTTTCCAACGTTTTTGAAAGTCAACTCCCACAGGCTTATTAAAACAAAGCATTTTTCGGTGATGGGTTAAAACAGAGTTTTGTTCAATATAACGGTATAAATCTGGAGAGAAAGAGTGCAGCGAGAGTCCCAGTCGCACAAGACACATTTAACCCTTAACCACACAATCCAGAGTTTTAATGACCCTTGGAAAGAAGGGTTTTGAAAAAATTGTGGAAAAAGAGAAAATGCTGGTACAATACTGTGTTTTTACAACCTTGAGAATGTAGACTTTGGAAAGGGCAAGCAGAAAATGCAAGTAACCAGCATTTTTTGCCTTTCCCCACAATATATCTACTCTTTCAGAAACAAATCCAATCAATTTAGGCCATGTATAGTTTGTCATCTGCAGATGGTTTCAATTTGGGCATGTTTAAAATTTTGTCATCTGATAAAGAGTTTGAACCCTTAGGCTGCTAAGCGCGACTTACTGACGTTTTGCAGACAGTTTAGATCAAGATCAGACTGCACTGAATGTGCAGTCTGATCTTTGATCTACACTGTCCGATATGGAAATATTTCCCCAACCAGAAAAAGTTTGAAATACCAACATTTTGGTTTTTTACCATTGGCTTGAAAGTTACATATAAGTTATTTAGCAGGATAAGAGTTAACTCTTTACCAGACAACAAAATTTTAGACTTGTCCGAATTGAAAGCATTTGCAGACGACAAAATGGATGTGACTGAAAAACTGAAATTAGTTTACGGAAAGGTAGAAAACATTGCGGGAAAAGGAGAAAATGCTGGTTACCAGCATTTTCTCCTTTTCCCTCACTGTTTTCAAAAGCCCTCTGTCATCTGACATAGAGTTTTATGACTGTAACTATCATGATGTTCATTATTTTACGTTAATTTATTGGTTGTTATAGAATGTTGCAAGCTTCCTTACCAAAGACTTGAAGTTAGACTGGAGACTGGGAGCTGAATGGTTTGAATCTATGTTGGTGAGTAACCAAACGCTGAACTCCTTACCAGGTGGCAAAATTTAAGACTTGTCCAATTTGAAAACATTTGCAGGCAAGAAATTAGATGTGACTCATTTGTTGAGATATGTCTCATAATGGGTAGAAAACATTCAGGGAAAGGGAGAAAATGCTGTTTACGGGCATCTTCTCTTTTTCTCAGATTGTTTTCGAAGGCCTTCTTCGCATTGTTATTGAAAAGGCGAGATTGTGAGGTAAAGGGTTATGATGCTAACTCTTTACCAAATGATAAAATTTTAGACTGGTCCAAATGAAATAACGGATGCATATGACATCAAATAACTCAAATGATGGAATTTTTCTTCAAAGGAGATAAAACACTGTGGAAAAAGGAGCAGTTGATATCATGTTAATGGAGTAACCCTTTGCTAAACAATCCCACTTTTTTACAACAGTTAGGAAAAAGACTTTTGAAAACATTGTATGAGCAAGAGAAAATGCTGGCAACTCACATTCTCTGCTTTACCATTGTGTTTTATCGTTTAAGACTCATTCCATTATTTCGGGTGCATTTTACTTGCCATCTACATATTCTTTCAGTTTGAGGGAAATAGGAATGTGTTCGTCTCGTAAAATATTTACAGACTGAGACCAGCGGCTCAGTCAATAACGCACAGGACTTAAAACCAGGGGGTGATTGGTTCAAATCCCCAGCTTGGCCAATTTCTTTTTTAGGATTCATGATATTCATTTCTCTCTCACCATTGATCAGTATATTTGACAATGGTTATGTGAGAAAGCAGCCATTGGCTTAGGAAAAATATTGTGCAAAGGGATGAAAAAAAAAAACCCTTCAGGAAAGCATGGATAGGTGCACTGGCCACAGCAAAAGAACTGATGCATGTAAAAAAAAAACAGTGTTAAACCCAACAATGTCAAAAACAATACAAAAAAATCTATATTTTTTATTAAAACAAAGTCATGTTGAGTGTTATACAAGTAACTATATTGCAACTTTTCACTGCATTTATATTTCTTCAGTACCAGCCTACATAAACAGAGCTTACCAAACAGTACTGTAATAAACATACATAGAGCACCCCATGTGGTTGCCAACATTGGGCTGGATTTTTCTCTTTGTTAATCCATTACCAAACCACAAAACTTTGGGCTGAACCAAATTGAAAGCATTTGCATATGACAAATTACATGAAGATTTCTGTCTTTGATAGGATAGAAAATGTTGCAGGGGAAGGAGAAAATATTGGTTACCAGCATTTTCTCCTTTTCCTACAATGCTTTCAAATGATCTCTTTCTCAAGGTCGTTTAAACTCGGGATTGTGTGGTAAAGGATTAAACATTGTGGAAAAAGGAGAAAATGTTGGTCACCAATATACCCTTCTTTTCCCATAATGTTTTCAAATAAACATTTCCTCTTGATTGTAAAAACACAGGAAATCTTGACAGGCAGTTTAATTTCTGAGTCTCCCACAAGAAATACATACATACTGGATTAACCCTTTACCACACAATCTCGACTTTTAACGACCCTGAGAAAGAAGCCTTTTGAAAAACATTGTGGGCAAAGGAGAAAATGCTGGTATCCAGCATTTTCTCTTTTTCCCACAATGTTTTCTAACCATGCCAACACAACTTTTAATTCTTAAGTCACAATTATTTTGTCGTCTGCAAATACTTTCAATTTGTACAAGTCTAGAATTTAGTCGTTTGGTAAAGGGTTAAGATAAGAAATACTAAAATGTGATTAGTCTATGACTCTCAAAAAAACCTACAAAACTTGCAGACATTACAAAATAAGAACTACTGTCCTATCTGCATTTTTGTGCAGTAATTTTAAGTTTAGCATGCAATAATGTGTTGAATAAGATTACATGAGTCATGCTGTAGAAAAGGGGGATTTGATGCATCTGGAAAAGTATTAACTCTACCAAACGACAAAATTTTAGACTTGTCCAAATGGAAAGCACTTGCAGACGACAAAATAAATGTGACCTAAAAACTGAAATTTGTTTTGGGAGGTTAGAAAACATTGTGGGAAAAGGAGAAAATGCTGGTTACCAGCATTTTCTCCTTTTCCCACAATGTTTTCAAAAGGCTTACTTCTTCAGGGTGGTTAAAAGTTGTGTGGTAAAGGGTTAAGCCATATCAGCCTGCACGGATTAGCAGTCCACAAAGGCTGACATTGGTCAAACTTTCTGAGTGTCCGAAGACCATACTACTCCATTACTTGATCATTTGTTACACAAAGTGGATTGTATGGATTTGTGATTGCATGATGAGTTGCTTGGTACAATGCATCACAGAAATGCATTAAAACCCCTTTTGCTTATTATGGGATATGTCACTGAAAGGGTAGAAAACGTTTTTTGAAAAGTAGAAAATGCTTTCCGTACCAGAATGTTTTCAAAGGCTTATTTTCTCATGGTGGTTAAGACTCGGGATTGTGCAGTATAGGTTTAATTATTAGAACCATACTTTGTTTATGCTAGATGGATCATGATGTTTGCAGTAACTATGGTAACTGGTTGTATAGTGCAGGCCTTGGTAATGACCCCAGAGAAGACAGGAAGTTCAACATGGTTAAACAGGGTCTTGATTATGATCCTAATGTAAGTAGTCCTAGAAGAAACCCAAAAGTCAGATTAATGCCTTACCAAAGGATTCTATATTTTTATGACTGTGTGTTTGACAGATGTTAAAAGCATCATAGGAAAAGGAGAAAACATCGTAGGAAAAGGAGAAAATGCTGCTCACTGGCATTTTCTTCTTTTCATGAAATTTTTTCTACACATGTTAAGACAAATCCCATCATTGAACCATGAACTACATGGAAAGGGAAAATATTTATGATAAGAAAAATCTACTTTTTATGATTTTGAAAATAAAGAAGGGAGGAAGAGAATTACAGTCAAATTTCGTTAGTTTGCATGTCTCTGGTTCACAGCTATGTAATGGTTTTTATGCTATCTCCGGACCCGATATTTATCCTTCTTAATCTTTACCACTGTTAAATTCCTCCGAATACTTTGAACATCGGGGGTTCATACTTTGTGGTGTATTTCATTCACCAAAAGTAATTTTTAAGCACAAACTCCTACTTTTAAGTGGTATATAATTAATCAGCTTGCAAACTTACCAAGGTGTAAAAACCCATGACCTACCTTGATTTTCACTCGTGTTGATTGACAATTTCAATTGGATTCAATCAGTGGTAAACTGTGATTGTAATTAAAGGTATTGTTTGGTTTGTACTGTCAATTAATCCATCAAAACGAAAATGAAGAATTTCGATTTTCCTTTAAGCATCCGACAAGGCATAAATGGATAAAAACGGAACGCCTCTTAGCAACTTGACCTCTAGAAGGGGAAATCATTACGATAGAATTCAACAAACACAAAAACAGTGGATGAATTTGTATTTAGTGTTTATTATGATAAACAAGTATTCATAGATGGATGAAAAGTAAAGATAAAATTTTCAAGTTTCCGTCATGCAAGATAACCCCAAATTCATAAACTTGCACCGATGTTATTTTTTCATTATTTTTGTCTCTGCTAGGTGAGCTGAGAAACAATCACAAAAATAACATCGAAACAAGCCTTTAGGTTGAAGGTAACTGGAGATATACAGTGGATACCAGTTAAGTTTTCTGTAAGACATACTGCGTAAATCTGGTTGTCAATTTCTGTATATATATGGCACCAAAAATACCTAAACACTGTCCACTTTTTGGTCCATACTACCTTTAGTCCATATAAAAAGTTCCGGTCCCTTGCGCTAGGAACAATTGAGAGTAGTAGCCTTTTCCCAGCAATGTTTTCTACCCATTCAAGGGCTAATCCCATAATTTAAGTCATATTTAACATGTCATCTGCAAAGATTACAATTCACCTATGTTTTAAACCTAGATAATAGTGAAATCAAGAGATATTTGTAGCACAGCAATGAGAGACAGCTCTATCTCAGCAATAAGGAAATGGTCCACACTCTGGCAAAAGGGGGTTTAATGCATCAATGTGCTGCATTGAAACCAGCAAGTCATCACATATTAAACATGGATCCATTTTGTCCAAAGAACCAACAGACTCATGAGCTAGACTGGACCTTGGATGTGCATAAAATTTACAAATAGAAAAAGGTTTGTGCAGGCTTACATGGGTTGATACAGATGCATTAAATCCTCTTTTCACAGAACATTATGTTTATTAATGTTCAATTCATCACCCATTGAATAGAATAAGTGCACTGCTTGATGGGACGTAATCCTTTCCCAAGTGACAAATTTTAGACCTTTTCAAATCAAAAGCATCTGCAGATGACAAATGAAATAGGTCTCATATGGTAGAAATAGTCATCAGCATTTTCTCCTTTTCCCACAATGATTTCAAAATGCCCTGCTCCTCAGGGTTATTAAAACTCATGATTGTTAGGCAACAGTTTAAATGAAAACTCTTGATAACACAGTAAAATAAACAATTTCAATATATTAAAGGGTAAGGCATTTTTTACTCTTGGCAGACTTGAGTAACATCTCCCTGTCCTATTGTGTTTTCACTTGTTTAAATTGTATTTCATGTTGATTATCAATATTTTACAGAGTAGTTTTATAAGTTGTCTGCCATAGTTTGTGTGAGATAGGAAATTTCTTGAAAGATAATTAATTACTGTGGTCCTACTACCTGTATTAACCAAAGTAGTCTTTGATTCTAAAGCCATGGTCACATCTTACGTAGATGACCATCGTGGAGAATGACCGTTGTTGACTGTAGCTGAACATATTAAACATAGTTTAATAGTTGAAGTTACACGTAGATAACCATGGTTCAACATAGTTTGAACTTATGATTTGCCCATAGTAAGCACATAAGTTTTTGACATGTTCAAAATTAGTTACAGTTAACTACCATGTTGTGACCCTACTGTGACCGTAGTTTGAATGTAGCTGACCTTGATTAACAGTAATGTCGCTGGCCAGCCAGTTTGGTAACTTTGTAGAAGGGGCAAAACAACAACAGAAACAGTTCCTTACTACTCTGATTTAATAACTCTAGACGATTTTCTGTAAATAAACATAAACAATCATAAAGACCAGTACAAAAACCATCAATACATGCATAAATCTTACAAAAACGAATACCTAAAGGCATGATAATATGACAAAAATAGTATTACTAATTACCTGTATTTATATAGATGGATAAATATGATAAAACAATGAAGAAACAACTTGTCATGTACAAACAAAAATGGCAGGGTTACGTGATTGGTGCAATCGATTTTTATAGTGGTTAGTTTTAGTAAGTTAGTAAGTATGGAGAGTAAATCAAACAGTAGAACTGTTTTAAAGGGGGTAGCTGTGCCAAAAATAATCAAATAAACATTGTAATAAAAGGATTTGGAAACAATAGATAACAATACTGTGAGATTCTATTGTAATTTTATTATATCTTTACTTTAACCCTACAACAGTAATTTACCTCACTGAACCGTAGTGTGTACTTATTTGACTGTAGTACCTACTAAAACACATCAACAGTACATTGTTTCTTCCTAGCATGGCATAATAAGCGATCAGTAATGTAGGCTGGTCAACTTCCTAGTTGACTGTAGTAACACTGCAGCAGACTACATGTGAAATGAACTTCGGTCAACTATGTGCATGACCATAAATGTGACCATGGCATTAGACATTCTATACTTCATTTTTTTTCCAATTTCAAACTTTCTTCGAATGTATTTGTACCTAGCTGACCATAGTAACACTACGGCAGACTGTTTGAAATGAACTAGGGTCACCTACATGCATGACCGTAAATGTGACCATGCTATGGTGCAATATAAGAAATCTTTTGTAGCATTGTTCATCTGATTGTGTTGTTTATTGTCTGTATCAGAACACAATCAGTTTGGAGCCGATTTTAGAGAGACCTTTTATAATGTGCAAAAAGGAGGAAATACTTTTTAATTTAGTTTTCACATTTTTTCTGACCTTCTCTTCCTTGTATATCATTCCTGCAGACAGATTTACACTTTCCTCAAAATCTTCTTAACCCAAAATATACCTTCAGAATTTTAAAGTTGATTGAATTTTAACTCTTTACCAAACCATGAAATTTTAGACTTATGCATTTGCAGACAACAAATGAAATGTGGCTCAGATGGGAAAATTTTTTTGTGAAAGGTTAGAAAACATTTTGGAAAAGGAGAAAATGCTGGTTACCAACATTTTCTCCTTTTTCCTCAATGTTTTCAAAAGTCTTCTTCCTTAGGGTACTTAAAACTCTATATTGTATGGTAAAGGGTTAACTCTTTACCAGAAAACAAAGTTTCTGGCACATTGTGATTGATAACTAGGTATTGCAGTAGACAAACATTGAATGTTGCTCCAACGATAGAATTTGTTTGTTATAAAGTAGGAATCACTGTGGGAAAGGGAATAAATGCTGTTTACCAGCATTTTCTCTTTTTCCCACATTTTGTGCAAGTTTGCTGCCTTGGGGTTGTAAAAACATCGGATTGTGTGGGAAAGTAGTGATAAAGTGTTTTTGACTCTGTGCTGATAGTGCCTTTTTGGGTGTTGTGCGATCTAACAACTCTGTAATAAGAATCGATGGAAGTGGATTGGTGAAAGGGGGGGGTGGGGGAGGGCTAGCTAGAGTAGGGAGGGGGTTGATATAAAATAGATAAAATAAATAAAATTGTCTCTTTAATTTGTCTCTTTAATTTGTTACAATTTATTGTTATACCACTGTATTTATCTACTTACATGGACGGAATAAAGAATTACTAAATGTCCATTTTACCATTACTTCAGACAGGTTTCATACTTTTCTAGTTGAAACCCTGTACCACGCAATCCCCTGTTTTAACAACCCTGAGAAAAAAAGCTTTTGAAAACTTTCTGGGAAAAGAAGAAAATGCTCTTAACTAACAAGTTTTCTTCTTTTTCTATGATGTGTCCTACTGATTCAAGGACAAATCCAATTATTGGAGCCATATTCAATTTGTCATCAGTCTGGAAATGCTTTCAATGTGGATGAGCCAAACTTTTGTTGTTTGCTAACCCTTTTCCACAGTCCCAACTGTGACTGACCCTAACCCTTAAAGTGCTGGAACCGACTTAAGTTGTTATTGCGTACAGTGTAGATCAAGATCAGACTGCACAGAACGTGCAGTCTCATCTTGGATCTACACTGTCCGCTACTTCATTACATGTTCTGGCCAAAACTATTTTGAAGTAACAATATTTTTGTATATTTTTCCTGATTGAAAAGGTGCATTTCATTAATTCAGCACTGTAAGAGCTAAGGAAGAAGGCTTTTGAAAACACTATGAGAAAAGGAGAAAATGCTGGTAACCAGCATTTTCTCATTTTTCCACAATGTTTTGTACCCTATACTAGAGAGAAATAATAATTTCTTTTATTCCAGAGTCGTGAAAACCCAGGATTGTTTGGTAAAGAGTTAAAGACTTACTGTAATACATACACAAAGTAAGAAAGTGGGAGCTAACGGTGGTTTTGTAGACGCTGCAGATCAAGATAAGACTAACTTCAGTTGAAGTATAGGCTTGAATGGACAGACTTTAACTCTTTACCACTTGACAAATTTTAGACCTGTCCAAATTGAAAGCATGTGCACACAACAACTTAAATGTAGCTCAAATGATGCAATCTGTCTTCCATTGGGTAGAAAATATTATGGGAAAAGGTGAAAATGCTGGTTACCAGCATTTTCTCCTTTTCCCACAATGTTTTCAAAAGGCTTCTTCCTCAGGGTCGTTAAAAGTTGGGATTGTGTGGTAAAGGGTTAATTAAGGAAAATACCACATAATTATAGTAGTTACAGGCCATTTTCAAAGATAATAAATATGTACATAATTATTTTGTGGAAAATAGAAATTTATACATCTGTACGCTGATCCCTGAAATACAATATGAAAGCTCCAAGTAATATTTTTAATAACCTATTTACAACTTCCTAGCCCTACATAATGCTTTACAACATGAGCCAGTGTTTTCACAAGGATTGATTAATAAAACTAGTCTAACATTTGTTATGCATATCTTACAAATTTGTTTTTAACCCGTTGCCACAAATTTGGGGTTTAAACAACCCAAAGGAAGAAGACTTTTGAAAATATTGTGGGAAAGAGAGAAAATACTTCCTAATATTTGCAACATTTAGTGTGTTGTCTGCAACTGCTTTCAATTTGGACCTTTCTAAACTTTTGTTGCTCTGTAAAAAGTTAACTCTTTACCAAATGACAAAGTTTTAGACTAGTCCAAATTGAAAGCATTTGCAGACGATAAATTGAATGTGACTTAAAAATTGAAATTTGTTATGGGATGGGTAGAAAACATTGTGGAAAAAGGAGAAAATGCTTGTTACTAGCATTTTCTCCTTTTCCCACAATGTTTTCAAAAGGTTTACTTTTTAGGGTCGTTAAAAGTCGGGATTGTGTGGTAAAGAGTTAAAAGACATTTGCTGCAAATTAGGTTCAGGAGGTACTAAGTTTTATGGAGTCACTGAGATTATAGGTTATTGGATTCGTATAGGACTGTGACAGTGTTGTGTTGGGCCACTTGTTTTGGTGCAGTCACAGGTGCTTGCAGGGCAACTGTACCACAAAAACAAAAAAGTCAAAAGTCCTACTCACTAGATCAAATTTGCGAAAATGGAGGCCATTCTTGTTTTGATATTTTAACTAATGGTGTGTTTTAAAATAGTACTGACCATGAAGAAGATCTCGGTGCAATATCAAAATATGTGATATGAAAAAAAAATTGTATACATTTATTCTGTTCTTATACATAAGGACAATATAAAAATATATGATTAACTGCATAAATATGACAATGAAGAGACACTGAAAAATGATTGTTAAACTTGCAAAGAATAACCTTTTACCAGATGATTACCAGTCCTGTTGTAATGACTTAGAGGAAGAAGCTTTTGAAAACACTGTTCAAAAATGAGAAAATTTTGGCAAACAGCATTTTCTCATTTTTACCACATTGTTTTCCAACTTTACAAAAACATTAGAGCTCATTTATTCACATATAACTTGTGGCTAGTAATTGCTTTCAGAAAGAGCAAGTCTATAATTTTAAACCTTTATCATGCAGTCAGGGTTTTTAATGACCCTGAGGAAAAGGGCTTTTGAAAAGGGCTTTTGGGAAAAGGAGAAAATGCTAGTGACTAGGATCATCTCCTTTTCCAAAAATGTTTTCTACACTTCAAATACAGAAATCATCATTTTAGCCATGTTTGATTTGTTGCCTGCCAATGCTCTCTCAGTGTTGACCATGTCCTTAGGTAAAAGGTTAATGCACAAAAGCAATGAACAAATTGACTAGTGATAGACTAGGAGATAGTAAATGCATGTATGACCAGAACTTTTGATAACTGGGTCCGTATTCACCAGCTATTCTTGAAAATACATGTACTCTCATTCCTATTCTCCATAATTTCTAAATTTGAAAGTAACACAATGTCTGATTGGCTAAACCATGTGGCTAAATCATGTGGTTTAGCCAATCAGAAGTTGTGTTACTTTCAAATTCAGAAAAAAGTAGATCTAAAGACTAAGAATGTTCCCAAGAATGGTTGGTAAATATGGCCCCTGGACTTTCTTTCATTCCAAATTTAATATTTAACTCTTTTGCTGCCTATAAATGGTTTGACATTTCTGAAGGTTTACAAGTATATTTTCGTTGCATTTTGATGCTGAATTTGGTCAGTGATTAGCTTCAGGTAGCGGATGGTGTAGATCCAAGAACAGACAGCACATTTTGTGTAGTCTGATCTTAATCTACATCATCTGCAAAAGCTGTCTAAGGCGACATTGGCAGTGAAAGAGTTTAACCCCATGACCTGTATTGTGGGTACTCTTAATAGAGTGATTTTGTGGGAGTACTCACTAGATAGTTTCAGTGAAGGAGTTTTTGAAAACATTGTGGAAAATTCCCCATGATATTTTTAATCTTATACAAGACAAATTCCATCAATTGAGCCCTATTTAATTGTTGTCTGCAAGTGCTTTCAAATTCGACAAGTCTGAAATTTGTCAAGCTCAGGTGATAGAATTAGCCTGCATTTAACTTTCATTACAAATGACAACTGAAGTAGCTTTTGCAGACGATGTAGATCAAGATCAGACTGTACAGAACATGCAGTCTGATCTTGGATCTACACCATCCGCTAAGTGATAGTTATCTATCACAAATGTCCTCTTCAATGGAAATCTACTTTTACTACAGTGGAAAAAAAATTGAATTTCTGGGGTTGGTAGTGAGAGAGTTAATACTATTATTACTATAAACTCTCACATTCTTTATCTGGGTCTGTATTCACTTACCATTCAGAGGAAAATTCTAAGTCTAATTCTCAAGAATTTTCTAAATTTGAAAGTAACATAACTTTTGATTGGCTAAACCAGATGGTTTTTCCTGTATCTAGAATTGTACTTTGAATGAAATTAAGAACATTTGGTGAATACAGATCCAAGCAAAATACTAAATCGTTACTCCCTGCAGACAAATTTCTATCATTTTGCAGCCAACTACCTTTTAAACATTGTGACTAAAGGAGAATTTTCTGACCAAAAATTTTCTCCTTTTGCCACTTTGTTTCACACATACTATTTATCAGTCCTAAATTTTGAATGTCTTTATTTCAAAAGAATAGTTTGAAAATAAATGTCTGCTACAAATTTGTCTCAGGAGATGATGATATAAGTAGTTTAAACCCAATACCAAATAATTCCATACAATTATGACCCTAGATAGAGGTGTTTGTAGAAAGTTGTAAGAAAAGGAGAAAAGGCAGATGGTAATCAGCATTTTCTTATTTTCCAACATTTATTTCCAACCATTGTTTCCAACAGTGTTCTCCAACCTTTATGAGACAGACCTGATCATTTGATTTACAGTGAATTTGTAGCCTACATATGTCTTCAATATGGGTGTGTAAAATTTTGTCATCTGGTAAAGAGTTAATGATACACATTGGATGATTTTCATTGTTATATGTGCATAGCGTAGGGCTGAAAACTGAAATTTGTTCAAAATAAATCTCTTCAAATTAACAAATCAACTTATGTAATTTTACACGTCTTAGAAGAGAGCATTTTCCCCTCTAGCAAAATCCCCCATCATTTAAAAGACTTAGGTGGACAAAATCCCCTTATTAACTCTTTACCACACGACAAAATTTTAGACTAGTCCAAATTGAAAGCATTTGCAGACGACAAAATGAATGTAACCCCAAAAATTGAAATTTGTTTTGAGAAGGGTAGAAAACATTGTGGGAAAAAGAGAAAATGCTGGTTACCAGCATTTTATCCTTTTCCCAGAATGTTTTCGAAAGGCTTCTTTCTGAGGGTCGTTAAAAGTCGTGATAGTGTGGTAAAGAGTTAAAGGCCCTCATGTGGCCAAAAGCAAAGAGTTTGGAACTGAAAACGCTGGCAAATTTAATTCCTGCCCTTTAGAAGTGTGAATATTATTACTAATCTGACAATGTTTTACAGCACAGTCAGTCAAAGTTCCAGTTGCTGGCTTGAAAATAAATCTTAGCCCTTATCCTGTTAATAAGTGAAAGTGAAACTTCTAAGCCAATAGTAATAAACAATGTTTTGTTATTTCAAAAGTATGTTTTGGGGAAAGATATCTACTTATCGGAAGTGTGGAGCAAAGATCAGACTGCTCATTCTGTGCAGTCTAATCTTGATCTACACTGCAAAAGGTCTTTGAATGGCACTTAGCAGCTTAAGGGTTAAAACTACCATTACAGTTGGCAACTCCTTTCTCCCCAATGTTTTCAAAGGCTGTCTTCCTCAGGAACTTAAAAACAGGATTGTTTGGTAAATGTTTCATTTCTCCACTAATTGCTTTGAAAAAAAGGACCAATGTTGACACTAATTTGCATTACGCACAAAAATTGTCTAGTTCCAAGGGCAGATATTCTAGAATCTTGAAGCCAGATAGCCGTAACATGCGTGTTGCACATCTGCATTTTATGAAAAAAGTTGAGAAAAGTTCAGATTCAGTGACAACAAAATGGTAGATACCTTAACCCTTTCCCAAACAAGCCCTGGTTTTCACGTGTCTGCAGTACAAGTCTTTTGAAAACACTGTGGGAAAAGGAGAAATTGCTCGTAACGAGCAATTTCTCCTTTTCCCACAGTGTTTTCTACCCTTTTTGAGAACTTTCTGCCATTTTCATCAAATTTAAAATTGTCGTCTGCAAACTCTTTCAATTTGGACCAGTCTAAAGTTTTTCGTTTGGGAAAGGGTTAAACATTAACTCTTATTAGGGGTAGATGACAATCTGAAAAAAGGAGAAAATTGCTTATCTAATGAGGCAATTTGTTAAGTAAATTATAGTGGGGTATATGATTTTGATTGTTGAATTTCAAATGCCCAGTTAAAAAATAAAATAATGTTCAATATCTGTATTGGCTTATATAATATTTCATTTCAATAATCTTTTTCGAGTATTTATTTTGTGGCCTGAAAATGCTTTCAATTGGACAAGTCTAAACTTTGCTGTATGGTAAAAAGAGTTATCATGCCGAGTACAACTTAACACTTTACAAGATGACAAAATTTTAGCCTTGTCCAAATTGAAGGCATTTGCAGATGGCAATTTCATTGTGGCTCAAATGATGCAATTTTTCTTTGATAGGGTTGAAACAATTGTGGGAAAAGGAGAAAATGCTGGTTACCAGCATTCTTTCCTTTTCTCACAATGTTTTCTATAGGCTTCTTTTCCATTTTTGTCAAAAGGCAGCATTGTGCAGTAAAGGATTAAGTTGCTGTAAGTCTTTTTTCCAGTTAAGTATACTTTAGATTTGTCCAACTTGAAAGCATTTGCAGACAACAAATTAGATATGTGTCAAATTACAGGATATGTATATTAACAGACAGAACACATAGTGGTATAAGAGAAAATGCTGGTCACCAAAAGCTTTCTTTCCTATGGATTGTTTGATAAAGGATTAACCAGCAGCATAAATAAGATCAGATTACACAAGTATGATTTTGGATCTGCACAGATATTTTATGATATACTCTGGTATATAAACAGCAAGACAAAAGTATTTAATGTCTTTATACCGTTATTACCCTGTGATATATAGAATTGGAACTTGTTCAACTCTTTACCACACAATGACTAGTTTAAATGCCTCTGGAAAATTAGACTTTTGAAACATCATGGAAAAAGGAGAAAATGCTGGTAGCCAGTATTTTTTCCTTTTCCCTTGATGTTTTCTAACCTTTCAGAAACAGATCCTATAATTCAAGCCACATTTAATTTGTCGTCTGCAAATGCTTTGAATTTGGGCCAGTTTAAAATGTTGTTGTTTGGTAAAGAGTTAAAGCCACATACCCTTCTCCATTAGTTCAACTGCCATAGAAAATAGTGCAAGCCCATCATTACATTAGTAAATAATCATTTCAAACAAGTTACCCATGCACTTATTTTCTTTGTTGAAACATAAATTAAATCACAGAAAATGCTTATAAACAATGTACATGATATTTACATATATATGAGAGGTATTTTGCCTATGAGCATGGGTATAGGCACATTTGGTTCATATTGCCCAGTGTAGATGCTGCCATGTTAAATGAGACTTTCTGTCACTATACATGGATGGGCTAATTGAGCATTTTCTAACTTTGTAACATGTATTTATAGATAGCTATAACACCAACTACATATGAAACCAGTAAGCCTTAACCCTTTACTGCACAATACCGCCTTTTAACGACCCTGGGAAAGAAGCCTATCGAAAACATTGTGGAAAAAGGAGAAAATGCTGGTAACCCACATTTTCTCCTTTTCCCACAATGTTTTCTACCCTATGATATCAAAGAAAAATTGCACCATTTTCGTCTGCAAATGCTTTCAGTTTAGACGAGGCTTAAATTTTGTTGTCTGCTAAAGGGTTAATGTAAAAGAAACGGTAAATACAAGAGTCATCAGAGAGAGGTGATGCTCACAAAAATGTTTTTGTCACAAAAGAAAAAGCTGTTGGAGTACTCCCTCTACATTGCTTACCATTCAACCAAAAGAGTCTTTGCTCTTTACTGCACAACAATTTCTTAGACTTGTCCAATTTGAAAACATTTGCAGATGATAAATTAGATGTGGTTCAAATAATAGAATTTGTGTTTGATTTGGTAGAAAACATTGTGAGAAAATTCTGGTTACCAGCATTTTCTCCGTTTCCCACAATGCTTTCTAAAGGCTTCTTTTTAAGGGTCATTAAAACTGGGGCTTGTGTGGTAAAGGGTGAAATGGCCCATATCGTTTTAAACCTTTTTCTCACTTATGCATCTTTCGATGCCTCTGACAAATTGATAAAGCGTAAAAATGAGACAGATTTTATGATCCAGTTCAAAGGAATCTTAACCCTTTCCCAAATGACAAATTTTGTACTGGTCCAAATTGAAAGAGTTTGCAGACGACAGTTTTAAATTTGATGAAAATGGCAGAAAGGTCTCAAAAAGGGTAGAAAACACTGTGGGAAAAGGAGAAATTGCTCGTTACGAGCAATTTCTCCTTTTCCCACAGTGTTTTCAAAAGACTTGTACTGCAGACACGTGAAAACCAGGGCTTGTTTGGGAAAGGGTTAACATAATACATTTAAGTCATGCTCTGTGAAAAGGAGTTTTAATGCATCTGCAAAAAATACTGACTCATGTGCAGGCTGACATGGGTCAAAACTTTTTGGAGTTTGTAAATTTTCAGCATGTCAAAGACCCATTCTACCCCATGATTCAGTCAGTTGTGAGACAAAATGGATTTGATGGATCCATAATTATGTGATGACTCACTAGGTATAGTGCATCACAGGGATGCATTAAACCCCTTTTCACCAGAATGCCACCCAAATGTTGAGTCACACTCTGTGAAAAGAGGGCTTAATGCATATGCGAAAAGTATCGACCCAGGTCTGACCTGGGCCAAAACTTTTCACTATTGGTCAATTTTCTGCATGCTATATCTATACAATCTCAAATAAGTAGTGGATAAAGATAAAATGCAAGGTGCAAACGTATACATACATGTACAGTGAAATGAGATACCGGTATTTTGAAAATGCGTTGATAGTGAATTGTATACAATGTGGGAAAATATTATAGAAACTTATGAAGGCAGTCAGAATTATCGCTTTCCGAAAAACATGTTGTGTTGGGCTGGATTTGCCTGTCTTTGCATGAATTGCAGCAGCACTTCTTACAGATAACTGTCTTACACGTGAGTACAGGAGACCCATAAACCTGAAAAGCAGCTGTAAGGAAAAAGGATACTTTCAATGATTTTATATTCTTATCTTTTTACAGAAAGAATGATAGAACATGTGCTACATGTTGAGTATTTAACCCTTCACCACTCAATACCTACTTTTAACAATCCTGGAAAAATTTCAAGTTTGAGTGTCTGACTCCTGACTTTTAACTGTCCTGAAAAAAAAAGGCTTTTGAAAGCATAGTCGGAAAAGAGAAAATCAGCATTTTCTCCTTTTCCCACAATGTTTTCTATCCTATCAAAGACAAACCTCACCATATGAGCAATATTTAAGTTTTGTTTAGAAACGCTTTAAATTTGGACCAGTTTGAAGTTTTGTCATAAAGAATTAAAGGCCCTCAAATGTTAAGTGGTTGATGCTATTTACCAAACAATCCAGTGATTTAACAAGACTGAGGAAGAGAACATTTGGAATCATTGTGAGAAAAGGAGAAAATGCTTGTTACCAGCATTTCATCCTTTGCTAACAATGTTTTTTTTTCCCTGTCAAAGAGGAATCCCTTCACATGATGCACACTTGATGTTTGCCATTGTTTTCATTATGGAGGAGTCTAAACTTTTGTTGTCTGGTAAAGATTACAGGCAGGATGTTAACCCTTTACCTCACAATCCCGACTTTTATTGACCTGAAGAAAAACGCCTTTTAAAAACATTGTGGGAAAAGGAGAAAATACTGGTACCATCATTTTCTCCTTTTCCCATGATGTTTTCTACCCATTCCTAAACCAAAGTTCAATTCTTCAGTCACCTTTATTTTGTTGTCTGCAAATGCTTTCAATTTGGACTTGTCTAAAATTTTATCATTCGGTAAAGGGTTAATCAGGATATTCTGGTGTTATTCCCTTGCTTGTTACATGGGAGTGTCTTGGGCCAGGCAGTTCAGAACACAGTGGGGGGGAAACTCACGAAAGAAATGAGTAAGTTAGCTAGAGCTAAGATATGACTAAAACACTGTTATAAGACGTGAAAAACACGACTGAATCGAAGGCATTTTGAAACACTGTTGGGTAAAAAAAATATATTGGTAACCAGCACTTTCTTCTTTTTCCAAAATATTTTCCAACCATGCCAAGGCATATCCCATCATTTGAGCCACATTTTATTTGTCTGGTGGGAGTCTTGTGTTATATGAAAAAGAAGTTTTGGAGCTATATCCAGCCATCAGCTTGGATAGACATTTTATTGTAAAATCAGTATATTATCGAGGTAAAATAGATGAATACCTATCTTTCGTTGATCTGCAAGCTAATTAGTCATATCTGTGAATATCCTCCATAGGCATATTAATGCCAGGCATTGGTCCCACTGGAAAAGTTGGGGAAAGATTACAATCTATGGTTTTATTCCTGACAGCTCTTCGACAGGAAGCAGAGTGTGCTGTGGTATGATTGGTAAGATCTTGATCAAGGCAGAGTTCAACTTCACAGTCAAAGCATAGTATACAACGTCCGTTGTAGTAAAAACCATCCATTGCCAGTCTGAGCTCAAGGCCAGGTTGTTGAAGTCTCCTAGATATGTCTCTAAATGTTGGGATTCTTAGTTTGTGATACCTGTAATCCATATTTGGAATGTCTTGGTTGCCAGAGCTCTGCAAGAATACAAAATGTCTGCTCAGAGAGAAAGTGTTGTCTTTTATTATTGCATTGTCTGTCAGTCCATTTGTCCATCCATCTGTCCGTCCGTCTGTCCATCCAGACAGATATCTCTTAAAATCCTTGACGAAAATTGATGAATTTCATACATGTTTTCCTTATGATAGTCTGCCAGTATACTTATTACTATTATTTCTTTTTTATTTAATGCCATGTCATGGAAAAAGGGGGCTTGATGTGTATTTCCATAATGAACCATTATCTCTTTTTAACTACTGGACAATATTTTTTGAATATTTATATTGTAAGCCACAGACAATCATTATTTGTTTTTATTTAATGAAATGCCATGTCATGGAAAAGGGGGCTTAATGTATAATTTCATTATGGACCAATAACTGTCTGTTTGTCCGACCGTCTGGACAGAGATTTTATAAAATCCTTGACAAAAATTGATGAAACTTCATGCATGTGTTCCTTATGATAATCTGCTGGTATGGGTGTAATGTTTTTTGTTTTTTTTTTTATAATGCCGAGTCATGGAAAAAGGGGGCTTGATATATATTTCCATTATGGACCAATATCTTTTTAACCAGAGGGTAAAATTTTATGAAGCTTCATGATATTGTTTATCATTTCTTATGGTATTGTTTATCATAAGCCACAGACAATCATTATTTGATTTTACTTAATAAAATGCCATGTCATGGAAAAAAGGGACTTGCTGAATAATTTCATCATGGACCAACAACAAAAAGGCCATGTGAAGATGCAAAACACAATACCCCATAATGTATCTGTCAAAAAAGGTCTTTTTCTGCAGGGAATATCATTTCAACAAATTAACTTGTTTTCTACTATATTAATAAATGCCATTGAAGTAGATTCAGCTGATTGCTACTGGCAAGCAAGTCATCGCATAATTATGGATCCACAAAACCCATTTTGTTTAACAACCTACTGAATCATAGGGAAGAATTGTCCTCAGACATGCAGAAAATGTACAAGTAGCTTAAATGTTTCAACTCATGTCAGCCTGTGCAGGCTGACATAGGTCATTATTGTTTGCAGGTGCATGAAACTGCCCATTCACAGAGCAGGGCTCATATGTAAATAAGTCTATGACTGTAGATCTATATACCATCAGTTTATTGAAACCATGATTTAACTCTACCAAACAACAAAATTTTTGACAGGTCCAAATTGAAAGCATTTGCAGACAGCACAATAAATGTTACTGAAAAATGGATCTTTGTTTTGGGAAGGGCAGAAAACATTGTGGGAAAAGGAGAAAATGCTGGTTACCAGCATTTTCTCCTTTTCCCACAATGTTTTTAAAAAGCTTCTTTCTCAGGGTCGTTAAAAGTCGGGATTGTGTGGTAAAGAGTCAAAAAGCTATGCCTAACATGAAGAACCAAGCCCTGTGGCTCAGTTGGTAACATACAGGGCCTGAAAGCAGGGGGATTGCTGGTTCAATTTAGGAAGAGTAACACTGGAATACTTCCAACATCAAAATTTTAGACTGGTCCAAATTGGAAGCTTTTGCAGACGACAAATAAAGTGTGGGTCAAATAATGGAATTTGTCTCTGAAAGGAAGAAAACAGAGTGGGAAAAAGAGAAAATGCTGGTTAACAGCATTTTCTTCTTTTTCCACATTGTTTTCAAAAGCCATCTTCTTCAGGGTTGTTAAGAGTTGGGTTGTGTGGTAAAGGGTAAACTGTTGACCAGATGAGGAAATTTTTGACTGGTCCAAATTCAAAGCACTTGGAGACGAAAAATGTGACTCAAATGATTTCATTTGTATCAGAAAGGGTAGAAAAAATTGTGTGAAAAAACAAAATACTGGTTGCTAGCATTTTCTTCTTTTCCCACAATGTTTTAAAAAGCCTTCTTCCTCAAGGTCATTATAACTCAGGATTGTGTGGTAAAAGGTTACAAAGAGTAACAACTAGTGTCCTTAATCCTTTATGAAACAATTTTTTTTTACCCCTCCATATAAAGAGCATCTTTAGATGACAAATTCACATTCTGATACAAATTAGCCATAGATACATGTATGTGATGGAGTAGAAAACATTGTGGGAAAAGGAGAAAATGCTGGTTACCAGTATTTTCTCCTTTTCCACAATGTTTTCAAAGCCCTCTCCCTTGGGGTTGTAAAAACACAGGATTGTATTCAGAACATGTGGGCAAGATCATATTATTAAGGTTTGTATGTCTATTTTGTCATTTTTATTATTCACAATGAGGGAACTCTCTCTGTACTATTTTCTTTAATCAGTCTGCTTTCAACATCATCGGTCATGTCAGGGCGCCAGCTCATTGATGTATGCCCTTGTTTTCACCAGTATTAGGCATAGGCATTTTAATCGTCTGGCCTGAGAATACTCCAACAATAGAAACCCAGGGCTTGGAGTGATGATTGATGAATCCAGGGCTTCCTGGTTCAGATTCCCATACCCTCAACACTGGGCCACACAGGATCCCCATTATTAAATGCGCAGCATCAAAAGGTACAAATGGCAAATACAGAAATCTATTTCCATCACAAAAACTCATCATAAAGTCAGAAGAAAATGATACAGAGCTATCAGGAACTAATCCCTTTACAAGATGACAAAATTTTAGACTGAGCCAAGGTGTGATTATTTGCAGAAGACTAATTACTGCTAAATGATGGATGTCTACCCGGTTGAGCTGAAAATATTGTTTGAAAAGGAGAAAATGCTGAAAAGGAGAAAATGCTGATTTCCAGCATTTTCTCCTTTTCTCACAATGTTTTCAGAACTGTTCTGCAAAGGTAATTCAAACACAAGGTTGTGTTGTGTAGTAAATGCATCATTTCAAAAGGCACCTATGACAACAAAAGAATTGTATTTCTATCAAGGCACTCATTTGGAAAACCGATGGGGGAAAAAGCAAGATATTATAACTTACCATTACGACGCAATTTATTTTGATGAACAACGATGGACTTCTTTAATGATAATGCGCATGCCCAGGCCCTCATCTATGTCTGGTTTGAGATGAAGGGAAGAAATAAATGTAAGATATTACGAAAAAAAATGCCTGGTACCAAAATTGGAGCCGGTGTTTTAAATTAAAAATATTTAAAGAAACAAATTACTTCTGGTGACATTAGCACTCACCTTGACCTTACAGATCACATGACATGCTGGCTATTTTTAGCCGCTAGAATAAAACCTCGTTTTCATTCTTTTTCGCTCGCTGTAGCCTTTTAGACTGTTTTTCTTTGATTTTATTTGTTTTTCATTCTCTTTTTCAATTTATATTGGACCTAGTGAAATGCAGAACCAAATTATTCTGTAAACTGATAACGTTATGGCAGTTGTACAATTGAGTTAAGCCCCTTCCTCCATTTAGATGTTATATAAATTACACACTATTTCTGTTTGTTACATTGTTTTTCTCAACTATTTCTTTATTCCAAATAATGTACCATCTTGCCCTATATCTCAGACGTTTGCTTGCTTTTGTCTGGCTAGGAAGGCAAGTTAGAAGAGAAGAAGGTAACTGCCCTATTTTCAGCATTTATCAACTTGAATTGTTCATTTACAGAGTTATTAAGGGTAACCTTTTCAGTACCAAAAACAAAAAAAAACTCAATCTCTGTCAATGGCTGAAAGTGCAGTCTATTGAAACCAAGTTGGTTTTTGACTTGTAAGTTTGACTAAACAAACAGATTATTATAGGTCCAAGATCAGAATGTATATTCTTTGCAGTCTTATCTTAATATATGCCATATGCAAAAGCCCCTCTTTTGCTCAAAATGGGTGAAAGGGTTAGCTCTTCACCAAAGAAAAAAATTTTAGACTGGTCAAAGTTTAGAGCATTGGAGATGACAAAATGTTTCACAAATGATGGGAATTGTATTGGAAAGGATAGAAAATGTGTAGAAAGGAGAAAATGCTGCTTTCTAGTACTTTCTTTTTTTCCACTGTGTTTTCAAAAGGCAACTTCCTCTGGGTTGTTTAACTCTTTACCATATGACAAAATTTTAAACCAGTCTAAATTGAAAGGATTTGCAGACGACAAAATAAATGTGACTGAAAAATTGAAATTTGTCTTGGAAAGGATAGAAAACATTGTGGGAAAAGGAGAAAATGCTGGTTACCAGCATTTATTTCCTTTTCCCACAATGTTTTCAAAAGGCTTCTTTCTCAGGATCGTTAAAAGTTGGGATTGTGTGATAAAGGGTTAACTCTTTACCACAGGACAAAATGTAGACTTGTTAAAATTGAAAGCATTTGCAGACCACAATTTCAATATTGCTCAAATGATGGAATTTGTCTTTGATAGGATATAAAACATTGTGGGAAAAGGAGAAAATACTGGTTACCAGCATTTTCTCCTTTTACCACCATGTTTTCAAAAGGCTTCTTTCTCAAGGTCATTAAAAGTTAGGATTGTGTGGTAAAGAGTTAAACATAGGATTGTTTGATAAAGGGTTAAACATGCTTTTGTCAGTACAGATTTAAGCATTCAAATGTGAGCAATGTGCACTAAGACAAGACAGCTCAGAATATGCTGGTCCTGGGTCTACATTGTCTACGACTAAGAAGCTGATCCAACTTGGCTCTCTTATCATAACAAGATAATTTCATTAAATCAGCAGTCCAGAGGTATTTTAAATCAGGAGTGGGATTTGAAGGATAAAGGATAGACAATGCATTATCGGTCTAATCAAGTAGTCATGTTTTCTAGCTCGCCTGACCTGGAAGTGCTTTTTGAACAATGTTTTACACCTGAAGGCATCTTTCAAAACTTCAATAGCCTTTATGTTTAATGCAGATCAAGACCAAACTGTGCAGAATGTTCAGTATGATCTTTGCTCTACTCTGCTTGCTGTATATATTGAGACATTCTTACCAATACCCTGGAATGACAAGAGAGGTATTGGGATGATTTTTGTTGACTGAAAATTTTGATTTTGTTTATTTGATGCTCTATGGGTTTAACTCTTTACCAAATGACAAAGTTTTAGGTGTGTCCAAATTGCAGACAACAACTTAAATTTACCTTAAAACATGAAATTTGTCATTGAGTAGAAAACATGGAGGGAAAAGGAGAAAATGCTGGTTACCAGCATTTTCTCCTTTTCCCACAATGTTTTCAAAAGCCATCTTTCTAAGGGTTGTTAAAATTGTGATTGTGTGGATAAAGGGAAAAAAATTGTTTCCTTAGGGCTGTTGAAATGCAGGATTGTTTTAGAAAGGATTACTGCAAGGTTTTGTGATACCCTGTCCACAGTGTGTTGTGCTTGATCAACAGTTGGCTTCACAAAATTTCAAGGGCTGCAGTTTTCAAAAACTGCCCTTGGAACTTTTCTTTAGAATTGCATGCCATGCTAGACCTTGACTTTGGGACTTTGTAATATGGTGTCAAAAATTGTCAAGTTGATTAACAGCCTCAAATTTTTGCAGACAACAAAATATTAATGTGGATCAATTGTGGAATTGTCTTTGAAAGGGTAGAAAACATTGTGGGAAACATAGAAAATCCTGTAAACCAGCAATTTCTTTTATGTCCAAAATATATAAAAGCCTTCCTGCTGAAACTTTTTAAAAGTTGTTATTGTGTGTTAAGGTTTAATACAGTCACCAGGTAAATTATCATAAAACCTTGTTCAGACTTCAGAGGCCTCAATCTTTTGCAAAATCTGCAGGAAGTAGTCTGAATGATAGTCAATATAATGCCTGTTTCAAACCATAGGGTCAAGGTCACTTAGTCAAACTATTTAAAAAATGAATTTGAATACTGTTATATGCAGTAACAAGTAAGACTGTATCTTGCTTTTCACCTTAAAACTGTAACATTAGGTTTTTCCATATGTATCTAGTAGGACACTGACAACAAAAGTAATAGATATTGAAAATATTTTACTCCCACCGATTGGGATTCTATGCAAATTAGCATAAATTATCCTTGGATGCACCTCTTGCAGATTTATTGATACAAATATGATCCTTTGAAGTTACTATGGGCTTGGCAGTATTGCACTTGTAACAAGATATAATTTGGCTTATAATGACGAAAGGCACGGAAAGGGAAATAATTCATGTCTATTCAGGACACATGACGTTTCACCATTTATTATCTGTGAATATCACACTACACTATAACATTCTTGGTATTGTTTATCCATGATTTCTTAACAGAAAATGACCAATTATTAGTCATGATAACTATTTTGATGTTTAGGGTAATGCTTAGATGTTGAATATTTTAAAAACTTGAAGAAAGGTCTGTATCATTGTGTAAGGAGCTGGGACACTACATTTTTATACGCTTCAGAATTATGCCTGTTTTTTCAGCTTGTAGGGTCAAAATTTAAAAAAAAAAAAGGTTGAAACAATTTTAGGTTTAAAATTGATAATTTAGTAAAAGTATGCATTATTCTAAAATGATTCAATTTTAGTTATTCCTGCAGAATAATTTCAGCGAGGTACATAATTATATAAATGCAGCCCATCATGTGATTTCCCGTGTAACGGATTTGTATAGCAAATCTGCTTACTGTGATCATTCTGACCGGAACCAAATACATCATGTGTAACGACGCATGCGCGCGCAGTATCAGTTTGACCTGAACCAAATATACTGTCATTACGCTTGCACCCATTCTACTTTCAGCTTAAGCTTTTGTCACTACTGTATATACAGTCCTACACATGTATATCATACATACTTATTCCGGAATTTAACACCAGCAAAAAACTGCTAAGATTGGCGGATCAAATTACCAGTCCTTAAACAATAAAAATAACAGTTACTGCGCAGCCTGCTCTGCAGAACAATATTTACTTTCCATGCCTTTGCTAACTCGACTTTAAAATGATTGCACATGTGTTGTATGCGATGTTATTTTTTTATTACAACATATTACAGCTTCATGCTACTCCACAAATCCACTTTCCAGGACGTTGAGTCCTCTGATTAAATTTAGCATGGGAAATCAAGTGATCATAATTATGACTTAATTCATCAATAAAAAACAAAATTGCTTACATTCATGAGTGAAATAGTTATGGCTCATTTATCAATAAGGCAGCAGAGCAAAACAATTGAAAAGCAGAAAATGGGGGTAACCAGCATCTTTTTTTTTTCCTTTTTCTGCAAAATTTTCTATCCTTTCAAAGACAGGTTTGATCATGGGAACCATGTTTTTATTAATGTCTGCAAATATTTTCAGAATCGATAAGTCTAAAAATTTTGTCATTTTGTAAAGTGTTAAACTCTTATAGACTTGACTAAAAGCATTTTCGGATGATGATTAAGAGTATCTCAAATGAATAGATATGTGTTTGAAATTGTTGAAAACAACCTGGAAAGAGGAGAAATTATGGTCACCAGTGTCTTCTCCTTTTCAAGCTATGTTTTCAAAAGTACCTCCTTAGGGGTCTGGCCGGGTAGCTCAGTGGTTAGGGTATCTGACTCGCGACCTGGTGATTGCAGGTTCGATACCCGATTGAGGCAAACTTTCATCCGGGAGAGTTTTCGCCTCTCAGCTCTGATGCATGTGAGAAAGTAGTCAGTAGGTTGGAAAGAAAGTTGTGTCAATACTGGTGTGAGAAAATCAGGAAACACATGTGTAGGTGCACTGGCTGCTATGGTACGACCTTAGCTATTTAAAAGTGGCTAAACTTCAAACAAATAAGCAAAACTTCCCTAGGGTCTTTAAACCATGGAATTGTTTGGTAAAGGGTTAAGACAATATACCTTAATTCAGATCTTGAAGATGTTACACAATGGAGAAAATTTATACATTTCAAGGAAATGGTTCTCTTTGTAGTTAAATGAGAAACATTATGGGAAAAGGAGAAATTGTTGTTTGCAAGTCTTTGCTCCTTTTTTCCCACCATTTCTTGAAAGCTTCTCACAGTAAAGGTATAAAAAGTTGTAGTTTTACAGATATTGCCGCAATCATATACAGAACCAGTGAGGTGTGTGTAGTATTTTGTGAACTCTTTACCACACAATCACGGGTTTTAACGACCCTGAAGAAAAAGCCTTTTGAAAACATTGTGGGAAAAGGAGAAAATGCTGGTAACCAGCATTTTCTCCTTTTCCCACAATTTTTTCTAACCTTCACAAGACAAATTTCAATTTTTTAATCAGGTTAATGTTGTCATCTGCAAATGCTTTCAATTTTGACAAGTCTAAAATTTTGTCGTCTGGTAAAGAGGTAACAAATTTTGTGTTTGGTAAAGAGGTAATTTGATACCTACTGAAAGACTTTACACCAGACACTCTGAAGGCTTTGTGAACACCCTTGTCAAAATGGATACCACATATACCAGGAGTTTAGCCTGTAGTAAACAATCTTGAGTTTTTTCCCCAACACTGAGAGTAAAATGGGTCATGTTGATGATATCTCAAATAATTTTGAAAATGGGTCATGTCTTGTCTAAAACTAGGTTACTAGGTCAAATCTTAGAAAAACCTTGTGTACACTCTAGAGGCCACATTTTTAGTCCAATACTCTTGAAAGTTGATTGGAATGTTTGTCTAGATGACATCTCGAATGAGTGTGAAAATTGGTCACATGGGATCATAAACCAGGTCAAGAGGTTAAATCTCAAAAAAAGTTTGCACACACTCCAGAGGACACTTTGTCTCTCCAATACTCATGAAAGTTGGTCGGAATGTATGCCTTGATTATCTCAAATGAGATTGAAAAATGGATCACATGGAGTCAAAAGCCAGGTCACCAGGTCAAATCTTGGAAAAAAGTTGTGCACACTCTACAAGCCACATTTTCCCTCCAATATGAAAGGTGATCAGAATGTTTATCTCAATTATGTCAACAACAAGTTTGAAAATTGGCCATGTTGTGCTAAATAGTAGGTCACTGACACAAATTCTAGAAAAAGCTTGAAAATGGGTCATGTTGGGTCATGAAAGGTGGTCTGAATGTTTATCTCAACAATACATGGAGCATCATACAAATTTGAAAATGGGCCATGTTGGGCTGAATAGTAGGTCACTGAGACACACTCTAGAAAAATTTTGAAATTGGGTCACAAAGCTTGTGTATTCAGTCCAATACTCATAAACTTTGTAAGAATATTTGTCATAATACATATATCTTGAAAGAGATTGGAAATGGGTCGCCGAGCCCCGTAGCGCAGTCGGTAGCGTACAGGACTTGAGAACAGGAGGTCATTGGTTCGATCCCCGGTTCGGCCAATTTCTTTCCGAGGATTGATGATAGTCATTGTGACAGGATTCATTCCTCTCCCACCGCTGACCATTGTTTCAACAATGGCTATGTGGGAAAGCAGCCATTAGCTTGGAAAGAATATTGTATGGAGTACTAGTAAAAGAAATTCCAGGAAAGCATGGACAGGTGCACTGGCTGCCGCGATATAACTGAAATAATGTTGAAAACAGCGCTAAACACCATACAGTCATGGAAATGGGTCATGTTTAGTCAAAAGGTTCCGGTGAGTCCAGATGTCGAAAAATTTTCCCAAACCCACTCGTCCTGCTGGGCGAGTGAATTAGAAAAGTTACTTGTCCTTCTTCTGGTGTCACTCGTCTTGCTTTTTAGCCATGAAGTATATTGCATTTCATTTATCGAGCAATATGCAATTATTTGGAAGAACAGGCTTGTACATAACTGATGTGTAAAGTGTAATTCATTTTAGCCTGTTTACACGAAACTTTTGTGCATGCGGGAAATTGTATCAACCACAACAATTTTTTAAATGTTTATGTAGCGCATATGTCCACCTTGTGAGTTAACGCAAGCCTGGCACTGCCTTGGCATTGACAGAATGACAGCCCAAATTTTTTCTTTAGGTATGTGTTGACATTCTTGAATGAGTGCGCTTTACAAGTGATTTACATTCAATGGTGGGGATTAACATTCATACACTCTATGTTTGTCCCAAACATGCTCTGTCAAAGCAAGATCTGGAGAGAGCAATGGCCAGTCAATAACACTGATGTGATTGATGCACTAAAAGTCTGCTGTAAGCCTAGCTGTATGTGGTCGCGCGTTGTTGTGCTGGAAAACACTGTTGGGAAAATAACGTTGCATGAATGGTAGGACAATGGGGCAAAGGACCTCATTGTGATACCGCTGAGCTTTTTCAGCTTGACGGAGGACAATCAAGTCTGTTCGATTATTAGAGGTCATGCCAGCCCATACAAAGAAACTACCCCTGCCCCATCAGACACGCTCCATGACACAGAAGTCAGTGAAGCGCTCTCCACGTCAATGCCAAACATGTTTTCTCCCATCTGCCATGCTCAGATTGAATCTTGACTCATCGGAGGATAAAACCTTATCCCACTGGTTTGGAGTTCACCTAAACTGTCATTTTGCCCACTGTAGACACAGTGCTCAATGGCTTTATGTTAAAATAGGGCATCATATGGAAGACTTGCGTGGATCTGTCTCCTTCAGACAAGCCATACAGTCTCTGGGTGGATGGTACGCCTGCAAAAACCAGAATGAACCTTACCACCTAACTGATCTACCACTGGAACATCAGACATGTGCCAAAGTCTCAAAGTTTATCCATCTTACCTGTGCCATCCTGTAAATTATCTTGCAGTAAATGTTGCAGAGAGGACCTGTTTCTCAGGTGCTGTGTTTGAAAGTTGTCCTGCCGTCTTGTCGTCACTCTTGGTTGTCAGGATCTAGGATAGTCTTTATTCGTCCCTGTTTGCTGCACACACCAAAAGTCTGGTAATGGTTGATGGATGACAGCGGAAGTGTCTAGCCTCACGATGTATGCTGACATTGGCCTAACGCCTGATTCCTTTCATTTTCACTAAGGTTTGGCATCTGGTCACACACGACTTGATGTAATTTAAATGTTTTATCTTATGAGCAATCGTAAGGCATTGAATAGAAAAACATTCAGTGGAATTTTGTGCATATCTCAAAAGTACAGGCCATTTTTTCTCAAACCGCATTTTGTGCATTTGGTGTTACGCTTCACAGAGCAAGTTGACAAAACTTCTTTTACACATAAAGTAACTTGCTTTAAACCTTTTATTTAAAATACAGTTGATAAATGTTGTCTAGTTACAAAAATATTGGTAACCAAAAATGTTGCACAACGTAAAAAGTAATATCTGTTTTTAGCTCTACTGGCTGAAAGCCAGCAGAGCTTATGTCATGGCGGGGTTTCCGTCGTCCGTCCGTCCGTCTGTCTGTCCGTCTGTCCGTCCGTCCGTCTGTCCGTCCGTTAGTCTTTTTCTTGTTTACGCGATAAAGTCTGCATTTGTTGCCGGATTTTCATGAAACTTGCACAGTTTCTTTATCTCATCAATAGCTTCAACCCTATTGAATTTGAAAAAAATCCAACAAACAGTATGGGAAAAGTAGCCATTTCAAGTTGAAAATTTCCAGTTCTTGTTTACGCGATAAAGTCTGCAAATAACTTCAGATTTTCGTGAAACTTGCACAGTTTGTTTATTTCATCAATAGCTTCAACCCTATCGACTTTGAAAAAAATCCAACAAATAGTATGGGAAAAGTAGCCATTTAAAGTTGAAAATTTAAATTTTCTGTTCTTGTTTACGCAATAAAGTCTGTATTTCTGGTCAGATTTTCATGAAAATCACACAGTTTGTTTATCTCATCAGTAGCTTCAAGCCTATTGATTTTGAAAAAAAAATCGAAGAAACAAAGTGGGAAAAGTAGCCATTTCATGTTGAAAATTTCCAATTCTTGTTTACATGATAAAACAGCTTGAATCCTATTGATTTTGAAAAAAAATCCAAAAAACAATTTGGGAAAAGTAGCCATTTTTTTTTGTTGAAAATTTACATTTCCTGTTTAAGCTTGTAGTTTGGGTTGGATTTTGGTCCCTGCCAGTAGAGCATATTCAGGCCCTTCAGGGCCTTCTAGTTGTTTTACCACTGCTGCAGGCAAATAAATGATCAGTACTTTGTTGTTTTGTTTTGATATCGGTCTTGAGATTTCACCAATATTTTCCAAGAATCCCCCATTGATAGTTTTGCTTGATCTGCCCTTGGAAAAGCTACTCGTCCCATCAGACGACTGCGTAGGAAATGTTACTTGTCCAGATCCATATTTTACTCGTCATTATGAGCGGACGAGTGGATTTTTCAAACTCTGTGAGCGACTTTAGGGCCATCATGGCCATCTTGTTTAAAAGATGTTTTTTGATTACAGGCTATCAAGTTTATGCAAAGTTTCAAGTAATATTTATATAGTTTGCACACTCTAAAATCAAAACAAAGCATAGTTGTCTTGGCATATATGTGAAAATGGGAAGACATGGTATGATCTCCAACAGGGTAGTCCTCATTAAAATCATTTCAGTAGAAATTATCAGTTAATCCTTTGCCGCACAATCCCAAGTATTAACAACCCTGCAAGAGAAATCTTTTGAAAACAAGGGAAAAGGAGAAAATGCTAATTACAATATTTTCGAAAGGCTTCATCCTCAGGGTTGTCAAAACTCAAGATTGTCTGGTAAAGGGTTAAATCTCACTCACAAGTGCATGTTTTCACAAATTGTTGATTATGTACACTTCCTATACCTATATATAAACAGTGGTCCCATGTCACTTGTATACAAACAAAAGTCAAACAAAAAACACAATATAGGTAATTCAGGTATATTTATGTCATGTTTTGTAACTGCTTAACTCTTTACCAAAACGAAACAATTTTAGACTGCTCAAAATTGAAAGCATTTGCTGACGATAAATCAGCATTTTCTGCTTTTCCCAATTTCTTTTCAAAAGCATTCTTCTGTGGGATCGTTCAACAGGGGACTGTGTGGTAAAGGGTTAACCAACTGCGTCATTGTACAGAGATAGCATAGCATGGTTTATACCTGCCCTACCTGAAGTTCTGATGGTTTGACTTTAACCCTCTACGAAACAACGAAATTTTGCACTGGTTGAAATTGAAAACATTTGCAGACGACAAAGTAAATCTTGCTTAAATGGTGATTTCTGTATTTGATAGAGTAGCAAACATTGTTGGAAAAGGTGAAAATGCTGGTTACCAGCATTTTCACCTTTTCCTACAATGTTTTCAAACGCCTTCTCTTTCAAGGTCGTTAAAAGTCGGGATTGTGTGGTAAAGGGCTAACCAGGTGACACTGTATCAACAATTAATTATAACAGTGCTTGTTAACACAAGTTATCATGGGCATGCAATAAACACCTTTAATTAGAAGCAGGTGTAAAATGACAAAGCAAAAGCAGAGAGCATCATTTATTGTAATATTTTATTTTTTAAGTAAACAATATACTTGAACAAGAGGGCCATGATGGCCCTGGAGTCGCTCACCAGAGCCTTTTGACCAGGCACAACCAATTTCCAACATCTTGTGAGATATATGTATTACCAAACAATAAAATTTTAAACTCATCAGTCTGAACCTTCTACATAAAACAAATAATATGTGGATCAAGCTGTGGGATTGGTCTCTCAAAGGGGTAGAAAACATTGTGAAAAAGGGAAAAAATGCTGGATACCAGCATTTTCTCATTTTCAAACAGGGTTTTCAAAAGGCTTCTTTCTGAGAGTCATTCGTACACTAGGTTTTTCTAAGATTTGACCTAGTGACCTAGTTTTTCAGCCAACATGACACATTTCCAAACTGGTCCAAGATATCATCAGGACAAACATTCTTACCAAATTTCAAGAGTATTGGACTGAAAATGTGGCCTCTACAGCGTACACAAGGTTTTTCTAAGATCTGACCTAGTGACCTAGATTTTGACCCAACATGACCCATTTTCAAACTCATCCAAGATATTACCAAGGCAAACATTCTGAGCAACTTTAAAAGAGTATTGAACAAAAAATGTGGCCACAACAGCGTACACATGGTTTTTCTAAGATTTGACCAGGTGACCTAAGTTTTGACCCGACATGACTCATTTTCAAATTCGACTGAGATATCATCAAGACAAACATTCTGACCAACTTTCAAGAGTATTAGACAGAAAATGTGGCTTCTGGAGCTTACACAAGGTTTTTCTAAGATTTGACCTAGTGACCTAGTTTTTCACCCGACATGACCCAATTTCAAACTAGTCAGAGATATTATCAAGGCAAACATTCTGACCAACTTTCAAGAGTACTGGACAGAAAATATGGCCTCTAGAGCATACACAACGTTTTTCTTCGATTTGACCTGGTGACCTAGTTTTTGACCCAACATGGCACATTTTCGTACTATTTCAAGATATAATCAAGACAAACATTCTGACCAAATTTCACAAGTATCTGACTGAAAATGTGGCCTCTAGAGCATACACAAGGTTTTTCTAAGATTTGACCTAGTGACCTAGTTTTTGACCCCACATGACCCAATTTCGAACTCATCTGAGATTTTATCAAGACAAACATTCTGACCAAGTTTCCCAAGTATCTGACTGAAAATGTGGCCTCTAGAGCATACACAAGGTTTTACTAAGATTTGACATAGTGACCTAGTTTTTGACCCCACATGACCCAATTTCGAACTCGTCCGAGATTTTATCAAGACAAACATTCTGACCAAGTTTCATGAGGATTGGACTGAAAATGTTGCCTCTAGAGCGTACACAAGGTTTTTCTAAGATTTCACGTAGTGACCTAGTTTTTGACCCCACATGACCCAATTTTGAACCCGTCCGAGATTTTATCAAGACAAACGTTCTGACCAAATTTCACAAGCATCTGGCTGAAAATGTGGCCTCTATAGCATACACAAGGTTTTTCTAAGATTTGACCTAGTGACCTAGTTTTTGACCCCACATGACCCAATTTCAAACTCGTCCGAGATTTCATCAAGACAAACATTCTGATCAAGTTTCATGAAGATCGGACTGAAAATGTGGCCTCTAGAGCGTACACAAGGTTTTTCTAAGATTTTACCTAGTGACCTAATTTTTGACCCCACATGACCCAATTTCAAACTCGTGCGAGATTTTATCAAGACAAACATTCTAACCAAATTTCACAAGCATCTGAATGAAAATGTGGCCTCTAGAGCGTACACAAGGTTTTTCGAAGATTTGACCTAGTGACCTAGTTTTTGACCCCACATGACCCAATTTCAAACTCGTCTGAGATTTTATCAAGACAAACATTCTGACCAAATTTCACAAGTATCTGGCCGAAAATGTGGCCTCTAGAGCGTACACAAGGTTTTTCTAAGATTTGACCTAGTGACCTAGTTTTTGACCCCATATGACCCAATTTCAAACTTGTCCGAGATTTGATCAAGACAAACATTCTGATCAGGTTTCATGAAGATCAGACTGAAAATGTGGCCTCTAGAGCGTACACAAGGTTTTTCTAAGATTTGACCTAGTGACCTAGTTTTTGACCCCACATGACCCAATTTCGAACTCGTGCGGGATTTTATCAAGACAAACATTCTGACCAAATTTCACAAGCATCTGACTGAAAATGTGGCCTCTAGAGCGTACAAAAGGTTTTTCGAAGATTTTACCTAGTGACCTAGTTTTTGACCCCACATGACCCAATTTCAAACTCGTCCGAGATTTCATCAAGACAACCATTCTGATCAAGTTTTATGAAGATCGGACTGAAAATGTGGCCTCTAGAGCGTACACAAGGTTTTTCTAAGATTTGACCTAGTGACCTAGTTTTTGACCCCACATGACCCAATTTCGAACTCATCCGAGATTTTATCAAGACAAACATTCTGACCAAGTTTCATGAAGATCGGACTGAAAATGTGGCCTCTAGAGCGTACACAAGGTAAAAAGTTGACGACGGACACGGCACGATCACAATAGCTCACCATGAGCACTTCGTGCTCAGGTGAGCTAAAAATGTAAAATAAACTGATAACCCTTAATAACAGATGTGTTATTGTGAGAATATTTCTGTAAATTGGTCAAAATATATGCTTTCTTGTTTATATCTTGATCATGACAATGTATTTGTCAATACGTGGATCCGTGGAAATCAATATTTGACCAATCAGGTCATCGCATTTATTTGACCTGATGTGCAGCCTTGCTGTCTGCTATTTCGGCTCACAAACAAGCGACTGTTAATGATGGAGAAGTGCGATATCTTGTGTTCTTACAACGCTTGAATTTTAGGAAAAAGTTTAAAAGATGTGCTTTGCGATCATGTACGGCTTATATGAGATTTACAAAGAGATTACGAGTTTGGATTATGATTATGATCGACAATGGGACATGAGCAAAGAGTTTCTATCAACACTATATTACGCAATGGATTAATTAATGTTAGTCTTTTTTTCCCCTGAAACTCTCTGAAAAAAACATAAACTGTATTACAGTGGAAAACAAAGGTAAAATATATGAAATACTAATAAAAAGAAAGTATGTTCTCTAAAATAGCTAACCTTCTTTAATAACCTCTGCACATCCAAAAAGGGGCATGTGTCATCAATGTTTAAATCTGACGTTAAGAATGCTGAATGTGTAGATACAGATCAGAGTGCAAAAAAAAAATGCAGTTTATTCTTGGATTCAAACCATCTTCTACTTAAATTAAGTACATTTACGTGGATTCTTTACTGAAGGTATATGTAGATTTCAATTATGAAACAGACTAAGTTCTGTTAAGTACAGTGTTGGAAGTTCAGCTCAAAAGGCAACTTATGTTAATTAAATCAGCTTTTGACTTAGCCATATTTAGGTGGATTAGCACATCTGCCATTTCAAAGGGTATGTCAGTAAACTGTTAACTGATAGGATGTGTGTTTGATTGCAGCTGTAATACACTCGACCAACCGTTGTCTTCAGGATATCACAAGATAAAACAAACTACTGCCAATGATATTGACAAGTTTGTTAATTGACAGCACACTTTACACATTTTAAATTCATTAGGCAACCATTTTCCCTTGACTTGAAATTTAAACATTTCTTAGACGTCCACCTCTCTGTTGAATGAGACAGTCTATAAATATTTCAAAATGCTTGTAATTTAGTGTAATTTATTATCGAATACGATGTTGAGACAACCTAACAAGCCTTACAGAAATATTAATCATCCTTAATTCTTTTAGTTTTAAGCAAAACTGCGGTTTATGAGGTGTTTCATTCTTTCTTTTAGAAGTTCAAAACTTAGCTGGCACAGGTATTACATTGTCCGTGACCCCTGAAATTCACACTTTTTGTACAAATCCTTGTGTTTATAAATTCAAGTATCCATATATTTCTTACCGAGTATCCATCATCGGAAGAAACATATGAAAAGGAATATTTTTCTGGAATTTAATCGACAGCAACAGTCATGACAGCACGATTTAAGTAGCGTTTCTGCTATACTGTATATGTATTTACTGCGGTTGTTTGTGAGCCCTTAATGACGGTATCCAAGGAAGTCGGTTCATCTCATTGCCACGGATCCATGTATATGTCATCCTTTTTATAAAACTCCATACTTGTTAAAAAAAATATTACTTCATCTGTGAGGTAGTTTTTTGTTAAAACTGAGTTCTGACCATCTATCCCTTAACCCAGAAAGTACCAGGAACAAATTAGGTTTCTTTGGCAGACAGTGTTGATCAAGATCATACTACACAGAGTGTGCAGTCTGATCTAGGATTTACACTGTGTTGTATTTTATGCTATATTGTGCCAAAAACAGCATTGAAATTGCAGTATCAGTATACTCTTTGGTTGAAAGCATTTGCAAATGACAAATGTGCTTCAAATGACTTGTCTCTGAAAGGTAACAAACATGGTGGGAAAAGAAGAAAATGCTGGTTTTCAGCATTTGTTGTTTTCCCACTATGTTTTCAAAAGTCTTATTTCCCAGGGTCATTAGAACTTGGAGTTGTGTGGTAATGGGATATTATTGATTGTAAATTAGCCATATTTCATTTTTAGTGCCTTAACCCTTTACCACACAATCCCGACTTATTATGACCCTGAGGAAGAAGGCTTCTGAAAACATTTAGGGAAGAGGTGGAAATGCTGGTAACATGCACAATGTTTTCTACACTTCCAAAAGGAAATTTCAGTTTTTGATTCACAATTAATTTGTCGTCTGCAAACACTTTCAGTTTGGACAGCTGTACAATTTTGTTGTTTGTTAAAGAGTTAAGGATAGAGCCATAATTAATCTCCCAAATATTTTGATACCATGTTCTTTTGACATGATATGCATACTACATAAAAAGTAACAAAAAGAGTAAATTATACACATAGCAAACTTGACTTTACCAGACAACAAAATTTTGGATTTAATTGTCAGTGAAAGCATCTACAGATGACAATTTTAATGGGGCTCAATGATGGAATTTGCCCTGCAAATACTTTCAAATTTGACAAGACTAGAGTAAAAAATTTGTCATCTTGAAATTGGTCAAAGCATGTTACCATAATGCTCAACAAGAAGAGGTAGATTTTTTTAAATATGGTATCAAAATCACATTTGCATAGCTTGGTAAGTAATGGAAGAAAAGTTTGCCATTATAATTATGTACAGACAATTCTTAAGACCAACCTAAAAGGAATGCAAATTTATCAAAGTTAAGGGACATCACTTGCTTGATTGGCTAAAATTGATTGAAAGGAGGAGTAGCTCTAACCTATTTCTCCTCTTAGCACTTTTACATATCATTTTGAAAAAAATTATTTTTGAAAATATATTTAGCAAGTCTCTTTGCTATATTCAGGCCCAGAGGCAGGCAGAAGCTTTGAATTCTTGGCTTTGCAGGTAGGCCTTTTTAAGAGAAAGCCAAACACATGGATGCAGGGCCAAGGGCTTAGTTATGGCCTTCATCTTTGCTACATTCCTGGCTAGGCCCTGATATTCCTGTTCTGAGTGGTTTACTGTTATATGCATTCCTTCCTGTTGTGTCATGAAGAAGCTTATTTTGTAACAATATGAACATAGATACTGAACTGCTAGAAGTAATTTCAAAATGCAGTTAACTCCTTGCCACATGTAAAAGTGTAGGCTAGTCCAAAGTGAAAGCATTTCCAGATGTCATTTGTAGCTCAAAATTTGTCTCTTAAAGGGTAGAAAACATTGTGGGATAAAAAGGAAATGCTGGTTACCAGCATTTTCTTCTTTTCCCACAATGTTTTCAAAGGGCTTCTACTTCAGGATCGCTAAAAGTCGAGATTGTGTGGTAAAGAGTTAAGGCAATTTTGATTTGACTCGAAGTCTGTCAGTTTTATACGAAGAAGACTAATAGTTTGTTTTATGAGGTAGCTCCGCATTACATCATACCCATACATATGTGAACCCTTTACCAGACAACAAAATTTTAGGTGCGCCCAAATTGAAAGCATTTACAGACAACAAATTTATTGTGGCTCAAATGATAGGAATGGCCCAAGGAAGGGTAGAAAGCATTGTGGGAAAAGGAGAAAATACTGTTACCAGCATTTTCTCTTTCTCCCACAATATTTTCGAAAGCTTTCGTCCTTGGAGTTGTTATCTGGTAAAGGGTAAAGCTTACCCTAAAAGTTCCAAGGAAATGAAGTATTTTCAGCCATGAAAAGAGGTCCAGATATTTTAGCTTCATGGCTTTTTTTTTTCACAAAATGTATCCGCTGAGGACAATCATGTGGTTTTTGTTTTTAATTGTACTTTGCACAGAAAAAAACTGGTGGGAATTTTTATCAAAAATTTAAGTTTAGTAGCTTTTTCTGTTGAAACTGGGAAAAAAAAATCCAGAACTAAATCTGCTGGAATATGATGCATCAATCTGTCAAAACAATTAAGCACAGAAAACAGAAAAAGCCATTTAACTTAGCATTTGTCAAAATTCCACCATTTTTCCATGCCCCATATCATAACAAAAACAATATGGTTGTCCATCTGTACTCACAACCTCTTTGGTAGTGTAGATCACAGATCAGACTGCATGTGTTGTGCAGTCTGATTTTGATCTACTATTGCTAAAAGGGGACTTAAGCTATGCATGGCACTTAAAAGGCATACATTTAGAAAATAATTGAAAAATACTCTAATCAGCATAAATGTTGCAGGAAAACACCCTGCTTCACCATTTTTCTATGTAGTAAAGTAGAAGAATTCTTGGAAGCCCTCGGCGACCAGTTAAACATTACATTGACGCTTGATGATGAAGCCAGTCTTAGTTTGAGTCTCAGCAAGGCATCCACCAGTAATTCAAGGCTGCAGGAAAAAGGAATTAAGTCTTTAATTATACTTTTACCAATTAATCTTAGTTTAATGACCCTAAGGAAGAAGCCCTTTGAAAACATTGTGGGAAAGGAAGGAGCCTTTTGGAAACATCGTGGGAAAAAGGAAACATTTCCCAAAATGTTTTCTAACCTTGTAAAAGATTAATGGCATTGTTCAAGTCACATTTGAGCCAAATTTAATTTGTTGTCTGCAAAATTTTAACACCTTCAGGTAGGATAAGTCCTTTTGTTGTTGGGTAAGGAGGTAAACTCCAATTAGTGTATGACGACATTTGAAAGCTTGAGTCAGTTACCAGATAATTAATGCTCATCTATGCAAATTTTTATAACCCTACGTGAAGTAGCTTTCAAAATAACGAGGTGGTCCCTGTTCTTTCTGATCACCCCTCGTAATTTGGTATCTGCGTATGCTTTGAATTTAAACAGGTCTCAGATTTTTTCGTGTGGTAAAGGGTTAAAAACCTAATGAAAAAAATCATATAAAATAAGACTTTACCTCAGTAGACATTTAACATGTCAACAAAATTTTAGAAATATTATGTCTTAATTGCAAGCATCTGTATTCATCATATTAAATTTTGCTTGAACAATGGAAAAGTCAAAATTAGTGGGTGCTGATTTTAACTTTTGTAGGAGTAACTTTCGATTTTCACTTTTGGACTTGTCTAGGTAAATGTTGTGACAGAAAAGAAAAAAAGCTCTAACAGCTGTCAATTCAAGGACTTCCAACTTTTTGACTTCCCTGTATACACAACTGCTTTCTGAATGGAAATCCCTTTGCTGTTGGCATTGATTGTTCGGGTCAGAAGAGCCCTTTTCCCGAAAGGTCCAATACAGAAACTTCCAGCTTAGTTTCTGTACTGCTACCAGATATAAGTGTTATGAAATCCTGCTTAACTCTTTACCAAACATCAAAATTTTGGACTTGACCAAATTGGAAGCATTTGCAGACGACAAATTAAAGGTGACGAAAATGACAATATTTGTCCTTGATAGGGCAGAAAACATTGTTGGAAAAAGAGAAAATTTTTCTCCTTTTCCCACAGTGTTTTCAAAGTTTTCTTCCTCAGGGTCATTAAAAGTTGGGATTGTTTAACACTTTATCGATCAATCCTTAGCCATAATGGCCCTGAGGGAGGATTTTGAAAATGTGAGAAAAGTAGAAAATGCTGCTAACCAGCATTTTCTACTTTTCTCACAATGTTTTCTAACCTTTCAAAGACAAATCCATCATTTGAACCACTTATTGTGTGCACAAGCTTATAATTTAGAAGTCTCATTTTTGTTGTCTAATGAAAATTAAAAGCCAAAAACAAGGGTGCCTATATTATAAACCTATTACCTAAGGGAACCTTGGCTTTTTTGACATTACTTGAATTGCATTTGAGTAAAAAAGAAGGTTGCCTACCTTCAGATGGTTTTTATGTTAACCATGTTGGTGAATATCTATCATAGGCATGTTGCTGCTACGCATAGTTCCAACTAGATAATCAGTAGGAAGATTCCACCCCAAGGGTTTATTCCTGATGGCTCTTTGGCAAGAGGCGGTATGGGCTGTGCTGCAGTTGGCTGTGTTGTATGGGGGTTTCAGTTTGCTGTGGCATGCAAAGCAAAGAATACATTGGCCACTGAAGTAGTACCCATCTTTTGCTATTTTTATTGTCTGGCCAGGCACTGGCAAACTGTCAGTTAATGGTTCTAGGCTTGCAAGCCTTCTTCCCTCTTCAGAGAAATCCATTTCCTGATTTCTGAAAGAATATAAAAATTACTCTTATGAGAAACTTATTGCATTATGTTGTAAGCAGTCAAATTTAATTATGCCTGAACCCTTCACCAGATGAGAAAATTTTAGACTTGTCCAAACAGAAAGCATTCGCAGATGACAAATGTGGTTCAAATGACAAGATTTGTCTCTAAAGTGTATAAAACACTGTGGGAAAAAATATCAGTTACTCCTTTTCCCACTGTGTTTTCAAAAGCTGTCTTCATCAAGGTCGTCAAAAGTCAGGATTGTGTGGTCAAGGGTTAAATTGTCCCAAAGGTCATAACATTTAACCCTTTACCACACAAGCATGAGTTTTAATGACCTGAAGAAGGAAGACTTTTGAAAAGATTGTCGAAAAAAAGAAACAATGCTGATTACCAGCATTTTCAGCTTTTTTGCACAATGTTTTCTACCCTTTCAGAGATATTTTTTACCATTTTAGCAAATTGCATTTGTTGTCTGCAAATGCTATGGATTTGGAAAGGTCCAAAATTTTGTTTTTTGGTAAAAAGAAGAAAATGCGTTTTTAGGAGGAAAATTACAGATATTCTTCTGCTCCCCTAGAACAAAATAATCTATAGTTTTTGGAATTATATATGTAAAGTGGTCATTTATGAACCTTTTCTCTTTCCAAATTATGCCCTGTAGTGATTGCAGTGTGTGGTATGATCTTCAGTGTACACTGTTCATTAACCCTTTACCAAACAATTACAGGTTTTAACGACCTTATGGAAGAAGCCTTTTGAAAACATTGTGGGAAAAGGAGAAAATGCTGGTTACCAGCATTTTCTCCTCTTTCCACAATGTTTTCTACCTTTACAAAGACAATTTCAATTATCTGAAACAATTTTAATGTGTCATCTGCACATGCTTTCAATTTGAACCAGACTATAATTTTGTTGTTGGTACAGAGTTAATTTGTAATTCTCTACCAAACAATCATGATTTTTTAACAAAAAAATGGAGAAAATGCTGATAACCAGCTTAAAATTTTTCTCTTTTTCCCTTACAATGTTTTCTCCCCCTTTCAAAAGACAAATTGCATCATTACAGTAAAATTTAATTTGTCGTTTGCAATGCTTTCAATATGGACAAGTCCAAAATTCTGTCACATAGTTAAGGTTTCTTGAAATTCCCTATCTAGGCCCGTTACATGCTGATAATCATTATTGAACTGCACAGATTATCTCTATACCAAAAGACAAAAATGTAGACTCCTCGAAATTGAAAGCATTTGCAGATGACAATTTAAAATGTGACTCAAGTGACGGAGATTGTCTTTTATAGGGTAGAAAACATTTTGAGAAAAGGAGAAAATGCTGGTTACCAGCATTTGCTTCCTTTTCCCACATTGTTTTCAAAAGGCTTTTTTTCCCTAGGGTCATTTAAAGTCAGGATTTTGTGGTAAAGGGTTAACCATTTCTGCTCATGTTATTGTTAGACATGCCTCAATTTTGCTTGAAGGAGGAATATTAGTCAAATGCTCGGCAGATCTCTTGCCCATACACTTACTCACAGTTGAATCCACTTGCATGTGGAAAATTCTGCCATGTTAACTTTTTACCACATGACAAAATTTTAGACTTGTCCATAATGCATTTGCAGACGACAATTTGAACATGGCTCAGAAGATGAAGTTCATCTTTCATGGAATAGAAAACATTGTGGGAAAATGAGAAAATGCTGGTTACCAGCATCTTCTCATTTTTTTCCATGATGTTTTCAAAAACCCTTTTCCTCCATGTGGATAAAACTTGATTGTGCAGTAATGGGTTAAATATTTATTTGTCAGAATGCCAAGGGAACACCAGAATCCAAGATTTTGTAAATGGTTTGCAGTAGTGCCTGAGCCTCCCCCCCCCCCCCCCACCCCTACATGATCAAAATATACCACATGAAGAAAATCTACTTTCTCTTTACATGATGTGGAGGAAGTTTATGCATACAAATTGGTACAGTTTTACAGCTAAGGCAGTTCATTTTGTTATATATGCAGCAGACAATATTCACATGCTGTAACTCTGTTTGCAATCACGATTTTTCATGAGCCGAAACTTTTTCTTTCCAAGATGGCGCCACATTGATAGGAAATCTCTCGTAAAGTTTTCTTCATTCCATCATCCTATTCTGCAGTCATTGTGTTCTTTTGACAACAAAACATGCATGGGGTGAAGACACAAAGCACGTTGCATGCAATTTTCACCAAATCGGTAAAGAAAGAAGAACATCAAAACATACAGTCAAATTCCGTAAATGAAGATTTTTCGTTGAAAGGGAAGTAACCCATCAATGGTTGAATAAAAGTTGCGAATGCAAAAAGCTACGAAATGAAAATTTTTGCACGCTTTATTTGTTGATATTGCAACCATTTTAAGACTTTTAAAACAAGCATGTCCTAGAATAAGTTAATCAAAAAAGTAAAATCCTGAATGCACATCGAATCCTCCTTTTAACATTTGTCCCCAGCTTATAGTACACGCAGACATAACCTTAACACTGACAAAACCATGATACATGATGTTACCTGTAATGAACATTTTCAAGTGTTACTCCTTGCCCCGATTAAATGTTGATGCACATCATGAGCAATATCAATTTATCACGTTCTTTTTCACTTATACTTCTTCATCTGTCCATAGTTTATATATGTATGTTGTTCAATCATGTGTTTTTTATCGTGTTTTCATCTTATATGTAAATCTATTTTTTTTCTTTTGTCTCAAAGTTTTTTAAGACCGTCAACTTCAGGAGGCATCAAAATACAGTTGCACAGGAGGAAAGCATTACCCAATTCACCAAATGATCATTTTTTTTTTTTTATGACCCTATTGAAGAAAGCTTTTCAAAACATTATGGAAAAAGGAGGAAATGCTGGTAACAAGCATTTTGTCCATTCTCACAAAGTTTTTTCTCCTTTCCAAGACTAATCTTGTCATTTGAGGCACACAAAATTTGTCTTCTGCAAATGCTTTTAATTGGAATAAGTGTAGAAATTTGTCGTCTGCTAAAGTGGTAAGTGGGCAGACTACAAATTGTGTAGAAGCTTAAGATAAACATCAATGTGCAGTGGGTGCATAATGAAAAGCTTGTATTTGTGATCCTTTACAATGAAAACAATTTTAGCGCCATTTACTTTTAAACAATTTTACACCTACCACCATTCAAAGCATTTGCAGACAACAAAATGAGGCTCAAATGAGAAGAATTGTCTTTGAACAGGTAGAAAAAAAATGGAAAAAAGGCTGGCTATCATTTTCTGTGTTTCCCACAATACTTTTAAAAGCTGTCCTCCCTCAAGGTTGTGAAAAAGATAGGATTGTGGAGTAAAGAGTTATGATATATTTTGCACATGTAAAAGTGAACCCTTTACCAAAAATTCCTACTTTCAACAACCCTGAGAAAGTAGACATTTGAAAAGACTGTGGGAAAAGAAGAAAATGCTGCTAACCTGCATTTTCTCCTTTTCTCAGATTGTTTTCTACTCCTCCAAAGACTATTTACCTTATTTGAGCAATATTTTATTTGTCAATTGCAAAGGTTATCAATTTGGATGAATCTTAAATTTTGTTTCGTGTTTAACAAAACAAGTAAAACAACAAGTTAACTCTTTACCACACAATCCCGAGTTTTAACGAACCTGAAGAAGAAGGCCTTTTGAAAACATTGTGGGAAAAGGAGAAAATGCTGGTAACCAACATTTTCTCCTTTTCCCGCAATGTTTTCTACTCTTTCTAAGATAATTTTCTCCATTTGAGCCACATCAAAATTGTCGTCTGCAACTGCTTTGAATGTGAGCCAGTCTAACATTTAGTTGTTTGGTAAAGGGTTAAATGAAGTAGAGGCTTTCTGAGTGGTTGACCTTTGTAAACCCTTTTCCTAGCAACAGAAATGTAGACTCTTCCAAATTGAAAGCATCTGCAGATCTCAAATTTGAAAGTGATACAAATGAGCCAAAGGTTTTTGACAGGGTAGAGAACATTGTTGGAAAAGGAGAAAATGCTGAAAAGCAGTATCAGCTTCTTTTCACATAAGATTTGCAAAAGCCTTCTTCCTCAGGGTCATTAAAATTCGAAAAATTCTGGTAAAGGATTGAGTAATCCTATGGTTTTACAACCCTGACGTAAAATGCCTTTAAGTCTGTACCAAATGACAAAATTCTAAACTCTGCCAACCGAAAGGCTTTGCAGACGATAAATTAACCCTTAACCACACATTCCCAAGTTTTAATGACCCTGAAAAAGAGGCCTTCTGAAAACATTGTGGGAAAAGGAGATAATGCTGGTTACCAGCATTTTCTCCTTTTCCCCACAATGTTTTCTCCATATCAAAGACAAGTTCTGTTATTTGAGCCAGACTTACTTGTCATCTGCAAATGCTCTCAATTTGGAGAAGGCTACATTGTTGTCGTGTGGTAAAGTGCTTCTCAATAGTAAAAGCCCAAACATTGCGGTTTCAAAGTTGATTTTGATGGAAAGAAATACCATTATCAGACAGTGTAGATCAAAGATCAGACTGCACATTTTGTGCAGTCTGACCTTATCTACACTTTCTGCAAAAGCGGCCCAAGTTGTGCTTAACAGCATATGGGTTAAGTGTGGCTCAAATGGTTGATTTCTTCTTTGAAAGGGTAGAAAACACTGTGTCTGCAACACGTCAAAATTTTAGACCTGTGCACATCCAAAGTATTTTCAGATGACAGATCAAATGTGGCTTGTATGATGGGACTGGATAGAGAAAACATTGTGGGAAAAGGAGAAAACACTGGTTACTATTATTTTCTTGCTTTCCCACTATGTTTTCAAAAGGCCTCTTTCTCAGGGTCAGTAAGTTTCAGGATTGTGTGGTAAAAGGTCATGTCACGTTAGAAAACCATTGTGGAAAAAAAAAGTAGTCTGCATCGTGCTCATAACCTCTGGTCAAACTTTGACCAACCACTACCTTTTGTAAGGGATCATTGTGGGAAAAGGAGAAAATGTTGTTAGTCAGCATTTTCTTCCTTTCCCACACTGTTTTCAGCCATTTCTAGGACAAACAATGCTATCAATATGGACCAGTCTGAAACTCGTCATCTGGTAAATAGTTTAATTAATACATTTTGTCATATTGGTTTCATCCCTAGTTTATGGCCAAATAGGAAACATATACACGTGAGCCATGCTTTGTGAAAAGGGGATATAGTGCATCTGCAAGCCGACCTGGGTTGAAACATTTTGCATTCTGTCAATTTTCTGCATGCCAAAGGACCAGTATACTTCATGATTCAGTCAGTTCTTATAAAAAATGGATTTAAGGGATCCAATCATGTTAAGAATTGCATGGTATAATGCATCACAGAGATGCATTTACCCCCTTTTGCCAGAGCATGGCTCATTTTTATTTGTTAGTGCCATACCTTGCAAAAATGTTGATAGTATCTTTTTGTGCATTGCAGGGAGAATATGTGAGATTGTGGGTTCCAGAGTTAAGTGGTATAAAGGATGGATCAGTTCATACAGTGTGGACGCTTTCTCAATCATCGTTGTCTAAGGCCGAGATCTCCCTCGGAGAAACTTACCCAAACCCAATAGTCATAGCACCTGAATGGAGTCGTCATGCGGGTAAAGCGGTTAGTAGACTGTCAGCTCATATCCATGTGAAAAAAGATTTTTGACATCTGTACAGTGTTATACAGAAAATCATGTTGCATTAACTAGGGCTTGTATTGGCTTTGAGCTGCATGGGAAAATTTGAATATCCTGCAAGATTAAAGTATGAGCAAGATGTCAAAATTTTTCACACAGCAAAAACAAAAACAAGTGCCTACAAATTTGATTGATAAAATGACTGCAATTTTGACAATTTTATTTGCAAATGGTGAGCAATTTAAAGAAATTAATGTACTGGTTAAGTTAAAGTTGGGTGTAATGAATTTATTCTAACATATTTTACTAAACAAACTGGCAACCCAGCTGAAAGTAGTCCTCGTGCAAGTTACATTATTATACCATATTTTAGCCCATACTTGACACTGTCAGATACAGATGAGCCATACACTGTGAAAAGGGAATGTAGGACGTTTTGGCCACGGACGTTTTGGCCAGGACGTTTTGGCCACGGACGTTTTGGCCACATATAGTGAAAAAATGGACGTTTTGGCCAAAATAATTTTATATGTACTTTTTATGTAAAATAAAGCTAAAAAAATTTTTTTTTTTATTTGATCAATTGTTTAGACTTTTGTTGAACTTTTGTTGAAATTTGGTAATAAATTTTAGAGTTTTACATTTTTATTTATTCCTTTGAAGTAAAGGAAAACATCAACAATTTAATGTTTTTAAATTATCTTCAATTTTCAAGTTTTGTCTTTTGATTGACAAACAGTTTGATTGACTAATTGCTTATTAATGATACTTTCTTGCATTTAATGTTTTCTCTTTTTCTTCCAATGTTTTCCATCATATAAGAAAACATCAATTTCCTTGATCAATACTTTTGATTATCCTCTTCAGAAGCTCCCAATATGGAAGGATTAACTGTATTATGAAATCATTGTAAGAAAAAAAGAAATTGCTCAGAATGAGGATTTCTCTTTTTCCTCCAATGTTTTCCATCATATAAGAAAACATCAAATTCCTTGATCAATACTTTTGATTGTCCTCTTCAGAAGCTCCCAATATGGAAGGATTAACTGTATTATGAAATCATTGTAAGAAAAAAAGAAATTGCTCAGAATGAGGATTTCTCTTTTTCTTCCAATGTTTTCCATCATATAAGAAAACATCAAATTCCTTGATCAATACTTTTGATTGTCCTCTTCAGAAGCTCCCAATATGGAAGGATTAACTGTATTATGAAATCATTGTAAGAAAAAAAGAAATTGCTCAGAATGAGGATTTCTCTTTTTCCTCCAATGTTTTCTATCATATAAGAAAAAGAATTAAACACTTCATTTGAAATTAAACATCTTTATTTTAAAGCTTAAAATTGTGTCTGAGTTGTAAAATAAATTTAGGTTCGTGTTTTATTTCTTTTGTCTCATTTTATATTTTTATAATGTACTACCAAACCTTCTACACAATTGTCCATGGCCATCAGTATATAAGTACTTATTAAAGATTGAAAAGACACAGATACAAAGTCTTGAAACCATCTGTTATAATAAAAAATTGCAATAAAGGTCTAAAATGTTGATCAAATAAGTAAATTAAATATGTTTGTAGCTTTAATATCTATAATAAGTACATATATAATAGATTTGGCCAAAACGTCCGTTTTTTCAATATAGGTGGCCAAAACGTCCGTGGCCAAAACGTCCTGGCCAAAACGTCCTGGCCAAAACGTCCGTGGCCAAAACGTCCGTCCTCCGTGAAAAGGGGGCTTAATGCATCTGCGAAAAGTATTGACCAATGCAGGCTGACCTGGTCCGAAACTTTGCACCGTTGGTCAATTTTCTGTATGTCCAAGGACCTTTCTACCTCATGATTAAGTTGGTTGTTGAAAAAAAAAAAAGGCTATTATGGATCCATAGTTATGCGATGCTTGATAGGTATAATGCATTGGGAGGATGCATTAAGTCCTTTCGCCAGAGTGTGGCTAAGATTTTTTTCTTTCTTGACTGATTTTATCAATGAGCGATGGATGTATTTGAGCTGGAAAATATGAACTCTACCAAACGACAAAATTTTGGACTGGACCCAATTGAAAGCATCTGCAGATGACAAATGTGACTGAAAAATTGAAATCCGTTTTGGGAAGGGTAGAAAACATTGTGGGAAAAGGAAAAAATGCTGGTTACCAGCATTTTCTCCTTTTCCCACAATGTTTTCAAAAGGCTTCTTTCTCAGGGTTTTTAAATTTCGGGATTGTGTGGTAAAGGGTTAAGGCGTAATTAGAGCATACATCTTTTATTAGCTCACCCGAGCATAAATTCATCAAAAGCGTTATAATTCATTATACCCAAACTTCTCATCAGTGATAATTGAGCTATGCTCTTGCAAAAGGGGGTTTTACCTTTTATGAAACAACAAAACTTTGCTCTTCTCCAAATTGAAAGCCTTTACAGACAACAAATTCAATAAAACTAAAATCATCACACCGTGTCTTTCAAAGGGTAGAAAACATTGTTGGAAAAAAGGAGAAAATGCTGGTAACCAGCATTTTCTCCTTCTCCCTCAATGTTTTTCAAAAGCCTTCTTCCTCAGGGTTGCTAAAAGTTGGGACTGTGTGGTAAAGGAATAACGTATTTCCATGATGCATTTTACCAATTAAGTCATCACAAAAATCTATAAAATCCATTTTGTATAACAACCGACGTAATTGTGAGGTACGCTGGTCCTTTGACATGCAGAAAATCGACCAATATCAAAAAAGTTGACCCAGGTCAGCCTGCGTGGACTGTGCAGGCTTACCTTGGTCGATATGTGTTGAAGACACATTGAACCCCCTTTCCACAGAGCATGGTACAATAATGTTGCCTTTACTTAAACTGGGAACAGCCAAGGGCCAGATTACATGAAAAAACTTAAGTTTCTTATTTCAATCATTTGCCAACTTAAGTTGGACACGTTTCAGATGCATTTTATTAACATTAACAGACTTATGTAACATTCTCAAGTCTTGTGCTGACAATGTTTCAGACTCAACTCAGCAGTATTGACTCAAGTCCATTTATTTTGCCTAGTTGGGTCAGAAAAGTAGTGTCAACTCAGGATTTGAGAATGTTTCCACAGTCTGTTGATGTCAATTGAATGTGTCTCAATTAACAAACTCAACTTAAGTCAGAACCTGTGACCATTAGTTGAGTTGAGTAAAGTAAGATACATAAGTTTTTTCGTGAAACCGCAGGCTGACATGGCCGAAACTTTTCACTATTGATCAATTTTCTGTATGTCCAAGGACCAGTCTACCGTATGACACAGTCGGTTGTTAGACATGATGAATTTTGTGGATCTCTAACTATGCGATGTCTAGCTTGGTATGATGCATCATGGAGATGCCCCCTTTTGCCAGAGAATGGCTCATTTGTAGGAGGCAAGTTGAATATGGCTCAAATGATGGCATTTGACTTTGAAAAGTTAGAAACTTGTATGTTTTTGAAAGCATGCAACCCCAGGGTCATGAAAACATGGAACTGTTTGGTGCACTGTTGATTTATGTACTGTTTGAGATCAGCGAGATTCACCTTCAACCCTGTACCAAACAATCCCATGTCTTAATGACCCTATGAAAAGAGACTCTTGAAAACATTGTGGGAAAAGGAGAAAATGCTGGTGACCAGCATTTTCTCTTTTTTACTGCATGGTTTTCAGCCCTATCAAGGACATATTTCTTAATTTGAGCCAAGTTTAATTCCTGGTCTGCATATGCTTTAAATTAGATTTTGTGTTTTAGTCAAGAGTTAATGAGCAACAAGTGTAGTTTCAAAGCTGTAATATCCTTTGAGGAAACAGTGAACATGTTGACAAATGAAACGAAATGAATATTTATCAGTAGGTCTTGTACTTTGATTCCAGAAAGGAGGAGCTTGGGGTGGAGCCAGAGGTGGAAGGGGTGGTGGTGGTGGTGGTGGGAGAGACAGAAAAACTTCTGCTGGACAGAAAAGAGGGATAGACTTCTACTTCAAAAATTCATAATTTCAGTTTCTGCTGTGATATATTGCTACCCAAAGCCTTTGACTCAGAAACATTTAAGAAGTTTTAGAGTTGAATACCTTGGGTGCAAGAGAAAAAAAAAAAAACATGTGGAAATAGTAGGAATGCAGCTGTCAGGGAAACATCCTCAAATGTATAAATCATATTAGTAACTTGTCTACCAGCCATTGCCATTTCAAAATATTTCAATTTTAAATATTTCAAAGATCTGACTCAGCATGTTGAATTGTTCATCACCATGTAATTTAACAGCATTGATTGATTGTACTATGTTTAATGCCGTTTTCAACATTATTCCAGTTAGGTCACGGCAGCCAGTGCACCTATCCATGCTTTCCGAAGTTTCTTTTACTATTAATACGCACAATATTCTTTCCAAGCCACTGGCTGCTTTACCAAAATACCATTATCGACACAATGGTAAGTGGTGAGAGAAGAATGAGTGAATGTCTTTTACCAACATTGTTCAAATTATTGCCATGGAGTCGAATATTGGTCCCACCAGAGGAGTTGGGGTGTCACAGATTGTTCTTTAGTGAGTGATTAACTCTTAGCCACACGACAGAAATGTAGACTCATCCAAATTGAAAGCATCTGCAGACAAATGTCTCCCAAAATATGGAATATGTCTTGGATAGGGTAGATAACATTGTGGAAAAAGGAGAAAATGCTGGTTACCAATATTTTCTCCATTTCCCACAATGTTTTGAAAAGGCTTCTTTCTCCTGATCGTTAAAACTTGGGATTGTGTGCCGTAAAGGAATAAGGACCTGTCGTGCCTTCTTGTTGGATATCTTGTAAAAATACTCTTTGTCAGAATTCATTGAAATTTGGTATGAAGGACACTGGATTAGGCATTGTATTCATTAAAATTATCTTTGTAACAAGGGATAAAGATGACTTTTTTTTATGGCCTGAGCTTATTTTTGCTTTGAAATTTTATGGCAATTTCTGACAGTTTGATGACTGTCGATGCCAATCACATGTATTGCACATGCATTGTCATAGGCAATACAGGGACATCGTAGCTCTCTTGTTTACCATTTGTAATTTTTGGATTTAAATCTTTACCAATCCTGTTTTATGACCCAGAGATAGAAGGCTTTTGAAAACACTGGAGAAAAGCAGAAAATATACGTAATTAGAAAGCATTGTCCCCTTTACCAAATGACAATGTTTTGGACTTGTCCAAATTCAAAGTACTTGCTTAACGCAAATATACAGTATGTTAGCATATCTAATGGAATTTGTGAGCAAAAGGGCAGAAAAAATTGTTGGAAAAGGAGAAAATGTTGGTTATCAGCATTTTTCTCCTTTACCCTCAATGTTTCCAAAAGTCTTCCCTCTCAGTTTCGTTAAAATATGAGATTGCTTGGTAAAGGGTTAAAATACATAACCTGACATATTTTGACCATATTATCTGTGGAGTTAGGCAAGATAGTCCTCTGGTTTAGCAGTTAGTCAGTTGGATTTGTAATCAGGAAATCATGTCTTCCTTGATTTCAGCTTGCAGCAATTGTCATGTTAGAGTCTCCTTAGACAATGCACTGCAGCGTCCCAGCCTAGTGTTTGTGAAACCAGTTTCAGTTATATCTCTGCTGCCATTACACCAAAGCATGCTTCTGTTGTTTCTTTTGCCAGGACTTCACACAATATTCTTCCCAAACCACTGGCTGCTTTCCAGAATAATCATCAACGAAAAGATGATCCTTGGTGTGAGAGGAATGAACCTTGTGGAAATGACTCGTCAATCCTCTTAACTCTTTACCACACAATCCAGACTTTTAACGACCTTGAAGGAGAAAGCTTTTGAAAACATTGTGGGAATAGGAGAAATGCTAGTAACCAGCATTTTCTCCTTTTCCCACATTGTTTTCTACCCTTCCTGAAACAAATTTCAATGTTTTAGTAACATTTATTTTGTAGTCTACCAATGCTTTCAATTTTGACTTGTCTAAAATTTTGTTGTTTGGTAAAGAGTTAAAGATATTGGCTGAGCTGGGGATTCAAACCATTGACCCCCCCCTAGTTTTAAGTCCTGTATGCTGCCAACTGCATCACTGGGTTGAATAAGTTGACTTGCAGTAATATGATTTAGCAAATTTAGGACTGGTCCAAATTGAATGAGTTTGCAGACGACAATTTTAAATTTTATGAAAATGGCAGAAAGTTCTAAAAAAGGGTAGAAAACACTATGGGAAAAGGAGAAATTGCTCATTACGAGCAATTTCTCCTTTTCCCACAGTGTTTTCAAAAGACTTGTACTGCAGACACATGAAAACCAGGGCTTGTTTGGGAAAGGGTTAAATACTGTTGAAAGCATCATCAAACTTCATTCAAACAAATCAGATTCATAATGCAATAACTATTATTAGATGGAAACATGATAAAATTTTGCATCAACATTCAGTTTATTCCTTTATGAAAACAGTCCAGTGTTCCTTAAAGACCCTGAGGTGGAAAGCTGTGAAAAAAAAAATGTTTTATGAAAAGTAGAAATGCTGGTTACCAGCATTTTCTCCTTTTCCAATATTATTTTCAAAAGGCATCTTTCTCTTGGTAGTTGAAACTCGAGATTATGTGGTAAGGGGTTGAAAAGAGCACTTTAAACTTAGGTTGTCGTTGATAATCTTGCAACTCATTACTTGTATTTCTTGAAGCAAATTTGCTGCAGCTTTTTTTTTTTTTTTTTTTTAGAAGAAAAGAAATGAGAATATGAATGATATCCATTTTTGGTTAATTGAATTTGATCATTTGTTCTGACAATGAATTCACTTTTCAATTTCTATCACTGTAACAGCTTATACTACTGGGAATCTTTTAACCCTTTACCACACAATCCTGAGTTTTAATGACCCTGAGGAAAAAGCTTTTTGAAAAACTTGTGGAAAAGGAGAAAATGCTGGTAATCAGCATTTTCTCCTTTTTCCACAAGGTTTTCTACTCTTTCAAAAACAAATTACATGAGTTACATTTGTCATCTGCAAAAGCTTTTGGTTAGACTAAACGAAGTAAAGGATTGTTGGGTTTATCCATGCAAAATGTTCACACACACAAACACATTTAACATTTTTAGCAGGTTAAGGGTTAAACATAAACTGGATTGTAGTTAACCAATAGCACACAAAGACTTGAGAACAGGACTGGAGGTCGCTGGTTTAATTCCCAACTCGGCAAATTTCTTTCCAAGGACTGATGATAGTCATTGCGACAGGATTCATTTCTCTCTCACATTTCGATGATGGTTCTGTGGGAAAGCAGCCAGTGGCTTGGAAAGAATATTGTGCTGGGTACTGGTAAAAGAAACTCCAGGAAAGCATGGATATGTGCACTGGCCATTGCTACATAACTGAAATAATGTTGAAAACAGGATGAAACACCATACAAACAATCAATCAATCAAATTCGCTAGTCTGTCAGTACTTTCATTTTGGTGCCTAATGCAGCTTCAACATCATTTCAGTCATTTCAGTTCATCTATCCATATTTGCTGAAGTTTGTATTACCAGTTCTTGGCACATCATTCTTTTTTTCACAGTGATGGGCAACTGGTACCTAAATTTTCAAATTCTACGTGTAATGATGCCTTGACCACCTCAAACTGAAGTAATTTGACCAAACATAAAACTCAACAAAAGCATTACATGCTGGTGCCAATGCTTGGATGCAGTTTCTTGATTATCAGAGAAAATTCAAGATAAAAAAAAAAACAGCATGATTGTGTCAAAAATACTTTAATGGTTACCTGCCCTTGTTGTATGGGTTTAAGGAAATTGTCCAAGTTTGAAGTAAATATCTTCAGTAATGACAGATATTTTAAAATGTCAATTTTTTTAAAATTTGTTACAGTTTGTGCACAACAATGACAACGACAAGGCTATGACAACACCTCAATGTTTTCTTCAGAAACAATCAAGCTAAAAAGAAAAATCAAAAATAGACAATGTATGAATGTCATCAAAGTATGAAAAGAGCTCCTTGAAAAATAATTTGTCATTTGATAAAGAAAATGCATGGCAGTATATATACACAATACATGTACATCTATTTACAAGTTACACATGAGAGGGACAGGAAGACCATCAGAGCTATTCCTCATTCAACACCGAATTTCATAGGCAAATATTTATTTAGACAGCATCTTCAAAAAATGCGCCACCATTTGACCAAGCAGAGTAATATGCAATACATATATGGCATGCAACACACGAAAAGGGGCCTTCAGACATATGTGTAAAAGTCTGAAGGTCTCATTTCGCATGTTGTGGGCCATATTATAATCTTCCTTGTGCTTTTATTTACTTTTAGTTTGCCAAAGACCAAAGGCAAGATGCCAAATTTCCTTATGCAGCCAGAAGCAAATACTAGCACCAGGAAAGTTACTACAACAAGCTAGTAATTTTCCTTAAACCATTTATCACACAATCCCAAGTTTTACAACCCTTAGGGAGAAGCCTTTTGAAAACATTGTAGGAAAAGGAGAAAATGTTGGAGACCAGCAGCATTTTCTCCTTTTCCTACAATGTTTTCTACCCTTTGAATGACAAATTTCATGTTTTAAATGACATTTAATTTATCGCCTGCAAATACTTTCAGTTTGGTAGAGTCTAAAATTTTGTCATTTAGTAAAGAGCTAATTATATATCTACAAATTTCAACAACGAAAAACAATAAAAAAAATTAAAACAAACATAAGTTCAGTGGGTTATAATTTTGTATGATATATGATTGGCGAATGAATCCCTTAGCATAAATTTTTGACGTATCAAGTTTTGGGGGAATATTATAGCATAACATTTTAAACAATCAAATCGCAAACCAATCTGACTGTATTCCGCACATCATCACGATAGATTTGGAACAGTATTTGACATTGTAGATATACTGATTTTTTTGTCATCTGATTCTATCTGTGTGCCATGTGTGTATAAGAAAATTTATAGGTAGGTAATAACCAGGAAGTTTGTCCACTGAAGTCCCCACTGACTCTTTACCACACAGCACTGTTCCAAATTGAAAGCCTATGTAGACAGCAAATTAAGTGTTTCTGAAATGGAAGTTTTTGTATATAAAACGGTAGTACATAATGTGGAGAAAATGCTGGTTTCCAGCATTTCCTCCATTTTCCACCGTGCTTTCAAAAGCCCTTTCCATCAGGGTTGTTTAACTCTTTATCACACAATCCCGACTTTTAACGACCCTGGTGAAAAAGCCTTTTGAAAGCATTGTTGGAAATGGAGAAAATGCTGGTAACCAGCATTTTCCCCATTTCCCACAATGTTTTCTACCACACCCAAATCAAATTTCAATTTTTGAGCCACATGTAATTTGTCGTCTGCAAATGCTTTTAATTTGGATCAATCTAAAATTTTGTCATTTGGTGAAGAGTTAACCTTGGGATAGTGTGGTAAAGAGTAAACAAGCCAAAGAAGATGGACAAAGGTAAGTGAGCCATTAAAAGAGAGAGGGCCATTCCACATTAACACAGTACCACACAACAAAAATCTAGACTTGTCCAAGTTGATAAAATTTGCAGACGACAACTTTGATGTTGCTTAAATGATGTTGTATGTCTTTGAGGGTAGAAATTGTAGGAAAAGGAGAAAATGCTGTTTACCAGCATTTTCTCCGTTTTTCACAATGCTTTCTAAAGCCCTTTTCGTCAGTGCTGTTAAAACTTGTCATTGTGTGATGAAGGTTAAACACATAATTCCAATTTTACAGAACCATGCAGTGTTTATTCTAGACAGGGGCAATTGTGAGATTCATATCGAAGTCTTCTAGATTGCACCAATATTGCTAAGTAATTATGCATGACAAAGCACACACATCATTAAAGGAAAGAACAATAGTGAGAGAGGAAATGAGGAAAAAAGATAACATTTTTAAAGTCGAAGCAAAATGTACACAATTTTTATGGACCGATTACAATGATACTTAAAACAAGGACGGAGGTAACATAATGACACTTCCAGAAAACCAGATTATCTCCGAGATGTTCTATTTATAGATCATTCGCCTACAAATTTGGCAAAAAAAAAAAGGGGGGGGGGGGGGGGGGGCTGAGAGAAAGATTTCTTTCCATAATCCAGGTTATCGGACTGAAATTGTAGCCTCTAATGTGTACACAGGATTTTCCTTAGTGACCTACTTTTTGACCAGACATGACTCATTTTTGACCTGGTTTAAGACAAAATCAAGGAAAACTGTCTGACCAAGTTTAATGAGTACTTGACTGAAAATATGGCCTGACGTGTGCACTCTCTGTTTTTCAAAGAATTGGCCCTAGTGACCTACTTTATGACCTGACATTACCCACTTTCAAACTCAGACGTCTAAGATATTATCAAGACAAAAATTCTGACCATCTTTCATAAACATTGGACTAAAACTGCCTCCTAGAGAGTGCACAAGATTTTCTCAGATCTGTCCAAAAGACTATTAGACTCAATGTGACCCATTTTTAGCTCACCTGAGCACAAAGTGCTCAAGGTGAGCTTTTGTAATCGTGCTGTGTCTGGCGTCTGGTCGTCAACATTAACCTTGTGTGCACTCTAGAGGCCACATTTTCTACAGATCCCCATGAAACTTGGTCTGAATGTTTGTCTTAATACAATCTTGGACAATTTTGAAATTGAGTCACATGGGTCAAAAAGTAGGTCACGGGGCCAGATCTTTGAAAAACCTTGTGTGCACTCTAGAGGCTACGTTTTCTGTCTTATACTCATGAAACTTGGTCAGAATATTTGTCTGGATAAAATCTCGGACAAGTTCGAAATTGAGTCACGTTGAATCAAAGAGTAGGTCACCGGGCCAAAGGCCACATTTTCTCATATTACTCACAAAATTTGGTCAAAATGATTGTCTGGATAAAATCTTGGACAAGTTAGTGATTTGGTCATGTCAGGTCAAAAAGAGGCCACTTTTTCAGCCTGATACTCATGAAACTTGGTCAGAATGTTTGTCTGGATAACATCTTGGACACATATGAAATTGGGTAACTTTGGGTCAAAAAGTAAGTCACAGGGCCAAATCTTAGAAAAAACTTGTGTGCACTCTAGAGAGGCAACATTTCGAGCCTGATATTCATGAAACTTGGTCAGAATGTTTATCTGGATATAATCTTGGGCAAGTTTGAAATTGGGTCATGTTGGGTCAAAAAGTAGGTCACTTGGCCAAATCTTAGAAAAACCTTGTGTGCACTCTAAACGCCACATTTTCAGCCTATTACTCACTAAATTTGATCAAAATGATTGTCTGGATAAAATCTTGGACAAGTTAGTGATTTGGTCACGTCAGGTCAAAAAGTAGGTCACTGGGCCAAATCTTAGAAAAACATCGTGTGTACTCTAGGCCACATTTTCTGCCATATACTCATGAAAACTGGTCAGAATGTTTGTCTGGATGAAATCTCAGAAAAGAATGATATCGAGTCATGTCAGGTCAAAAAGTAGGTCACAGGGCCAAATCTTAGAAAAACCTGATGTGGTTCTAGAGGCCACATTTTGAGCCAGATTCAAAATTCAAAAACAGGCTAAATCAGTCAAGAGTAGATCATTTACACTCATGCATTTTACATCATCACGAACAGGATCCTTTTCAGCCTTATCAATCCTAGATGACTTTACTTGAGTCAGCGCTTTAGGGCCAACTGCCCTCTTGTGATATTTCTTAGATATCATTGACACAAACATCCTGACAAAGGTTCATCAGTACTGGATTGTCCTAGTGACCTTCTTTTCCACCAGACATGACCCATTCTTGAACTTTTCCAGGATATCATCAAGACAAACATTCTGACCATTTTTCATGAGAACTGGGCTGAAAATGTGGTTTCCAAAGCATACAAAAGGTTTTTCAAGGATTTGGCACCAGTGACCCACTTTCATAAGTATTGGACAGAAAAATAACTTAACATGGACAGAAAAATAACTTCTAAAATGTATACAAGGTTTTCTAAGATTTGTCTCAGAGAAGCCCACCCGCAGTTAGTGTATCTGACAGGTGACCTGGTGGTGGTGGGTTTGATGACTAGTTGAGGCAAACTTTCTTTTTGGTGATTTTTCACCTCTCTCCCCTGATGCGTGCGAGAAAAGCAGGCAGTGACTTGGAAAGAAAGTTGTGTCAGTACTGGTGTGAGAAAGCCAGGTAACACATGTCTAGGTGCACTGACTGCTGTGATATGACCCAAGCTGTTAAAATGATGTGAAACTCTAATACAAAAAAAAAAAAAAAAAAAAAATCATAGAGACTTTTCTAACCTGATATGGCCTACTTTCAAACTCAGCTAATATATCATCATGTTGAATATTCTAACTTTATAACCATCGGCCACATGTGGCCTCTAAAGTACACAGAAGGCGAAAGCAGACGACATACAATGGATATAGAGCAATCACTAAAAGCTCACCACAAGCAATTTTTGCTTTGGTGAGCTACCAAGATGCAAAACTGTGTAAAAGGTGTTTTGGGAGTACATACCCCCCTTCTTCTGTTACTTGTTTCCTGTTTCATAGTTAACAACTTGCCAAAGTTTTGAGTTACTACCTTTGATAATATGAGAGATATGGGAAAATGTCAAAGTTTTAGCTCCACTACAACACGGTCAACGGGGCTATTACAACACCCCCATGCTTTCTGTGAAAAACAGTTGAGGTGAAAATTTGCATTTTTACAGGCAGCAGTGTGTAGACTTAAAAAGTTTGCTATGCTTCCTCCCAATAATAGTCCTGTTCCAGTTCCGATTCTTCATGATTTTCATCGTCACTTAGTTGTTGGTGCATAAACTCCTGGAATAATTTCTGATGGGGAGTGTCTTCACCAGTATTTGGTGGTGCCTGTAAGTATACCAACTATAGTGATATATGTGTTAACTCTTTACCTGGTGACATTTTACACTTGTCCAAACTAAAAGCATTTGCAGACGAAAAATGTTGCTCAAATGATCAACTTTTTCTTGGAAAGGTTAGAAATCTTTGTAGGAAAAGGTAAAAAACATGCAGGTGACTAGCTTTTCCCCATATTTTCAAAAGCTTTCACAGGATTGTAAAAACTTGGCATTGGTTGATAAACGGTTAAACCTCTCCAAGGCAAAGCCATAATTTGAAAACCCCATGGAAAAAATCTCCAAGAAACAATGTAGAACAAGGTGAAAATGCTGCTTGAACGAGTTGTGACCTGGTTAAAAAACTCATCCATTGAATTATTTTTCAACTGCATCACACCCCATTCTGGTGACGGATTATCAACATCACACACAACCAGTTGATAACATGTTCAAATTTATGAATATGTAAATCTGTTTTACTGAACTTTCTTAACTCCATGCTCATTAATAATATTTCTGTAACTCTTCAGTTGAGGGCTGATACAGTAGGAAACAGTCGTAAAATACAACATAATTTATGTGCATTCAGGCTACAATCCTTGTGTCTGCCAGATATGAATACTGTAGTTGTGAAGGAAAAAATAACTTCTCTTCGTACCATTCTTCCTAATCTTTAGAAAACAATGGATACATTAAGTACTTCAACAAACGGAATTATCACCTTGTTATGTGTGATTTCAAAATCTCTCACTGGAATGAAGTGTGGTGTGCTTCAAAACCTTGTCCATTAGACTTGTTTTTCAACTGCACTGCAGCCCATTCTCGACACAGGTTTTCAATATGATACACAATAAGTTGATTATCCAGTATATCTACAACTTTTTGGGTCCGTATTTACAAACCATTTTATTGCTGTTCAAGTGCAATATTCCTTTACCACATAATCCCAACTTTTAACCACCTGGGAAGGAAGCCTTTTGAAAACATTGAGGGAAAATTTCCCACAATGTTTTCTACCCTTCCCAAACCAAATTTTGATTAATTTCATTCACATTTAATTTGTTGTTTGCAACAGCTTTGAATTCAGACAAGTCTAAAATTTTGTCGTTGGTAAAGGGTTAAATTTTATGACTAACCATCTCGTTGGCTGATATGTTCTTGCTCAGCCAATCAGATGGCTTGTCTTGAAACACTTTAATTCAGACTTCTTTGTGAGTACCGCCTCTAAACAAGGTCCAAATAAAAAAGATGCTCTATTTATTAACCCTTTACCACATAATCCTGACTTTTAGCAACCCAAAAGAACACTTTTGAAAACACTGTGGAGAAAGGAGAAAATGCTGGTAACCAGCATTTCTACCTTTCCATAAACAAATTTCAATTTTTGAGGCACATCCATCTGCAAATGCTTTCAAATTAAACAAGTCAAAAATTTTGTTGTTAGGTAAAGGGTTAGGCAAAGGGTTAGGCAATCTTACCTTTTTGTATTTAGGAGTCACTGATTTTCTTGGCTTTTTATTCAAGTGTAGGCGCCGTTTAAGCATTCCGTGAACATAGCTGTCTACATTCTCCCTGTTTCAAGGGAAAAAAAAGGGGAGGGGGGGTGTACATGAATTCATAAACAAAAATTATGGAGCACTAAATAAACAAAACAGATATCTAAACTCACAAACAGCGAAGACATTCTGGTTAGAATATTTCACTTTTTATCAGGAACAGACAGTGTAAATGGAAAATCAGACTGCATGTTCCAAGTTATCTTATCTTAGTCTACACTGTTCTCAAAAACAACCACAGTTGTGTTCTGTGCTTTAACTCTTTATCAAAGAATCCCGCTTTTCAACAGCCCTGAGAAGGAAAGCTTTTGAAAATATTGTGTGATGTTTTTATCAGACATGATATACATGAACACTTAAACCTGCATTGTTGGTATTCATTAGAATGGTCTTAATGAAACCATTGTGATGAGTAACCACATCATTGGATAAAGTAAAAAAGTAAGGTTTTTTCAAAGTGAATACCACCACTTATCCCTTTACCATACAACAAAATTTTTAGACTTGTCCAAATGCAATGCATTTGCAAACAACAAATTAAACATCATATCAAATGATGCTATATGTCTTTGTATGGGTACAAATAATTGTAGGAAAAGAAGACAAGAGTACCTCATGATGGTGCCAATGCTTGGGTGCAGTTGCTCTTTTATAGAGAATTCTTTATCAAATAAAAGTGGCTGGATTCTGTTAAAAATATTTGGGGGTTCTGGTATGGGTTTGTTCCCTTATTACCCTAAACCAAACAATCCCATGTTTGAACAACCCTGAAGAGGGCTTCTGAAAACATTGAGTGAAAAGGAGAAAATGCTGGTAATTAGCATTTTCTCCTTTTCACACAATGTTTTACATCCTTTGAAAGACTATCCTTTGAATCACCATTTTCAGCCACATGTGAGTTGTCATCTGGTTTCAAATTAAAAGATTAAAGAATTTGCTGTTGGGCAAAGGATTAAAAACGAATCTAAAAACATTTGCAACTATTAAGATTTTAAACTGTAAGGTTACATTTCATCAAGAAGTTAAAATAAATTAAAATAAATTTGCATTATTACCTCTCATTCATCTCTTCGATATTTACATTAGACAGCGGTGTTTTCTTGGCTGACGCAAACTGTGGCATCACTCGACGTCCAACTTCGATATCAGCCTTTGGGGTCTGAAATCTGGACTTCCCTTGTCTCTTACTGGATTCCTCAAAAAAGTTTTCTCCTTCAAGCTCTGTTATTCTGCTTACCTTAAAATAGATCCAGATTGTAATCAGCCCTAACAGTATCTTAGGCAAAAGCATGGCCTTTAGCAGACAGCAGAATGTGCAGTCTGATCTTGGATCTGTACTGTATGTATGTCTAGTCAGGCCTATGAGTAATTTTTTTGAGTTTTTGTGGATTGTGTTTTAAGCCATTGACAGAGGTCAAGGTTTATATACTGTATGTAGCGCAGACAGAGAGTGAGACCCATTTCATAATGTAATCTAGCAGCATTTCTATTCAGTCAAGCTATTACGCCTTTACCAATAGTCAAGAGTGTTAACAATCCCGAGAAAAAAAGGCTTGGAAACCATTGTGGGAAAAGAGCAAAATGCTGGAAATCAGTATTTTCTTCTTTACCCAAAACATTTTCTACCCTTTCAAAAAAAATCTCACAAATTAAAGCATATATCTAATTTGTTGTCTGCAAGTACTTTGAATTTGGACAAGTCCAGAATTTTGTTGTTTAGTAAAGAGTTAAGCCAACACCTATGTGATACTCAAAATGTGCTTGTTTTTCAGACAGATGAGAGCTTAGGTACATTTTAACAGAACAGCTTTCTCTTGGCACCCAACTGAATTCTTTACCAAACAACAAAAATTTTGGCTCATCCAAATTGATAGCTTTTGCAGAAGACAGACATTGTTAAAGTCATGCAATTCATTTGGGATAGAGTAGAAAACACTAATGGAAATGGAGAAAATGCTGGTAACTGGCATTTTCTCCCTTCCCAAAAATGTCTTTAAGGACGTCTTTCTCAGTGTCATAAAATTTCAGGGTTGTTTGGTGAAGGTTTAATACATGGTACTCATTCAATAGAGATGGTCTCCCATGTGAAGAACACTTTTGAAAACACTGTTGGAAAAGGAGGATATGCTCCTGACCGACAAGCATTTTCTTCTTTTTGAACAATGTTTTCTGTCTGTTTGAAGACAACTACTATCATTTGAACCACTTTAAATATGTCATATGCAAATGTTTGCAATTTGCACAAGTCTAAAGTTTTGTCATCTGGTAGAGGATTTTGCATTTTGACCTACAGCCCATTACAGACTAAAGCAACCCATTTCATTCTCATAGGAGCTAATTAAAATGAGCCATGCTCTGTGAAAAGGGGGCTTATTGCATCTGCGAAAAGTATCAACCCAGGTCAGTGCCTGGGCTGAAACTTTTCCCTATTGGTCAATATTCTGTATGTCCAAGAACCAGTCTATCTCGTGATTTAGTTGGTTGTTAGATAAGGGAATTCTATGGATCCCTAATTATGTGATGTCTTGCTTGTACAATACATTACAAAGATGCATTAAGCACCCTTTTCAGAGCATGGCTCAAAATTCAATATTTGTACCTTTCCCTTTCTAGCCTTCCTGAATGGCGTTCCATCAAACAGATTATCTTTGTGGTTCTCACTGTGCTGCTTTAAAATATCATGAAATTGCTGTTTTCTCTTCAATGTACCTTTATTGGCTGTCAGACAAAGTGTTTTAGGCTTTTCTGTCAAAACAAAATAAATGCCTTATATATCCAGAACTTACCATCCTGAAATCAGCACTACTTCTTAACCAATAGTGGCATAAATATGACTTTCAAACCAAAACGATTTGACAACTTCAAAAAAAAACAAGAGCACCGCATGCCGATGCCAATGCTCAGCTGCGGTCGCTTGATTTCCAGTGAAAATTTTGAGTAAAAAAGGGGTATAACTGTGTCAAAAATACTTTGATGGTTACCCGTCTTTGTTGTATAGGTTCCCCTTTTGATAATGAAAAATTTATCGAGGTTTGAAACAAATATTTTCTATAATAACAGAGATATAACAAAATGTCAAAGTTATCGCAACAACGATGCAGACTACACCACCAGGGCTACGACAATACCTCAACACTTTCTTCGAAAACAGCTGAGCTATTAATAATAACAGGAAAATCTTTTGGGACATGCAATTGCTCCTTCTCCCAAAAAGCTTTTTATACTCCTGAAAACTTATATTTTGACTGATCACCTTTGCTCATTTTTTACTGTCTTATAGGCTGTAGCAGGCGTAATAATTACACATGTACCTGAACAGTAGTAGGAAAAAAATGTGGTGATAAATAATTGAGCCATTTCAAATCTACCAGTGCTTTTTACCTTCTTTTCTTCTGATATCTATCTTATGAAAAGACTCCAAAACTTGCTAACTGAAAACTTTGTAGCATCAAGTTGATCGATTTCTGCTTTTGCCATAATTTTTTTCCCAACTGAATAATCATCTCTGACTGTTCTTTGCATTCTAATTCTCAGTGCACATGGTTTTGTTTTCTCTGATTATTTTTAAATCTCATTTAATCCTTTAACACAATCCTGAGTTTTAACGACCCTGATGAAGAAGGCTTTTGAAAACATTGTGGGGAAAGGAGAAAATGCTGGTAACCAGCATTTTCTCCTTTTCCCACATTTTTCTACCATATCAAAGACAGATATCATCATTTCAGGGACATTTGCTTTGTCATCTGCAACTGCCTTGAATTTGGTCCAGTCCACAATTTTGTCATCTGGTAAAGAGTTATGACCATAGCTTGGAAATACAATTTGAAACATGAATTTCTAGAGTACTTTAATCATAATTCAGATTACAACTTTTAGCACATTTGTCACGGCAGCTTTTGAAAATATTGTTGGAAAAGGACTAGTTGCCTGGCAATTGCTACTTTTCTGGCAATGTCTTCCACATCACCAGAAAAAAATCCTTTCCTCCAAATATCCCTTTAGGTCATTTGTACTAGTTAGAGGTGTTTTTAAAATAAAGCTAATACATATATGTATTTATGAGCAGTGCCCTGGCAAAAAGGGCTTTGATGGATCTCCAAGATCCATTATACCAAGTCATCACATAATTATGGATCCATAAAATTCAATTTGTCTAACAACCAACTAAATCAAGTGGTAGACTGGTCCTTTGACATGCAGAAAACTGACCTATAGCAAAATGTTTTGACTCGGGTCAGCCTGACTGTGCAGGCTGACCCAAGTCAGTATGTTTGGTTGAGGCACTGAAACCCCCTTGTCAGACAGCATGATACATATATGTAGACTAAGTTGTAAAATGCAAGTTATTGAAAAAGAGTTGACATCTTACCACTGTTTTTAGACTGTTTCCTTTTCTTTGTGCTCTTCACTTTCTCTGTCCTGTAAAATTCCTGACAGCACTCATCTGCAGTTCTAGATCTCACAAACTCTGCCACTTTATCCCAGTAGTCTTCCTCCATTCCACCGATTCTCTTAAAGGCTCTTTAAATGAAAAATAAATGAGTAGCACTCTGGGAAGAGGGAGTTTAATGCATGTTGTTCGTAATGCAGTATACCAAGCAAGTGTCACATAATATGAATCTATTTTGTCCGATACAAGGCTGAATCGTGAGGTAGAATGGTTCTTTGACATGTTGAAAATTTAAAAAAAAAAAGGAAAAGGTTTCGACACATGTCAGTCTGCACAGACTGCGAAGGCTGTCATGGGTCAATATTTTTTGCAGATGCATTAACCCTTTCCTACACAATGACCCTGGGAAAGAAGCCTTTTGAAAAATTTATGGGAAAAGGAGAAAATGATGGTAACCAGCAATTTCTCCTTTTCCCACAATGTTTACTACCCTATCAAAGAAAAATTGCACCATTTGAGCCACATTAAAATTGTCATGTGTAATTATTGCTTTCAATTTGGACAAGGCTAAAATTTTGTCATCCTGTGAAGGGTCAAACCATCTTTTCACATAGCATGATTGAAATGTACACAGCGTGCTCAACATTCAGTTTTTGACATACTGGATCACATGGGCCGGTACCATTAGTTTGCAAAACCACATGTGGACAATTCTAACTCATAATTCAGTCCACTGTCGTTAAAATGCGAATGAAACTGAGATCTATTTTTGGAAAACTATCATGGAAAAAGAAAATAATGCGGGTTTTAAAAATCTTCTTGACGGTTGTCAGAACTCAGGATAGTGTGGTTGAGGGTTAACTCCATTCTTTTCCCAGAGCACAGTTTATATACATTTGAAAGTCCTGTAAATGTGCAGCACTAATTTTTGGCCCATATCTATAAAACGTAATTACCGATCTATTGGTAAGTATAACTTTTAAGACTAGCCACCTGAGATTGTACATCTCAGCCAATTAGTCGGCTAGTCTGGGAATTTCAAATTCGCCCCTGGACTTTCATGTGAAAAACTAGAACTGCTGTTGCAGTATGTACATGAAATAGGAAAATTATTCACATAGCCTTGTTCATCGTTGCAGTTATGGTCTGATCAAGAAAAACACCCATATTCAAACAGAATAAAGAATCAATTTCAAAATCCAACACTGATACTTCAAAATAATATCTTAGTTACACTTGATGAACATATTTAACTCTTTCCCAAACAACAAATTTTGAGCCACTCCAAATAAAAAACATTCGCAGACAACAAAATAACTGAATCAAAAATTGAAATTTGATTTGGGAAGGGTAGAAAACAATGTATTCAGCTTTCTTTCTCTGGGTCATTAAAAATTGGGATTGTGTGGTAAAGAGTTCAATGAATGAAGAATGCATGCCAGGCATTTAAGTAATCCCTTTACTCAAACAGTCCAATATTTTTACAACCCCAGAGAAGAAGCTATTTGAAAACATTCTGGTAAAAGCTGAAGTTTCCAACTTCCACAGACCAATCCCATCATTTGAGCAACATTAAATTTGTAGTATACCAATTGTTTACTGTATTAATTCTTTACCACACAATGCCGACTTTTAACAACCGAGGAAGAAGCCTTTTGAGAACGTTGTGGGAAAAGGAGAAAATGCTGGTAACCAGCATTTTCTCCTTTTCCCACAATGTTTTCTACCCTATCAGAGAAAAATCTAATCGTTTGAGCCACACTGAAATTGTCGTCTACAAATGCTTTCAATTCTGAATGTTCTAAAAATTTTGTTGTTTGGTACAGGGTTAATACAGCTCTTTATGTCGCTTCAATCCTTTGAAAAGTGAGTGGGAAAGGAGCCATTGCTTATCAACATCTTCCAAGTGCTACCTTCCATAACGTTGAAAAAAATATATCTATTCCTTCAAATCTTTGTCCTTTGTGCAATGTGTTACAATTATAGGCATTTCACAAATCAACAGTACTTTAAGTATTTAACTCTTTACTACACAGCACACAATCCCAATTTTTACAGGTCCTGAAAGAGAAGGCTGTTGAAAATATTGTTGGACAAGGAAAAAATTCTGATAATCAGCATTTTCTCCTTTTCCCACAATATTTTCAACGTTTCAGAAATGAGTCTCATTATCTGAGCCAAATTTAAATTTGCAAATGCTTTTAGTATGAATGAGTCTAAAATTTTGTCTAGTAAAGTGATAATGGAAGCAAAATGTAGAAAAGACTTACAAATTTAATCTGTCTCTTTCAGCTGCTGACCAGTTATCTGTACTTTCATCATCAACAGTCCTATCTAGACTGTTTTGTTCACTTGACTTTCTCTTTCTACTAGCTTGCACTTTATGTGTAGTTTGGCTTGCCTCTCCTTCACTCTTATCACTTTCCAAAATAACTGGTAGTTTACCAGAATTTCCTCTTCGTTTCCTTAAAGACCTATCACAGCTTTCCCTTACAGTCAAATATGGCACCTCTTCTGGGCTTTCTGTCTGTGTACAAGATCTGCGACTAGAAGATCTAGTTCTACGAGGAGATGGTTTAACTTCCTCTACTTGTTCTCCTGTTGTAGACGATACAACACTGACTTGATTTAGTTTGACCGGCCTTTTCCTAGAAGGAACACTCTCTTTTTCAGCACCTGCGAGTGTCTGTCCGTCTGTACAATTACTATCATCGGACACTTCAATAGAGTACAATTCTTTGTCCTGGCTGGAATTTTGTTTTTTCTCCATACAGTTTTTATAACAAGGTGAAACGGAATTTTTTACAGAACTACTTCTGCCTGACAACTTACTTCTCTTCAGAACAATTTTAATCTCTTTCTCCAGGTCTGGATAAGAGTCCTCTTGTTTCTCAGATTGGTTGGACTCAACTGAGGTTTCTAGTTTATCAACATCTGATGTCAAACCCTCACTCTCGGTCTTATTCTGCCCAGCCTGTGCTGCTCTGAAGGTTTTAATATCCATCTTTTTATTATCCAGTCTCCTTTTAGAACTCAGTTTTTTCTTTGCCATACTTTCACCATCAGTCTTGTCCTCCTCAGCCTGTCCTACTTTATGGAATTTAATTTCCATCTTTTCACTTTCCATTCTCTTTTCAGAAGACGGTTTTTCCTTTGACATCTGTTGATATTCAGGTCTTTTTTGTTGTTTGAAAAATGTGTTTCTGAATCTTTTTCCAGAATTCTGTTAACAAAAAAAGGTTTGACCTATTTTATATTCCACCACATATTTACATAATTCTACACTGATAATTCATGAAGAAAGAAGACAAAATATGCCACTGAGAAGCGACTAATACCTCCAAGAATAATTTAACCCTTTCCTGTGACCTGCCAACATGAATAATGACTATGAACACAGTTCTTATAAATACTTCTGACCTTGCCATGATCTTGACCATTAACCTACAGACATAATTCTTGCACATGATACATCATCTGAATGTAATTGTGTGATTGTTATTTCTGCACAAATACCGGCTACTTTCCTACCTAAGCATTATGGAAACAGGTCGGTCATGATTATAAATCCTAAAATTTTTATCAAGAGATATTTGTATCCCCTCATGAAGACTTCATGTTGCAACTAGGTCATATGATAGTACAAGGATGTGCTGATCTTTGCATGAAACTTATTCTATATGATGCAACATATTCCTTAACCCATTACTGCACAATGCCGCCTTTTAACAACCATGGGAAAGAAGCCTTTTGAAAACAAGTGGGAAAAAGAGAAAATGCTGGTAACCAGCATTTTCTCCTTTTCCCACAATGTTTTCTACCCTATCAAAGAAAAAATGCACCATTAGAGCCACATTGAAATTGTCGTCTGCAAATCCTTTCAATTTGGACAAGGCTAAAATTTTGTCGTCTGGTAAAGGGATAATACCTTTACCAAGAACTCCCATTTTAGCAACCCTGAGGAAGAAGGGCTTTTGAAAACACATTGGTAACATGCATTTTTTCCTTTTTCCACAATGTTTTCAACCCTGTCAAACACAAATCCCATCATTTCAGCCACATATGTTTTGTAGTCTACAAATGCTTTCAATAAGGTAAGGTTTAAAACAGTCATCTAATAAAGAGTTAACCCTTTACCACTTTTACGAATTTCATAAATCTGAATGTAAATGTAAAATTACGAACATTTTCGCACAAAAACTTAGGTAAAATGGTCTCCTGGTGAAGAGCATAATCCCTATAACCGACACTTCCTTTACTCTTTACCAGAAGACAAATTTTAGACATGTTCCAATTGAAAGCATTTACAGACTACAAGTCAAATTTGGCTTGTATGATGGACTTTGTCTTTGAATAGGTAGAAAACACTTTGGGAAAAGGAGAAAATGCTGGTTACCAGCATTTTCTCCTTTACCCATAATGTTTTCAAAAGGCTTCTTCCTCAGGGTTGTTAAAACTTGTGACTGTGTGGTTAAGGGTTAAGTCTTTTTCAGAAAACAGAATTTTAGACCTGTCTCAAGTGAAAGCAATTACAGACAAGTCACATGATTGGGTTTGTATAATCGAAAAGGTGAAAAACATTGTGACCAAAGGAGAAAAGTTTTGTTATCAGTATTTTCTTTTCAAACAATGTTTTCAAAAGCCTTTTTTTTTTTCTTGGTTTCATTAAATTTGTATGTCTATTTTTATGGTGTTTAACACTGTTTTCAACATGTATGACTTAAGTTTTATTGTGGCAGCCAATGCACATATCAATGATTTTTTCTTGGAATTTCTTTTTCCTGTACTTTCAACAATATTCTTCCCACGCCACTGGCTACGTTCCTACCTAAGCATTATGGAAACAATGATCAGCCCTGACAGAGGAATGAATCTTGTCACAATGCTTATAATATTTCCTTGGAAAGAAATTCGCCGGGCTGGGGATTCAAACCAGCAATCTCCCTGGTTTCAAGTCCTGTGCATTTCCAACTGAGCTACCGGGCTTGGCTAGGATCATTAACCCTTTATCAAACGATAAATTTTTGGACTCGTCCCAAATGAAAGCACTTGCAGTCGAAAACATTGTGGGAAAAGGTGAAAATGCTGAGTACCAGTGTTTTCTTCTTCTCCCACAATGTTTTCAAAAGCTTTTCTCCTCAGAGTCATTAAAACTCGGGTTTATGTGATAAAGGGTTTACACAAAGGATTGTTTGGTAACTGGCTAACCTGTAGCCCTGTACTTACCCAAACCCTGTCCTCTATTTCCTGACAGTATCTGTTGGCGTATTCAGTGCGAGCCTTTACAAAATACCCATCCTCCCCTTGACAAATTGTCTGACCAGCCCACCATGATAGTGGCGGCTTTATCAAACGACCACTTCTAGAGTGTTGCATGTTCTCCAGATCAACAATACCTCCAATTGGTGTAATAACTGAAAATACATAGAGAAACCTGCAAACATGAGAGGATTAGAACATAATGATAAACAGGGAGCATTTGACGGAACACACACACACCCACCAAGAAACTAGAGCTGTTCACAAAATGTGGCTTAATTCCAGGAAAACATAAATGTGACTCTAATGGTAAAATTTGTCATTAAAATGGAAAACTACATTGCAGGGAAAATGAGAAAATGCCAGATGCCAGCATTTTCTCCTTTTCCCATCATGTTTTTAAAGGTTTTGTTCCTCAGTCTCAGGATTAAGATTTAGAACTGAATTGAGTAATTGGTTAAAACCTGCACAGAATGTTACATTCATCAGTTCAGTGCAAAATTATTTCTCACTGGTGAGTACAATCAATAACCAGTGTTTATTTCCTTAACAAAAAGGCATGAGTTTTAAGGCTTTTGAAAAAAAGAGAAAATGCTAGTAACCAGTAATTTTCCACAATACTTTTAAAAGATGTCTGTTGCAGGACATGAAAAAAATCATGGTTACAAATGCATTTAACACAAAAACGTTGCAATCTATCTTTTTCTGCCTACAGAAAAATGGTGTTTCTGCAAGCAAACATTTCTAAATCCTTACTAGGTGAAAAAATTACGAACTTTTAAATGTAAAGTTTTTGCAGACAAGAAATTAAATTAAGCTGGAACAGCGGAATTTGTCTATGAACTGTGAGAAAACATTGTGGTATAAGGAGAAAATGCTGGTTACTAGGATTTTTTTCCCTTTCCCCAAAGTTTTCAAACATTTAAATAGTTTTCTTCCTCAGGGTTGTAAAACAATGGACTACTTCAATTAACCCTTTCTCAAACAACAAAATTTTGGACTAGACCAAATTGAATGCATTGGCAGACGACAAACTAAATGTCACTCAAATGAAGATCTCTGTCTTTGATAGGATAGAAAACATTGTGGGAAAAGGAGAAAACACGGGTTATCAGCATTTTCTCCTTTCCCGACAATGTTTTCAAAAGACCTCAACCTCAGAGTTGTTAAAACTCGGGATTGCGTGGTAAAGACTTAAGAGGGCTATGCAAGACCTACAAGTCATCTGAATTAAAACAAAGATGTTCATCTCTTACCAACATTCTTTGGTCTATCACAGTCGGACACTGTACTATTTAATGATGTATTTCTAGAATGTACCATAGTTGATGACAATCCTCTTTTACTTTTTCTACATGTGTTACTCATTGAAGGTTTCACATTTCGAATTATTTTTTCGCTAGCAGCTTTTCTTTTTCTCGTTGGGTTATTTTCTGGTGTTGCATCTATTTTCTTCCTAGAGCGGGACTCAGTTTTAGCAGACTTGACTCTTGGAGTTGTTTTAGATTTAGTCTGTCTTTTTGAACTGCCTTCCACCATGATCTCCTGGAGCAGTTCTTGCCATTCTTTAGGAAAACCAGTCTTGAATTTCTCTATTGTTTTCTCTGGAATTCCTGTTAGGTAAAAGAATAAGCAATGAATCCAGGGCATTATTCCGAAGAAAAAAAAAAAAAAAACAAGGGATTGTTAAGAAAAAAAAAAGAAAACATCTCATTGATATGAATACAAAGGAAAGCATGCAGTGAAAAACATTTTTTTTAACTAATAATTGAAACTGTCATCAGATCCTTGCAGATGTGTCAACTGTAATGTGTACTAGCTGTATTATTTATCTTCATGAAAATGAGAAAATTTGAAAATAGCACAGTAGCTATTCTGATAGGACCCTTTTCCAAAGTTATGTCTGTTCAAGTAAATACTTTGAATGAAGGAAATCTTGATATCATTTTATTTTCGCTGTGTTTACATGTATAATTTTCAACCAATGAAAACAATGAATACTGCACACAACCAATGATGCCCAGTTCATAACCATTTCTCAGGGCCTTACAAACAGTCACCTTGTTGTAGTGCTAACAGTCTATCCATGTTGCCTTTCAGCTTATAGACACCTCCACTAGAAGTAAGCAACTTTCTCTTCTCAAGTCTTCTTTCAACTGCTGAACTGTTCCACATCACTCCTTCTCTGAAGGAAAACAACATTCTTACCATGGCACAATGAGGATACAAACAAAAATCATGAGTCCATACTTGTTAAATACATACCCGTGGATAAATTTTGTTCAATGATTTAACCACTAACTCTTTAGCAAACAACATAGTTTTAGATTTGTCCAAATTGCAAGGATGTGAAGAAGACAAAATAAATGTGACCAAAAAATTGGAATTTGTTTTGGGAAGGATAGAAAATATTGTGGGAAAAGGAGAAAATGCTGGTTACCAGCATTTTCTTCTTTTCCCACAATGTTTTCAAAAGGCTTCTTTCTCAGGGTCGTTAAAAGTCGGGATTGTGAGGTAAACGGTTAAAGCGCCGTATAAATCCAAAATATATTTTCAGTATTGAAATACTGGTAAGACCAAAATGCTCACAATTTCAAGGTTGCTCTAGTCTAAATTGTCTCAGCAGAGCAGACAGTGTAGATTTAAGATCAGACTGCATGTTTTGTGCAGCCTGATCTTAATCTACACTGGCCACAAAGACAACTATAGTTATGAAAGGCGCTTTGAGGGTTAAAATGTGCCTCAAATTTGTTGTGATCTGTTTACCAACCCTTTACCAAAAAATCATCTCTTTTATGACCCTGAAAGAGGTACCCTTTAAAGTAATGTAGAAAAAGGAGAATATACCCATTATGCCAGTGTATCCTATTCTCACATTGTTTTCTGTCATTTCAAAGACAAATTGTCATCTGCAAATACATGCAACATGGATGAGTTTTTCCCTTCTGGAAGAGTGAAACCAACTGAAAGCATTCAGTTAGCATTCCCAGGTGCACTGGTGAAAATGTGAAGATCTGTTACGATCTGTCTTTTACATGTCATTGTTTTATTTAGCAGACGGTCATGTGTTAATAGAGGACATAAATTAAACAAATGTGACAAAGTAAATCTCTCCTGTACTTACTGGTTCAAGCCAAGTAGATGTACCCCACCCCCTATAGGTAAAGGTTGTATTATCCAGTTTGTTAAAACACATTCATTTGTACTGCCTGTCTGGTTTTTCTTTCCCGACTTGATAATCTTAGGTTGTTCTGGGTCTACATTACCATTATCTACAATAAGTTGAACCAGATCATTGCTTGTATAGTGCACACAATCTAATTTCTGTTCTAATTCTAAGACTAACCATCAGTTGAATAGTCTCGAAATTTAGATTTGAGTCATGCTGTGAAAAAGGGACATCTGCGAAAAGTATCAACCCGGTCAGCCTACATGGTCTTCGCAGGCTGACTGCGTTGAAACTTTTTGTTATTGGTCAATTTTCTGCATGTCTAAGGACCATTCTACCTCATGATTCCACTGATTTTAACACAAAAATTGATCCATAAGATATGGTGACTTGTTTGGTATCATGCATTACAGAGATGCATTAAACCCCCTTTTCCCAGAGCATGGCTGATTTTTAAACACATTTATTTGTATGGTTATTTTCAGATTAGCATAAGAGAATTTCAGTTAACCCTTTACTGCACAATGCTGCCTTTTAATGACCCTGGGAAAGAAGCCTTTTGAAAAAATTGTGGGAAAAGGAGAAAATGCAGGTAACCAGCATTTTCCCCTTTTCCCACAATGTTATCTACCCTATCAAAGAAAAAGTCCACCATTGAGCCACAAAGAAATTATCGTCTGCAAATGCTTGCAATTTGGACAAGGCTAAACTTTTTTTCATCTGGTAAAGGGTTAAATCATGAAGGCCAGTAAACCTATGCAAGCACTCCTGTGCCTGTGCATATAAAACTTGAGTCCATGCTTAACTGAGTTTGTGCTCAAACATGAAAGCATTAACTTTGCTTGAAGACACAATAAAAATTTGAAATGAAGGCTTTGATTTAATAAGCTGAGAGAAAGAAAAGCTCTAAAGCTCAAAAGTTAGTCCATATGGTTTATCAAGTAACATTTATACAACTCTGAAATTTCATGCTAAGCTGCAGCGAGCATTTTTAGGCAATGACCCTGATGTTTTGTTCATCAGGACTTAGTAACATGCCTTTTCCAAGCTACTTGCTGCTTTTCAAACAAAAATATTGCCAATCAAATGCTGAGCTGTTGGAGAGGAATAAATCATAATTACCAGAATGTCTTTCATCAATGAAGAGTTTTTGCCAAGTCCTTAAGACCCCTGATTTATCATGGAAGAAACAAGTGAGAAAATATACTAACAGAAACAACTATTAAATATGCTGTCATACTAGGACGGTTTCTTGGCTCAACCATTAGCTATGAAGAGGTAAGATTCAGAAGAAATTCCTTTCCATTCCTTACCAGACTCAATGGTATTTTTATCTGTATGACACAAGTCAGCAGGATCTCCAACTGTCTCCTCTGACTGTTCAATATCTGTATTGCCTTTTCCATTGTGACAGCTTTCCTCAATATTGAACTGATCTTCATCATCACAGGCCTCAACAACACAGATCTCTTCTGAAATTCATTACAACAGTGAAAACCTTGATATAAAACCACAACAGGGCAAAAAGAAATTACCTTTTTTCAAAACTAGAACTGTCACACAAAGTGAGTAAATACCCTTGTCAAGTGCTTTAACTCTTTCCAAAATAACAAATTCTGGACTCTTCCAAATTGAAAGCATCTACATACAACAAATTTAAAAGTAATACAAATGAACCGAAGTTCTTCGACAGAGAAGAAAGCATTATGGGAAATGGAAAAAATGCTGGTTACCAGCATTTCCTCCTTTCCTCACATGTTTTCAAAAACCTTCCCTGTAAGGGTTGTTAAAACATGGGATTGTGTGGTAAAGGAATAATGTTCAAACCTAGCAAGCTATGTCAATCAGGGGTGATAATTATTTCTTAACCCTTTATCACTCAATCCCAAATTTCCCCTAAAGGCCAGGCCTTTGAAAACATTGCGGAAAAGGAGAAAATGCTGGTTACCAGCATTTTCTCTTTTTCCCACAATGTTTTCAACCATTTCAAAGAAAAAATTTGCCATTTAGCTACATTTAATTTGTTGTCTGCAAATGCTTTCAACTTAGACATGTCTAAAATTTTGTCATATGGTAAGTTAAGCACTTAAAAGCAGACATCCCTAGTCTGTACCCAGTTTCAATCTAATGACAGCAAAACTGAACAAGAGCACTACATGCAGGTCCTACTGCTCGGCTGCAGTTGCTTAATTTTCAGTGAAAAAAAAGGGGCATAATTGTGTCAAAAATATTTTGTGACCTGCCCCTGCTGTATGTGTTCCCATTTTGATAGTTAAAATCGAGCCAAGTTTGAAGTAAGTATCTTCTGTAATGAGAGATTATAAATGCCAAAGTTTTGGAAAATGTCATAGTGTATTGCTAAATGACGACACCAGGGCTATGACAATACCCCGACGTTTTCTTCAAGAAAAGACAACCTAAAAAGAAGTATGCGATATATATCTCTTTGTGAACAGACTGTATCTTCTGTGCAGGATAATCCTGATTTAAACTGTCTGCATCTTGTGATGCTCTTAGACTGGTAAGTAAACAAAATAAATAATATCAGTAACTACTAAAAAACATGCTTTTTACAGTTTCAAGGCTGTCTTGACCAGAATACCAGACAGTGTAGATTACTGATCAGTCAACATGTCTCATGGAGTCTGATCTTGATTAATAGCACCTTAGACTAGTGAATAAATACAACATAATTGTAGTAATTCCTAAACAGCTTTGAACAAATATCAGAGTCTAAATTAATGATAAGAGTGAATATCCTGTGCAGTCTGATCTCGATTTACACTGCTACAGAAGCTTCCCACATTGCCATTAGAGTGAGGAATGGATACAGAATGATATAGTAAAACATTAGAACTTAAAAACATACCTTCCTCTTCAGAGGACCTCTCCTGCTGAACATCTATTGGTTCTCTAAGTTAAAAAAAAAAAAGAATATTTGTTCTTTAACAGGAACAAAAATTTAGACACATGAGTATTGAAGGCATTGCAGATGACAAATCACATGTGGCTCCAGTGATTCGATTTGTCTTTGATAGGGTGCCAATGCTATGTGGGTATCAACACTTGGCTGCATTTGCTTAATTTTCAGTGAAAAATTGAAAAGCCAGCATAGCTGTAATCATAATTTGATGGTTACCAGCCCTTGTCATACAGACTCCCCTTTTAACGCTTTACTCAACAACAAAATTTTGGAATATACCAAATTGAAAGCATTTGCAGATGACAAATTAAATGCTTCTAAATGATGATTTCTCTTTCTAATAGGGTAGAAAACATTGTGGAAAAAAGGAGAAAATGCTGGTTACCAGCATTTTCTCCTTTTCCCAAAATGTTTTCAAAAGCCTTTTCTTTTAGGTCGGGATTGTGTGGTAAAGGGTTAAAAGATAATAACTAGTCCAAGTTTGAAGTAAAATATCTTGACTCATACGAGAGATACTAAAAAATGACAAAGTTTTTGAACGACAATGCAGACAGGGCTATGGCAATAACTCAGCATTTTCTTTCACACAGATAGATAAACTGCAATGTTTGCAAAAGTCTTCCTCCTCAGGGTCATTTAAACAAGGGATTGTTTGGTAGGTAGAGGGTTACCTTACGTTTCACCACTGTCAACAGTATTTCTGCTATCACAAAGCAACAGTATCTGTTCCTCCATTCATGTCTTTGAATGGTTTCACCAGTACTGGGGCTTTGTAGTGTCTTGCCCATAGAAAAGGGTGACAGGCACTGCCAACAGGGGTTGAATCAAGATTGCCTGATAAATTCACTATGTTGACCACTAAGCCACTAAAGATCACTCAAGAAAAAGAAACAATGAGCTTACATGTGTCTAGTTTGCATGGTATTTTTCAAGATTATTTCAGTTACATAGCTGCAGCCACTGCATCTGTCCATGCTTTCAAAGATTTTCTTATAGTAGTCCTATGCAAAATATTCTTCTCAAGCCACTGGCTGATTTCCCACATAACCATCATTAAAACAACAGTATGCCGTAAGCGAGGAATGAATCCTGTCACAAAGACTATCATCAATCGTTAGAAAGAAATTAGCCGAGCTGGAGATTCAAACCAGCCACCCTCTGGTGGCATGTCCTGTGTGCTATAGACTGCCCTACTGGGTTTGGTAGGCTTATTTAGATATCTTTTCCTGGGAATAAAATTTCATGTAAAAAAGTTATGATAATAAATGAGTCAGGCTCTGTGAAAAGGGGGGCTTAATGCATCTGTGACAAGTATCGACCAGGTCAGCCTGCGCAGTCAGCAGGCTACTGATACATTTTCTGCATGTCAAAGGACCAGTTTACCTCACAAATCAGTCAGTTGTTATACATAATGGATTTTATTGGTTCATAAATATGTGATGACTTGCTTGGTATCATGTATCACAAGATGCATTAATCCCCCTTTTGCCAGAGCATGGCACAAAGCATTTTTCTCTCTTTTAGGGAAATGAAACTAGACAGCTACATTCAATGAGAAGTTCAATTCTGGTGTTTAAATAACTGGACAGTCATTCTGCCATAGAAAACCCACTTTTTTTATTAAGCCAGGTGTGACACCATCTCCCCTATTTAAATATCCCCCATAATTTACACGTTACTGATCATGTGACATTCCCACAAGTCTTTGCCTGTTTTGGTAAAGACTTGTGGGATCAAAAAAGATCAAAATATACACAAAAACCTATATTTTCATGAGTGGCAAAGCAAGTAGTTAAATTATTAACTTTTTACCACAAAATCCTAAGTTTAAGCATTTCTAAGGAAAAAGGCTTTTAAAATCTTTGTAGGAAAAGGAGAAAATGCTGGTAATCAGTATTTTCCCTTTTTATCCTCCCACTATGTTTTTTACCCTTTCTAAGACAAATTTGTCAACTACAAATGCTTTCATTTGGGACACGTCAAAACTTTTGTTGTTTGGTAAAGAGTTAAATTCTGGTGATTACAAACAAAGCTGCATCTTTATCCTATGTCAAGACAAAGAATTTTTCTATTTTCTACACGCTAAAACTTGACAAAAATGAAACTTACTGTATTCTACTTAACTCTTTACCACAAAACAAATTTTTGGACAAGTCCAAGTTGACACCACAAAAGTTTTTTTGACTAGTCCACACTGAAAGCATCTGTAACAAACACAGACTATAGCTATGATGACCGGGTTTGCCCTCAATAGAGTAGAATCATTGTTGAAAAAAGAGAAAATGTTTGTAACCAGCATTTTCTGCCTTTCCCTCAATGTTTTAGAAAGCCCTCCTGCCTTGAGTAATTAAAACTTGGGATCGTTTAGTAAAGGGTCAGGTTTTCTCTGACCCCCCCTTTTCTCTGAATTTGGACCCCCAAACTTTCCAAATGTCCCTAAAAATTTGAATTTTAGCCTTCTTTATTTCAGTTAAAGGTGGTCAAATGGCCCCCCTTATGAGAAAATCCAGGGAAAATCCGAAAGGGTTGATGTACATTTCAGTTGGAAACTGTCAGGCTCATGAAGACATTTGTGTGATGTTATCAGTATCTTTTTAACCCTTTACCAGACGACAAAATTTTAGCCATGTCCAAATTGAAAGCATTTGCAGTCAACAATTTAAATATGGCTCGAATGGTGCAAGTTTTCTTTGAGAGGATAGAAAACATCGTGGGAAAAGAAGAACATGGTGATTACCAGCATTTTCTCCTTTTCCAACAATGTTTTCAAAAGGCTTCTTTCCCAGGGTCGTTAAATGGTAGAGTTAATGGTTAAAGCTGTCAAAACAGCAAAAATACACCACTGGGCTGCACAGGGATACAAATCTGCATGAGCAGCCAAGTTACAGCAGTGAAATTATGCAGTTACTATTAGAAATTCGCTGATAATTTTCTGCAATCCAATGAACACCATATTCTGCCATTCTAGATCACATACTTTGTGTATTTTCCATTACAGAAATGTTCCTCAATTAACTGTTGCCAATCAACAGGAAAGCCCAGCCAAAAGGCTTCAGCCACTTCTCTTGTAACCCCTGAAATGGAACTAGATATCATATTGAAAGCCCTCCAGCAAGTTTTAATTTTGTAATAACTCTTTGTCAAACAATCTCATGTTTTAACCCTTTACCACACAATCCTGAGTTTTGACTTTCCTGAAGAAGAAGCCTTTTGAAAACATTGTGGGAAAAGAAGAAAATACTGGTAACTAACATTTTCTCCTTTTCAAACAATGTTTTCTTCCCTTTCAAACACAACTCTCATCATTTTAGCCACATTTATCATATCATCTACAAATGCTTTCAATATGGACAAGTCAAAACTTCTGTCATTTTTAAAAGGGTGAAAGGCCCTATGGAGGAGGACTTTAAAACTGTCCGAAAAGGGGAAAATGCCAATAAACAGCATTTCCTCAATTGCCTACAAGTTTTCTGTCCTTTCAGTGCAAATTCTATTATTTCAGCCACACTTATCATGCCTGTAAATCCTTTCAACTTGGACATGTCTTTTACAAATCATCTTTTACCAAACAATCCTATGTTTTCATGACCCCAAGGAGGGAGGCTTTTAACTCTTTACCAAACGACTAAATTTCAGACTGGTCAAAATAGAAAGCATCTGCAGAGAACAAATCAAACGTGGCTCAAAAATTGAAATTTGTTTTGGGAAGGGTGGAAAACATTGTGGGAAAAGAAGAAAATGCTGGTTACCATCATTTTCTCCTTTTTCCACAATGTTTTCTGATGTTCTATTTCTGAAAGTCGTTAAAAGTCGGGATTGAGTGGTAAAGGGTTAAACAATTTGGGAAAAAAAGCCTGAGATGCTCCTTTTCCAGCAATGTCTTCTACCCTTTCAACTTTCAAGGACAAAATTCATTATTTCAGCCACGTTTACTTTGTCATCTGCAAAGGTTTTCAAAATAAACAAGCCCAAAAAAAGTAGTCTCCTGATAAAAAATTAAAGCAGTCTTTAATAACATGTCACACAGCCTGTCTGTAAATCATTATTTGCTGTAAAAACAAACACATTGCATTTATCAATGTCAGATACTGATTAGATTTTTCAAAGGCTCCAACTTAGCAAAAATCTGAAAACATTTACCAGTATGAGATTGTCCCACACCCCATCGTGAAAATAAAACAGGTACCAGTATGAGATTGTCTCACACCCCATCATGAAAATAAAACAGATATCAGTATGAGATTGTCCCACACCTTATCATGAAAATACAAGAGGGCCATGATGGCCCTGGATCGCTCACCTGAGCCAATAGGCAAAATGACCCCAGGTGACCAAATTTCAAACTCATCTAAGATTTAATTAAGACAAATGTTCTGACAAATTTTCAAGTCAGTTGAGCGAAAAATGTGGCCTCTAAGAGTGTCCACAAGGTATTTCTTTAATTTGACCTAGTGACCTACTTTATGACTCTGGGTGACCCAATTTCAAGTTTTCTGAGATTTAATTAAGACAAATGTTTTGACCAATTTTCAAGTCAATTGAGCGAAAAATGTGGCCTCTAGAGTACCCACAAGGCATTTCTTTAATTTGACCTAGTGACCTAGTTTTTGACCCCACATGATCCAATTTCCAACTTGTCCGAATTTATCAAGACAAACATTCTGACCAAGTTTCACAAGTATCTGTCTGAAAATGTGGCCTCCGGAGCTCACACAAGGTTTTTCTAAGATTTGACCTCGTGACCTAGTTTTTGACCCCACATGATCCAATTTCAAACTAATCCTACATTTTATCAAGACAAACATTCTGACCATATTTCACAAGTATCTGACTGAAAATGTGGCGTCTAGAGCGCACACACGGTTTTTCTAAGATTTGACCTAGTGACCTAGTTTTTGACCCCACATGACCCAATTTTGAACTCGTCTGAGATTTTATCAAGACAAACATTTTGACCAAATTTCACAAGTATCTGGCTGAAAATGTGGCCTCTAGAGCGTACACAAGGTTTTTCTAAGATTTGACCTAGTGACCTAGTTTTTGACCCCACATGACCCAACTTTGTGCTTGTGCGAGATTTTATCAAGACAAACATTCTGACCAAGTTTCAAGAGGATTGGACTGAAAATGTGGCCTCTAGAGCGTACACAAGGTTTTTCTAAGATTTGACCTAGTGACCTAGTTTTTGACCCCACGTGACCCAATTTCGAACTTGTCCGAGATTTTATCAAGACAAACATTCTGACCAAGTTTCATGAAGATTGGACTGAAAATGTGGCATCTAGAGCATACACAATGTTTTTCTAAGATTTGATTCAGTGACCTAGTTTTTGACCCCCACATGACCGAATTTCGAACTTGTCCGAGATTTTATCAAGACAAACATTCTGACCAAATTTCATGAAGATCGGACTGAAAATGTGGCCTCTAGAGCATACACAAGGTTTTTCTAAGATTAGATCTAGTGACCTAGTTTTGGACCCCACATGACCCAATTTCGAACTCATCCGAGATTTTATCAAGACAAACATTCTGACCAAATTTCACAAGTATCTGCCTGAAAATGTGGCCTCTAGAGCGTACACAAGGTTTTTCTAAGATTTGACCTAGTGACCTAGTTTTTGACCCCACATGACCCAATTTCGACCTCGTCCGAGATTTTATCAAGACAAACATTCTGACCAAATTTCACAAGTATCTGACTGAAAATGTGGCCTCTAGAGCGTACACAAGGTTTTTCTAAGATTTGACCAAGTGACCTAGTTTTTGACCCCACATGATCCAATTTCGAACTCGTCTGAGATTTTATCAAGACAAACATTCTGACCAAATTTCACAAGTATCTGGCTGAAAATGTAGCCTCTAGAGCATACACAATGTTTTTCTAAGATTTGACCTATTGACCTAGTTTTTGACCCCACGTGACCCAATTTCGAACTCGTCCGAGATATTATCAAGAGAAACATTCTGACCAAGTTTAATGAAGATCAGACTGAAAATGTGGCCTCTAGAGCGTACACAAGGTTTTTCTAAGATTTGACCTAGTGACCTAGTTTTTTACCCCACATGACCCAATTTCAAACTTGTCCGAGATTTTATCAAGACAAACATTCTGACCAAGTTTCATGAGGATCGGACTGAAAATGTGGCCTCTAGAGCGTACACAAGGTAAAAAGTTGTTGACTGACGACGCACGACGGACGAGACACAGCACGATCACAATAGCTCACCATGAGCACTTTGTGCTCAGGTGAGCTAAAAACAGGTACCAGTATGAGATTGTCCCACACCTTATCATGAAAATAACTGTAGAATAGCATGTCATGAAAATTTTTTGACTGAACTCTTAACCAAATGACTAAATTTTAGACTAGTCCAAATCATTTGCAGAAGACAAACCAAGCCCAAATGATAGGATTTGTCTTTGAGAGGTTGAAAACACTGTGAAAAAGAAGAAAGTGCAGGGTTTTTTTTAAAGGCTTCTTCCACAGGCTTGTTTAACTCTTCACCACACTATCCAGAGTTTTAATGACCTTGATGAAATGATCTGGTGAACAGTATTTTCTCCTTTTCCCACAATGATTTATACCATATCAAATACAAGTTCCATCCTTTGAGTCACGCTTAAATTGTCATCTGCAAGAACTTTCAATTTGGCCGAGTCTATACTTTTGTTGTATGGTAAAAAGTTAAACCTTGGATTGTTTGAAACAGGATTAAATGTCACCCAATGTGAAGACCAGGGTCCGTATTCACCAACCATTCTTAAGAATATTCTTGGTCTTGTTCTTCAAAATTTTCCAAATTTGAAAGTAACACACCTTCTGATTGGCTAAACTGTATGGTTTAGCCAATCAGAAGTTGTGTTACTTTCAAATTTGGAAAATCTTGAAGAATAAGTCTAAGAATGTTCTTAAGAATGGTTGGTGAATACAGACCCAGAGGGAACCATTGTTGCCAGACAGAAAAAGTTGTTACGGGTGGTAATGTATGAGAAGAAAGGAAACGTCTATCTCTACAAAAAACTTTACCTGCTGCAATGGCATCCAAAAGCTCCATATTTCCTTCAAGTCGATACACAGATCCATTCTTAGTCTCCACCACTTTTTCATCTATTCTCTTTGTTATAATTCCACTCTGCCAAAACTCGTTCTCTGTTAAACTGAAAAAGGTTCTGAGATTTTAAGACAGAATCAACTCCAAGATTTGGTTTAACTCTTTCAACACCAAACATAATTATGAGCCATGCTCTGGCAAAAGGGGGCTTAATGCATCTGCAAAAAGTATCGACCCAGGCGCAGGCTGACCTGGGCCAATACTTTTTGCTTTTGGTCAATTTTCTGCATAACTACGGATCATTCTGCGTCAAGATCTAGTCGATTGTTAGGCAAAATGGATTCTATGGATCTACAGTTATGTGATGACTTACTTGGTATCAAGCATCACGGAGATGTATTGAGCATGGCTCATATAAACCTGAAATTACAAACAGCGCAAATTACATTCCACTGAACCTCATAAACATTTTCATCTTAGAGGCTTGACTAAATAAGCAGATGGTACAGATTGAAGATCAGACTTTATGTTCTGTGCAGTCTGATCTTGATGTATGCTGTCTGCGAAAGTCTCTTCTCACCTATGGTGTTAGAAGGGTTAAATCAAATGGCGAATTTCTCCCAAAAGTCAAATTGGTACCGTAAACCCACTGCAAAACAATCCTTTCTTTTCATTACCTTAAGGAAGATGTTTTAGAAAATAATATTGTGAGAAGAGGAGAAAATGATATAAACTGTCTCTTTTCTAATATTTTCTACCCTTTCAAAGACAATTTTCTCCTTTGAGCCACATAAGGTGCCAAACAGATATTTTCAGTATAGACATAAGATCTTAACAACTGCAATTTCAAGGTTGCACTTGTTCAGAATGTCTCGGCAAAGCGGACAGTATAGATCAAAGATCAGGCTGTTTGTTTTGTGCAGTCTGATCTTGACCTTCACTGGTCACAAAGGCAGTTATTAATGTGAAAGGCATTTGAACCCTTTACTACAGAATCCCTACTTTTAATGACCTTAAGGAAGAAGGCTTTTGAAAACATTGTGGGAAAAGGAGAAAATGCTAGTAACCAGCATTTTCTCCTTTTCCCACAATGTTTTCTACCCTAACAAGGACAAATTTTGTCATTTGGGCTACCTTTAAATTTTCGTCTGCAAGTTCTACAAATTTTAACCTAGTCCAAATATGGTAAAGAGTTAAGGGTAAATCTGTAGTGTTCAAATGTTTTCAATATGGACAAAAAAAAAGTTTTGTCAAGTAGTAAATATTTATTACATGTACCTACCTTCTCTTTCCTTCAACCCTAACAGCAGGCAGTCCTGGCGCAGGCTTTATGATCCACATGAATAAAGAGCAAGCTTCAATGTTTGGGTCACTGGGTGTGTCATCAGCACCTGTATTTATTCATCAGAATTACTGATCTGCATAGATTTACCCTTTAACCCTTTACCACACAATCCCGACTTTCAACGACCCTGAGAAGGGAAGCCTTTTGAAAGCATTGTGGGAAAAGGAGAAAATGCTGGTAACCAGCATTTTCTCCTTTTCCAACAATGTTTTCTAACCTTTCAGAAACAAATGCAATCATTTTAGCCACATATAATTTGTCGTCTGCAAATGCTTTCAATTCTGACTTTTCTAAAATTTTGTCGTTTGGTAAAGAGTTAACCCTTTCCCAAACAACAAAGTTTTAACTCTTCCAAATTTATAACATCTGTGGATGAAAAATTCAGAATTGGTACCAAAGAACAGCCCTCTGATTATAGGATAGAAAACACTGCGGGAAAAGGAGAAAATATTGTTTACCGGCATTTTCTCTTTTTCCTACAATGTTTTCAAAAGCTTTCTCCTTTTGTGTTGTTTAAAGCTTGGGATTGTTTGTTAAAGGGTGAACAGGTGACAAAAATTTAGACTTGTCAAAACTGAATGCATTTGCAGTCAACATATTACAATTTAGATCTGGCTTCATAGATGAGATTGGCCTTTGAAAGGGTAGAAAACAATGTGGGGCTAAAAAGGAGTAAAGCTAGTTACCAGCATTTTATCCTGCAAACATTTTCAAATGCTTGCATCCTCAAAATAGTTAAAACACAGGATTGTCTAGTAAAAGATTACCATCATTTTCTCATTTTCCTACAATCTTTCAAAAGGCTTTGCTCCATTCTGGTCAAAAGAACACCAGGTCATTTGGTAAAGGATTAAATATTTTAGTGCAGGTTAACATTTCAAGTACATGTAATTTTAAAATATTCAGTCACACTGGTTATATTTTTGATGTTACTCATAAATACAAATCCGAGTAATTAAGATTATCTATCTACCAAACAGCAAATTATCCAAATTCAAAGCATTTGCAGACAATTAGATGTGGCTCGAATGATGGGATTTGTCTTTGACAAAGTATTAAACACTATTGTGGGAAAAAGAGAAATTAGTGGTTCCCAGCATTTTCAAATTTTGCCACTATGTGTTCAAAAGGCCCTCTTCTGAAGGGTCATGAAAACACCAGCCTTCCAGGTCATTTAGTGAGCATTTAAAATTTCAGCGCAGATTGAAATTTCAAGTAATTTTTTCAATAAATAAACTGATACTTATAATATTTCTTATCTTTCTCACTTCTTCATTTACCAGACAACAAAATTTTACACTTGCCCAAATTGAACCCATGATTTGCAAGGTGAAAAACCAACTGGGCTAACCTAGTTCATGTTCATTTTTTCTTCAAAATGGTAGAAAACATTGTGAGAATGCTGATAACTAGCATTTCTCTTTTTCCCACTTTGTTTTTAAAAGCCAGCTTCCTCAGAGCCATTAAAATATAGGGTTGTTTGGTAAAGAGTCAAATTTGAGTTACTGATTCCATCAATAAGTGGCTCCCTCCAAGCTTGATGGTAAACTCAGCAATATACAAAGCTAATAATAGTATAGTAAAAGTACTGGTAAAAGAACCTTCAGGAATTAATGGATAGGCTGCCAAAATATTTCTGAAATAATGTTGAAAACAACATGAAACAAAAAACAAGCTACTGAGCTAACCACAACTATATTCATCTACTACCTGTTACTTGAGATTCTAAAGTACTTTGATTTGCCTCATTTCTTTCAGAATTAAAGCAATCCTCAAATGTCTCTTGAAAGTCTCTAATTCCTTTACTTCTCACTGGAACTTTCCTATGAGCATGGTTACCAACAGATACCGAAATATTTGACGCTGTTACTGCTGTGTCTTTCTTCAAACTGTTAAATAAATCAGCAACAGATTGTGTAGATTCATTCAGCTCGTTGCTTCTACGTAGTTGTACTTGTGTGCTTCTGAAGGCATTGAATCTGGCCACAGGAGAGGTGTTTGAGAAAGTTTTCAGTCTGGCTGTTGCTGACGATGATAAAGCGGCTGCTGGCCTGGCTAGGCTTACGTAAGTCTGGTTTAGCGAGTAGGGTAAATCATTTTCTTCATAATGAAGTCCCTGAAACAAGAAACACTATCAACATTTGAGCCATGCTCTAGCAAAATGGGGTTTAATGCATCTCCATGATACATTATACCAAGCAAGTTGTTGCATAATTACGGATCCATAAAATCCATATAGTCCAACAATTTACCGGATCTGGAGATAGACTGGTCTTTGGACATGCAGAAAATTGACCAATAGCAAACAGTTTCGACCCAGGTCAACCTGTGAGAACTGAGCAGACTGACCTGGGTCAATACTTTTTGCAGATGCATTACACCCCTATTTTCAGAGCATGGCTTATATGCACGAATGAGGTTAGATGCATGAATAAATGTGACTAAATTCATGACAATGGGAAGCTGTTGCTAAGTATCATGTTTTTACCTCTTTACCAGATGACAACATTCTAGACTGGTCCGCATTGACAGCTTTTGCAGACGACAAATTAAGAATGTCTACAATCATGAAATTTTTCTTCAGAAAAAGAGACAAAAAAATTGTTGGAAAAATAGAAAATGCTGTTTAGCACCAAGTTTACCTTTTCTGACATTCGGTTTTTTTTTTTTTTCATTTATTTTTTTTTTCTCTCTGGGTTTTCAAAACACTGCATTGTTCGGTAAAAGGTTAACTGCAGTATGATGCAAGACAAATGAGCAAGAGGTACTGTGTGAGTTTTAATATGAGTTCTTACTAACCATTTACCAGACAACAAATTTTTAGACTGTTCCAAAGAAGTGAAAGCATATGTAGACAACGAAATAAATGTGGCACAAATGATGTGTGTTGTCTTTGAGAGTGCTGAAAGCATTGTGGGAAAAGGAGAAAATGCTGGTAGCCAGCATTTTCTCCTCTCACAGTGCTTTTAAAGGTTTTCTTTCTCAGGGTTGGTTGTTCAATAACTGGATTCATTCAGCAAAGTTGATTAAAAAAAAAAAAGGCCTGTAGCATCTTCAAGAACCATTTTTTGATAACAAGCAACACCCATCAGACACAGGACTTGTGATCACAAAAATTTATCTTAATCCTTTACCACACAATCCCGACTTTTAACAACTCTGAGTAAGAGAGCTTTTGAAAACATTTTTGGCGAAGGAGAACCACCTTTTTCTCCTTTTCCCAGTGTTTTCTACCCTTGCGAAAAACAAATTTGATTTTTTTGAGTCACATTTATTTTGTCGTCTGCAAATGCTTTCAATCTGGACAAGTCTAAAATTCTGTCATTTGGCAAAGAGTTGAGCAATGTTGACCTTGAGAAATAGATCACCAACCTTTGGCACTGGAGACTCCCTGACTAGCCTGTCAATGTCCATGTCCAAATCTCTGTGCATATAACTCATCTGAAAGGATAACTTAACCTCATACACTGTATGCAAGATTAATTCTTTACCACTTCCAAACATTGAAATCTTAGACTTGTCCAATTTGAAAGCATTAAATGCAGACAACAAAATAAGTACAGTGTTTCAGGGTCTGATGAATCACCAAAATACACTGAAACACCGAAATACACCTATTATCATTATTATCCTTCATCAATATGATGAAGGAGGGTTAGTTTATAACAACATGCCACTGAGGCTCGACATGAACGATGTGCTTCGGAACAGCCTACCTGAACTATAAATGTCCACCAAAATAACCGCTCAATGCAGACTAGTATAATTTGTTGATTCAGGGATTTTACCTCTGCAATTTCACTCTGGTGAGTTTTGTGCAATGTTGATGTGGCTGATCTTTATCCATCAGTATGACAGAAAAAAAAGTTTTCATTTTTACATTGGGGGTATGAAATTAAGAAATCCCCAAATTAGAAAATCAGCTGCCATTTTGAATCTGTGGTGTACACATTACCAGGCGTAACTTGATAAAACATAATTTGAATAATAACCTTTTCACTTGTAAAAACAACAATGACAAACTTACATACATCAAGTAAGTTGGATTATATCTGCCAAACACCTTCAAATATAATCACTTCAATTTAAAAGAACAGAACAGAACATGCTGAGCTACTTGTGCTTTTCGATGGATTAGAGACCTACATCATGCAATGTCTAATTTGGATCTACTTCATTCATAAATGAAGTGCATTAGAGCTCTTTTCTGTGAGTGTTCATTATTCCAAAAAAAGAATAAATATATCAGTGTTTCTCCCACCTCATAAATTTTGGGGGTCATCTCTGACTCCCTATTTGGAATTCTTGGGATCATTCAGAAATTTTACAGGTCATGTTCTTTAACCTTTCATTTTTTTTTTCAACCACATATTGTTTGCCTTTGCCCCTTTGTAGATGTGGCATAATGTTAACGGTTTTATATGACAGTATGGTATTATGGTTGGTTGGTTGTATTGGGGTTTAACGCCACCAGTGTTCCCACTGAAAATTTTATTTGGGGGTTTTGTACCCCCTACAATTGAAAAATGGGGGTATAAGAAAAAAAATGGGGGTACAAATTGAAAGAGAAAAATTAATATGCCCACAACTCTAAATTGTTTACTTAATGCCTCATTTTCGATCAGATGCAGAACAATCATATAGATCTACTATGTAAATATACATTTTTAAACGTAACTGACACTTAAAGAATTGTTTGTCAAAGTGTTAACTAGTAGTCTTTATGCTCATCTTTTCACATGCCTTATCTACATTAAACATTGTAGAAGTCTGACTGAAGACTGCTGCATTCAATATGCAGTGTTCCCACTAGCTTTTTATTTCAGGAGTACACACTTACCCCTTGAGTTGTGGGGGGGGGTCTAGATTTCATATTTGATTTTGAGATTATGACAGTAATGATTCTCAAAGCAATCGATACAGATGATTTGCACCAAAAAAGTTCGTTATATCAAGATATTTGTGGAAATTTACAGCTTACACCTATTAAAAGCTGAAAAGACAGTAGAAAGTGACTGTGATCGGACAATGTAAAATGGAGCATTTTGTTGTGTCATGGGTTTCCGTGTTTTATGGACCGATCAATCTTTCATGTCCGTTCATTTATGGATAAGTCTTTCTGCATGAATTGAATTCTTTTTTCTACATTTTGAATGGTTCTACAACTAGTGTACCTTGCTCGCCTACGGGAACCCGAATTCTGAATTCCGAAAGCGTCTAAAATAGGCCAATATTTCTGAGATATTCCAAATACTGGTTTTCAGACGAAAGACGTTGACATCGACAAAACGCTTTTTTATCGACTGCGTTAAACAAAGGGGAGCTGAAGTAAGGATTTATTTGGAAACAAACGAGTCCCAGTCTGCAATATTATTGATCGCGATAATAAATACCGAGTACGCCGATCATGTAAATATTCTATAAATAGAAAGCTGGAAATCCAAAATGTTTCCGATGATTTATATTTTCTGCAAATCGCACTTGTGTGAGCTGTTCTATGCAGGTGTTTCCTACTTTTTTTATGTGATCTTCTGTATTTTTTGTGCGTGATTTCACGTATAGGTTTGTAATTTTGTACGTGTTTTATTTCATTTATACGTGTTTCACGCACGATTTTGCGTGATCGGGAACTCTGGCCACTTTAACAGCTAAGGTCATATCATGGCGGTAGGTGACGCACATGTGTTTCCTGGCTTTCTCACACCAGTACTAACACAACTTTCTTTCCAAAGCCACCGACTACTTTTTCTCACATGCTTCAGCAGAGGTGAGAGGCAAAAATACGCCTGAAAGAAAGTTCGCCTCAACCGGGTATCGAACTCACAACCACCAGGTCATGAGTCCGACACGCTCACCACTGAGCCACCCAGGCGGGCATGGTATTATGGTATTAGTTGAAAACAAAGACCTCGTAGAAACTATATCATCTGTCATCCTGATTACTCCAGCAAGCTGGTAACCATGAATGAGCAAGGTCTAAAACACAGACAAAAAGTTTAAAGTATGGATTCCATACAGTAACATAGGCGAGACAACAGCAATGTCTCACAGAATAATGAAGCAAGGATGCGGCTGACAAAGTAAAACAATCATTTATTTTGGTTTCAACATTTCTGGATTGCAAATTTCATTATCACGACAGTAAGTTCAATAATATCCTTTTAAGTGTTAGCTTTGCTCTTAATGAGATACTTTAAATTAATTTTCCTGAATAATATTGCTTGCAATCACGTCGGTCGAACAAGCCCGGGCGAACAAGCCCAGGGACGAACAAGCCTAGTACGATCAAGCTCGGAGCTATTTGCTTTTGCACTTAAACTAATAAAGTTAGAGAAATTAATTTTCCCAAGAAAAAATCGTGACTAAAATTTGAAATTACCCTATACGCCATCATTTATCTTTCTGGGTGCACTGGTACTGGGAACTTGTCACTATTTACTCTCGGCTTGCTTCATAATTCGAGCAAACCGCCAACCTGTGACTTACGGCATTATGACAACAGATGTTGTAAAATCAATTTTAGAACTGATTGACTAAAAACAATAATATATATAAACTATGAAGAAATTTTTCGGACGAAAAACTAAAACATCTGTTCTAAACTTATTTCTGCGCTTTATTCCCCACCCCATATTTTTACGACTTTCATTCACGGTCTAGTGAGATTCAATCAAGGGTGTAAATCCAGTTTCCGCACTGGGTAAGGTTATTTTATGCGGATCATGCCTCATACAGTAACAATTTTAAGACAGTCTCATATGAACAGATATATTTTGGTGACATTGCTTTAATTGTTAAAATATAAATAATGCAAGGCAGTATATTTCTTTTTTCCAGCGAAGTGTGACCTCTGAACCGGAAAAGCCTCGTTTCGGGGTAACAAAAATAACCAGCTGTGTAATGTCATTTCTGTCATCTCTTAATCAAATAGTTAATCGGGCTATTTTGCGACTTCTTTTGCCTTGAAAGGAAGGAATTGATGAGCGATGGAAGAATCGGATAGTAGCCAGCAGCCCAAGAGGTGTTCCTGTGGATTTTGGGGGTGAGAAAGCTGTGTTTTAAACGAATTTATAAGATGCCTTCTGATAAAATTGGTCGTGACCAGAATTTTGGGCACTGCGAGGTTGATTGATTACATGTTCTTCCTCAAAATTCGTCCATTTTTCTTCGATTAATTTGTAGTGTTTGCATCTCTTACACAAAAATTACTTACATAGGGTGGGTCTAGACTTTCAGTTTCAACCTTAGACTTTAATACACACCAAAAATTTTGGGGGCCCTCATAGGGGAAACCAAACATTAAATGGGCTTCAGCATGTTTCAGATTATTGAAGACTGCATTTTTGCTTGGAGCCTGGAAGCAAACTGTGGTCAGCGCTTGCCCATCGAAAACTTGTTGTTCATGCAAATTAACTTGTTTTGCGAGTTGTGACAGAACCATGCCAATTTAGGTCCTTTTTGACAAATTAAGAATTATTAGATTGTCATAATAAAGATGAATATCTGTATATTTTCAGTTTATCCATCTCCCTTCTCTGGCAAAAAATAAACAAACTTACATACTTGTTTAGGTAATTCAGAGTTCCCATTCACGCACATATGTGCGTGATTCACGCACTTAACTGAATAATCACGCACAAAAATATGAAGGGAAATGTGCATGCACGCACAGGTTTCAGGGTGCCCACTGTCAATCGCCAATGGCGCCACTTGGGACAAGTTAGAAAAAATGTCTCCAAAACTTAAGCACTGGCGAATCTGCTGGCAACAAGTAATGTCTTTACACGATATTTGATCGATCTAAACTCTGACATATACAATACGTATCAAATGTAAAAGTCATTGTTTATCACTGCTAATCAAACTGTTGTCATTCATTTAAAAGTATTAATGATATCAATCCGCATTTCTGGTGTAAAATTACAGGTTTTGAAGTTACATGCTACCCTAATTGACAAATCTATGTAAAATCATGCCGAAATACTACTCCAAAACTTAACAGGCATAAGAAAAAGAACGCCACAGAAAAACGCAAAAACCCATAACACAAAAAAAAATAGTTTGACATCGTCCAATCATAGGCATTTCAAACTGTCTATTCAGCTTTATCAATGACTTTAAACAGTAAATTTACATAAATATCTGTATAAAACAATAAATGAACGCTAATTAGTGTCTGAAATTGACAGTAAAATGGAAAATTCTACTGGCCATCAGGCTATAAGTTGTCCCTTTGTTACAGGTCCTATGATTGAGGAAATATAACAAGCATCTTCTTTTTTAAATTACCCATATTGTTTTCGAGAGCAGAGTGAGACTCGCCACAACACATTTTCAATACAAAAGAGCCTTACTTTCCTCCATAAAGCTCTAAAATTGTCATTATTAAGTGCACTCCTAGAATTTCTCTTGCACTCCCAAACTTGTACCCCAGGGAGCGCATGCACTCCCAAAAAAAGATGTGAGTGGGAACACTGGGTAATTTATATAAAGTTATATTTTTTAAGTTTGCATTAAATTTTGCTTTGCCTTAATCTGTATTTTTTTCCATTATAACAAACATAGGCACCATCTTGCAGCTTGTCTGGCCGCAGTTTTCTGTTTAACTCTTTACCAAACAACAAAATTTCAGACTAGTCCAAATTGAAAGCATTTGCAGACGACAAAATAAATGTGACTGAAAAATTGAAATTTGTTTTCGGAAGGTTAGAAAACATTGTGGGAAAAGGAGAAAATGCTGGTTACCAGCATTTTCTCCTTTTCCCACAGTGTTTTCAAAAGGCTTCTTTTTCAGGGTCTTTAAAAGTCGGAATTGTGTGGTAAAGAGTTAAATACCTTGAACCAGACATCACTGTTCCTAAACCAACCGTAATTTTAAAAAATAAAGGCAGGGCTTTAGTTAGACCCGTAAACCCGGGTTTTGACGCACAAAAATCTTCCAATTCCCTTTTTTGACGCACAGCAAATTCCGAACAAGGGGTCATTTTGACCCCCAAAGATTTTCAGAGATGCATCAAAAATATTTTAAACAACAATCATATCAAAAAGGTAATCATGTTAAAGGCGTGAAAATCGTCAGAATGGTGTTAAAGTGCTGCATAAAATCAGTGAAGTGTGAACGGAAGGTGATAATTGACTGGTTACCTATGATAATCGTAGCTTTATAACTGGCACTATCCTTGCTAAAAGTGATAGACAGGGCAATAAATTCAGTATCGGTGTATCCTTTTGAAGTTTAGCCATTGATGTATGGATATATTGTAAAACATCTTCACTCGCCGATGTCCACCATTTTGCTCAACATTTGTACCCAATAATAATCGTACTTTTTTTAAATTTTATTAAAAACAGTAATTCGAAAAAAATAACCTATGAAACATGTATCTGCATCTCATTTCACACAAAAAGATACCTTAAACTGTCCTTATGAATGAAAATAACTTTAATTATTCAGGCCCAAGAAAATTATGATACTTTACATATTTCTGGATGGTACTAGAAATTGGATAATAAATCTTATCTTCATTTCAGCAAAGTTTTAAAAGGGAATTCTGACTGAAATTTGTTAACCATATTTTTTATTTATTGTTTCGGTCGACAAGGTTTTAACTTTAGCCTTCTTGAACATATTGTGTGTGGGGAGGGGAGGAAAGGGGGGGGGGTCCTCTTTGAAATGTAAAATTTTATTAATCAATTATCAACTTCACATCTTTATTGCAATATTGATAATAAATCCAACAACAACAACAAACTGTTGACTGAAGACTCTATAATTTTCCATTTTGACTCTTAAATTTGTTTGGTTTGACTCCTGAAAAATTAGATTTGACCCCTAAAATTTTAGGGTCAAGGGGTCAATGACTCCTGAATTTCAGAGGCTAGCTAAAACCCTGAAAGGTGTTAAATGGTTTTGCTATTGGGCCATTTCAGAAGTGGACCTTTTTTACCCCCATTCAACTCCATTTATCCCACACTCTAAAATCCTTTATTACACACAGTTTTTCTGAAAACCGATCATGCTTACATATTTAGATCATGTGCTAGATCATGTGGCAATAGTTTCAAATGACGTGACTACAACTTTGCGTCAGCTGTAAAAAGTTACAATTATTTTTTTTATGAATATCAGCAGTCACATGATTCAATTGTTTGATAAAAGGTAAATATGAATCCCCTTTAACATGGTGAAGCATACATGTATTGATGTTTTTGCCTTTCCAATCTCATAATACTCTCTGCATCTGTATATATACATGTAACCTTGTTTATGATAAAAATCATGCTACAACCACGGTAATTTATGGTGATTTTTTTTTTCATTGACAGGTCATCACAAACTTCAGGCCTCTGTTCAAAATGTTATAAAGGTTAGTATTTGTTCTATATTATCTCTAACTGGCTACCAGCATTTTCTCCTTTTTCTGTAATGTTTTCAAAAGCCTTCTTCTGCAGGCACAGTAAAACTCTTAGATTGTTTATTAAAGATTGAACCACTCAAACCTTATTTTATGATGATAGTACTTAGTTTAGAAGGATATTTTAAAGATACAGCTGTACTCATTTTCATCCAGTTTTTAACCCATTTCATCTTCATTATTTATCAAACTATAATCATTCTTGTATCTACATGCCAAATGTTGCCCCTAACAGTTGCAAGGTTGCATAGATTACGACGGATAGAAAATGCATTTTCATTACAAGGAGGGCATGAACAAAACACTGTTGTGATGTTTCCAGTTTTAAATTGAAGATTCCGATAAATGTATTTATCCCCTTATACCATATATATCAGTAATTTATCTGTGTTTTCTCAGCTGAATAAATTCTGAATCATAATAAAACAGTCTATCAACTTCCAACAGCTGTTTTTCTTTCTGACTGTAAGGATGTATCTTCAAATTAAGAGAAACCTGCGTCAGCTTTCTTCAGAGTTTAATTAGATAATACAACATATTTGTTATTATGATAATACAGATGAAAAGATGAACAACTGAAACATTCTTTTTTCAAATGCCTTTCATAAGTCTTACCACACAGTCCTGTGTTTTAACGGCCCTGAAGAAGAAGGCTTTTGAAAACATTGTGGGAAAAGGAGAAAATGCTGGCAACCAGCATTTTCTCCTTCACCCACAATGTTTTCTTTCCTTTCTAGAGACACATTCCTTTATTTAAACCATGTAGTCAATATTTCGTCTGCAAATGCTTTCATTTTGGACTGGTCTAAAATCTTGTTTGCTAAAGAGGTAAGTAGTGAGGCAAACTGAAGTTTGGACTATCGGTATCTAGATTTGGGCATGCACACTTTAGACAAACATCGTATATATCTCCCTCTATAATCTGAAATAGAAGTACATGTACCTGTGATTGTTAAGACTTTGGGCTGTTTGGGAAAAGGTTAATCAAAAGTGGTTGAGTTGTACAATCTTTTTAAAAGGAACTACATGTACATGTATGTTACTTGTACACCAGTTAAGTCTACATGAGTGCTTACAACATAAAGTTTAGTGAGTATTGTATAATTATAGTGTTGCTATTTACCCATGCATCCCATATTACAGTTACTTAACCCTGTACCAAGCATTGACGCATTTTAAGGACCCTGAGGAAGAAGCTGTTTGAAAAATATTGTGGAAAAACAAGAAAATGCTATTTACCAGCATTTTCTGATGTCCCACATTGTTATTTATCCTTTCAAAGATAGACATCATCATTTGGGCTACTTTCAATTTGTCATCAGATGCTTTCAATTTGGACAAGTGTAGAAGTTTGTAGTTTGGTAAATATTTAATTACTAGTACTTCCTGAAACAAACTTGTAGCAGACAACACTGAAAATATTGAAAATATTCTTGATATGTAGGAACAATTAACATGTACTGGTGTTAATGTTGTTTAAATGGATACATGCATAAAGACAGTTATTGCATGAGGAGAAACTACTCATTTGGAGCATTTTCTGTTTTTGCCATTAGTTGTTTAAAGCAAAAGTCAACTTTAAATTAAAAAGAAAAATGCTGTCTTAACCCTTTACCACACAATCCCGACTTTTAACCACCCTGAAAGAGAATGCTTTTAAAAACATTGTGGGAAAAGGAGAAAATGCTGGTAACCAGCATATTCTCCTTTTCCCACAATGTTTTCTACCTTATCAAAAAAAGAAATCATCATTTAAGCAACATTTAATTTTTCATCTGCAAATTCTTTCAATTTGGTCCATTCCAAAATTTTGTTGTTTGGTAAAGAGTTAACATGAATATTTGATATGCTTGATCTCTTTGTTAGCCTTGGTTAGGAGCTGGAGAACTTGAATGACATTATAGGAAGCCTTTCCTATGACCGTGTTTTATATAAGCAGTATAAGAAGTTTTTCATTTAATTTTACAGCCACAGTTCAAGAAAAGACTCAAGATGGTTTAGATGCAAAAGCTGAACTCATGAGAGGTACTATTTAGAATGTATAGAGTGCCTTGTAAATTTATGGTCATTATCAGTCTGACAAAAGAAGGACTTGAACTTTGCTGTTCCAAGACTGTCTTTTTGGTGGGATGGGGGGGAGGGGGGGCAAAATACATGTATGAAGATTTAAGATCTTACTGCATTGTTTCTGTAAGTCTCATCTTGATTTACACTGATTGCTATAGCAACTTAACTCTTTACCCCGAGATCTTGACTTTAAACAACCCCGAGAAAGAAGCCTATGAAAACATTGTGGGAAAATGAGAAAATGCTGGTAACCAGTATGTTCTCCTTTTCTCACACTGTTTTCTACCCATCCCAAAACAAATTTTACTTTTTCAGTCACATTTATATTGTTGTCTGCAATTGTTTTCAATTTGGACTAGTCTAAAATTTTGTTGTCTGGTGAAGGGTTAAGTGATCTACAATACAGGTTAAAGATCTGCATTACAGTTATCAAGTCATTCTTTGCTGAGTTTTACAAGTAGTGTCACAATAGACTCTGTGGTCTATTACCAAATAGACTCTAGTGCATTATTTTACTAAGATAACTTTTACTTTTAACCTTTAACTCTTTACCATACAACGAAATTTTAGTCTGGTCCAAACTGAAAGCATTTGCAGACGAAAAAATAAATGTGATTGAAAAATTGAAAGTTGTTTTGGAAAGGGTAGAAAACTTTATGGGAAAAGGAGAAAATGCTGGTTACCAGCATTTTCTCCTTTTCCCGCAAGATTTTCAAAAGGCTTCTTTCACAGGGTCATTAAAAGTGGGGATTGTGTGGTAAAGGACTAACTGTATACGGTGTAAATAAATTTTAGACTCCATCAAACTGAGAGCATTTTTAAGTAACAACATAAATTTGGCTCCAATAGTGGAATTTGTCTTTGAAAGGGCTAAAAAAATTGTGGACACAGTAGAAAATACATGCACTATTTCAGATCGTCAAAGTGCCTACTCCAGTCACGAATCCTGTGGTGCTGCCTCCACTTCGTTTTTGTCAAACAATCTATCACAGTCCTCCTCACAAATGGAAAAAGCAGAGGAATTCCTCAGACAAGCTGTCAAAAACTCTAACAGTAGTGTAACACATAATATAGACAGTGTTAAATCTGTAGAAGACACTTCTAAAAGTTCAGACGAAGCCAGCATGGCTGCCACTACCTCCAACCAATCCGCTGATTCCACAGATAAGGACCTCGAGAAAACCTCAAGAAATAGCACTAGTGATAATTCTAATGTGGACAATAGTGATGCTGGTTCAAATGTTAATGCAACTGATAGCACAAATAGAGATATAAGAGACATTATTGTGAACACAGAAACTCCAGATAAGCGTGGTACTAAAAGGTAACTTTTCATGATGTTTACCCCCTTTACCCAACAATCCCATGTTTTTACCAATGTTAGGATGTATTTGAAAACAATGTGAGAAAAAGGGAAATGCTGTTAACCAGCATTTTATCCTTTTCCAACAATGTTTCTTACCTTTCCCATGTCAAATCAAATGATTTCAGCCACATCTGTTGTTGTATGCAAATGCTGTCAATATTTACGAGTCTAAAACATTGTCATCTGGTGAAATTTTAATTCTTCCACTGCTGTAGGAAGTGAGCTGGTACAAGTGACTCAAACAAGAAATATTTGAATGGAAGGAAAACATTAATGAGCCATGCCCTGTGAAAAGGGAGCTTAATGCATCTGCACTAAGTATCGACCCATGTCAGCCTGCGCAGTCCACGCAGGCCGACATGAGTTGAAACTTTCTGCTATTTGTAAATTTTCTGCATGTCAAAGGACCAGTCTAGTCCACTGAAAGAAGATAAAATCACCTATTTGTGCTTTTCTTGGGAACAATTACAGTCATTTTAGGTATAGATTGCTACAGACAAGTGAACTGTTTAAATCAAGATCAGGCTGTGCAGAATATGCAGAAAGGTCTTACACTTACAGAGGCCCTTATTTTCACAAAATATACGGATCCATGTACATGTACTTAAACTTGCAATAATAGGATTTGTAACTCTTTACCGTTCTATAAAGTTTTAGACTTGTCCAAGCTGAAAGCACATGCAGAAGATAAATGTTACTCTTGAAAGTGAGAGTTTTTGTTTGACAAAGGGTAGAAAACATTGTGGGAAAAGGAGAAATTGTTCAACAAAGGGTAGAAAACATTGTGGAAAAAGGAGAAAGTGTTGGTTACCTGCATTTTCTCCTTTCCCCACAATTTTTTAAAAAGCAGCTCCTTTCAATCATGATTGCTAGAACTTGTGATCCTGTGCTACAGTACTGATCAATTTTTAATTGCCATTCTTTTTAAATCAGAACAGTTAAATGGCTCAAGATAAGATAGGCTTGTATGACAATGATATTTGTTTCAGAAGACTTTGAATCTTGAAGGACACCTACCATGCTCTAATTCAAGCCTTTAAACTGATAAATAAGTGAATTGAAACTTTAAATCCTATAGTAGAAACCCAAATTTTGTTATTTCAAAGGTATTTTTAGGGAAAAAATATCGTCCTTTTGGACAGGGTAGATCCAAGATCAGACTGCACAGAATATGCAGTCTGATCTTGATCTACACTGTCTGCATAAGGTCACCCTTAGTAGCCTAAGAGTTAAATTTAGTCATCTTATTAAATAAAGTTATGCGGAGTTGATAACTTATGCTTCGTGACATTCTGTCCTAAGTGATGTGTTTTGTGTAAAAGTGTGACAATAAAGAATTTGTTTTAAATTACTTGGAATATTTTGCAAGAAAACTTTCTTGTAACGTTACTGATTTCATTTTATTTATCTTGTGACATGAAGTTAAGCAGGGCGGATTTGTTGTGTATCTTTTCTGGCAGTCTGTCTCATTGTCTTGTTTATTTGAGCCACACTCTAACAAAAGGGGGCTTATTGCATATTTGTTGTACATTATACCATGCAAGTCATCACATAATTATGGATCAATAAAATCCTTTTTGTCTAACCCTTTCCCAAACGACAAATTTTGGACTGGTCCAAATTCAAAGAGTTTGCAGACGACAATTTTAAATTTGATGAAAATGGCAGAAAGTTCTCAAAAAGGGTAGAGAAAAACACTGTGGGAAGAGGAGAAATTGCTCGTTACAAGCAATTTCTCCTTTTCCCACATTGTTTTCAAAAGACTTGTACTGCAGACACGTGAAAACCAGGGCTTGTTTGGGAAAGGGTTAACAACAGACTGAATCACAAGGTAGAATGGTCCTTTGACATGGAGAAAATTGACCACTGACGTAGGCGATACTTTTGCAGATGCATTAACCTCCTTCTTCACAGAGCATGGCTCATTTACTACCTATCATTCACTCTAAATTGTGATTCTCTTGATTGAAACCACCTTTTGCCAGACCATCATTACTCTGTCTTTCACTACTAATGACAACTTGACTGCCTCTTGCGGACAGTGCAGATCAAGATCAGACTGCACAGAACGTGCAGTGTGATCTTGATCTACGCCGTCCGCTACTCTGTTTTTAAACTATGACGAAAGTCTTTTCAATAGAAGTGGAAATTTATTTTTAGAGCTCGGAACAAAAGTGGATTTCAGGAGTTAGTCGTGAAAGAGCTAGCCATTTATATTTACTCACAGACCTTTGAAACTCTATTGGTTTATCTCGTAACGCTAAAAATTTCCTTGGTTGATCATCAAACACTTTTTGCACATTGGCACATGGCCTCTATATCACGGAATACTCAAATTTTCATTTACACCATTACTATAAATAGCACATTGGTGACTGCCTCTTTATTGCTTAATACTGTATATGATACAGAGGCAGTCACCAATGTGCAATTTATAGTTACGGTGTCCTCCAGGGAAAATTTTGTTATCCCGTGATAGATCAATGTAATTTCAGTGGCCTATGATTTACTCTTTTGGGACTTCCGACATACAGGTTGTAAGTTTTCCAAACATCTTCAACTGTACCTATCATTTATGTCATTTTAATCCTTTGCCAGACAGAAAAATTAAAGGTATGTCCAAATTGAAAGCATTTACATACAACATAGTAATTGTAGCACAAATGGTGGTATTTGTCTGCGAGAGGATAGAAAACATTATGGGAAAAAGGAGAAAATGCTGGTTACCAGCATTTTCTCCTTTGCCCACAATGTTTTCAAAAGCTTTCCTTGTCAGGGTCATTATAACTTTGAATTGTGTGGTACAGGGTTAAATGCAGAAAATGTTGGTATTTTTTTACAGTAAAACCCTTTCATTGAATATATTGACATTGCAGAGATAGCAGTGTTCTAGAGGACAGCACGCCAGAATCAACCCCAGAGAAAGGTGGGACCAAGAGTAAAAAACGCTGCATGGTCTGTAAATGTCGTCTTGAACTGGCTCAGAGAACCATTGGTAAATGCAGATGTGGTAAGTGCCACGGGCCAAATTAACAACTTTGTTAATTAAGTTTCTAATCAGATTCTAAATTCAGCACAAGCAAACTAATGGGGTGAGATAACACCCCCCTCCCATGATATTTACAGTTTTTTCCTCCTTCAAATATTTGTCTCATGTGTTATGCCACATACTGGTGAGAGTTAAATTTTGAAATAACCAATATGTGAATGGGTTAACTTGCAGTCTTCTGTTTGTCTACCAATCACAATGATGTCGGAGTTTTACCTAAACATCTCTTAGAGAGTTATACAGGAAAACCTTGCATGTACACTGGAGAATCTGTCACTACAAACATGTTATTATTACTGGCAGACCTCCAGATAAATGGGAGTGATAGTATGCTAAATCCATTATTTCTCTTCCAAACCCGATGTTGTGGGTACTCATTAGAATCATCTTTATGAGACGATTCTAATGAGTACCCATATCATAGGCAGAGCTCCAGATTGAGGAAGTGATTTTGATTTCAAATTTGAAAATATTATTCATTCCCCACTAAAGCCTATGTTATTGGTACTCATTAGAATCATCTCATCGAGACGATTCTAATGAGTACCCACAACATAGGGTTTGGAAGAGAAAGAATGGATTTAGAATACCATCACTCCCTCTTATCTGGAGCTCTGGGTTTAGTGGAGAGTGATTAGTATTTTCAATTTTGAAATCAAAATCACTCCTTCTATCCGGAGCTCTGTTACTGTTATGTGCTAGATAATCACAGCTACTATATTTGTCAGAATTTTAATTGTAAGACGGTTTTACTTAGACATAAATCTTATGGTTTTGAAAGTTTAACCATATGGTTCCTGTGCAGCTTTTAGAATACTGTAGATAGATTTGGGAATAGAAGGTAGGAATGGATGTCCTAATTTTTGCATGTTTTTTTATACAATACAGGAAATGTATTTTGTTCCCTTCACCGACTTCCAGAGCTACATCAGTGCGACTTCGATCACAAGGAGGATGGGCGGCGTGAAGCCAGAGAGAAGATGGTGAAACCTACCCGCCATCTCGGCAATTCATTTAGGCGTTTAGATTCTGATTCATGACAAAACTCTCTTTTTGTCACAGTGATACCTGATTAAATTTTTCATCAACTATAGTTATGATACAACCTCTTTGTGTATGTTCTGAACTGAAATAATGGTCAGTGTTTTAGACTTGTTCTTCACTTCATTTCAAGTGTTTAAGTTAGATGTGCAGGCATGTGTTGCATTTTTTTTTTTTTTTTTTTCCAACTATATCAATCTTTAATTTCATCAGGAGATGTTTGTATAAAGATTCATTGATCGGAGCATATCTTTCTATGTCACTTTAGGGGTTTTCAACTGTATTTAAGTGCTTAACTCTTTTCTTGAGAACAAACTTTCAGACATGTCCAAATTTAAAGCATTCACCAGCAGCAAATTAAGTGAATCTCATATGATGGGATTTGTCTTTGAAAGGGTAGAAAACAATGTGGAAAATTAATAAAATGTTGGTAACCAGCATTTTCTCCTTTCGCACAATGTTTTCAAAAGCAATCTTCAGATTTGCTGAAACAAGGCATAGTTTGGTAAAGAGTTTTAACCCATTATCACACAAACTATAGTGTAGACCTAAAGGAAATAGTTAATGTGATACACATGACAAAAAATTGAAGTAAAGGAAAATGTCCTGGGTCTGTATTCACCAACCATTCCTAAGAACGTTCTTTGCCTTGTTCTCCAAAATTTTCTACATTTGAAAGGAACACAACTCCTGATTGGCTAAACCAAATGGTTTAGCCAATCAGGAGTTGTGTTACTTTCAAATGTAGAGGATCTTGGAGAATAAGACTAAGAATATTCCTAAGAGTGGTTGGTGAATATGGACTCTGGTAGAGTTGTTTAGAATACGCTGAAAAAAAAAATCTGTGATTCCTTTTCATTCCTCAACTGATTTTGAATGTTATCTATTTTAGAGAAATAAATTCATTTTTGTGGTCATGAAGTAAAGGGTGGTAACAAAAGGATCTTTCATTTAAAATTATGATAAAGTGGATATAGAAAGAATCTTATACATGCAGTTTTTGAAAAACTCTGTAAATGCTTGGAAGCATCCCACAGAAGATTTGCATATTACTCCATGCAGATATTTGGTACTTCTTGTCCCAATTAGGTTTTACAGCATGATTAAGGAGTTTTTTTTTTTCTTTAAAATCTCATTTCCTCCTGCCACTGACCTATATTAGCTTGTAGTAGACGTGTTTTGAAAGCATTTAGTTAACCCTTTACCAGATGACAAAATTTTAGACTTGTCGAAATTGAAAGCATTTGCAGACAACATTTTCGATGTGGCTCAAATGGTGCAAGTTTCTTTTGATAGAGTAGAAAACATTGTGGGAAAAGGAGAAAATGCTGGTTACCAGCATTTTCTCCTTTTCCCACAATGTTTTCAAAAGGCTTCTTTCCCAGGGTCATTAAAAGGTGGCATTGTGCAGTAAAGGGTCAACTTTTTACCAGTCATGAAATTTTAGACTTGTCCAGTTTGAAAGCAGCTGCAGGGGACGAATGTTATTAAGAAATTGGAAAATGTTTTGGAAAAGGTAGAAAATAAAACTAGGAATTGTGTGGTAAAGGATTACATGTAAATTTTGCTTTTAACAAGCAATATCTTACTTTGCTTCATTGTTTTCAGGTGTTAACATGTATTAAACATCCATTCATGTTATTTATTTGAGCCATGCTCTCTGAAATGGGGGCTTAATGCATCTGCAAAAAGTTTTGACCCAGGTCAACCTGCGTAGTCCACACAGGCTTACCTGGGCCAAAAGTTTTTGCTTTTGGTCAGTTTTCTGTATATCAAAGAACCAGTGTACCTCAGGATTCACTTTTTTGTTAGAGAAAAAGGATTTTATAGATCCTCAAAATTATATGACTTGCTTGGTATCATAGATCACGGAGATACGTTAAGCCCCTCTTTTGCCAGAGGATGGCTCATTTATATGCTACAAAAGTGTTTCAAAGTCATCTGCTGCAAATTTGCTTCAGGAGGTTCTGAGTTAAGGTAATGGAAAATGTGTCAGTTATGACAGTAGTAGGTCATATTTTATTATTTATATACATGTATCTATTATTGTATATCATATTTTACATTTAATATAATTTTAAAGGATTGCAAATGTGTGTGTGTGTTAGGCTATATTCTGATCTGTTTCTGTCTTTTTCCTTTATCATCTTTGTTTCTTTAAATTCATCATTATGCTTCAAAACTTAGTTCTTTACCAGACATCAAAATTTTCACTTACCCAACTGAAAGCATGTGCAGATGACAATTAAATAAGGTTCATATGACGGGAATTGGCTTTGAAATGTGGAAAACAATGGAAAATATGGGTACCAGCATTTTCCCCCATTTTCTGAAAAAAAAGCCTTCCTTCCCAAGGTTGTTAAAAGCTGTGATTGTTTGGTAAAGGGTTAAGACTTCAAGAGAACATTTTTTTTTTCCAACTTCCGCCGTTTATGAATGCCAGGAAGAAAACCTTTTCAATCATTCTGGAAAAGGGAGAAAATGGTGGTTTTTTAGCATTTTCTCATATTTCCAGAATGTTTCCTACCCTTTGAAAGACAAATTCATTTATCTGAACCACGTTCTGCTGTCTATGAAGACCCTCAAGTCTAACTTTTTGGTGTCTGGTAAAAAGTTGTTTTCACACTCTCTGTATGTATTAACCCTTTACCAAAGGACAAAATTTTAGACCAGTCCAAATTGAAAGCATTTGCAGACGACAAAGTAAATGTGAAAGAAAAATTGAAATTTGTCTTGGAAAGAGTAGAAAACATTGTGGGAAAAGGAGAAAATGCTGGTTACCAGCATTTTCTCCTTTTCCCACAATGTTTTCAAAAGGCTTCTTCTTCAGGGTCGTTAAAAGTCTGGATTGTGTGGTAAAGAGTTAAAAGAGTTTTGAAATGCTAGGGAAGTAAGCATAATTTTAAACTTCTGCTGTATCTTGTTATTTTTTTTTCATCATCATGTTCAAATACTTAACTCTTTACCTCACAACAAAATTTTAGACATGTCCAAATTGAAAGCGTTTGCAGACAACAATTTAATTGTGGCTCAAGTGATGGAATTTGTCTTTGATAGGGTAGAAAACATTGTGGGAAAAGGAGAAAATCTGGTTACCAGCATTTTCTGCTTTTCCCACATTGTTTTCAGAAGTTTTTTTTCTTAGGGTCGTTAAAACTCGGGATTGTGTGGTAAAGGGTTAAAACACAAGACAGGAAAAGGAGAGGAAATGGTGAAGGAAAGGATTTTTTTTTTTAACCCTTTCCTGAATAACAAATAGAGAGCATCTGCACAAGACAAATTTGAAAGTGGTACAAATGAACTTAAGTTCTTTTCCAGGGTAAAAAACATTGTGGGAAAAGGAGGAAAAGCTGGTTATCACATTGTTTTGCAAAGGCCTCTTCTACAGGATCATGAAATTTCTTGGATTGTTTGATAAAGGATTAAAATACTTAAAATGTAGATGGGGAAAAAGAGCACTGATATGCACCAAGCAAAAGAAGTTCTCATCCATATCTATTTTCAGAAATTGTGTTTACTTGTATTTTAAAGCACTGTCAAATTTGGACTCTATAGAAGAGGAGATGTACACAGAAAAAAGAACAATGATAATCCAGCACCAGGGGCTGTCAAGGCATTAGATAATTTCTTTTGTTGAATTGTTCAAAGTCATTACCTGCAGATATAACAAATCATGTTTCCTGGCATATAAGGGTTGTGTTAGTATGGTAGCTACTAAAATGCATGGGTAGAGAAGATTTTCCTTTAGAGTGCAAAGTTTATCAATTTTACATTGTGAATCAGAAAAAAACCCTTAACCCTTTACAAAATAATACTACTTTTAATGACCCTGGGAAAAGAGCTATTCGAAAACATCGTGGGAAAAGGAGAAAATGCTGCAACATTAATGTTTTCACCATGTCAAGGACAAATTTTGTTATTTGAGCCACCTTTGTTGTCTGCAAATGCTTTTAACTTGGACACGTCTATAATTTTGTCCTGTGGAATAGTTAATTCTTAACTAAACATCAAAATTGCAGAGCCATCCAAAATCAAAGTATGTGCTAGGGACCTTTTAAACCTGGATCAAATGATTGATTTGTCTTTGAAGGGGTAGAAAATGTTGTTGGAAAAGGAGCAATGCTGGTAACCAGCATTTTCTTCTTTTACCACAATGTTTTCAAAAGCCTTCTTCCTCGGGGTTAATAAAAGCAGGATTATTTGGTAAAGTTTAAGATGGCAATTTTAAAACTGTTTTGGTCAGGAAACTAGTGTGTCACAAAATCGAAGATCAGACTGCACACGCTGTGCAGTTTAATCATGATCTACAGTCTGAAAAAACAGCTTTACTTATACATGGAGCTCTTGCTGTTAAGGAAAAAAAATCTGTGTTGAACTTGATGTGATTGATTCTGTTTGTTTTGTATTTGACTAATCCCTTTTATCATATTAAAGGAAAAGGATGTTTAATTTGAAATTAGGCTATTTAATAAATATTCGCTGGTCTGCCTCAAGTCTATTTTATATATATTTACTGGTTTAACATTTTACCATGTGTTTCCATATTTTCAAGACACCGAGATAGCATTTTGAAACATCATAAGAAAAGGAAAAAAAAAACATTATGTACTACATATTCCACAATTCTAATGTTTTCTAACCATTTAAAGACAAAAGGGACAAATGCCATCATTTGAGCCATATTTATTGTCATTATCTACAAATTTATGCTTTTCAGTTTGGACTAGTCTAAATTTTTGACAGCTTAAGAGCAGAAAAACTCCATGGCAATAATGGTGTACCTTTATCACTAGATTCCCCCCCCCCCCCCCCCCCCCCCCAGTGTTTTATGGTTTCTCCAAATTATGTGTATTATTAAATGGCAACACACCACACATTTATCAGATAACTGTGTCTTGAACCAGTACTTTCAGTACTTAACATTACCATCACAGCTAGCAAAAGATTGGGATGCTTTTCCATTATTAAAAATGGAAGCCATAATTGTTACCTTTACTTCTGGTAGGATGGGCTTCACAGCTTGCCATTATCTGGGTGCACACTCAAACCTCTCTTTGGGAGCAGTTTTCACAACCACAAAGACAGTCTACACAGGCTTTCAAGTGCCTTCTGCAAAAAAGTAGGGCTAAACCTTTTGAAAAAGTAGGGATTATAAGGAAGAAAAAGTAGGGATAGTAGGGCATATTTACAGAGAACTTACCACATTTTTCATTGATGATAATGAAGATTTTACTATCTAGTTACATATTTGACTACTTCATGTAAATGTGCTTGTTCTCTATACACCGTCTTTAGATAGAATTCATAGCACAGCAACAGGACATAGTGAGGCTTGACAAGGGCTAGCTCGATATCACCATGAATTCCACCTGCCCCCCCTCATGTGCCTTTAGTAAAGACATTCTGACATAAAACTACAGACCAGAATAAGAAACGCCCTGGCTGGGGATCCAGGGGGCCAGTGGCCCCGGAAAGCTCCAGAAACATTGAAACATTGTGGATAAAGGAGAAAATGCTGGCTACCAGCATTTTCTCCTTTTCCCAAAATCTTTTCAAAAGCCTTTCTCTTCAGAGTTGTTACAAGAGGGCCATTGGCCCTAAAGCACTCGCCTGAGTAAGGTGATGTAGGATTGATAAGGCTGAAAAGATACTGTTCGTAATGATGTAAAACGCACGAGTGCAAGAGATATACTTTTTGACTGTCCAGCCTATTTCAGAATTTCTAATCTGGTTCATATTTGTGGCCTCTAGAGTGCACACAAGGTTTTTCTAAGATTTGGCCCAATGACCTACTTTTTGACCTGACATGACCCAATTTTGAACTTGTCCAAGATATTATCAAGACTAACATTCTGACCAAGTTTCAAGAGTATCAGGCTGAAAATATGGCCTCTAGAGTGCACACAAGGTTTTTCTTAGATTTAGCCCAGTGACCTGCTTTTTGACCCGACATGACCAGATATCGAACTCGTCCGAGATTTTATCAAGACAAACATTCTGACCAAGTTTCATGCAAATTTGACTGAAAATGTGGCCTCTAGAGTGCACACAAGGTAAAATGTTGACGCTGCATGACGGACGACAAATGCCGGACGATGGACGCCGGACACGGCACAATCACAATAGCTCACCTTGAGCATTTTGTGCTCAGGCGAGCTAAAAATAATACAACTCCATATTTACATTCTCTTTTACTTTCACACGTTCTATACTCTTCTATACAAAAAACATGTACCCAGTAAGTCTGTATATAAAAAAAAATCATCTCAAAATCCTGTCCCAATTAAGATTTCAAACCATCACAAAAGCCTGACTTGAATTACCAAAAACTTCAACTCATAAAGTTATGCAACACATAAACTGAAGCACTCTTTTTTCAGGTGTTTAGCAAACATCCTTTATAAAAAAAGAAAAACATAATATTGAAAAAGGAGTGCTTTGTGTACCCCCACACAATCTAAAATTTAAATGACGTTTTTGAAGAAGCCTTTTAAAAACATTGTTTGAAAAGGAGAAAATGCAGGTAACCAGCATTTTCTCCTTTTCCAACAATATTTTGTACTCATTCTCAGACAAAGCTCATCATTTTAAGCAATTTAACTATTTTTAATTTGTCGTCTGCAAATGCTTTGAATATGGAGGAATCTAGAATTTTGTCGTTTGGTAAAGAGTTAAATTGTATTTTAATACTGTAAGGAATTATTTTTCAGTCATAAAGTTACGCTATGGTATACCAAAAGGCAAAAAAAAAAAAAAGAAAATACACATACATTTAAAGATACATCCAAGACATATAGACATGTAAGAAGACAAAGCTATAGAATTTTTTAAAAAAAAGATTTTTCAGCTTGCACCAAATCTCTTATGACAACAGTGGTCTGACGAGGTTAATGAGCTAAAATTTACTGCATATCTATGTATATTGTGGTTATTTATCCTAGTGAGAAATTTAAGAAAAAAATAAGCATCCAATAGAGACATCAGTAACATCAAAGTTCTGCATCCCTCTCAATCTTCAACAATTTTACTTCAAACACTAGGGCTGCATCAGCTGTGGAGAAAAGGAAAGAATAAAGGTGGTGGGGTTATTATTTTTATTATTAATGGGGGCATTTTTTAGGTCCCATCAAAGTTTTTCATTTTTTGCTTTTTTCAGATTGTGAACCTTCTCTTCATATCTATTATTGTTCACGTAGTATTTTGAATCTCTATCAACAAGTTTTAACAATCCTGAAGAATACTGGAAGAATGCTTGAAACCAGCATTTTCTCCTTTTCTCACAATGTTTCCCAACTTTCAAAAGACAAATCTGCATTTTAAGCCTCATTTCATTTGTTATCTGAAAATGCTATCAATAAAGGTAAACCAAAATACTGTTGGCTTTTGCAAAGAGTTAATCCAGGGTCTGTATTCACCAACCATTCTTAATTTCATTGTAAGTCTAATTCTAGATTAAAAAGTAACACAACTTATGATTGACTATACCATTTAGTTTAGCCAGTCAGAGGTTTTATTATTTTCAAGTTTTGAAAGTTCTGGAGAATATTTGGTGAATACAGACCCAGGACTCTACCAGTCACATTATCCACGTGCCAACGGACCATTCATAGATCTCCTATCCTAAATGCCATGGGTTTTAAGCCATCTTCAAAAATATTTCAGTTGTATAACAGCAGATAATGTACATATCCATGTGTTCCCTATTCTTCCTCTGTTGGCCATTATTACCATCATAAATCCTGGACAACACTTTTGTAAAGATGACTTTTGAACTAGCAACAGCAGAATTAACCCTTTACCACTCAATCCCAAGTTTTAATGACCTTGAGGAAGAAGGCTCTTAAAAATATTTTGAAAATCTTATTAGAACAGGAGGAAATGCTGTTAACCAGCATTTTCTCCTTTTCCCAAAATTTTTCTCCCCTGTGCCACATTCTAATTTGTTGTCTGCAAAATACTTTTGATTTGGATAAGTCCATAATTTTGTTGTTTGATAAAGATTTAGTAGCAATATATGCTACAGTCTAAGCTCCTGGGCTTGGTTGTGCATTATGGACAGAAGCTATCACTTATACCACTGTTTCATGATGGTCCTTAAGAGGATGAATATATGTGCACAAATAATCATGGAGAGAAAATATCATGAAAAGGGAGAAAATATTGTAGAAAAAAGAAAATTATTACAAACATTTTCTCCTTTTCCTGCATTGTTTTCAAAAGCTTTTTTTTGTCAGGTTCCTTAGTACACGTGAGTGTTTGGTGAATGGTTAATTGAACTTGCAGTACAAGGCTGCAAGCAGCAAGAGGCCATGTTTGTCACTTTCCTATGGTGGCCTCTACATAAAGGTCTGACTGTACCAGTATTTAGTTAGAGTGTACAAGATACATACGAGGTATTTTTGGGGGTGCTCCTCTTGCCCCATAGCCCAAATCAGCTGGTATAACAAGTTTTCTTTCTTCTTCTTCACACATTCTGTAATACAGTCAAAGAAATTAGATATAGGTCACTAGAACTGTCACAGGCCTGTAAATACCCTCTATCAACTGCCTTGTCACTGGATTAGGAAAGTATGTAACTCTTTACCAAACGACAAAGTTTTAGGCTTGTCCAAATTGAAAGCATTTGCAAACGACAAAGTCAATTTTAATCGGATGATGTGATTTGCCTTAGAAAGGATAGAAAACATTGTGGGAAAAGACAAAATGCTGGTTACCAGCATTTTCTTCTTTTCACACAATGTTTTCAAAAGCTTTCTTGCTAAGGGTCATTAAAACTTGGGATTGTGCGGTAAAGGGTTATAGGACCGTATCATAATGAAAATAGCATGTGCACAAGCCCCCACGGTTGGTAGGTTTTCATTAAATTTTCAGCCAAATTGATTGAAAACTGTAGGAGAAGAGGATGCAAATTTACATTTGTAGACAGTGATAGCCTGATTCCAGTACAGTCCAGCCTTATTTATCCAAACTGAAAGCTTTAGCAGAAGACAAATTAAATGTTGTTCAAATGATGATTTCTGTATTTGATACGGTAGAAAACTTTGTGTGAAAAGGAGAAAATGCTGGTTACCAGCATTTTCTCCTTTCCACACAATGTTTTCAAAAGCCTTCTTCTGCAGAGTCGGGACTGTGTGGTAAAGACTTAAATTTTGTGATATAGTCAGGCCACATTCGGTTTATCAGATAAGGTTTGTACTAAATTTTAACCCTTCATTCCCGATTTTTTTCATTCCTGTTCTGGAACGTGGATTTCCAGAATAAAAATTAAAATTTGTACAGAAAATATCCGTTCCCTGATGTTTTTGTCCGGATCCCAAGATTTCCGGAATTGTGGAGCCTGGATAAACACGGCTCGACTGTATACGCCTAACTTCATAGTTGGTACTGCAATGATTTAATACCTATTCTGTTTAGTGAAATAATTTATTTTCTTTTGCAGACAGTGAAAATCAGGATAAGGCTTCACAAAACAAGTAGTCTGAAAGTGGTTCTACACTGTCTGCGTTTTTGTGATTTTCTCCCCAGAAATATTTTGAACAAAACCACTTAAACGTTGCATTGTCTTGGTCTTTTCTACCCAGTGTATATGTTTAACTCATTTATGTTGTAAAAACTATAATGAATAAATAAATAAAGCCTTTGACTCTTTACCAACCAACAAAAAATTTAGACTAGTACAAACTGAAAGATGGAAATTGTCTTTGATAGAATAGAAAACATTGCTGGAAAAGGAAAAAATGCTGGTTACCAGCATTTTCTCCTTTTCCCACAGTATCTTCAGAAGGCCTCTTCCTCAGGGTCGTTAAAACTTAGGACTGTGCATTATAGACTAAATCTTTAACAAACAAGAAAATATTAGACTCATCCATTGCAAATCAAAAGCATTTGCAGCCAAGAAACTCAAAGTTGATCTAAAGGTGGATTTGTCTTTGGAGGGCAGAAATCATTTATGGGAACTGAGAAAATGCTGGTTACCGACATTTCCCAAACATTTTCAAAAGCCTTCCAACATTTTCTCAACCACAATGTTTTGAAAAGCCTTTAAACTCTGTTCTGAGGCTAAATTATCCACAGAAAACAAGCACTGTCCAAACCATAAAACAAGAGGGCCATTGGACCTAACACGCTCACCTGAATGAGGGCATCTAGTATTGATAAGGCTGAAAAAATCCTGGTCGTGATGATGTAAAATGCATGAGTGTAAGTGATCTATTTTTTGACCGATTTAACCAATTTTTTAACTTTGAATCTGGCTCAAAATGTGGCCTCTGCAGTGCACAGGAGTTTTTTTTTAAGATTTGGCCAAGTGACGTACTTTTTGAACCAATGTGACACAATTTTAAACTTGTCAAATAATTTATCAGGATAAACATTCTGACCAAGTTTGATGAGAATCAGGCTAAAATGTGGCCTTCAGAGAGCACACAATATTTTTCTAAGATTTGGCCCCGTGATCATTTCTTAACCCGACGTGACCAAGTTTTCAAACTTGTCCGAGATTTCACCCAGAAAAACAGTCTGACCAAGTTTCATGAATATCAAGCTGAAAATGTGGCCTCTATAGTGCACACACAGTTCTTGTAAGATTTGGTACTGTGATCTACTTTTTTACCCAACTTGACCCAATTTCAAACTTGTCTGAGATTTTATTCCGGCAAACATTCTGACTAAGTTTCATGAGTATCAGGCAGAAAATGTGGCCTCTACACTGCCCTCAAGTTTTTTCTACGATTTGGCCAAGTGACCTACTTTTTGACCCGACATGACCCAATGTCAGATTTGTCCAAGATTTCATCCAGGCAAACATTCTGACCAAGTTTCATGTGTATCAGGCTGAAAATGTGGCCTCTAGTGTGCACACAAGGTTTTTCTAAGATTTGGCCCAGTGACCCACTTTTTGACCCAACATGACTCAATTTCAAGCCTGTACAAGATTCTATCCAGACATTCTAAGTTTCATGAGTTTCTGGCTGAAAATGTGGCCTCTAGAGTGCACACAAGTTTGTCCCAGTGACCTATTTTTTGACCCAACATGATCCAGTTTCGAACTTGTCCGAGGCATCACCAAGCCAAGTTTTCTGACAATTTTTCATAAGTATAAGACTAAAAATGTGGCCTCTATAGAGCAGACAAGTTTTTTCTAAAATTGTATCCTACTTTTTGACCTGGCATGACCTAATTTCAAACTTGTCAGAGATTTCATCAAGACAAACATTCTGACCAAGTTTCATGAGTATTGGACTAAAAATTAGGCCCCTACAGTGCACACAAGGTTTTGCTAAATTTTGACCTGGTGACCTACTTTTTGACCCAACATGACCCAATTTCAAAATATTATCAAGACTAATATTCTGACCAAGTTTCATGAGTATTTGATTGAAAATGTGACCTCTAGAGTGCACACACGGTAATTTTTGATGCCTGGACAATGCACGACGGACACAACATGATCACAATAGCTCACCTTGAGCACTTCGTGCTAAGGTGAGCTAATAAAAACAAACATCTTCTTCTAAGTAGGGAATTAAAGTAATCTTTGTCAGGTAACGAGTTTTCCTTTTTTCCTCATATACACATTTTTTGTAACCTGAGGTTAACAATTTTAGGCTTGTCCAAATTGAAAGTATTTGCAGACGACAAAATAAATGTGACTCAAAAATTGACATTTCTTTTTGGAAGAGTAGAAAAAATTGTGGCATTTTTTCCTTTTCCTACAATGTGTTCAAAAGCCTTTTTTTCAAACTCGGGACTGTGTAGTAAAGAGTTAATAATTAAAATGTTGAGAAAGATGAAGAAAATGCTCATAATGGGTAAATGCTCCAGGATCATGTCTTACATTTCAAGTTCTATTCCTTTCATAAAATTTTATCCTTTTTTTTCTTCTTCTTTTAACAGAATTTACTCCTCTTCCAACAATGTTTACAAAAACCCCATTCCTCAGGGTCCTTTACATGGGATTATTTTGTAAAGGGTAAAGGGATCATGACATCACAATATTTACAACTTACCCAAGCAATCCTCGATCCCATCCCTTTATCACCTGCCCTGATCCCAGTGTGAATATAAATGGCTGGTTTCTGCTGTAACTACTATCAAATTCTTCATCTGGATTTGCATGCAGAGTGCCCTATGAGTCAAAGTAGAGCAAATTCTGATTAATCAAATTCTAGTACAACCAAAGACATAAACAAAAAATGCTGGATACCAGAATTTTCTCAATTTTTCCTCCATGTTTTCAAAACCCGCTTTCCACATGGTCATTAAAAATTCTGGTTTGTATGATAAATGGTTAAATCTAACCTTGGGTTTTCTTCGATCATAGACTGCGGACGTTTATGTACTGTTTATTGTGGTCTGAAAACTTAACTTTTCACCAGATCACAAAATCTATGACTTGTTCCAATGAAAAGCTTTTGAAGGCGACGAAATAAATGTGACTCAAATGATGAGGTTTGTTCTGAAAGAGTAGAAATCATTTTGGCAAAAGGGGAACTGTTGGTTACCAACATTTTTCCTTTTCCTACAATGTTTAAAAAGCCTTCTTTCAAAAGGTCCTTAAAACAAAGGGTTGTTTGGTAAAGTTAACCCTTTTAAAGACCCAAAAGAAAAATAATTTTGAAAACACTGTGGCAACAGGGGACAATGCTAGGTATAGAGTGTTCTCTATCCTTCTGAAGACATTTTATCTAATCTTACAGGACACATCAAGTTTGTTGTCTCACTCTGCAAATGCTTTCAGTTTCAACAAGTCTACACTTTTGGTATCTGGTACAAAGTCAAATACACATAGCTGACAGAAGCATGCATAGTTTCATTTCATATACTGAAAAACTCCCTAAGGTTAGAAATGCACAGTCTATAGATCCTTCCAAGAGAGCGTCAAGGTTTGGATGATTCTAATTTACTAAAGGACTACAGTACCTGATGAATAACTAAACTGAGACCTTATAGCACTCATGCAGTAAACTAACCAGCATTTTCTCCTTTTCCCACAAAGTTTTCTAGCAAGTTCCATCATTTGTGCCATGTACCTGATGAATAACTAAACTGAGACCTTATAGCACTCATGCAGTAAACTAACCAGCATTTTCTCCTTTTCCCACAAAGTTTTCTAGCAAGTTCCATCATTTGTGCCATGCACAATTTACTGTCTGCAAATGCTTCAATCTGGGAGTTGAACATTTTGTTGTCTGGTGAAGATATGACACAAGGAGCAAAACACTAGGACAGCAATTGGAGGGACTGAAATAGCCAACCTTGAGTCCTTGTTGCTCTGCTGAGCTAATAGTCATCAGTAGAAGATAATTAGTTATACTGAATATGACAATACCAGTCTTTACCAGACAGTAAAATCTTAGCTTTGTCCAAAATGAAAGCATATGCAGATGGCAAAGTAACTGTTGCTCAAACAATGGGGTTTGTCTTTGAAAAGGTATAAAACATTGTGGGATATGGGGAAAATGCTGCTTTAACCCATATTTTCTCCTTGTTCCCACAATGTTTTCAAGTGTCTTTCCCTACGGGTCCTTTTAAGAACAAGGGTTTGTTTGGAAAAGGATAAACAATCATGTAAAAAAAAGGTCTACCCTGTAATGCATGTGAAGAGTATCTCCTTTCTTTGACTTCTTTTGGCATTTTTCAGGATCTACTCGTTTCTTTATTCCAATCTGTAACTTTTTTGGGACTTTATCTTCTTCTTGTTCAGCATAGGACATCCAGATCACAGCAGTACACACAAGGGTGGAAAATATGATTGATAGGTTCATCGTTGTTAGAATTCCGGTGTAAGTATATGGGTCTGAAAATTACCAATTCTTTACCAACTTTTTAGTTAATTCTTTAACCCTTTCCCAAACAAGCCCTGGTTTTCACATGTCTGCAGTACAAGTCTTTTGAAAACACTGTGGGAAAAGGAGAAATTGCTCATAACGAGCAATTTCTCCTTTTCCCACAGTGTTTTCTACCCTTTTTGAGACCTTTCTGCCATTTTCATCAAATTTAAAATTGTCATCTGCAAACTCTTTCAATTTGGACCAGTCCAAAATTTGTCGTTTGGGAAAGGGTTAATGTAACTCTTTACCACACAACAAAAATGCCTAATGTAGACTTGTCCATATTTAAAGCATTTACGGACAATTTAACTCTTAATGCACCTTTCATTAATATAGTTGCCTTTGTGGCCAGTGTAGATCAAGATCAGACTTCACATTTCGTGCAGTCTGATCTTTGATCTACACTGTCGGCTTTGCTAAAACACTACAGACCAAAGGAAGCCATGAATATGCATGTATCTCTGTCTTATGCCAGAAAGAAAATGTCAATTGGGCTTATTCAGCGCTCTAAGGGTTAAATGTGGCTCAAATGAATGAATTTGTCTCTGGGTAGAAAACGTTGAAAAAGGAGAAAACGCTGGTTACGGATTAATTCTTACTTGACACAGAATATGGAATGACGTCCATTTTGCAATGCTTCCGTTGCACTGTGTTTATGGAGCTGAAGTCACATCATGTTAGAATAAAGAGTTAACTCTTCACCAGACTATAAATTTTTACACTTGTCTGAATAAAAAGCATTTGCAGATAGCTTATCAAATAAGGTTCAAATCAAGTGATTTGTCCATTATAGAGTAGAAAACATTGTGGAAAAAGGAGAAAATGCTGGCCATGAGCATAAACTTGCTCACTTTGCGATCAGCAATACTTTTTTCATGAGATCAAAGTGCCATCATTGTACCTACAAATTTGATACAATGAGAAGTCCACATGCCTGTACTGCTATTCAAAGAGGGGTGTGATGTATTGGGTACAATGAATTTCAACCTTTTACCACACAATTCCAAGGTTTAAAGACCCTGAGGAAGAAGGTCTTCTGGAAACATTGTGGATAAAGGAGAAAATGCTGGTAACCAGGATTTTTTTCTTTTCCAACATTTTCTTCTCTTCCAAAAACAAATTTCAATTTTTTAGTCACATTAAAATTGTCATCTGCAAATGCTTTCAATTTAGACAAGTCTAACCTTATGTCATTTGGTAAAGAGTTAAAATATTAATGTCTATAGTTTGAGCGGTTTCATTTGTCCCGAGGACTTTAAAACAAAAGGATTATTGATTTGAAATCCCAGCTCAGCCATTTTTTTTTTTCCTGAGGCTTGATGGTATTCATTGTGATTGGACTCATTCCTGAATTGCCTCTCTCGCCACTGATCATTGTTTCAACGACAGTTAATAGGCAGAATTGATAGATTATCATTAGTATAAGCTGCAAGAACTTATTTCTCAATCAATATAGATGTTGTAGTTGACGTTAGGTAGAATCACTACTAGTTGCCCTGCTAGCTCAGTTGGTGCAGTAGAGCTCCGCAGTCGTGGGTTCGAGTCCCGGGTCGTGCACACTTTTCTCCCTTGATTTATACCTTATAGATCTAAAATTGATATGTTAAAACATAAAGCAGCATCTGAAAGAAATTCATATAGGCCGAGCCGGGGATTCGAACCAACGACCACCTGTGGTCATGGGTCCTGTGAGCTACCGACTGCGCTACCGGGACTCGGCCATGTCAAATTGTTCGGATGGGGTATCCCACCGGTTCGGATGCAGACCTTAACTCGAGTTTACATTACTACCCACTTCTCCTATCGCGACGAAAGAAGGCAGAGGAGCAGGGATATATCATATAGAACACATTCCTTAAAGACAAAAATAACAGCTTCTTTGTCTACCAAAGTGACATAACAATACAGGAATAGAAACACACCTCCTAAATTTGATTTTGATTTCGTACGTAGACGATTATTGTTGTTGTTGTTATCTATTACTGCATTCGTCCAACGAAAATTCGCTACAGCACTCATAGTCTCACAATTAGGATTGTTAGGTACATTATTGTTACACGCATAGCAATCATTTATATTCAGTAATTATGTATACTGTATATTAATGTTGTTGAGAAATTGCTAAAAGCTTCTCTTCTGGACACGGTAAACTTGAGGGAAAAGACTATGTGGGTCATGATGTACCTGGATTGTTCTCCCAAGCCCTTCTACTTTTGAAAGGAAGGACTGGGGTGACCATCTTTTCCTATATTCTTATTCCATTACCATTAGATAACACTTTCTGAGTATTCATAAATTACTCTATATTTGTAGAAATACATAAAATTCATGTAGATCTAGATCTATTCATGAATAGATCTAATCTTATAAGTACATAATGAATACTTTTGCTATTTAAAGGAAAACACTCATGCAAAAATTACATTAATGTTTGGATTGATGCGACTTAAGTCTAGAAAAGCTGGTGTGCAATCTTATACAACTACAACACATTACATAAAAGAAATGAGCCATTTTCAGGCAAAAGGGGGCTTAATGCATCTGCATAACGTGTGAAACTAATTAAGCCATATCACATAATTATGGATCCATAATAGCCACTTTTTTTTAACAACAGACAATTATGATGCAGACTGGTCCTTTGGCAAACAGAAAATTGACCAGTAACGAAAAGTTTCGGCCACAGGTCAACCTGCGCAGACTCTGCAGGCTGATCTGGGTTGATACTTTTCGCAGATGCATAGAGTACAGCTCGAATTAAAGAATATTGATTTCAATAACTGTCTATTTTGATATTGTAAAAAATAATTTAATCAAAATTATTAACCTAATTATATGTCTACAACTTTTTAAGTTGATTTCCATTGAATATATAAGAGTAAGAGAGGTGTGAAAATCAGTGGGTTTTGCTGTGGAATGTTGTAGTTGTTAAAACTGTGTGATGTCCATATTTTACCGTCCTGAATTAATGTACTGAAAGATGACATACAGATACATGTATATTTGAGCCATGCTCTGTCAAACAGGGGTTAAATGCATCCTTGTGATGCATTATACTAACCAAGTCATCATATAATTATCAATATGGATTCTCAAAGTCCATTTTGTTGAACAACTGACTGAATTATGAGGCAGCTAGATTGGTCCTTGGCCATCCAGAAAATTTACAATTGAATAGCAAAAACTTTCGAACCAGGTGGGCCTGCATGGACTGAGCACTGTGGCACAGGTGCACAGTTTTCATAGATGCATTTAACCCTCTTTTCACAGAGCATTGCTCATTAGATAACTTGAAAGTTTAATCCATGAATGCCTAGTTCCATAAAAAAGATATTGGCAAACAGTACAAACCAGGGATCATATAGTAGACACTTTCTCCTTTTGTCACACTGTTTTCATTTGTAAGTCTTACAAAACTTTTTGCCAGAGCAATCACATGCAGCTTTATTTTGGGAGGAAATTCCTTCATTAAACTAAACATAATCACAATCATCTGATGACAACACTTAAGTCATGCAGTCATATTTGCCTGAATTTTTCAAACTCTTTGCCTAATCACCAATGACAAAATGTTAAGTTCTTCCCAAAAACAGCTGCCGACAACAAATATTACATGGCTCAAGTAATAAGGTTTGATTGTCTCTGAAAGGGAAGAAAACATTTTATTTTTCAGGCCTTTGTCCCAAGGGGTTTAAAATACTTCATTGTTTGATAGATGGTTAAACAAGTCCTTTATAACTTGTATAGCAGCTAATACATAAAAATGCAAAAAGTTGCTCATTACTGTGTTGCCAAAAAGTCTTGAAGCCATGATTCAAGCTAAATTTCAGCAATTTACATGGGTCTTTTGTCTTTTGTAATCTTGTCACAGGACATAATGAGAAAACATTTTATAAAATTATTCAAACTATTAGGAAAAAGGCTTTTGAAAACATGGATAAAAAAGGTCAAAATGCTGCTGACAATTTTCTACCAGAAATGCATGTTTCTTAAGACCAATATACATGTACATCTAATATTGGAAATATATGTGCTGATTTTGTTACATTTTATAACAAATGCTTACTTTAGTTTGAAATATTTTTGTACAAATGATCCCAGATTTTTTGAGTGTGTTTTTTCCCCTGTATACTATAATGCCTTTACTATAGACACTGATTCAATTACAAAAAACAGACCAAAACATTGTTTGATTTTTATTTCAATTCCTTTTGCCAGAATAATTCATAAAATAGCAGATAGTGTAGTTCCTAGATCAGACTCAAACATTCTGTGCAGCCTGATCTTATGGCATTCTGTCGAAAAAAAGAGCAGTCTGATCATGCAGTTTATTGTCTACAGAGACAACTAAATTGAGCTTGGCACTTAATTAACTCTTTACCAAACGACAAAATTTTTGACTAGGCAAAATTGAAAGCATTTGCAGACGACAAAATACATGTTACTCAAAAAATGAAATTTGTTTTAGGAAGGGTAGAACACATTGTGGGAAAAGGAGAAAATGCTGGCGACCAGCATTTTCTCCTTTTCCCACAATGTCTTTAAAAGCTTTCTTTCTCAGGGTCTTAAAAGTCGGGATTGTGTGGTAGAGTTAATAAGTAGTAGACAGCATAATCTAACTTGCCATTATTCAAAGCATGTACAAAACAAAAAAATTAATATGGCTAAAAGGATGAGATTTGTTTTGAAAAGGATGATGCTTTTAACTAGAATTGAATACTTGCAACCATATATATGCATTTTTGCTTTTCCAACAATGATTTAGAAACACAAATTAGTTTGGTAAAGGTTTATGTTATAACCACATAAAACAAATTTTAGCAAGTAACTTTTACATTCATTTTTGTCCAGATATGTTAATTGAGGTAAGTACCTACTGAAAATATATCTATAAAAAACCTTTGTTGCAAAAACAATTTATAAATTGCTTATCACAGATAAATTCTTCCTTTGACATGATAATAATTGCATAAGCAGTCTGTTGCCTTGAGTGTTTGCTTAGTAATGATTATTATGTGCAAAATAAGTTTCAATTTCACCAGTTATTAAACAATATTATAATCTAAATAAGTGAGCAACGAAATTCTGTCATCTTATGGTCTAAGGGAGAAAACTCATACAACCATGAAGTCAAATTTATGAAGAGTGATCTCCCTTATTGTGACGATTTTCCTCTCCTTTCCTTCCAACGAATGATATGCTCGACGAACTGAAATGCATTTAAGAATCAGCATTCACTACTTTTTGTGTTTGAGAAATGATTTTTTAAGCACATTTCAACTCAAATTTCACGATATCAACCTTTTTGAAGACCAGAAAGATAAATGAACTGGTCCCCGTTGTAGATTTACATATTATATCCCTATACGCTTGCTGTATCAGGGGAGGTAATCAATTGAAAAGGTAATAGTAAAAGAAATATACCTGATTTTGTATGACCGTTGCTTTGTTGACCCAACAGTGATTGAACGGCTAGAAAACTAGTCAAACAACGATCCAGGTATACCTTATTTTGGATAATTTGTTTGTTTGTATTGGAGTTTAACGCCGTTTTAACAGCTTAGGTCATATCACGGCAATCAGTACACCTACGCATGTTTCCTGGCTTTCTCACACCAGTACTGACACAACTTTCTTTCCAAGTCACTGACTACTTTTCCCACATGAATCAGAGGTGTGAGGCGAAAAATCGCCGGAGAGAAAGGTTGCCTCATCCGGGTCCCGAACTCACAACCACCAGGTCACGAGTCAGATACAATCGCCCAGATTTGATATAGGGCATTGGCTTTTAGCGCATGGGGAAGTATTTATTATCGATTTTACCAGTCAATGTTAAATTACCAGTCAATGTTAATAAATGAATTTGAAATGTAAGGATAACCCGGCAAATCTGACCTAGAGTAGATAATGTGGATATTGTTTATTTCAAAGTGTACGTGCAGAAATTAGATCTATCTGATCGAATTTCGAGTATCGATTTATATTAATTGAATAGTTTATTATCTGAATTAAGTTGACAACCTGTGTTAAATATTATCATGATAAACAAATTGTTACTTACAACTTGAAATTTTGGCGGTTGTTGTGTTTACAGTGATGAAGTACAAGGGAGATTACCGGCTGGCTACAAAATGTCGTTCAAATTTTTAACTGGTCTTTCAATTCCTTGTGATAAAGTGATAACTTCAGATTTGAAATATTTACCGTACTAGATCTATCATAAAAACACTAATCCATTACAGCTAAGCAGTAGATTTTTTTTTTTTTTTTTTACCGATCTTCTTTAAAGATTTTAATCCTGTACCATATTTTTTTATTCGACTTTGGTTTTAGCCTTTTCACAACTATAAGGGACGCAACTCTGATATATTACTAGACTGAAGTAAAGACGAGTTTTCTCCCTTAGACCACAAATTTTTCGCAATTTCGCTCGTCTTCAGAACTGTGGAAGAACAAGTTGGCTTCTTTAAAAAAGAAGCCAGGAGAGGTCAGCATCAATGTTTTCAAATAGTTTATTGCTTTTAATGTCAATATATTTTGGTACATGTATATGATTGCCGAATATAGAAAGAAGAAACCTCTTATGCATTACATGACAGACACGTGACCTTCTTCCCATGTTTTTAAGTCGTGTGATCTTTTCCCGCAGTGTTCTCTTTTTTAACAAAATTCGTCATATAAAAGCAAACCACGTTTAATTCCTACTTCAATTTTTTGATTTCGGTTTATTTATAAAACCATGACAAAACAGACTGTGTATCAGAACACTTTCTCAAAAAAGCATGGAGTTAGGCAGCAATTTCTGAGGCAGTCTGCCTTTTAAACTCACCACTGTTGGAGAGGTCTGATGACCTCTCCAATAAACGATTTTCAATTTTTTAAATGAAAATCACTTAAGAGAAAAGCGCAAGAACTAGAAAAATCGGAAAAAAGATAAACAAATAAGATAAGGAATTGGTGAATAAATTGAACTGTTTTTCTTCAAATGGCAGATCGTTTTTCTCAGTAGCTATCAAAGCTACTTAATGGAAACAACTTGCCTCTACAAACAGTAACAGTCAGTTATATAAACTCGGTCTCTGCTTGTAGTGCTATGTAAGGAATAAAGATCGGGACAAGACTACCTAAGAACCTTTGTAAACAATAACGCAATGGTTTTTCTACTGCTAGATCAATTCATAGACTGAATTTTCATTCATCATATATTTCAATTCTTCAATGGCCATGGACAGAAATAGGGGCTCCAGTGGACAACACAGCTCCAGATCAGAAGTCTAATCTTGGATCTAAACTGGCAACTTGTTAAGTCAAACCTGTAAAGCAAATATCTGAGTTTCAGTGGATTGTATTATTGTTTCCAAAGAGGTGGACTTTACACACATGGTTCTGAAAGAGTTAACCCTTCCACCAAAGACTCCCAAATTTAATGACCCCAGAAAAAAGGACTTTTGAAAACAACATGGGAAAAGGAGAAGAAAGATACACAAATATTGATATTTCAATGGTCTTCCTGCAAGAATATTTCACAAAATTCCAGATATTGTACATCTTAGAAAGGACTAAACATTCTGTCTGGTCTGATTTTGATGTGTACTGTAAAAAGGCAGCCCGATCTTGATCTGAACTGTCTGCAAAGACAAAGTTGAGGTAAGCACTTTAGAGATAAATCTGTACTAGACAACATAATTCTAGACATAGCCTAACTGAAAGCAAATTTCATATAGCTAAAATGATGGGATTTGTCTTGGATAAGGTGAAGTACTGCATACATTGATGGAAAAAAAACCATTATTAATGCATATTAATGCGTTTTCTTATTTTAGAAACCATTACCCTCAGGGTCATAGAAACACAAGTTTGTTTGGTAAAGGGTTAAATGATAACCTCATACAACAAATGGTTTTATGACATTTATTTCAATATTTATTTCTATATATCTTTTATTTAAGGCATATTAGTGGCCAGAAGTAAACAAGTTGGGAATCAAAATGTAGACAAATTCACCACTTAACTCTTTACCACATGACAAAATTTAAGGAATGTCCAGATTGAAAGCATCTTTTCAGACTACAAAATAAATACCTCTCAACAACTGGAACTTCTCTTTGGTAGGGTATAAAACATTGAGGGAAATGGAGAAAATGCTGGTAAACAGCATTTTCTCCTTTTCCCACAATGGTTTCTAAGGCTTTCTTTCTCAGGGTCGTTAAAAGTCAGAATTGTGTGGTAAAGAGTTAAAAATATGGATATAATTTTGAGTCTGATAATGTCTTACAGTGCAATCTGTCAAAGTTTCACTCACTGGCAGAAAAATGTGTTGTAAAACTAGAACAAAAGTAGGCAGAACAACAGTTCTGATCTCTATCTACATTGTCTGAAAAAGCAATGAAATTCATACTTTTCTGTATAAGACTTGAGAAAGAATGTATGTATCTACAAGGTAAAATTAGTAAAAATATAAAATGTTGACTCATAGAAAATATGACACAAATTTTTTTTACAATAACATGGTGATATCATCATATGGCAAATATCAGCAATCAAGAGAAAAAATTAGTTTTTTTTTTTTTCCTTAATCATTAATTTTCTTTTCTATCTTCAATGATATTTTGCACGTAATCATCTGAATTGTGGAGTTTGGAAAAAACTTTGCCCTATTTATAACTCTAGTTTACCTTATGGCCAGTAGAGATCAAGATAAGACTAAATAAAACATGCAGTCTGATCTTAGATACTCCCTATCCACCTTGCTGAGACATTCTGGATAAGAGCAACCTTGAAATTGCGATCACTTGGGTTGAAAATGTCCATCAGGTTTATTGGGAGCTCTAAAGTTTGAACTATGTCTCATTTGTGTTATTTATTCTAATTGTATATTTTAAATAGGCCAAGTTCTCCTTCAGACAGTTGTTTATTCATTCAATGTATTATCAGGAAATTGTGCGGTCAAATCCTGCTGGCATTGGCGTCCTGGCAGTGTCCTTAGCCCTTTCAAAAAATTATCCAAAGTTTCAACAACCCCAAGGAAAAAGGAAAAAAGCTTCCGAGGACATTGTGGGACAGAAGAAAACGCTGGCAAGCACCATTTTTCTTCTTTTCCCAAAATGTTTTCTGCCCTTTGATTGCCACATTTTATCATATGAATAACATTTAGTTTTTTGTCTGCCAATCTTTTCAATTTGGACAAGTTAAAAATTTTGTCATCTGGAAAAGAGTTGATCGGATTTGTAATCAACTCAAGAACTCCTAATATCCTGCACTGGCAGTGCTGGCAATGTCCCAAACTCTTTACCACACAATCCCAAGTTTTAACGACCATGAGAAAGAAGCCCTTTGAAAACATTGTGGGAAAAGGAGAAAATGCTGGTAAGCAGCATTTTCTCCTTTTCCCACAATGTTTTCTAAACTTTCAAAAACAAATCAAATAATTTCAGCCAAGTTTAATTTGTCGTCTGCAAATGCTTTGAATTTGGACCAGTCTAAATTATTGTTGTGTGGTAAAGAGTTAAGCAAGTCACTGCAGGGCCCCAATTTAGAACTGGGTAAACCTGAGACAGACATGAATAAATGAGCTGTTATCATAAGACTGGAATACATGCATTGTTAAAAGTCATGTAAAACACAAAAGAAACTAACAAAATCCGACTAGAACTGTCACAGACTGATGAATACGCCCCCCCCCCCCACCTGTCACTGGATCAAGAATAGATTCAAAGGGTCATAACTCCTGTCATGGTTGATTAACCATATTCAAAATAACAGGTACACGAGTTTCTATCATGGTAAGAAAGCTGCTACTAAAATTTCAGCAAAAATATGCTACATGTAGTTGAAAACTGTAGGAGGAGAAGAGGACATAAAATTGCTTTCACAGATGGACAGACAGGCTGATTAACCTTCTACCACACTATCACGAATTTTAACAATCTCAAAGAAAAAGCCTTTTGAAACCATTGTTGGAAAAGGAGAAAATGCTGGTGACCAGCATTTTCTCCTATTTCCACAATGTTTTCTACATTTTCCGAGACAAATTTCAGTTTTTGAGTCATGTGTATTTTGTCCTCTGAAAATGTTTTGAATTTGGACTAGTCTAAAATTCTGTTGTTTGGTACAGACTTAAACAGACAACAACTTGATTCTAGTATACCCTCCGCTCCTAACTTTCGTTTTAGGAGTACAAAAATAAAATCCATTATAAAGGATGGTATGAACAAAGTGAAACCTAACAACATAGGAATTCACAGCATACCAAAACAGATCTTTATGAGAATACTTGCATGGCATTATTGCACTGGCACTGTAATTACAACATCTTTACCTTGGCCCTTTCAAACATTATTCAGTTCGAAATATTAGAAAAAAGGCCCAACTACCATATAAATCTGACCCTTTTCCAAAGGAGATTTTGCTTGTTACTTTCCAGAAGAAGTTTTAGAAAACACTGTCGGAAAAGGAGAAAAATGCTAATAGCCAGCATTTTCTCAATTTCCTGCAATGCTTTCTACCCTTTAAAAGACAAAACTCATCATTTGAGCTGGCTGCATTCTGCAAATGCTTTTAAACTTGTCAAGTCTAGATTGTTTTTGTATAAAACACTGAGGGAAAAGAAGTGACTGCATGTGACAAGCAATAATTGCTCTTTTTCCCAAAATGTTTTCCACATCATTTCAAATACACATTTTCCTTTCATGTAGATGTTTTTCCCTCTTTTGTTACTTGTACAAAGAATACCATAAGTCTGAAATCAGCCCAAACAGTCTGAGATTGGTCAAAGGCATTTGAAGTACTGCTTATCAAACTGGTACAAGCAAAACCCAAAGAAAATCAGTGTGGCTGTGGCAGATTTTTTCGGACTAAGATATTCCCCAACTGTCACAATGGTTTCAAAAGCATGGTTTGCTAGATACATCAAGGGTTGTCTGGAAAAAAAATGTTTGCAGATATTTCACATGGTATTAACCTTTTACTAAACAATCACATTCTAATGACCCTTAGGAAGAATTCTTTTGAAAACATTGCGGGATAGGGAAAAATTGCTGGTAACCAGCATTCATTCCCATTCCCACAATGTCTTCTTTCCTGTTAGGGAACATCAGCTCATCCATATCAAATTTGAAATTATCATCCAAGTGCTTTTGTTTTTTGACAAAGTTTTAGACTTGACCATTTTGAGTTTAAATAATCAAATTTGTCTTACTAAGCGTAGAAAATACTGAAGAAAACAAAGAAACTGCTAAAACAAGCATATTCTGCTTTTCCAACAATGTTTTCCACAGCCATAGAAACATGAGATGCTTGGGTAAAGGGCTAATATTGACATAAACAATATACACATAGTTGCATATATTATGCATGTTTCACTATAGAAATAACACAAATACTGAGACACAAAGGTACATCAAATAACTGACTCGACCACAGTGAATGCATGCAAAGCATATGATGGTTAACGAAATTTGAGATTTTTAATCTAAATAACAAGCTTATTATTTACTCTCACAGGGTCAGTCACCTAGAATAACAGACTGAAACAATTCACGCTATAGAATTAACTTCGGTTCCTACATAGGTAATTTAACCCTTTACCACACAATCCTGACTTTTAACAACCCTGAAAGAGAAGGCTTATGAAAACATTGTGGTAAAAGAAGAAAATGCTGGTAACCAGAATTTTCTCCTTTTACCACAATGTTTTCCACCCTATCTAAGTCAGAAATCATCATCTGCACTACATTTCATTTGTCATCTGCCAATGCTTTCAATTTCGTTGAGTTTAAATTTTATCTTTTCGTAAAGGGTTTACAAATACCTGTTCTACTTATTTATTCATGCATGTATGTTCAGTCTAGGTGGTACATCTAAAAGTTTCTCAGACTTGTACATTACCCTATATCTTCTCTGCTGCAGACAACTTTTAACCCTTTACCACATGAGAAAAGTTTAGACCCATCCAAATTGAAAGCATTTGCACATGACAATTTCAATGTGGCTCAAATGATGCCATTTTTCTTTGATAAGGTAGAAAACATTGTGGGAAAAGGAGAAAATGCTGGTCACCAGCATTTTCTCCTTTTCCCATAATGTTTTCAAAAGACTTCTTTCTCAAAGTTGTTAAAAGTCGGCATTATGTGGTAAAGGGTTAACTTCATTGTGAAATATGAATACTAATTCAATACTCTATACAAATGAAGGTTGAATACATGATCAAAATATGAAAATATTGTGCAAAAAGGAGCAATTCCTCCTTTAAAAATTGGTCTTATGCAAACTGAAAAAAAAAAAAAAAAAACAATTAAGGAGGCAAGCTCAGTCAAATGAAACGTTATTTTGAAAAAATAAAACCTTACAATTTTATTCAATCTTTACCAAACAACAAAATTTTGTTCTCAACCAAATCCAAGGCATTAGCAGATGGCACTTTCAATGTAGCAAAATAGATATTTTCTGTCTTTGATAGAGTAGAAAACACTGTCGGAAAAGGAAAAAAATGCTGATTACTAGCATTTTCTCCTTTTCGCACAACATTTTCATATGCCTTCTTCTTCAGGGTCATTAAAATTTGGATTTTTATGTAGTAAAAGGTTAAAGCTATTTCGACCATAATTTCTAACAAGTAACTGGACAGTGATGATTCAAGATTGAAATGCATATTCTGAGCAGACTAATCTTGATCTCCACTGTCTGTAAAAGGCCAATAAATTTTCTTTGGTAGTCATAACTTTGTCCTGCAAAGAAGAAAATTGCTGGTAACCACATTTTCTTCTTTTTCCTCAATATTTTCTACTTTTTCAAATACAAGTATTTGTCATCTGCAAATTGGACTAGTCTAGAATTTTGTCTTCTGGTAAAGAGTTGAAGGTTAAAGGGCATTAAACCAGATTTTTACCTTTTTTTGAAAAGGGTAGGGGAATGATAAAGGGACAGTTCATACTTTGTTGACTGTTTGCTTCTAGTTGGGGTAAAACAAAATAAAATATAAAATGCTGAAAGAGAAAAAAAATCTATCCGGTGGGACTATAACTTACAACTTTCAAAAACAAAGGTCAGCAACTCTACAAACTGGCCCATCATCAATTGTTCAACATGTTAAGAATGTATTTATCTCTTGCTATGCAAAAATGACTATGCCTTCACAAATGGAATACAAAATTCTACAGTTCTTTGCCAGTTCTTTGTGTTTTCAATATGTATCCCTTGTTATGTAAAGATGGCTATAACCTTACAAATGGAACAGGGAACTTTGCAATAAAATACAAAAAAAAATATGCCACTTCTTTTTGTTTTCTATTTATTTCTGTGTTTTAATTTCAAAACTGCCTTTGCATGCAAATCAAAATGAGCGTGCTTTTTTTTTTATCTTTTCTTTAAAAACTTGCATAAAAAAAAAAATCTGGTTTAATGTCTCTTCAAATGACGAGAAGGTACACAGTAATCTAGGGGATATAATTACTCCCTGCTCATCACAATAGCAAACAGTCTGATGAGAAAATAGACTGCTGAAAAAGAAAATAAAAATGAAAATAACCCTTAACCCTTCAACACACAATCCTAGGTTTTAACAACCCTGATAAAGAAGGCTTTTGAAAACAATGTGGGAAAAGGAGAAAATGCTGGCAAGCAGCATTTTCTCCTTTTCCCAAAATGTTTTCTACCCTATCAAAGACAAGTCTCATAATATGATCCTCAATTGATATGTCGTCTGCAAATGCTTTCAATTTGGACAACTCTAAAATTGTGTGATTCGGTACAGTTAGAGCACTAAATAAATAAAATGGATTTTCTAAGTCATGAAAACAGACCAAAGCATTGCATTTTCAGTTTGTGCCAAAAAATTTCACAAAAAAAAACCGGACAGTGTAGATCAAAGATCAGACTACACATCCTGTGCAGTCAGATCCTGATCTACACTTGTTAACAGGCAGTTTGATCTTGATTGCCATTGTCTACTAAAATGACTTAAGTTATGCTAAAACACCATGAGTGTAAATGTTGATGAATTGATGGAATCCTTCAAAGTTCTCCATGCCGCTCAAGCTTATCCAGTTTCACTTCAAATGCAAGGGCTGAATTAGCTGTAAAAGAGAAGGAAAGGAGAATCGTTAAAACTGCGGGATACCCCAAACTTGTAACAAACTCATTAACACACAGACATACATACTGATGGACAACCTGGTTGCTAAAATAATAGCAAAAGGGGGCTTAATGCATCTTTGTGATGCATTGTTCCAGTCAAGCCATTGCATGATTATGGATCCATAATACCACTTTTTTAAACAACTGACTGAACCATGAGGCTGACCTGGGTCGATACTTTTCATAAATGCATTAAGCCCCCTTTTCATAGAGCATGGCTCAATACTACACTCTGCCAAAATTCTTTGAGGGAGCATAAGAATAGGTAATCCCCTGTATTAATGGCTCTGAAGAAGAAGGCTTTTTGAAAACACTGTTGGAAAAGGAGAAAATGCTGGTAACCAGCATTTTCTCCTTTCCCAACAGTGTTTTCCACTTTGTCTAACAACTCACTGAATTCTGGGGTAAATTGGTCCTTTGACATGCAGAAAAAGGACTTACAGCAAAAAATTTTGACCCAGGTCAGCCTGCGCAGTCCGCGCAGGCTGACATGAGTCGATACTTTTTGCATATGCATTAAGCCCCCTTTTGCCAGAGCATGGCTCATATCCATGTTTTCTCTTGACAACATCCTGATGCAAGCATATCTGCTAGTTTCTGAAAACATGTTGGCAAATAATGACTTTGCTCTGTCAAAGTAATTTGTCTTGATGTAACATGGCCACAAAGGCAATAAAAGTGGTGAAAGGGGCTTTACTGGTAACAAATTATAGAAAAGGGTACCAACGGGGTATTTTTGGTGGTGCTCCTCTGCTTCCATAAGCCATTTGTGCAGGGACAAGCAATCTCCTCTCCTCTCCCTCACACATTCTATAAATACACAAGACAATAAAATCCTGAGAGTTCAACCATGAAATAATCCAAATAAATACATATGAGCTATGCTCTTGCTAAAGGGGGTTTAAGGCATCTCTGTGATGCAATATACCTAGTATGCCGTCACATAAAGTAAATTCATAAAATCCATTTTGACAAACAACCAACTGAATCCCTAAGGAGAATGTCCTTTGACAAGCAGAAAATTTACAAATAGCAAAAAGTTTTGATCCATGTCAGCCTGCGTGGGCTGCACAGGCTGACATGGGTCAATACTTCTTGCAGATGTATATATTTAACCCCAATTTCACAGAGCATGGCTTGTATGTATATATAATGTAATATGTACTCAGGGAAAAAAATACTGCAACACCTCCTTTTCTACAGTGGCAACATTTTGAATAAATATGAAATTTGCACAACAAGATGTACACCTAACAAAATTTATAAATCACCACATTACGAAATACTACTTCTCGGCACTCGCTCATTCAGCATTGGAAAGGCACAGCACATTTTTATCAAATCTTTATTTCTAAAACTACTACTACCTATCTACAGGTAAAACTTATATCTATTGGTCGTCATGCTTTATCAAAACAGGACCGGTGGTAAAATAGATTACAATAATGGATCTGCCCTCGAATGTACTGCTTTCTAGAATGCAGTTTTCACTATTTCTTTATCCATGTCTATACCAAACAATCCAGAGTTTTCATGATCTTTGGGAAGAAGACTTTTGAAAATGTGTGAAAAGCAGAAAATACAGGTAACAAGCATTTTCTATTTCTTTTTAAACTGTTTTCTACCGTATCAAACACAAATTTTATAATTTGAGCCAAACTTAATTTGTCCTCTGTAAATGCTTCCATTGATGAGTCTGAAATTTTGTCATCTGTTATAAAAAGAGATAAAAATCCCTTCATTTTTACCCTATCAACCCTTGGTCCCACCCCTGGATCACGTGGCCTGCTCCTATGGTAAATATAAAGGGCTGGTTTCTGCTGTAACTACTGTCAAACTCAATATCAGTTCCATGGAGAGTGCCCTGTAAACGATGTTTAACCCTTTACCACACAATCCAGACTTTTACCGACCCTGAGAAAGAAGCTTTTTGAAAACATTGTGGGAAAAGCAGATAATGCTGGTAACCAACATTTTCTCCGTTTTCCCACAATGTTTTCTATCTTTCCCAAAGCAAATTTCAATCTTCCCTCACATTTATTTTGTCGTCTGCAAATGCTTTCAATTTGAACTAGTCTAAAATTCTGTTGTTTGGTACTGTTGAAACCCTTTTCCAGACATGAAAATTTTGGGCTTGTCCAAACTGAAAGCATCTGCAGAAAACAAATCAAATGTGAGTGAAACATTGGTATTTGATCTTAAAAAGATATAAAATATTAAAGGAAAATGAAAAAATGCTGATTACAAGCATTTTCTTTTTTTCCAAAAATGTTTTTTTAAAGGCCCTCTTACTCAGAAGAACTCTGGATCGTATGTTAAAGAATTAACTCTTTCCAAGACAACAGAATGTTAGACTTAACTCTTTACCAAACAACGAGATTTTAGCCTGGTCCAAAGTGAAAGCATTTGCAGACGACAAAAAAGCTGGGACTAAAAAAATGAAATTTGTTATGGGAAGGATAGAAAACATTGTGGGAAAAGGAGAAAATGCTGGTTACCAGAATTTTCTCCTTTTCCCACAATGTTTTTAAAAGGCTTCTTTTATAGGGTCCTTAAAAGCCAGGATTGTGTGGTAAAGGGTTACATCTAAACAATTAAATGTGGCTCAAATTATGAGATTCTTGAGATTAAGACTAACTAAGAATGATACAAAAATGATAGGCAATTACCTAAGTTATTTACGTGGTACATGCAGAGAACTTTTAAACATTACGGCAAAAGGGAATTTCTTGTCAAAAACAATTTTTTCTCCTTTTTCCACAATGTTTTCATGTTTTCAACGTCAAGTATTTACCATTAACTAATGATAATTATCCATGTATTATAAGGATGTTTTACCCACCATCTGCTGCAGATTTGTTGACCCTTTACAATCACCGGTTTTAATGTCCCTGTTGGAGAACTTTTGAAAACATAGTGGGAAAAGGAGAAAATGCTGGTAACCAGCATTTTCTCCTTTTTCCACAATGTTTTCTACTCTTTCGGAGTCAGGTTTCATCAGTTTAGCCACATTAAATTTGTAGTCTGCAACAGCTTTTAATAAGGACATGACTAAAATTTTGTCGTTTGGTAAAGAGTGAAGGGAGGCTATTTCTAATTTTACTCAGCAAGGCTCAGTTTGTAATGCTTAACCTTTATCCTGCTAAGTAAATTAAATGAAGCTTTCAAGCCGATAGTAAAAACACACATATTGCTATTTCAAAAATTTTGTTAGGAAAAAAAAAATCTCCTTATCAGACAGTCTAGATCGAAGATTAGCCTACATGTTCTCTGCACTCTGATCTAGATCTCCAGTGTCTGCAAAAGGTCCTTGAGTTGCGCTTAGCAGCCTAAGAGTTAATACTTGAAATCAGGGGGTCTCTGGATCAATTTCCCAGCTCTGTCAATATTTTTTTGAGGATTCATGATAGTCATTGTGACAGGATTCATTCCTTTCTCACCTCTGAGCATTATTTGGACAATATTTTTTTGTGGGAAAGCAGCTCATAGCTTAGGAATAATATCATAGAATAATGTTGGTAAAAAAACTCCAGGAAAGCATGGATAGGTACACTAGCCACCGCAATATAACTGAAATAATGAAGAACATAGTGTATAATCCTTTATCACACGATCCCAACTTTTAATGACCTACAAAAGAAGGCCTTTGAAAACATTGTGGGAAAAGGAGAAAATGCTGGTAACCAGCATTTTCTCATTTATCGGCAATATTTTCTACCCTATGGAAGACAGAAATCATCATTTTACCATATTCAACCTGTCGTCTGCAAATGCTTTCTATTTGGTCCAGTCCAACATTTTGTCATTTGATAAAGAGTTAACACCAGACAAAGAAAATCATTTCAACTCACTCTGTACTGCATATAAAGAGTGTCCCCTCTTCTGGACTTAACTGTACAATTATCTACCCTCTTCTTGATACCAATCTGTAACTTCTTTACAGCTTTCATTTCCTCTTGCTGGGCCGCTGACAGGATAACAATCAGGAGAGATAAATAAAGCAATGTTAACCTCATCTTTGCATATGTCTGTACAGCGAAATACCTGAAAATACAGATAAATGTAGATAAATGAACTTTAACCCTTTACCAAAAGATCAGTGTGTTCATGACTAAAAGAAAGAAAAAAAAATGTTGCAAGAAAACGAGAAAATGCTGGTTGCCATCCTTTCAAGGACAAATCTCATCACTTGAGCCATATCCATAAAACACTTTTACTACAAAGTCTGCCGTACTAAGAAGCTAAGTCCCTCGCTTGCAGGACCTGAATCACTTGAATCCCCAGCTCGGCCAATTTTTCTCCAAGGATTCATGATAGTCAATGTGATAGGATTCATTCTTCTCTCACCCTAGTCCTGTTTCTAAGCCCCTACGTACGTTATTTTTCATTCTGACATTCATCGTTTACATAGGGTCTTATCGGCTCCTTCATAGTTTCCTTTAGCAAACTCCGACATCGAATTCTGTCGCTGTTTGAACAGCAAATTTGGATATTTTCAAGTGAAATTGTTCAATAAAATATACATCAAAAGTAAGATAAATGAATAATTTCTCGATTGAAAAAGGATATTTGTCCCAAAGTTGCCTATTTATGAGCTAAATCCATTCCAATTCAACACCACTCTGTTTTGTTATGAATTGCCGTGGAAGAGATATGATTGTTCCGAATGAACCGTCATGTTAACTTACTGTAACTTACTGTTGGGATCAGTGCAACTTACAGAATGGTATTATGTCGTTTTTTAAAACAAAATTTTGTTTGCTTCAGTCTTGTTTGATTATTGAAACAGATTTCGTTCATAAACTTAAAATCAATTCTTATTTGTTATGCAACCGTCTGCCTGACTGAAAAACATGGCGGCGACTCTGTCGGCAATCCCACTTGCGGGTGATTTTATTGAATTCTGAATGAATCTGCCCATTATTTATCAAGACAGCGGCTGAATATTTTCAAATAAAGTTCTTCCTAAGGTAAATGAAGTCCTCTTTCGTTATAATACTGGTTTTAGAGAGATCGGATTTGCTACATTGAACTGAATGGGACCCGTTTAGACGTTACATGCAATAAGAAAAATAAAATGTGAAATGTCCGATGACAAATGTTGAAAGGTAAATAAGCATGTATACATCTAAATATTTGGACTACTCTCACCCCTGATCATGGTTTTCACTGTGATTTTGCATGGAAAATATTGTATGAAGTACTGGTAAAAGAAACTCCAGGAAGCATGGATAAGTGTACTGGCTGCTGCAGTATAACAGAAATAATGTTGAAAGTGGCATTAAAACCATACAAACAAACAATACAAAGTCTAAATTTTGGTGAACTGATAAAGAGTTCACCCTTTGCCAAATAACAAAATTTTGGACTTTACCAACTTCAAAGCATTTGGAGTTAAATGATGTGATTTAGTTTAGAAAAGTTGAAACAATATTCCAGGAAATGGCAAAAATACTGGTGACCAGCATTATCTCTTTTTCGGACAATGTTTTCATAAAGCTTTTTCCTGGTGATTGGTAATAGTTTATTAAAATCAAATTCTCTTATTCAAGCTGAAATAGATCAACTTGGTCAGTTGAAAGGCATTTTTTTCAGGTTACATTTCTCTAGGAAAATCGGTAAGTTTCACCCACCGACCAAAAACCTCCTTCTATGTCTTTTGTGTGATCTGAGCTACGTGGCACTCAATTTCAAAGCTCTTGCAACTGATAAGCCCCTGTCCCTGAAAATGATTCTTTAAGTTCTTCTTCGAACAATTTTCGAACTTTTTTTAATGGAACAAACCACATAGGATAGATTCTACATCAATACAAGTTCAGAATGCTTTAGATTCTATCTGGATCGGCTAAAACTTCGTTTTACTGATTCCAGTGATGTGCAGCTGCAGAAGCCGGTAACTGTATAGCCTACTCGATTCAACAATGGCTTGCTCGATCGTTTAGCAGCGTAAATGTTCGTGTTGTTTAAAAAAAGCTGTCGCAATCGTGAAACATGTAGGCCCTATCATACACTAAATAAAAAACCAAAAGTTTAAATGTCGATTTTATTTCAACTTCCAGTGAACTGTTTGAAAGAAAGAAATCTGATGTTCGTTTTCGAATAAGGTAGAGCAGTGATCATATATACACATACATGTGTATATAAGATCCCTGGGTAGATTTAGACTATGTCAGTGAGTGAACAGCTTGTGAGCATCTCCTCGAAATCTTACTGGATTGTGTATTAAAATAATCTCCATGTAGATCTGCATGACTTTGCTAGATCTGTGAAAATTTGGCCTCTGATGAATGGAATGGAAGATGAATGATAGTGAGGTGTTTAACTTCGTTTTCAAGATTATTTCAGTTAAATCGCGACTGAACTGCCGGACCCCGGCAGTGGGATACGAGTGAAGCCTGTTCAGTTTTCAGATAACAACTGACACACACTGCTCCGAAGAGAAGTGCCCCAGAAGTGGCGGCCGTGCAGAGTTTCGCACTCAGACTGTGTCAAATCTGAGGCCGCGTCGGAGTGGTATGTCTAAAAATAGCAGCACGATGGAGGGTGTGTCTGCCTTATATGCTAGGCTTGCATTACTTGACTAAAAGTTCACTTTTAAACTTGATTAAAAGATCGGAAATGAACTAACTGTAGTTGGTAACTCATTTAAAATAATATAAACTAAGAGCAAAATTCAATATCATTTCTATTTTTGATTTTTTATGAAAAAATACGGTCTTTCAAATTATTATTTACGAAATTGTCTATAAATCTGTTACACTAGTAAACAAACAGCAAGGCCGAACGATAGTCGATTTTCGCTCCACCCACTGATGTCAAGAAGTCCTCGGATTAACGGTTAAGAAGTCTATATTTACTTCAAGATAGATTTAGATCTACTAGATCTACTCTGCAACAAATAATTAGGGGAAAATCCATAACTACACGCGAGAGTTTCATTTGAAAATGCTCAATCAGGGATCGTTTATAACTGTAACAATCAACGTGTCGGCTTGCGCCTACTACTGAATCTTTATAGATGTACCGACCTAGAGTCTCAAGACTTCGTTTATAAACTAGATCTAGATCTGCCATGTCTAGCTTTCGTTAAACAACAACAACAACAACAAAAATCCGTGTCATCTGAATCTATTTATTGCTGAGGATTTTAAAAAATGAATAATTTGAAGGAAAAAAAAAAGGATTTGTTATTTCTGACCACTTCAGAAAACCATAGGACTATCGCTTTCAAGAGTCGAGCTTAACTCCTTACCAAACGAAAAAACTTTAGAAATGCCCAAACTGAAAGCATTTGCAGACGACAAATCAAATGTGACTGAAATGATGAAATTTGTCTGTAAAAGGGTAGAAAACACTGAAGGGCATTTTCTCCTTTTCCTACAATGTTTTCAAAAGGTTTCTTTCTCAAAGTCCTTAAAACTCGGGATTTTGTGGTAAAGAGTTTAATTACATGTAAAATACAGCCAAGTGCTGAAGTATTTCGACGCCTCCAGTAGCACAACAAGGTCGTAGCCTACATGAAAAAGTAGTTCTGGCACTGTTTTGATGAAACTTGATAAAACATTTTCATTTCCGTAGTCGACTACAAGAATCATTCGTGAACATAGATCTATATGATCCTTTTCAGCTCCTGTATTGGTCAACACAACAGGGTCAGATTTCAATAAAATCACCACAGAATGATATCAAAGTTTGAAATGCCGTTTCCAGGCATAAATGTTAGAAGGCCGTTTGTAACACTACCAATCTTGTTAATCTAAGGCATAGATTTCACCATGTTTTTTAACCTACGAGACAGGTTTATAGCTCTATTCAAACGACAAGAGCCATTTCATTCTTTACCAAACGACAACATTTTCGATATTTCTAAATTGAATTAGCCATGCTCTGTGAAAATGGGGCTTAATGTATCTGCGAAAAGTATCCATCCAGGTCAGCCTGCGCAGTCCGCACAGGCTGACCTGGGCCGAAACTTTTCGCTATTGGCCAATTTTATGTATGTCAAAGGACCAGTGTACCTCGTTGTTCAGTCGGGTTTTAGACAAAATGAATTTCATGGATCCATGATCATGTGATGATTTGCCTGGTATCATGTATCACGGAGGTGCATTAAGCCCCCTTTTACCAGAGCATCGCTCAAATACATTGGAAGACAATGAATTAGATGTGGCTCAAATATTGAGATTTGTTTCTTGAGAGGTTAGATCAAACATTGTTGGTTACAAGCATTTTCTTCTTTTCTCACAATATATTCAAAAGGCTCCTTTCTCTCGGTCAACCTTTCCCACATTATCGTTGACTATTCCTCGTCCGAGAAAATAACTGCAACCGACAAACTCGAAATTGGTACAAAAGAGCTTTATTTTACTGATAGGTGAAAAATATTGTGGGAAAAGTAGAAAATACTGGTTACCGCCATTTTCTTCTTTTCTCAGAATGTTTTCAAAAGTCTTAGTTAAATGTCTATCTTTACATTATGAAACTTTTTTTTTTTTTTTTCAACTTAAAGACACGTCCTTACAGCCACAGAGAGAGAGAGAGAGAGTGAGTGAGAGAGAGAGAAAAAGAAACGCTGTAAAAATTTATTACACTGTAGAATGGTTCAAAATTTAGTCACCTGTGTTAAAATAGATAAATCACCGATCTATATGGTGTAATGGATATATACATATATCGGAAACCTTCGATTTAAAACTGGAAATGTCACAAAGGTGATTTCTTTGATGGGTCCAAGGAAATGAAATGCATTTTCTAACGGTCGTAATCTATGGAACCTTACAACCGCCAGGAGCAACATTTGGCATGTACATACAAGAATGACATACTGTACAGGTAGTTTGATAAATCTACGATGGAATGGGTTAAAAACTGGCTGTAAAAGAGAACAGATGTGCCTTTAACTCTTTACCACACAATCCCGACCCTTAACGACCCTGAGATAGAAGCCTTTTGAAAACATTGTGGGAAAAGGAGAAAATGCTGGTAACCAGCATTTTCTCCCTTTTCCCCACAATGTTTTCTACCATATCCAATATATATGTCACCATTTCAGCTACACTTAATTTGGCGTCTGCAAGTGCTTTCAATTTGGTCCAGTCTAAAATTTTGTCGTTTGGTAAAGGGTTAGATTAATCGTTATCGATGCTCGCTTCCAGGAAACCTTAACCTTTGTCCTGCTAAATAACTTAACTTAACACTTAAGCTGCTGAATACGAATGAAACACAAATTTCTACTCAATACTAAAAGCCCAAACATTGCGGTTTCAAAGTTGATTTCACCGGAAAGAAAATACCTAATCGGACAGTGTAGATCAACGATCAGACTGCACGTCCTGTGCAGTCTGATCTTGATCTACACTGTCTACAAAAGGTCAGTGGGTCGCGATTAGCAGCTTAAGGGTTAAAAGGACTTTTCAAGCCGTTGGTAAAACCAAATTGTTGGTATTTCATGGTTATGGGAGCTGGGGGAAATATCTTCTTGTCGGACAGTGTAGATCCAAGATCAGACTGTACGTTCTGTGCAGTCTGATCTTGTTCTACACTGTCCGCAAAAGGTCAGTGGGTGGCGCTTAGCAGCCTATATGGGTTAACTGGTTCTCGTACCGTGTTGTGGATATTTCCAAAGGTTGATTCAGCTCAGCACGGGATTTGAGTCCGGAACCTTCAGTGTTAGCGACCGACACACTGGCCCTACTTTACCATCCTACGCATCACAAACTTTCTTCCACAGGGTCTCTAAAACTCGGAAATGTGTGGTACATATTTGGACGCCTGTGACGAATTATAAGAATCATTTTCATTATGTTATCATTAAAAACCTTGCCAGTTACTGCTTCACGTAGATCTAGATGTAGTTCATGAATGTTTTGTTGAATATAACATGTAATTTTGACTATGTACACTTGTACTCGTCTATTAAAATATATGTTCTGTTTCTGTTCCGTTCTATGTAAAAGCAACAAGTGACAATAACTGACAAAAAATCCATACTTGAAGACCAACGTTTAGCGCCCTGTTGACATTGGCATAAATGGAATGCTTGAAAACGTAGGCTGACCAATCGTTGAAATTTTAATACACACGTTCCAGAGACTAAGAATACTTACTAAATGACATTGCAGACAAGCAATTAAAGTAAAGCATTCAACACAGGTAACATATATATGAATAATACAGGGACATAGCTAGCGGAAATACTCAAGTTAAATGACTGGTGGACCAATCTTTAAAGGAGGTGGGGGCAAGTGGGGAGATGAGAATATGCAACCGTTCGCTGGTGGAGGTGGGGTGTCCCTGCCGGACGAAAGAGCTCGAGCTTACATATTTTGCTCTGAAAAAATCAAAAGATCCTCGACACAAGAGAAGATCTGCTGATTTCTAACAATAGACTTGTTCTGCTTTTGCTGAGATATCGGATGGTTCTCATCGCATTGTTATTATTATTTCATTATTAACTTTGCCCTCAGTGTGACCTTTGTGTGGGGGGCGGGTGGGGAGTTCCTTTGAACACTTTCACCAATCTTTCAGAATATGAGCACGGAAATTCCCGATTTGCAACGAATAACGCATTTGGACGTTATTGACGTCGTATCTAGAACTATTGTCTCATAACGACAGTCGTTACGCCTGCCTCAAACGCACGAATAAAATTTGTCTGTTTGTAGACATACAAACACACACACACACACACACACACACACACACACACAAATGGGTAATTGTTTACCAAAACCTAGGAAGAAACACAAAATAGATCCGGCTTCGACAGTTGAAATTATTACAACAAAAGAGAAAACAAGTGTTTCGGAGATTTTATGTCGATCTTCCACCTCAGTCAGCTTGCCAAGTCTGTATTCTGATGAGGATACAAATATGGTCATACCTTTTAAACTATCCAGCGACGACGATACCTGTGTAGGTACACAAAGTCTACGGAAAGACGGAAATATCTCAGATGAACTGAAAGACAAAGGTAAATACTGCTAGGTCATCATCACCACTTTCTGTTCGATGTTTTAAAATAAATAGCCAAGACTAGCAATTTGATTGGCAGAGACTGAAATTCTCAGCCGGTCAAATTGCTAATCTTACAATTTAGACAAAAAAAAAAACAATGTTCCCTGTTTTATCCACACAATCATTACACATGACTCAACTCTTTACCAAACGACAAAATTGTGAACTTGTCAAAATCTAAAGCATTGTAGTTGACATATTAAATGTGACTGGAATGGTGGAAATTGTCTTTGAAGGAGTGGAAAACATTGTGGGAAATGGAGAGAATGCTGGTTATCAGAGCCTATTCAAAAGACCATGTGTTTCCAATTTGCCCATGTTACAGACGTATACATGTATATAAATGTGTAGCCAGAATTACTAGTTAAATCAATAAATAGTAGTTATAGATTTTTTTTTTTTTTCAATAATTTTTTTTATTAACATCTCAGATCCAGTTCAGAAGGCAGTGTGTTTCCAAGTAGACTACGTACAAGGTATACCTCACCGTATGCCATCCAGACTGGCAGAAAGAATGGAATCTAAAATGGACATAAAAAACTCTACCCGACAGGTCAGCAGCAAATCTTCTTCTTCTTCTTCTTCGTTAAACAAAGGATATACGAGTATTGGTAAATTAGAAATACATGTATTATCAAAATTAGAAATATTATTGTTATTATAGTCCCATTTTTGTTATAGAAAAAAAAAAAGAAAAGCAAGAAAAACACCGTCCATCACACAGTGTGTTTCCAACAAGAAAAATCTTGTAACGGGTCAAATAGTGATTAATGGACTAAATTCAAATAAATTTGCTATTGAGAATAAATTGTCTGAAAACTTCTGTCTGCAGTTCCCTATATAATGTGTTGATCGCTGTAAAACAGTGCAAAGGGGCTTAACTCTTTCGCTGCCGAATAAATGGGCGCGACATTTCTCAAAGACTAAAAGTATATTATCGTTGCTTTTGAAGCCAATTTTGGTCGAGTATTAGTATCAGGTGACGAATGGTGTAGATCAAAGATCAGACTGCACGTTTTGTGCAGTCTGATCTTGATCTACGCCATCCACAAAAAGATGTCCAAGGCGACATTGGCAGTGAAAGGGTTAATTAATCTACCGTCTTAAATTCTTTTGTTATTCTAAATAGCAAGCATTGCCATCTAGAATTAATGGTAGATGAAGTCTGTCTTAAATAATAAGATGGATAGAGCTTAAAGTTTACAATGAGAATTGAATTTATAATATTTAGTGAATATAAACCCAATGACAAATGTCACCTAAAAATAGTTGACATGGATTGCCTTTTCCTTGTATTATCAATTTACAAATACCATGACTTTGTTTCCACTTACTTCTTTTGCTAAATTTTTCAATTGACTTCTAAAGCTATATATTTTGCAAATAATAATTGAGCCATGGGGCTTAATGCATCTCCGTGATGCATTATACCAAGCAAGTCATCACAGTATTATGGATCCATCAAATTCAATTTTGTGTAACAACAGACTGAATCATGAGGTACACTGGTCCTTTTGGCTGCAGAAAATTGACCAATGACTTAAAAAGTTTCGGCCAAGGTCAGCCTGTGCGGACTGCGCAGGCTGACCTGAATCGATACTTTTTGCAGATGCATTAAGCCCCCTTTTCACAGAGCGCGGCTCATTTGTAAAGCATGGTTATATACTTAAAAATTTCAGTTAACAATAACGGAGGAAGATGAACTTTTCATAGATGAAATCGTTGAAGAAGTAGAAGCTAGAGAGTTGTTAGAAATATTACAGAGAGAACAAATAGTTGCCCAGATTTTAAGGGAGAAACATCTACAGGGCATCAAAGACAAAGCGAGGAGAATGAGCTTGGGGCTAGGAGTGAGGGGCGGAAGTTCGAGGGTGTCGGGGGCAAGGGGGGAGAGGAAGGGTTAATTGGGATTGGGGGTCGGGGCCAGGGTGGGTTAAGATATGTGGGGTGAGGGTTTGTATGTGACATCTGCAAGAGGTTTAGGGTTGAAACAAATGGTACTTTGATAACAAAATTGTTGGTACTCGCTACAAATGTCGGATGATTGTTATACGTGTAATAAAGGAATCATGCTCTAGCCAAAGGGTGTTTAATGCACCTCCGGGACCCCATGTTAACACTTAAGCTGCTGAATAAATGAAACACAAATTTCTACTCAATACTAAAAGCCCAAACATTGCGTTTTCAAAGTTGATTTCACCAGAAAGGAAATACCGTATCGGACAGTGTAGATCAAAGATCAGACTGCACGTTCTGTGCAGTCTGATCTTGGTCTACACTGTCCGCAAAAGGTCAGTGGGTCGCGATTAGCAGCTTAAGGGTTAAGACCCACTAACAACAGGCTGAATAATGAGGTAGACTGGTCCTTGGACATGCAGCAAATTTTCCAAAAGCAAAAGGTTTCGATACATGTCAGCCTGCGCGCACTGGACAGGCTGACCTGGGTCGATACTTTTTGCAGATGCATTAAACCCCTTTTCACTGAGCATGACTCAGGTGTATTTTTCACGATTGTTTTTGTTTCTATTCACTTTTTGCCTTTCAAAAATGCGATATGCTACTGTTATGGGTTGTTGTAGCAGAAGTAAAAGAAGTCTATTAAGTCGGTACAGTCACAGGCGTTCGATTTGTGACAAATTTCGCCATCTATATAATGTAATATAAGACTTATATATTACATTTTATATAAGTGGCGAAGTTGGTCACAAAACCAACGCCTATGGGTACAGTGCTATTAACCAAACGAGATCATTATGGACCGACAAAATTGAAAGCATGTGCAGACGACAAAACGAATAAAGCTCAAATTATGATTGTTGTCTATGATAGGGTACAATGCGTCTTGGGAAAAGGAGAAAAAGCTGGTTACCAGCATTTCCTCCTTTTCGCACAGTGATTTCAAAAGCCTTCCGTCTTTAGGGTCATTAAAACTCGGGATTGTGTGGTAAAGGGTTAATCAGACCAATACGAGTAACCGGTGAGACAAGTAAACAAAACTAGATGAAACAAATTATCATCGTTCCGGATTCGTGAAATTGGTTGGACTTGTGTGAGCCAGGTCCGATCCATGCAGAATCATCCGGCTGTTAGAAAAAATGGTTTGTATGGATCCATGATTATATGAAGACCTGCCTGGCATAATGCATTAAGCCCCTTTTGCCATAGCATATATATTATATAAAAAAATAAATAAATAAATAAATAAACGTTAATGAATGCACAAGATGACACTGCCTGAGATGCGAGATTGCGAGTTTTGTCATGGATTTAAAAGCATCGATTGATTAATTGAATTTGCGTTTGTTTACCATCGCCACCGGTTTCCCATATGAGCGACGCCCCCCCCCCCCCCCCCCCCCCCCGCCCCGGGATGGCTGTTAGTTATGCAGCGGGGGAGCAGTGCAAGCTACAAGACGAAATCCACCCCAAGTTACGCCTGGTTCTTAAACGTGCTCGGTGTGTAGCATCGTCACACGGGATCTAAGTTTAATGTCTCATCCGATAGACTATTAGTAATAGGTATTAGATCGCCAGCCGTGGGAATCAAACCCAATCCCTCAAGTGACCCGAAACATGACGAAAACGAGTCCAACGCTCTACCACCTGAACTATACGGACTGGTCTAAAAGCATAGAGCATTGTCTATCCCTGTATATATAGAGTCCCTGTTACATGTCAATAAAAGCTCTATCCATGGAGTTGGATGACTGTATAAGCTGCGGGGATAAGGTAGTAATTGGAAGAAAAAAATCATAGCGCTGACGCACTGAAGGCAGCGGGTTTGTGCCAGCTACAGATCTTATTACTTTCTTTGCACAGGTTTCCTTTATACTTGACTTTAAGTAAAAAGGTGCCTTAATCGATCTGCAAACAGTATAGACTTAGGTCAGCCTGTGCAGGCAGTCAGTCTGTGCAGTCTTCACAGGCTGACCTGGGCTGAAACTTTTCGCCATTGGTCCATTTTCTGTACATCGAAGGGTCGGTCTATGGATCAATAATTATTTATGTCTTGCTTGGTATAATCCATCACGAGGATGCAAGAAGCCCCCTTTTGCAAAAGCACAGCTCATTTGTTTGTGGCTAAAATAAAGATAAAATCTAGTACATGAGCACAGGCAGAAAACAAGACTTGAATAAATGATATTAATCCTTTCCAAAACAATCCCAAGTTTTTATGACCCTGTGGAAGAGGCCTTTAAAGACATTTGTGGAAATGGAGAAAGTGCTTCTAACCAATGTTTTCTATTATATCAATCCGTAACATTTATGAAATTCTTGAAAGGTATCTTAAAGTACTGAAAACCAGTCTTAGTATAATTTTGAGGTTTTACACCTCAAAATCCTTGTAGGCCAAATAATGTGCTTTATAAAAGTTTTGCCGATCCCTTTTAAGGAGTTTGTAGCTCAAAGACTTGAAGTTGGTACCGCTGGTTTAAATTTCCAGCATGGTCTTCTTTCTGATCCACTTATCATTTATGCCATGTTGTTATTCAGTGCATGACCTTAAGGAAATAGCCAAGAAACGCATGCATAGGTACACTGGCAGCTGTTATGACCCAAGCTGTTTAAATTTCATTAACTGCTAATAAATTATACTGAAAGAAGCCATTTGCAGACAAAAATTGAAACATGGCTCAAAAACAGTGTACATCTTTGATAGGGTAGAAAACATTGTTGGAAAAGGAGAAAATGCTGCTTACCAGCATTTTCTCCCATTCCTACAATGTTTGTAAAAAGTTATGTTCTAAGGGTCGTTAAAACTTGAGATTGTGTTGTACAAGTAAATGCATAATATAATTTGCAGTTATAACTACTTTTAACTCTTTACCACTCAATGCCGACTTCTAACAACCTTGAGAAAAAAGCCTTGTGAAAACAGTCTGGGAAAGGAGAAAATGCTGGGAACCAGCATTTTCTCTATTATCCACAATGTTTTCTATCCTATAAAATAAAACTTGTACCATTTGAGCCACAATGAAATTGTCGTCTGCAAATGCTTTCAGTTTGAACACAGCTGAAATTTTGCCGTCTGCCAAAGGCTTAATGGGTGACTTTTCGTGTAACATCGCCTGTCATAGCCGAATCCGTACGACTTTGGCGATAAAAGGCGATGTTACACGAATCCCATTACGATGCCCTATGCTCAAAATTCATCATGCAAACAAACACCGACAAGAAAAAGTCGATGCAAAGAATCAAAGTCGCCGCAAATGTTTTTATTTAATGCTTCAAGAAAGCCAGGGCAAATAAGTAAATGTCAGTTTTCATCAGCAGATTTTTTAACACATTATGAAATTGATGTGACTGTGAATCTATATCAAAAGTTGTCTTCTGTTACAGTATCTAATACCCTCGCATAGCGCTCTCTGAACTCTTTTCCAAACGAAAAATATCAGACTCTTCCAAATTCAAAGAGTTGACAGACGACAATTTAAAAAGCTGCAAAAATGGTAGAAAATTCGCTAGTAGTGGGGGGAAAAGTATTTGTTAAAGGAGAAATTGCTTATAACGAGTAATTTCTCCTTATCCAACATGTTTTTCCAAAAGAATTTGACAGCGCACGTGATAACCCGCGTTTGTTTGGGAAAGTGTTGAAAACAGGGCCAAGTTACTAAAATGTTGCTGTCCTAGGATAGTATGATTCAAGAGAACGTAAGTTTGCAAGGCATGCTTTCAATTTAAACAAGTCTAAAACTATACTGTTTGGTGAATGCTGTTAATAAAGAATATTGGTTTTGCATTGCGATTTATGAACAACACAGCGAAAAACTGGTCTCTCTCCAGATTTTTTCCAACAAAGTACATGTAAATTTATCTAGAACTTGGTGAGAAATAAACAAAAGGGTTCTAAACAATCTTTGTTTTAAAAACTAAACTTAGAAAGAAGTAACCAATAATGGTTAGATACAATCATAACCATCATACTCGTTCTTCGGTGGAATTTAACACAATTTCAGCAATGTACAATTTTAGCGGTGGTCATTCAACAAAAAACACAAACAGTAGGAAAAACTAGGTACTAAATAATCAAAATGATAATTAAACCTGTGTACGAAATGACGAAAGTGGATACGAAATGACCAACTGGATACGAAATGACCAAAATAGAAAGTATAGGTAGGTACGAAATGACCAAAATCGTATCTACGAAATGACCTAGGTACGAAATTAACTAGGTACGAAATGACTGGAAACCTGTACAGCCTTGACCAATGGAAACAAGGCATTTATTTGGATGAGTCCATTTCTCGCGAATAGCGAAAATAAAAGAAATACTTGGGCGGATTTTTTGATGTTGTAAGTATTAACAGAGCAAAAATAGTATCGTATTGTATATACTTCGTAGTTTAAGAATGAATTAAAAAGCCAGTTTAAGGCGAAGTAGAAAGATTCCTCGTTAACCTTAACACCCCTATAAAAAAGAAATTCCCATTGTCCATGTCCTAACTCGAAAAACTATTAAAAATATAGTCGCGCGCTTCTGCGCGGCGACTAATAAAAACTTTTGCTCTGAAAATATTTTCTTTTGCACTTTTTCGGTCTATGTAGATACCGACGCCCTCTTTCCGTTTCTATTCTACAGTAACATTACGGATGAACTCGTAAGGTGTAAGGCAGTTTTGAAAGGGTGTCGTCTGCGCGAGTAGCGCGTATTTATACATGATCGTTTGTGTATTCATGGAGGAACTATTTAGTCAAGTGTAGGAATCAAGTTTTGTTTACCTCGCGTATCCAGGAAAAAGCTGCCGGATGCAAGAATTCTCGACCTAGATAAATATCGTAAGCGTTGAAAATCAGTAACTCATACCTGGGGACTATGACAGCGGGTTTCACCCGCTGCCAAAAAGAACGTCACCGGTCAAATTACACTGTGGCCCCACATTCGGCATACCTCGGGTGATCCGGTGATCAAATCCCTCGGCTGTATCACGTAGCTTGATATGCACCTACACGGTACATTTCGCACATCTCCGGAAGCACACCGCTTTACCGTTATTGAAATTGTAAGGCTCCTCTTTAGAAAGAACACATGAGTAAATTTTCTATCGTTATCTTTCTGAGAGTATTTCAGTCGGCAAACAGTTTGTACATTCAATTTTTAGCGTGGTTTATCAATTCCGTTAGAAGCTTTCATCGACAGATCGATAGAAGTGAATAACTTCACAGCGGTTGTTCATGTCGTTGCTAAGCGATCTACAGGGGCGCCGCCATGTTTAAGACCATGTGATTGGTAGTTCAAAATGGAAGCCTCCCTTATACAGACGAGGTTAGATGTAGGTACGGAATCAGCCGAGTTGTGACGAGTGTGTGGCCCCATGGACTATCCTTAGAATCGCGTGCACTTTTTTCTATACTCACAAATGGGTATCAGCAATTGTAAGTATATTTGAAACAAGTATAAGAGCATGGGGCCATATACTTAAATTTTGTTAATTTATGTGACGAAAACATCACAAATCTTCTTGTCTGAAGCAGCAAGGTCTAAAAGGAGATCTTTTTGAATGTAGGATTACAACCATCCAGAGAGATCCTTCATCAGTGGTGTTTGTTGTTCAACTATGTTCATTTAGATCTATACCCATATGGTCAAACATAGCATTATCTTAACCCTTTACCACACAATGTCGACTTTTAACGACCCTGATGAAGAAGCCTTTTGAAAACCTTGCAGGAAAAGGAGAAAATGCTGATAACCAGCATTTTCTCCTTTTCCCACAACGTTTTATTTCATCATCATTTTAGCAACATTTAATTTGTCGTCTGCAAATGCTTTTAAACTGAACCAGTCTAGAATTTTATCGTGTGATCAGGGGATTAAAGGTCACAAGTTATACATGGAGTAATGTTATGGAGAATTTGGAAAATCTTCTTGTCTGAACCACGTGGCCTTACTTTGGTCTGCTACCAAAGTTGTCTACACGTGTCAAGTCTTATACCGTCAAATCGTCACTGCAAAACTCGTATGTATTGGTAAGATGCTCATAGGGCACACATTATAACATTGTTCAATCTAAAGCAGGCATAATAATTGATCCATGCTCTGGCAAAAGGGCGTTTAGTGCATCTGCGTGATGCATGATACCAAGCAAGTCATTACAATGTTCATGGATCCATATAATCCATTTTGTCTAAACCTGGATCATGAGGAGCACTGGTCCTTGGACATGCAGAAAATTGACAAATAGTAAAAACTTTCTGCCCAGGTCAGCCTGCGCATGCTGACCTGAATCGATACTTTTTGCAGATGCATTAATTCCCCTTTTCACAGAGCATGGCTCCATTATAGGCTCTTTATTAGCTTGTTTTCAAATCCTGAATGAATATTGACAGTAAGGAAAACAAAGACGCGGTATAGACCAAACGTATATTTTCAATCTTATAGTAAATCCCAAATAATTGCAAATTCAAAGTTGCTTTTGTCCAAAATGTCTCAGCATAGCGGACAGTGTGTTTGAAAGATCAGACTGCACTTTTTGTGCAGTCTGATTTTCATCTACGTTGGTTGCAAAGAGCACTACAGTAAAAAGAGCACTACAGTATAGTAGATGCTTGAAGGGTTAAAATCATTTCGCATAGAACTGTGTAGGGCGAAGAAGATAAGACAAGCTTATATGTCATTCATTTCAAGATAAACTTATAAGTTTTCCTGTCATGGTTTGGGATTATAAAGGTGTAAATTTTCAACACTAAACATATGATGAACTGAAAAAAATTCTTTTCATAAAACAGCATATACAAGCATGACTTTGCAACCAAGTCGATCAAACATTGTACATCGAACAAATATCAAGGATACCATACGTTGAACACACCAAATTGTCAAAATGTTTGCGATCACCCATTTGTATCAAAGGTTGGTTCTTTTTACTTACATATTTCTCATAATTAACTCTTAGCCTGCTAAACGCGACCCCATGGCCTGCTGCGGACAGTGTAGATCAAGATCAGACTGCACAGAGCGTGAATCTACACTGTCCGATCAGGGGATATTTTTCCCCAAAATAATACATTTGAAACAGCAAAATTTTAGTTTTTACTATCGGCTTGAAAGTTCAATTTCACTTAATTAGCAGGATAAGAGTTAATCCACTTGTCACACATGCTATTTTAGAAATACCAATGTCATTTAACTCCGTGAGACAAAGAGCAGTTGCTAGTTACAAGCACCTATGTACGCCAAGAACCTGCTCATATTTCACTTTAGTTCACTTAATATTTTCAAGTATACATGTATATGAATGCATTTTTTTCCTCAAGTACATGGCTACACCTCGTTTCATTTATTTTCACTTGATATTTTCTAGACCATTCTTCATTTTTTTTTTTCTAATCAGCACGCACTGATCGTGGTGTTCAGTCTGCTTTGCATGACAGTTTGTATCATCTGCATACATTTTGCCCTAGAATTGACCAAGTCTGGAGTGAAAACTGTCTAAACAAAAGGCTTATTATCTATGTTTATGGTTTTAGGAATTATTTACCACGTGCACTGAAGCTAAATATGTTGAAAATTTGCTGTGCCATTTTGGTAACTGCCATCTTGTGTTTGTACGCCATCTCTCTAGAGGACGAACCGGAACTCGGAAACGGTGAACATATAGACATCTCCAAGTACGGATTGATAGAACCAATTTTGGACGAAGCAGGCGGAGAATTTCCTACATTAGATAAAGCCGGAAACTTCAACAGGATTCCTCGAATCATCCATCAAACTTGGCGGGAAGATCATGTTCCTGAAAGGTTTCGGACAAATATCGAATCTTTTGTTGACAAGAATCCGAGTTTTGAGTACTACTTTTGGACGGACGCTAGTGGCCGTCAACTGATAATAGAAAGGCACCCACATCTACTGGAAACATTTGATAATTACGTAGAACCAGTTCGAAGAGCCGATCTTTTGAGGTATATACTACTGTAATGCGAGCCCGTACCAATCTAACCCACTAGATCTACCATAACCGGGAAAATGTACAGCAAATTATCAATAACATGTACCACACGAAGAAATTTATACTTCCCTAATTACATAGCTTTTGCAGGCAACAAATTATACAGTATGTGACACAGATTGTGAAAATTGTATTAAACGGGAAAGATAACATTGCGAGGGGAAAAAAAAAAAAATGCTGCTTACCAGCATTTTGCACAATGTTTTCAAAAGCCTTCTTCCTCAGTGTCGTATGAACTTGGAATTAGTAAGGGTAAACAATTAATCGAACGTGCAATGATTCTAATACATTCGTTTTTTCGATATTCAGGGTTTCCAGAAAAAAAAAACAAAAAAACTGATGCAGAAGTTCTAATTGCTCTGTAAAGCGATCAGAACTACGCCCTACATATAAATTTGAGCCACACTCTGGCAAAAGGAGGTTTAATGTATCCCCGTGATGCATCATACCAGGCAAGTTATCATATTATTATGGATACATAAAATCCAGTTTGTTAAATAACCGTCTGAATCCAGAGGTAAAATTGATCCCGCAGAACGGACATGCAGAAAATTGACAAATAACAAAAAATTTCGATTGCGCAGATTGCGCAGGCTGACATGAGTCGATACTTTTTGCAGATGCATTAAGTCGCCTTTTGCCGAGAGAACAAAAGGTGTACGAATCTTTTTTATTGACACCAGATCATACTGCAGGTCATCAATGTCATTCATAACCATTTAACGTTTAATGTGATAATACCTAATTATATCAGCTAGATCTAGTAATTAACCTTACATGAAATATTGGTACCAAACACATTTAGACCTAATATCATCCTACTCATATTTTCTAATTCAGGTACGTGGTGTTGTATGAATATGGCGGTGTGTACGCTGATCTGGACACGAAATGTCTCCGTCCGCTTGACATTGTCATCGAGAGTTACGCATGCGTGTTGTCAAAGGAACCGGATGTACATGCTGCTTTGATTTTCAATACCGACTTCTTAGTTACGAATTCTATCATGTTTTGCCGCAGTAAGCACCCATTTCTATTACAGTTGATGAACTCTCTGCCGTTATTTAGTGTCCTAGCTACCGATATTGACGCAAGCGGCCCTAACTATTTGACCCTTCAGTTAACCATGTATAAAAGAACCAAAGGTGACTTGGCCATTCAAGACAAAGACGCTGTGTTTGTTGCATCCAGTCAATACTTTCAAAATAACCTTGACCCAGTGAGATACGGACAGTTTCGGAGACAGTGCAGAAACTTCCGCAATTTAAACGAAATAGGCAAACGTGGGTGTGTTACATTAAAGCGTAGAGGATTTTACAGAAGTAGGAGCCAGTATGCTTTTTCTGAACACCAGTTCTTTCACACTGGACTGAAAGTCGTATTTCCAGGACGGAACGACATTAAAACAATTGTGCCCAGAGTTAGAATATATGGACAATACAGTGTTAAGAAATAGGCGTTTATAAAGGTACAAAAAGATAAGTCATTTAGCACCCTTCCTTGGTTCCACAATTGCTATTTTCTTAACCCCAGAGCTGCTAAATTAATGAAACCAACATTTTTACTCAATAGTGAAAAACCCAAACAAATTGGGATCTAAAAGATGATTTCACCTGAATGGTTTAGACAATCAGAAGTTGTGTTACTTTCAAATTTAGAAATTTCTGGAGAATATTACTAGAAATGTTCTTCAGAATGGTTGGTCAATACTGGCCCAGACTGCACGTTTTATGCAGTCTGATTTTGATCAACAATGTCCGCAAAAAGCGCCTCACGTCGCGCTTAGTAGCCTTTGGGTTAAGACATCGCCACCTTCCAACAACTTGTCTTGTTTTTTCTTTGTCTTGAAGCAGACTAGCCTACTTCAAAAATTATGTCTAAAGGAGAAATTATTTTGAGCAAAGAGTTTGTTTTGCTACTCTATTATCCATTGTTATCAATTGCGATGAAGTCGTACGTCATGTTGATAATACATGACTTCAAAGGTTATTTCAAAGCCGTCTCCTGCAAAAGTATTCCTGTTTCGTATTCACCAATCATTCTTCAGAACATTCTCAGTCTTACTTTCCAAGATTTTCAAAATTTGAAAGTAACACAACTTCTGATTGGCTAAACCATTTGTTTAGCCAATCAGTAGTTGTGTTACTTTCAAATTTACAAAATTCTGGAGAATAAGGCAAAATGTACAAAATTCTGGAGAAGAAGGCAAAGAACGTTCTTTAGAATGGGTGGTGAATACAGACCCTGGGGTCAATCAGGTAACCCTTTAGCTGCTAAACAAGTAAAATGAAACTTTCAACCCGACGTCAAACGTATCTTGTTGTGAAAAAACATCTCCTTATAGCGTAGATCCAAGATCAGACTTCACGTTCTGTGCAGTCTGATCTTGATCTACGCTGTTCGCAAAAAATCCTTGAGGCGCGCTGCTGAGCATTAACAGTTTGTCAAGTTCTAGATCAACCATGTTTATTAAATTTGAGCCATACTATGGCAAAAGAGGGTTTAATGCATCTCCGTAATGCATTATACCAAACAAGTCATCATATCATTATAGATCCGTATAGTCCATTTTGTCTTACGACCGATTAACCCTTAAGCTGCTAATCGCGACCCACTGGCCTTTTGCGGACAGTGTAGATCAAGATCAGACTGCACAGAACGTGCAGTCTGATATTTGATCTACACTGTCCAATACGGTATTTTCTTTCCGGTGAAATCAACATTGAAACCGCAATGTTTGGGCTTTTAGTATTGAATAGAAGTTTGCATTTCATTTATTCATCAGCTTAAGTGTTAAGTCTTGAGGTAGAATGGTCCTTGAACATGCAGAAAATTGACCGATAGCAAAAAGTTTCGACCCAGGTCAGCCTGAGCGGACTGTGCAGGCTGACATCAGTCGATACATTTTGAGATGCATTTAAACCCCCTTTTCACAGATCATGGCTCATTTCCATAGGTTTCCAGCTCGGTGCATGGGAAAATTTTGTCATCAAGCTCGATCTTCGGTCTTCCTAGATACTAGTATTATTTTATCCCACGCAGCTCGAAGCAAATACAAGCCCAAGGAAAGTTATTATTGAGATAGCATTCCGTGTATGAGCCATGCTCTTTAAAAATAGGGCTTAATAGATCTGCAAAAAAGTATCAATCCATATCAGCCTGCGCAGTCCTCACAGGCTAACATGGGTCAAAATTTTTGTACATGTCAAAAGACCATTCTACATCCAGATCTAGTCGATTGCCTAATAATTCTGTTTTTGATTTGTCCCTCGTGATGAAATTGAGCACTGCCATTCGACTGGGAGGCTATCTCGGTGCATTTTGGCAAAATACATCGGCGTCTAGAAATATCGTTGTTGATCAATATAGAGACCCTTGCAAGCGTAGGATTTAAACTCACAATCTATGGATTATTATTCTACGCGTTATGAACTGAACTGGCTAGGTTAGGCCTTATTTGTTACAATGGTTTTCCACATTTTAATTCATGCGTGGAAATGAAAAGGAACATAAGCTTGGTTATACCCATTTTTTAAACACAAAAGTGGAATACAAGCACAGTTTTTACGCATTTATGAAATTGGCTGCTTGAGGTTAGAGTTTTATGCTTAAGAATGAAAAAATTATACAAGGACCAAATGCCTTGTGGACCCAATAATAAGCAAAAGGTGTCATCTAAAAAACTTGGAGGTCAGTGTGTGTCAAACCAAGAACTTCGGGATTACAAATCAGACAGCCTAACCGCTGAGCTAGTAAACTTGGGGCAGTTTAACCCTTATGCTGCTAAATAAATGAAACGAAACCGAAAAGTAAAAACCCAAACATTGCGATTTCAAAGTTGCTTGCACCGGAAAGAAAATACCTTATGGGAAAGTTTAGATCAAAGATCAGACTGCACGTTTTGTGCCGTCTGATCTTGATCTAAACTGTCTGCAAAACGCCCCAGGTCTGGCTAAGTAGCCTAAGGGTTAATATCAAACGCCCTTGCCAACCACTTTATGGGTCCCGCGTGGCTCAGTGGTAAAGCGTTGGACTCGTGACCTGGAGGCCGCGGGTTCGAACCTCGCTGGAACCACTGGGTTATTCGTGTGAGTGTCCTTGAGCAAGTTACTTCAAAGCCCTAGACTGATACTGGTGAAACCCGGGAAATACATGAATATGTGAGCTGTGATATGACTGAAATAATGTTGAAAGCGGCGTAAAACACCATCCGTTCAATCAGTTATGTGCCTACCACTTTACAGATTGGGCATGGAACCCAGCACCTCTGGCTTACAAATCCAACCCTTAACTACTTGCCTACAGAACGCAGAACGACTGAATCACAAGTCCAGCGACCTAACCACTGGGTTAAGGAACCAGGAATGGCTGGATAACCATTCAAACGCCTTAAAGTCCCAGTAGCAGCCAAAAGTAAACAATTGGGATATTAAAACGCAACAAAATTTTGATCATACCATTTAAAAGTATGAAAATTATTGTGACGATGACAACCTTTTTTTATGGTTGGTTTAAGTGTTAGTCGCTGGCAGGAAAATAAATTATAAAACCAGGTAAAAAGTAAACAAAAGATAGAGCGACCTGGAAGCTTTTGACCTAGATTTAAAATTCATTTTCCTGTCGATGACTGACGTTTGGACTGACCCTACAATAACAGATATTCGTCTTCACAGTAATGTCCATACTGTTTTTTTTTTTTACCATTTACCAATCACGTTCCTCTTTTACGTGAAGACTTTTAAAAGGACTATGGGAAAGGGAGAAAATGCTGGTTACCAGCATTTTCTCCATTTCCTTTCTAAGGAAAATTGCATGATTGAGGTAAATCTACTGTTGATTTGAGGTCGGTAAATAATTTCAATATAAATCTAGACGAACCTAAAATTTGTTGCCCTGTAATGAGTTAAAGTGCTGATTCGCAAGTTGTTGTGTCGTGTATACCCCTCTTTTGAATATTTCGACTTAAAAGCGCCCTCAACTGTCCTAGTCCAAGTCAATTCTTTAACTCATGGAAATCTTTCCCCAATGGACCAGTTACGCTTGTTTACCCTTGAATCCTACGGAAATTGACGAGCTGTACCGAACAAAACTATTACGTCATAAACGTTGTTACTTAGCTTTGTCTCCTGACGACATTCGTTGTTACGTCAAATACGCTGATAGAAATTCGTCTATAGAATATTTCTTTGAAAGGGTTATTTCTTATACCATTTACACAGGAAAATGGGTAATTGTTTACCAAAACTGAAGAAGCAAAATAAAGTCAGCCATAGTCTGACAGTTGAAATCGAGATGGAAAGGGAAAGAACCATTTCGGAGATTTTAAGTCGATCTTCCACCTCAGTCAGCTTGCCAAGGCTGAGTTCTGATGAGGATAGAAATATGGTCAAAGCTTTCAAGTTATCCAGTGATGACGATTCCTCTGTAGATATACAAAGTTTACGGAAAGACGAGAATATTATAGATGAACTGAAAGACAGGGGTAAGATTTATACACATGTTTTTCGCCAACTTTATATTTGTTATACTAATGTTACTTGTGTTGAAGTCACAAGTCTCACTTAACAGTTTCCCGCTTCAGAATTCTAATTATGAGCAGTATTTCTTAAGTATAAATGAGTCATGCTCCGTCAAAAAGGGTTTAATGCATCTCTATGACGCATTATACTAGGCAAGTCATCACAAAATATTTATTGATCCATAAAATCCATTTGCCTAACAAGTGGCCCAATCCTGAGGTAGAATGGTCCTTGGACATGCAGAAAATTTAACAAAAGCAAAAGATTTCGAGCCAGGTTAGCGTACACGGACTGCACAGGCTGAGCTGAGTCGATACTTTTTGCAGATGTATTAAGCCCTTTTTTACAAAGCGTGGCTCAATTAAAAGAAATGCATTTCAAATGGTCAAAATCGTACAGAACATGGACAAATACTTATTAATGCTAGTATGTAAGTAGGTAGAAATAATGATTGATTTTCAGTTTTTCATTAACATTTCAGAGGCAGTTCAGAAAGCCGTGTGTTTCCAAGTAGACTACGTACAAGGTATGCCTCACCGCATGCCATCCAGACTGGCAGAAAGAATGGAAGTGAAAATTGACACAAAGAACTCTACCCGACAGGTGAACAAATATCTCAAATTCATTGCAGACAATATGCCAAAAATAATTTGGCATAAGTACCGACTTTCTTCCCCCTAGCGTAACAGGAATTGCTCTTAAAATATTCTTACATTTTACAAGCTTGCCTTTAAAGACCATTAATCAACATTCAGTTGGGCATGATTATTATTGTAATTATTAATATCAGTAGAACTAGTATTAGTACTAACTTGTAGTATTAGTATAAAACGGCGACAGACCTCAGATTCAGTTTTTGGGGACTATTTCGAGACAGAGATTAACTGCTCAAATCATCCTGACGTTGGGGTAAAGAATGATTATTGTACTGCAAACCCCTGACATACTTTTCGTTAAATTTGAAGACTACAATAACCAAAAAGTTTGTTTTCACTTATTTCTCAAACTGTATTTGATCCCTACTCTATCAAGAGGGGTCTAAATGCATCTGAAAAAAAGTATCGGCTCATGTCAGCCTTCGCAGTCCGCGCAGGCTGACCTGGACCGAAACCTTTTGCTTTTAGACAATTTTCTGCATTTCAAAGGACCAGTGTACCTCACGATTCAGTCGGTTGTTAGACAAAATGGCTTTTATGGATCCATAATTATGTGATGACTTGCTTGGTATCATGGTTCACGGAGATGCATTAAGCCTCCCTTTTCCAGAGCACGGCTCTTTTGTTTTCAATTATTTCGTAAGCTGTGTTTATATATTTTACAGTTAACAATAACGGAAGAAGATGAACTATTCATGGATGAAATCGTTGAGGAAGTAGAAGCTAGAGAGTTATTAGAAATATTACAGAGAGGACAAATAGTTGCCCAGATTTTAAGGGAGAAACATCTACAGGGCATCAGAGACAAAGCGAGGAGAATGAGCTTGGGGCTAGGAGTGAGGGGTGGAAGTTCGAGGGTGTCGGGGGCAAGGGGGGAAAGGGAGGGTTAATTGAGATTGGGGGTCGGGGCCTGGGTGGGTTGAAATGGGTGGGTGTAAATTGGACATCTGCAATGGGTTTAGGGTTGAAACAAATGGATTTTTATAACAAAATTTGATACTTGTCGTAGATATTGTTACATAAAATACTTATCCGGGGAAATACACAGCACAAGTACAGGAAGAACACAACCAGTAATGTTCAGCTGATGTAACTGTGTCATTATTGGCATTTGGCATATATATGTATAAGCTACGCTCTGGCAAAGGGGGGGGGGGGGTTATTGCATATCCGTGAGTCATAATCATGGATCAGTGATAGCCATTTTTAACAGCCGACTTAATCATGAGGTATACTGGTCCTTGTACACATAGAAAATTAAATTGACCATTAGCGAAAATTTTGGTCCAGGTCAGCCTGCGCGGACTGCACAGGCTGACCTGGGTCGATACTCTTTGCAGATGCATTTAGCCCCCTTTCACAGAGCATTTGTCTATTTTTTCCGTTCAATGTAAATAAAATGTATGATATAAAGTATTCGTGTTGTTGCATGTCTTTATACGCCACATGATACATAAGGCGAAACTGTAATTTGAATGCTGATAAAAGTAGCTTGCAGAGAAATATCGATTCTTCGAACATGCTTTTACTCGTAGATATCGCTTAATTCGAAGTATCGACTGAACGTATATTGGCGTGCAACAGACGAAAAGGGGCCTTCGGACATTTGCGTAAAGTGTTGCCCCGGATTAGCCTGCGCAGTCCGCGCAGGCTAATCCGAGACAGCACTTTACCACTACATAAAATCTTTTCATACAGCAGACCTTCGTGAAACAGAAAATTGCAAAAAAAAAAAACCGGGAAGTGTCGTCTCGGATTAGTCACAGGCTGATCTGGACGACACACTTTTACGCATATGTCCGAAAGCCCCTTTTTGCACACCATTATTATATCAGCCGTTGTGATTGCTCAGATGAAGAATTAGAATTGCTGCTTCCTTTTTTTTTTTAAATCAAGGACATATTCATGAAAGACGGCGAAAAATTAAACCTTATGTTACTAAATAAGCGAACCATGCTCTGGCAAAGGGGTTTTCATGCATCTCCGTGATGCATTAAACCAAGCAAGTCATCACATAATTATGGATCTATAAAATCCATTTTGTCTAAAAAGTAGGCTGGATCTGGAGGTAAAATGGTCCTTTGACGTGTAGAAAATTTACAACTAGCAAAATGTTTCGACCTATGTTAGCCTGTGCGGACCGCACAGGCTCACATGAGTCGATCATGTGACTGTTTGTAGATGCATAAGGCCCGCTTTTCACAGGGCATGGCTACAATAAAATATACATTCTCTGTCAGTACTATAGATACAGATTTTGCAGTTTAAAGGCTACTTTTGTCGTAATATCCGGAAAAGACTCGAACGGTGAAGATCCAAGATCAGAATGCAAGTTCTGAGCAGTCTGACCTTGATCAACACTGTCCGCATAGGCATTTTAATCCCAGCTCATCGCTACAGGAGTTAATGCATTTTTCGTGGATTTTGGCCCGGAATGTACTCCTGGTTCAAATTTGATTACCCTTTTTTTTTTCATAGCTTTGAAGAAATCTTCCCCCAGTTTCTCTCTGAATCCGAGCAATATTCTGTCTAAGCTAATGCAACTTCCATACAGAGTAAGCCGAGTTGAAACTGTTCTTGCATAATAGAAATGTGGATCCGGCCATTTCCAGATACCTAAGTACTTTAGGGGTGTTGTTAACTCTTTTCAGCGCCCCTAAAATCTTCCAAAGACTGAAAATACAATCCACTGAATCTAAGAAAGACTTTCATAATGACTAAACAAGCGGACAGTACAGATCCAACATCAGACTGCAGGTTCTGTCCAGTCTGATCTTGCTCTATGCCTATCGATAAAACCCGTTTTCGCACATGACGCTGAAAGGATTAAAGTTGTTTCATAAACAAACGTGTGCATGTAAGCTCACATACTAGATCTACTAGCTAGTCATATGAGCTATAGATAACAAAACCGGTCGAAATAGGGTACGGGACAATATGCTTTGCCGTGTCTGTATCAGTATTTATTTTGGTTATTTATGGTCACAATTCACTCAATCATTTTTCCTGGCCCACTAGTATTTTTCACACAGTAATTACCAGATATAGTATCCTAAACAGTCGTAATGCCGCCCTTCCCCTTCAACACAACATACCCCCCACAGCACGCACACACACACACACACACACACACACGTAGTTAGGTCTACAAGACAGGCAGAAAAACCCAGAACATGATGGAAGTTACCTTGGCCACCGAGTTTCATGTTTTGCCTTTAAAGAAATGCTTTGTTTCGTTGTGAATTATAAAGGCTAAAGCTATACTTGAATTTGTTCTTATGAAGTTGTGTTTGCAGTGATGTATTGGGTTCTATGAAAATGATGTCTTGCATGGACAGCACTGCGCTCTAATGCCGAGCAGGATTCGTTTTTTTTTTTTTTGATGTGTTCTTTTGCTGTTGGAAGGAGACAGATGTCACCAATAACAAACAGAAGAATAAGACACAGTTCAATTTGAAATTTTATGTATATCCAAGCACACGACCGAGTGCTATACACTGCCTTTGTTACAGCTTACGTACAATAATTACAATATTTTAACTACGAGCACATGAAAATTTTATATTCAATGAAAAAAGAATAGGCTGTCCACATTAACAGAGAACAAAAAAGTGTTTAAATACTTTAAATGTGAAAGTTTCAGAATTTGTTCCCTGATAAGGACAGTAACCAACGCGGGATTCGCACAAAACTTGGTACCACCATGGCTGTCTTATGATATCCGAACTGCCTCAGTAGTTTGTTCACTTGTCGCATTTCAGTCGGCGTGTGTCCGGGCTCATCCTGCAGCCCATATTCCCTTGCCAAGTCGCACGTCATCAAGATTCTTCCGGATTTCTTCATTATCTCCGGATCACAAGCTAGTTTCACAATGCACTGGCCAGCGAATTCGGTCGTCTCTCCCTTTTGGAACATATTTCGTCGCTGCTCTAAGCTATTCATGTCTTTAGGAACACCAAGCATTTCCTTTTCGTTTTCTGACGTTTGCTCTTCCAATAATGTTAAGACCTTTTCCGTTCCAACAGCTCCCGGCCATAAACTGACAAACGCAACATTGTGTTTCCGGAGTTCAAAAGCACAATCTGTTGCCATCCTATCACATGCCTCCTTTCCAACACCGTAAGGTATGTTAAACAAATATCGAAGTCCACCTCCAGAAGAAATGTTCACAATCAAACCTTTCTTCCTTGGCACCATTAACCTTGCAGCATAAATAGAACAAATGTAGTGGTTACGTAGCCCCACACTATTGACGTCATCCCACATGGACATTGGCTGCTCCCAGAACCCAACACCTAAGTTCGAAAATATCGCGTTTACAGCCGAGTAGGCATTGTTGACTAAAACATCCAACCGTCCACCATTTTCTTGTTTCACTTGTTCAAAAAGCTGCTCAATGTCTTTGTCATTACTATGATCACACTGAACTGGAATACATGTACCGCCACGAGCCTCTATTTCCCGGGCGGTGTCCCGTAGGGATCCACCCACTTTCGATCCATGGGGTGGATCAAGTGTCCTTCCCGTTATGTACACTTTCGCCCCTTTCTCTCCAAGCTGCAATGCAATTCCTTTTCCTATTCCACGAGTTGCCCCAGTCACGATACACACTTTACCGGAGAGCGCCATCACAAACAGATTAGTTCTTCCTATGACTGTTGTGAACAACAAACGTCGTGTGAGCTGTTCTGATTGAACTACACAAGTATTCTCCTCACAATGGCATATGGGTAATCTTATAGTTGAGAGCGTTCCGAATGGGGTACGTCTAAAATACGAAAAGGACTCCTTTTCGCGAAAAGGACTAATCTTGACTCCTTTTAGCGAAAAGGACTTTTAATTTTACGAAAAGGAGTCAGTCCTTTTCGCGAAAAGCACTTTACATTCCACAAAACAGACCCTTTTCAAATTTCACGAAAAGATGTGTTTGTATGGTGTCTCTGACATCATTTCAGTTATATCGCGGTGGCCAGTGCACCTATCGATGCTTTCCCGGACTTTCGAAAAGGAGTGTCTTTAATACGAAAAGGACTCCTCTTTTACGAGGACTGTCATAAAATTTTATGCAAAAGACTTGAGGCATACTTTGGCAAAAGGTGGCTTAATGCATCTCCGTGATGCATTGTATCAATCAAGCCATCACATACGTGTAATAATGGACCCATAACAGCCACTTTTTTGACAAACCGGCTAAATTATGAGGTAGACTGTCCTTGGACATACAGAAAATTGACCAATAGCTAAAAGTTTCGGCCCAGTTCATGGTCGGTACTCATCGCAGATGCATTCAGACCCCTTTTCACAGAGCATGGCTCACTTACGTTTGTGAAAAGGAGTCCTTTTCGTGAAGTGAGTCTGAAATACGAAAATGACTCCTTTTCGTGCAAAAGCAAGAGATTTCACAGAAAGGACTCTTTCGATGAAAAATAAACCTCATTTGCTCGAAAAGAACTGTAGATTTGGCGATATGAGCTACTTTTCGTATAAGAGCTCTATATTTCAACAAAAGGAATAAGTCCTTTTCGCGCAAAGGACTTTAAATTTCACAAACTGAAATGCTTTTCGCAATGGGATTCGTTATAGCAACCAAGAAGACATTTCTGAAAAGAAAGTTAGATTTCGTGAAAAGAAGCGAGAGGATAAGGTAGTTTTCATATTAACAGTTCGAACAAATTTATTTCATGCCAAAAATATGGAATTGGACTTTGGCAACAATTTATTAACGTTAAAAACGCTCCTTGTATAATGTTTTTAAAAACATTTGTTTGAAGCGAGACAAAAACAAATGAGCCTTGCTCTGGCAAAAGGGGGCTTAGTGCATCTCCGTAATGCATTAACCAAGCAAGACATCACATAATGTAGGGACCAAAAAAACCATAAAGTGTGACAATTGAAAGGATATAGAGGTAGAATGGTCCTTGGACATGCAGAAAATGTACAAATAGCAAAAAAAGTTCGACTAATGTCAGCCTGTGCGGACTGCGCAGACAGACAGACAGACAGACATGGAAATTGTACTTCTTTTAGAAATTATCTAGTCCCATTTTTTTTCTTTACAAGAAACACAAAAATGTCAAAATAGTTCACGTTATTTAGTGCGATTCTCCCTCCACGATACTGCATGCTCTGTGATCAACATGCGCCGTGATCTTGGATCTACTTGGTCCATTATGTAGTGATATCTTCTCCCCTAACGACAGTTTTTAAAACCAATTTTGGCGAGAAATTTTCGCGAAAGTTTTGCTAACATGCCATTATGAAGGCAGCATGCTTTATCGCGGCCTAGACAAGTAAGTTCGTTAAGTTACAAATTCAACAATAACCTCTCGTAAAATATCAAAACTGGAAGTAAACAATGCTCAGCTTCTGCTTCATGTGAGACTGAGACTGGGACTTGGCAAAATGAAACTCCATGAATGCATGGCTAGGTGCACTGACCACCGATAAGACTGAGATAACGTGAAAAAGGTTTTATCTAACACATTAATTTCAGTTTTAACACATGAATTGTTTAATTTTGGCCGCTACCGTGGCCCACCAATAATTAAGGTAGTACATTAGTAATCCAGAGGTTATTGGTTCAGTCATCAACTGTATCGCTGGTTTTCGTTGGTGTAAGGCACATTACGGAACCTCAGCCTTGTATCTACCAGTAAAACCATGAAACACAATGACAAGCGATGTTTATAATTGGCTGGTGCATAGGTTATATGCTAGCTAACCATGGCTGGATGAATCGTACAAGGTAGGTTTAGGTGAGTAAACGTATATTTTATTTTGAATTTCGCTGCATTGATTGCTGCCTTGAAAAGTAGTCCGGTTCTGTACCCAGAATGCCCATATCAGATAGGTTTGTATATGAAAATTGCCACCTGGACGAAGATAATGAAATTCTGGTGCGAAGTCCAAAAATATCCCATAAATACTTCTTTAATATGCAATAATGTTCTTATTCATGGAGTGCCAGTTCAACGGAAAGGAAAGATAGATCAGTCGGAACATTTCTGTCATAATTTCATGTGAAGCCTCATTACAAAAGGTCAGGCAGACAAACTGATTTCAATATACCCTGTAACTTCATTGTGGGGATATAATAAGTGTAAGAATCGGTGGTATATACGTAGCCTTGTTCATATGACAGTAAGGTTGATATTGTCCTTTTTTTAAGAGGAGGGTGCGTGAGTTTTTTTTTTTTCCTGTGTTCTCTATGTTACAACTTGTCCGTTGTCAAACTTTGCTTGAAACAACTTATGCCCAGCAACTGTCGTACAGATTTTATACTGTTCACCCATTAAAATATCTGTAAGTGGTTCCCGCCAGCGCTGAAAAATAAATTGGGCGCTACACGTTGAACTCAACTCGGCGCCAAACAGGTTTTTTGTCACTTGTTCAGTCAACTGTGACAGAAAATCAATAAAATGTACATGACGAATTTCACACATGCTGGAGGAATTGGTTTTGAAAGGTGTACGGCCTAGAAATTACATTTGAAAAATATATCACGGAATTTCGCTGTTGTGTTGTAAGTTTGGTTTAATACACAAAGGCCCAATTGATTTCGGAAAGGATTCAGAAAGGATTTAGTATGGTAAAGTGTTTATGTCCGTTTTAAGTGGCTCCGGAACACATTGCAGAATGTTCACTTCAGGTTTCGGACAGTTCCTTAGATGAAATAACGTGACTCATTATCAAATTTGAGAGTAAAGTTTAAATTTAATATGTTGTCGATAGATACAGTTAAGAACACCAGAAATCTGACACATAGATTGGAAAGGGATCTACCTGCGAAAGACTGATTTGTATTTCCAAAAATATTGGTTTGATTTGTTTTGGAGTTTAACGCCATTTTAATAGGTCAGGTCACTGACTACTTTTCTCACGTGCATCAGAGATGAGAGGCGAAAAATCGCAGGAAAGAAAGTTTGCCTCAACCGGGTATCGAACTCGCAACCACCAGGTCAGGAGTCAGATACGCTAACCACTGAGCTACCCGGGCGTACATTTCCAAAAAGAAGACATTGCATGCATACAAAGGTCACAGCTCGTTACGACTTGCTTCTTTTTCCACAATGATTTCATAGGCCAAACGGTACATTTTTATGGTGAGAACCTAATAACTAAATATTATATAAAATTATTGATAGAGGTGGGCTGAAAGCGAAAATGTTGGTAATTTAATCCTTATCCTGTCAAGCCTGACCTTTTATGTACATGTATATCGCGGGAGATCTGTAGATCACAGTCGGTATTCACATATGTGCAGACGGATGTGATGTAAGCCCCACCTCTCTGTTAAAATCCGATTCTTATAAATAAACTTGGTGGCGTTTCAGATGTACTGTAAGCCTTCACACGGACAGAATATGGGTTATTTGCAATAAACGTATCATTTAAAAAAAAAAAATTGAACCACAATTGCTTTGAATTCCTTTCGTGAAATCCTTTTTTTTTTCCCCAAGGCTTGAAAGCAATATATCCTTATAACGAAAAGGAAAAGGACTCTTTGCGTGAACTCTAAGGGCCTGCATTCATATTCTTATTGCGAAAAGGAGTCCTTTTTGTAAATGGGAGTTTTGTTGTGAAAAGGATTCCTTTTTGTTGAATGAAAAGGGGTAAGCCTAGAGCATGAAAAGGAGTGATAATTTATTTTCGTATAGCCGAACCCAGTAGCGCAATCGGTAGCGTACATGACTTGAGACCAGGGGTTACTGGTTTGGTTACCCAGTTTAGCGAATTTCTCTCCAAGAATTGATGATTAGTTATTGCAACAAGAATCATTCCTCTCTCACCGCTGATTATTATGTCGATAACGTTGTCTGGAAAAGCTGCCGGTGTCTTGGGAAAAATATTGTGCTAAATACTGTTAGAAAGGAACTCCAGGAAAGCATAGGTGATCCCCCATAGCTCAGTCAGTAGCGCACAGAACTTGAGAATAGGAGGTCGGTGGTTCGATCCCCGGCTCGGCCAATTTCTCTCCGAGGATTGATGATAGTCATTTCGACAGGTTCATTCCTCCCTCACCGCTGACCATTGTTTCGGCGATTGTTATGTGGGGAAGTAGCCAGTGGCTTGGAAAGAAACTCCAGGAAAGCATGGATAGGTGCACTGGCCGCCGCGATATAACTGAAATAATGGTGAAAACGGCGTTAAACACCATATAATAAGTCAACCAGGAAAACATAGATAGGTGCACTGGCCGCCGCGATATAACTGAAATAATGTTCGAAACACCATACAAACGAATCTTTTCATGAAAAAAAGTCCTAATTTAAGAAGGTTTTTTTTTTTGTGTGTGTGTGTGGATTGTAAAGTCGTTTTCGCGAAAAGGACTGAGAGGACTGACTCCTTTTCGTAAAATCTAAAGTGCTTTTCGCGAAAAGGAGTTCTTTTCGTATTTTAGACGTACCGTTCCGAATGACAGCCGTGTTATCAGTAGCCTATTCTTGTTTGTATTTGATCCTTTCACAAATATCGACATGCAGACTTCTTTCTCTCACAGATCTCTCAAAAATCCTGGTTGCTATTTATTTCCATTGGCAAATTTAACGAAATATTCGTTCGTTGTGAAAAATAAAATTCCTGCATTTTCATTCATATTTTTGTAAACGATCCATCACATTGATTAAACACTCTTTTTAGTAATTTATGACATCAACTTTTTCTTCCAGTGTTTATCAAACGACCTTAATCTTGAAAGAAACGTGCAATGTTCAACGTTTTTCTTTGTTGATAAAGGTCGTTAGCCAAAATATTTTTTTAAGGGTTTAAATTTCTGGGATGAATTAGATTTTAACTCTCAGTTAAAGGGGGGGGGGGGGGGGGGGCTTTTAATAGGAAGCTCTGTAATAAATGTTTACTTTCAATGATATTTAACACTTAACCTGCTAAATTAGAGACATGAAACTTTGAAGTCGACAGTAAAAACCCAATTTTTTCTTTTGCTATTTCAAAGTTTTTTGGCCGGGGGGTGGGGGGGGGGGGGGAAAGAGCTCCTCATCGGACATCGCAGATCCAAGATCAGACTGCATGTTCTGTGCAGTCTGATCTTGATATACACTGTCCGCAAGAGACCACTGAGTCGCGCTTAACAGCGCAAGGGTTAACTCTTGTCCTCCTTATCGCCATCTCTGATGCTGCTTGCACCTTGCCTGTCATTCCACTTCTCGTCTAATATTCCTTCAAAACCCAAATGTCTAACTTTAACCCTTTAGCAAACAATCCCGTGTTTTAACGAGCCTGAGGGAGATGGGTTTTGAAAAAATCATGGGTATAGGGGAAAATGCTGTTAACCAGCATTTTACCCTTTTCCTATAATGTATTCTGTCCCATCATAGATCTTTGGTTAATTTGTACCCATTTCATGAATGTCATCTGCAATTCAATTTGAAGGGTTAGGAAACGTCGTTTGGTAAAGGGTTAACTGTACGCCCATTTCAAACTGGGCCCCACTCAAAAATTGGTTTTGCTAATTCGTATAGAGGGTCCACTATCAAATGTAAACAATCGGGGGTCAAACTGCAGGTAAAATTTAAATGGACCATGCTCTATGAAAAGAGAGCTTAATGCATCTGCGAAAAGTATCGACTCAGGTCAGCCTGTGCAGTTTGACCTGGGCCGAAACTTTTCGCTATTGGTAAATTTTCTGTATATCCAAGGACTAGTCTACCTCATGAATGAGTCGGCTGTTTTTACCCTTTACTGCACAATGACGCCTTTTGACGCTCCTGGGAAAGAAGCCTTTTGAAAACATCGTGGGAAAAGGAGAAAATGCTGGTAACCAGCATTTTCTCCTTTTCCCACTATGTTTTCTACCCTATCAAAGAAAAGTTGTACCATTTGAGCCACACTGAAATTGTCGTCTGCAAATACTTTCAATTTGGACAAGGCTATAATTTTGTCGTGTGGTAAAGGGTTAAAAAAAAAAAAAGGCTATTATGGATCCATGATTATTTTTTTTTAACTTGCTTGGTATAATGTTTCACGGAGATGCATTAAGATCCCTTTTGCCAGAGCTTGGCTCAAATTTAATAAACCTTTTAAAAGTTTCGATATTATTATGAGTATTGTAATGTATTACTGTGGAATCTGTCAATGTGTTAAAAAAAAAAAAAACTAGAACAAGAGTTGGCAACTGCCAGCAGTTGGACCTTTGATTTCACTAAACGTATTAACAGACTCATAATGTTCTTACGTTTGAATGGTATGATTTAAATTTGTCTGCAATTTGACCCCACTTTGTTTAATTTTTAGCAACTAGTGGGCCTTTATGTTAGTACCTCCCTAAAACAAATATCGGACGATTTTGAAAACAGTTTTGATGTTTTCAAAAGTGGTCAGCTGGTGGTTTTATTTCAGCTTGATACACTTAAACTTCTTACCAGACGGCAAAATTTTAGATTTGTTCAGCTTGAAAGCATTTGCAGACGACAAATTCAATCCCGCGAAGATGATTAATTTTGCTTTTGAAAATAAAGAAAACGTGGGAAAAGGAGAAAATGCTGGTTATCAGTATTTTCTCCTTTTCCCACGATGTTTTCAATAGGACTCTTTACTGTAGTCGTTAAAACTCGGGACCGTGTGGCAAACGGTGAAACTGCTATTTCCGACCCCTCACTTGAATCCCTCTTGTTAATCTTTGACTCATTATACTCTGACCAATTTTCATTAGTTTTGGACTGAAATGGGGTCAGAAGAATGCACAGAAGCTTTTTTTTTTCTTATCCGTAAGATTTGTCCCAGTGACCTACTTTTTGACAAGACGTGACTCGATTTCAAGCTCGTCCTTTATAGACAATGATTTTGATCAACTTGTCATGAGTAAGCTAATTGGACTGAAATGTGGCCTGTAGAGCGTACACAAGGATGTTCAAAGATTTGTCACACTGACCCATTTTTTGACCCGATATATCCAATTCTGGAACCTGTGTGAGATATCAAGACAAACACTCTGACCAGTTTTCATAAACTCGTTCGAGATATTATGATATTCGAGATATCTTTCATGAGTATTAGACCAGGGTTCTGTGTATACAAGATCCCTGATTATACTGAAAATGTTGACTGTTATAATGTAAGATTTTTTCCATAAGATTTGCCTAGATGACCTACTTTTTTTACCCAACCTGATCCATTTTCAAAGTCGTCCTAGATATCACCTAGACCAACTTTCTGGCCAACTTTCAGCAATATTGGATTAAAAATGCGGCCTGTAGAGCGTATGCAAGGTTTTTCTCTGATTTCCCCTGCGATCTACTTTCAAACCCGACATGTCCCATTTTCGAAATCATTCAAGATATGAATCGCTAACCTCAGATTAATTAGATGGAGCTAGAATTCACGTAAAGAGATATTTCTATATGCGAAAGAGGCAGACCATGGTTCAAAGTTAAGATGCAAAACAAATAGCCTCTAAATGTTAGTCTCTAATTGAATATGACTCACACACATCGTGACAGAATTTCATCAAACTGTGAAGAACGTCAAACACTGTCCTCTCGAGTTATATATCACAATGTAATCAAAAAAGTGTTCATTCTACAACCCAGGGTCCGTATACATCAATCGTTCTTAAGAGTACTCTTTGTCTTATTCTCAAGAAATCTCTAAATTTGAAAATAACGCAACTTCTGGTTGGCTATGCCAACGGGTTTTCAGATCATAAGCTGCATTGCTTTCTAAATATAGAATAAGACTAAGACTGAAATTGAAAATGGTTGGTGAATACGAGCTCAGGTGAAGCTTCTGAACAGCACAGTGTCCATAGTGGCTTATCAGCCTACTTAGCCCTCTCGCAGATTTAGTTGCCTTCGCAGCCAATGTAGATCGAGATCGGACTACACAGAATATGCATCTTTGATCTACACAGTCCTGGGTCCGCATTCACCAACCATTCTTAAGAACGTTCTTAGACTTATTCTTCAAGATTTTCCAAGTTTGAAAGTAACACAACTTCTGATTGGCTAAACCATATGGTTTAGCCCATCAGAAAGTGTGTTACTTTCAAATTCGGAAATTTTTGGAGAACAAGACCAAGAATGTTCTCAAGAATGGTTGGTGAATACGGACCCTGGTCATTTTGCCAAGATGTTTTGGACAAAAGCAACATTAAAACTGCACTTATTGGGTCTTATTTCTTAACTAAATTGGCTGTTGAGCTAACTTTGATGCTCTAAGGGTTAAGACCTTGCATTTATAGTCCAGAAGTAGGCTACTTTCTTCTATTCCTACTGGTAGCACTAGGTGCACTTGGTCTCCATAATCAAGGCAATTTACGTCCAAAGCCTAGATACTGGTGCAACTCAGAAAATACGTAATTAAACGGACTTTTCAATCTACTGAAATACAATTAAAGGGCCATAAAGCCCTTAAACCAGTTACGACAAGAGCAAAAGTTTTTGAAAACAATGCAGGAAAAGAAGAAAATGTTGATGACCAACATTTCCCCTTTTCCTGACGTTTCCTACCCTATTAAAGAAAATTTTCAGCGTTTGAGTCGTATTCAATTTGTCGTCTGCAAATCCTGTGGGTTTCCAAAAGTCCATTTTTTGGTCGTTTGGTAAAGGATTTAAGATATCCACGTACTGCATGAATATCCCAAAATGCATAATGAAAAAAGTAAGAATACTGTAGTAAAATGGTCTATCCCACAGATAGATGTATAGCTTGTCTTTGTATACTGCCTTGCTGTAGAGCTAGCTTTCGTAGCGACGTGGTAAAGCGTTCGCCTTTGCATCTAGAGGTCCTGAGTTTGATCCCCGCCTCAGGAGGTCATTTGTCAGAACTCTTACAAAACTAAATATTGTACATGTATGTTACTGAATCTTGTCTTCTACAGGAGCATCTAAGAACAAATTGAATGTCAACATCCCTCGTGACGATCGTTTGTCTGTCAATAACCAGATATTCAATGAATAGCTTATAATCGTGATTTATTTATGCATAGCAAGTAATTTCATCGTACTTCATACAGTTTCATACAGTAATACAGTTTCACATAGTATGAATGATAAAAGCATTAACAACAAACAGAAAAATTTAAAAAAGAGGAGTACAATCATGCTGGTGCCAAAGCCAGTTTCAAGGAGCTTTTTCCGTGAAAAGTTTAAGTTGAAAAAGGGACATGTATAAACTTATGTGTCAGAAATGTTTTGAGGATTACCTGCTATTCAGGTACAGTTTCCCTTTTTGATAGTTAACAACTGGCCCATGATTAGGGTAAAGCTCTTCATAGATGTTTTAAAACAAATGAGTCACATTCTGGCAAAAGGGGCTTAATGCATTCCGCGAGGCATTATCCCAAGCAAGCCATCGGTTACTTATGGAACCATAATAGCCACTCTTTTTAACAACCCACTCAATCATGAGGTAGTCTGGTACCTGGATATACAGAAAATTGACCGATAGTGAAAAAAGTTTTGACCCTGGTCAGCCTGCACGCATTGCGCAGGCTGACCTGGGTCGATACTTTTCGCAAATGCATTAAGCCCCCTTTTTCACAGAGTATGGGTAAAATGTACAAGGTATGCACGATAATGATGATGGGGCAGAAGATGGCAGGGCTATGGCAGTACAAGAAGGTATCCGTTTCAAAGTATTCGGGCAAGGGTAGAAGTTGTTTATTACAACCATTTCTCCAGTTGCCATTACCTATAATGTTTTCACCTATGATTCTGCATTAACCCTTTAAAACACAATCATGAGTTTTAATGACCTTGACTGAGAAAGCTTTAGAAAACATTGTGAGAAAAGAAAATGCTGACAAGCAGCATAGCATCATTATACAAGGATGCTCTCATAATTGTTAGCTGCATATTAGTTTCAAAATGCTTTTCCCTCCACCTTCTCAAGAGGGGGTGTGTGTGTGTGTGTGTGTGTGTGTGTGCGTGTGCGGGGTCCTGCTTAGCTCGGAGGTAAAGTGTAGGATTTGTATCCTGGAGGTGCTTGGTTGGATCCTCCCTTGAAGCACCGAAAGAAATATCCCATCACCTGAGCATCTTTTACTTTGTAGTGTGAAATTTTAACCCTTTACCATACAGTCCCGAGATTTAATGACCTGAGAAAGAAGCCTGTGGAAAACATTGTGGCAACTGCCATTTTCTCCTTTTCCCCCAGTATTTTCTATGCTATTAAAGAAAAATTCCATCATTTGGGACAAGTAAAAATTATCATCTGCAAATGCTTTCAATCTAGACAAGTCTACATTTTTGTTGTGTGGTAAGAAGTTAAACCCTTATCCTGCTAAATAAATAAATCAATTTGGAAAATCTTGGAGGAGATTAAGACTAAGAATGTTCTTAAGGATGGTTGGTGAATAAGGACCCTGACTGCATATTCTTTGCAGTCTGATCTTGATCTGCTCTGTCTGCCAAATGTCAGTGAGTCACACTTAACAGCCGTGTCAGTTTGGTCAAGACTAAAATTTTGTCTTCTCTTAACCCTTTCCCAAACGACAAATTTTGGACTGGTCCAAATTCAAAGAGTTTGCAGACGACAATTTTAAATTTGATAAAAATGGCAGAAAGTTGTCAAAAAGGGTAGAAAACACTGTGGGAAAAGGAGAAATTGCTCATTACTAGCAATTTCTCCTTTTCTCACAGTGTTTTCAAAAAACTTGTACTGCAGACATGTGAAAACCAGGGCTTGTTTGGGAAAGGGTTAAAGGATTGCCATTAATACTGTTACATGTACCTAGAAATCTCCTACCAATCAATCCTGTGTTTTCACAACTATGCTGAAAAGTTATTTTGAAAACATTTAAAGGAAAGGCAGGTAACTAGCATTTTATCATTTTCTGATCAGTTTTTCACACTTTCAAAGACAAATTCCATTATTTTAGCCACATTTGCTCTTGCAATTTGGTCAAGTCTGGACCTTGTCATGTGGTAAAGAGTTAGCCTGTAATGCTTTCTATAAATTAGGATGTTTATAGAACTTGTGATTAATATCATTAAAATTTACTGCCATAAATGCCTAATACCCAGTGTGGCAACTTCAGAAAACTTGGTATAAAGGCTGCTATTTTATGATATCCAAACTGTCTTAATATCCTGTTCAGCTGTCTCATTTCAGTTGGTGCATGTCCTGGAGCATCTTGAAGACCATACTCCCTTGCAAGGTCACATGATAGGAGAATTCTACCTGTTTTTTTCATGATATTGGGATCAGCAGCAAGGGCGGCTATACACTGACCAGGGAACTCAGTTGTTTCTCCTTTTTCAAAATATTCCTTGCTTTTTAAAGCAGATTTCAGCTTCTTTGACTGTTCACCATTATCAGATTCATTCTGTGCTTTTACAATAGCCTCATCCATCATTGCCATGATATTTTCCGTCCCAACTGCTCCTGGCCATAAACTGACAAAGGCAACATTGTGTTTGCGGAGTTCGAAAGCACAGTCTGCTGCCATTCTGTCACAAGCTTCCTTGCCAATACCATATGGCACATTAAATAAATATCGAAGTCCGCCTCCTGAGGAAATGTTCACAATCAAACCTTTCTTTCTTGGCACCATTAACCTTGCAGCATAAATAGAACAAATGTAGTGGTTACGTAGCCCCACACAGTTGACGTCATCCCACATGGACATTGGCTGCTCCCAAAAACTGACTCTCATATTGTTTGTAATGGTATGCACTGCGGAGTAAGCGTTGTTCACCAAAATATCAAGTTGGCCATCGTTTTCTTGTTTAACCTGTTCAAACAACTTTTCAATATCGTTGTCATTTTTATGATCACACTGCACCGGCACGCACGTACCACCTCTAGCTTCTATCTCACATACAGTATCTTGTAAAGATCCACCAACCTTTACCCCCTGTGGTGGATCAAGTGTTCTGCCAGTGATGTAAACTTTTGCCCCTTTTTCACCTAGCTGCAAGGCGATCCCTTTACCTATCCCTCGGGTGGCTCCCGTGACAATACATACTTTTCCGGCAAGTGCCATCTGTCTCAGAATCTCTGTGGAGATTTAGCAGATCTACAAATAACTGCGGGCAGCTCTGTCTATCGTTCAGATTAATTTGCTAATGGCGGCTTCAATAACAAGGGAGGTAACACGTCTAAATTGACCATATAAAATAGCTTATTCAGAAAGCCTTTGCAAAATTGGGTCTTTCGCAGCTTCAGCAGTAGTCAACAAAACTAAAGTCTCCTACAGCATAACAGTGAATGGAATAGGAACATTAATCAATGAAAAAATTCAAAAATCATGGGAATGATACTCACTTGGACAGTGAATTAAGAGATTTTCCCTTCTGAGAAGTGAGATGTCAGTTATGAAGAAGTCGTGCAGCTCTATAATTGTAACCATATACATGTATATCACCGTTTAAAATCGTTAACTTTTGCAGTCGAATTTCGCAAGTAGTGTTGCAAACGATAGAATCTTCTGTCTAGCAGCAGAGTATGTTTTGAAAACACACATTGTATGTACCGGTACATGAAGATCTACTTGTATGCAGGCGAAATCGAGCTAAAAAGTTAAATAAGGATCTGATACATCTACTTGGTTTCAATAAAATATTAAATGCATTGGATTTGTACTTAACACCGCTTTCAATGTATGAGCCGTGCTCTGGAAAAAAAGAGGTTTAATTCATCTCCTAAACTGGCAGCCTGTTATCGATCTTCGTATCAACGGTGTCTATCGGACGGTTACGGGAGATACAACGGGTACCATTTTAACCCTTTCCCAAACAAGCCCTGGTTTTCACGTGTCTGCAGTACAAGTCTTTTGAAAACACTGTGGGAAAAGGAGAAATTGCTCATAACGAGCAATTTCTCCTTTTCCCACAGTGTTTTCTACCCTTTTTGAGAACTTTCTGCCGTTTTCATCAAATTTAAAATTATCATCTGCAAACGCTTTCAGTTTGGACCAGTCCAAAATTTGTCGTCTGGGAAAGGGTTAATTCATCTCCTTAACTCTTTACAACACAATCCCGACTTTTAACGACCCTGAAGAAGAGGCCTTTTGAAAACATTGTGGGAAAAGGAGAAAATGCTGGTAACCAGCATTTTCGCCTTCGCCCACAATGTTATCTTACTCTTCCAAGAGCAAATTTCAATTTTTGATTCACATTTATTTTGTCGTCTGCAAAAGCTTTCAATTTGGGCAGGTCAGAAATTTTGTCGTTTGGTAAAGAGTTAATGCATTAAACTAATCAGTTTAAGTTATCACAAAATGATGTATACATGAGACCCACAGACTCGCTTTGTCTAGCAACTGACTCAGTTATTTGGTAGAATGGTCCTAGGGCATGCAGAAAATTTATCCAGAGTAAAAAGTTTCAACCCAGGTCAGCCTGCGTAGGCTGACGTGATTCGATACTTTTTTGCAGATGCATTAAACCCCCTTTTCAGTGTATGACTCGAAATTTACCGTATGTAAATTTCAGCTCAATATCACTGAGACAGCTCATTCATTCACACGTTTACTAGCTACACTAAATATAGGCTGATAATCTGAAGGTCTGCTTTTCAAAAGGAAACACCCACATGACCAACACTGTACACAGGGATCAAACCCAGACGATCTGGTTAACAACTCAACTTTAGGCCTTTATGAATGCACCACGGTTTTGTTGGGTTTAATCATAAATTAAACAGACAACAAAGTTTAGACTCATCCAAATTCAAAGCAGTTGCAGACAACAAATTAAGTGTGGCTGGAACAAACAGAGTTGTTTCAAACGTGGCAGAAAACATTGCAGTAACCTGCATTTTCTCGTTCACCCACAATGTTTTCAAAAAGCATCTTACTTAAGTTGTTTAACCCTTTACCATACTGTTCTGAGTTTTAACGACCCTGAGGAAGAATCCTTTTGAAAACATTGTGGGAAAAGGAGAAAATGTTGGTTACCAGCATTTTCTCCTTTGCCCACAATGTTTTCTACCGTATCCAATACATAAGTCACCATTTAAGCTACACCTAATTTGTTGTCTGCAAATGCTTTCAATTTTGTCGTTTGGTAAAGGGTTAAGCTCAGGATTGTGGTAAAAGGTTAAAAATGTTTGTTGCTCAATTTGCTCTTTTCAACAGTATTACAATAGATCAAACCAAAGGAAAAAACTTAGGCTTTTCCAAAGTCAGGGTCTCGCAGATGACAAATTCAATCCGACTTTGCTGACGAGATATTCATTTGAAGGATAGAAAAAATAAAAATGTGGGAAAGGGGGAAAATGGTTACCAGAATTTACTCCTTTCTCCCGCAATTTTTCAAAGGCATTTTACCTCAAGGCTGTTAAAATGTAGGATTGAGGGAGGATAAAGGGAGGAAAAAAACAATGTCATAATTTTCAATATATCACTTATGATTTTCTTGCTTGTTTGTCTCAAGGAACATTTATTACTGTAACATAGTACAAATTAGCTATGCTCTGGCAATAGGGGGCTTAATGCATCTCCGTGATGCATTATGCCAAAAAAGTCATCACATGATCATGGGTCAATAATGTCCATGTTGTCTAACAACCGACTGAATCATGAGGTAGACAGGCCAAAACTTTTCGCTATTGGCCAATTTTCTGTATGTTCAAGGACCAGTCTACCTCATAATGAAGTCAGTTATTAAAGAATGTAGCTATTATGGATCCATAATTATGAGAATATTTGATTGGTAGCATGCATTACAGAGATGCATTGAACCCCCTTTTGCCAGAGCATGGCTCATATACATGATGCACCTTGACAGCAGTAGTTGAGATATTCATTATTCATTCTCTAGTCGTTATCTATTATGATCTGTTTCTGATGTCACCAAAATTATATGATGAAATGGACATATAACGAAAGACAGTTTTTTTTTTTATACTGTTTCTTTACTGGCACAATTTATGGCAAATAGAGTTACTGCTTGTTCTGTCTTTATTTACCACAAAAGTTTTTTCACTGTCCACACACTCATTTCTTAAAGCAGAATTTCTGAGGTTTTTTAGATAGTGTACATACATACACGTTATGCATCTTCATACTTTGATAGTTTAAATACGTGTAATTGCATTAATCATGAAGTGATAAATGAACCCTTTCATTAGATGCACAGATTTATGTTCTACTCTGCAAAGCTTAGGTTCTCTGCATAGCTTATGTTAAGATCAGACTGCAGAGAATGTATGGTCCCATCTTGGTTCTGACCTACCTGATAATTTTGATAGTATGTGTATTATGACCTGAACAGTCCTGAATTCACAATATTGGTCATTCCAACTGACTGTAGAAGTATGAATACTTAACAAATATGACTTTTCATACTCTAACATAGAGTGCCTTGAAATCATACATCTTGAACAGAGATATTTTCCATTCGTTCAACTTGAAAAGAAATTACCCCATAGACTGATGGGTTAACCCTCACTGCCATGGGCACAAATAATAGCTTTTGCAGTGGATGTAGATAAAGATCAGACTGCACAAAAATGCAGTCTGAACGATAAATCCTTTACCAAGCAATTCCAACTTTTAACACGCCTGAGGAATTGAGGAATAAAGCTTTTGAAAACATTGTGGGAAAAGGAGAAAATGCTGCTAACCAGATCCCTATCAAAGACAAATTCTATCACTTGAGCTACCTTTAATTAGTCATCTGCAAGTCCTTTCAACTTGGGACTACTGTAAAAATTTCTCAACTGGTATAGGGTTAAATGGTGATCAAATAGCTTTCCATTGAAAATATAATGGAATAGAATTTACAGTACCGGTAGTTCAAGGAGTCATCTTATTGGCAGTGAATGGGTTTATCTCTTTACCACACAATAAAATTTTAGATTGGTCCAATCTGAAAGCATTTGCGGATGACAAATTAAATGTAACTCAAAACATAAGGTTTGTCTTTCATGGAGTAGAAAACATTGTGGAAAAAGTAGAAAATGCTGGTACCAGTATTTTCTCCTTTTTCCACAATGTTTTCAAAAGCCTTCTTCCTCAGGCTTGTTAAAAGCTGGGATTGTGTTATAAAGGGTTAAGGGAAAATTCAAACTGAAGGATATAATGTACAAAAAGTCAAAAACCCAGTATGGCCTGGCATTTGTGGAGGTGGTGCTGCTGTCTTGAAGAAGAAACTCTTTTCATCCTTTTTCCCAATCAAATCAATTCCATGTCTTGTATTTTCAGATTTTCCGTTATCGTTAGTTTTCAGTTTTTTGTTTCCAGTCTGCACCACATAATCTTGCTCAGATCCTTTCCTGTCCTCAACTGATATCTTGTTCCCATCACCATCATCTTTATCCTCTATTGACTCCAACTCAGTTACCTCCCTGGTCCCTAATTTATCACCAGTTATCTCCCATTTATCTGATTTATCACCAAAACCAAGGTCTACCATGGGGAGATTGATTGTTCTCACATCAAAATGTCTCACAAGACACTCCATGGTAACTAATTCTTCAAATCCATTTTGAATAAGGGTCTCACAGGTCCGCTGAACTTGTTCTATACAAGGAGAAAAAGAACATAGCCTTCCACCTGTAAAGCAAAAAACAAGTGCTATAGTTGAATTCTTTACCAGACAACAATTCAAAATGGTCCATATTGAAACTATTTAACTCTTTACCAGACAAAATTTTTTTAGACTTGTCACTATTGAAAGCATTTGCAGACAGTAAATTGAATGTGACACATGTGTTCAGAACTGCCTGTAAAAGATTTGAAAACCTTGTGGGAAAAGGAGAAAATGTTTGTTACTTGTTCCCATGATGTTTTCAGAAGCTTTATTCCTTAAAGGCATAAAAATAATGGACTGTGTGGTAAAGGTTTAACTCTTTTTATTCTCCACACAATGACCTAAATAAAAAGGCATATGTGATTAAATTTTTTATCTCTGTATGAGACAATGAAATTTGTGACACATCCATATTTGAAGTGTTACCAGACGACAAATTACATGTGGCTCAAATGGATGTGATTTTGGAAAAGTACAAGATATACAGTACTTGGAAATGGAGAAAATGCTGGTCACCACCATTCTTGCCTTTTCTTGAAATATTTTACAAAAAGTCTTTTCCTCAGGGTTGTAAAGAAACATGTGTTTCTTTAGGATATAGTTTAAAGATCTAAAAAGAAGTTTCTTCACAAACTTTGAGTAATTATTTATCCAGCTATTTGGTTTTGAACTTGAACAAATCTAGGACTTGTCCAAATTACCAACAATCAATCATTTTTTTACTGCAAATTAAAACATGACCCATTTACTACAAAATCCTGTGTTATAAACATTATGTGGAGGAAGGCTTATAAAAGCACTGAGGGAAAAGCAGAAAATACTGATAACCAGCATTTATCCTTTCTATTCAATGTTTGCAAGACCCTTTCTGAGGCAATATCCATCATTTGAGTTACATATGATTTGTCATCTGCAAATAATTTGAATTTTGAAAAGTCTAAAATTTTCATCACTTGGAGTAAAATGTTGATACTGAGTAGAACTAACTATCTCCTGAGAGAAATGCAAAAGACAATTTTGACCAAACTGTAAAGACCAGTGGACAGGTTAGACTCCAAGATTACCACTGCAGTCTGATCTTAAACTTCACTCTCCACAAAAGCACTCTAAGCAGCCCTCAGCTGGCTAAACATTGGTGAATGAAATAACTGAGCAGTGCTCTGGCAAAAAGGGTTTTAATGCATCTTCATGATACATTTTACCAGGCAAGACATCACATAATTATGGATGGAAAAATCCACTTTTTCCAACAGCCAACCGATTTAAGGGGTACAACCATACCATGGTCCTTAGACATGCATAAGTTTCAACCCATGTCAGCCTGCATGAATTGCGCAGGCTGACATGGATCGAAACTTTTTGCAGACGTATTAACTCTTTACCAAACAACAAAATTAGAGACTTGTCCAAATTGAAAGCATCTGCAGAAGACAAAATAAATGTGACTCAAAAAGTAAAATTTGTTTTTGGAAGGGTAGAAGAAATTGTGGTTACCAGCATTTTCTCCTTTTCCCACAATGTTTTCAAGAGCCTTTTTTCTCAGGGTCGTCAAAACTCGGGATTGTGTGGTAAAGAGTTAAACCCCCTGTTCACAGCGCATGACTCAATTATACTAACCTTCTAACTTCAGTGCTTTTTTTGCACTTGCGACTGCTTCCCATGGTTTAGGTAGATCCAGAAATACTGCATCAGCAATATCTTCCAGCTGGAAACCTTCTTGACAGACGTCACGATGACTGACTGTTACATAGTCAGCTATACCTGAAGTTTTATCACTAATCATAGTTACCTGTTCACTCATTACGAGATAACAAAATTATTGACTCGTCCAAACTGGATGCATTTAATGACAACAAATCATATGCTGCTTGAATGATGGAATTTGTCTTTGCATGGGTAGAAAACATTGTGAAAAAAGAAGAAAATATTGGTTACCAACATTTTCTTCTTCTCTCACAAAGTTTTGGGACACCTTTTTTCCGCATTGTTAAAAGACAATATTGATTGATAATGGGTTACCGGATGACACATCTGGACACAAGTTAGTTTTTTTATCTATCTTTCAGCCAGCTGCATTTGAAAACTATGTGAGAAAGAAGAAAATACTTTCAATAGATGTTTTTTTAATTATGTAGCAATTTTTATTGAATCCAGGAACCATTTCCTCCCTTTATAAAAATTTATCTTCATGCAGTCAAATTTTAAAGCTTCATACATGTTGATTATCCATATTTAGCCTTTAGGTTGCAAAACATGACTCAATGACCTTTTGTGGACAGTGTGGATCAAGATCAGACTACACAGGGCCTGCAGTCTGATCTTGGATCTACACTTCACAATAAGAAGATACTTTTTCTCCAAAAAAATAAGTTTGAAATAGCAACATTTAGGTTTTTACTATCGGCTTGAAAGTTTTGTTCAACCTACTTAGCAATATCTGTAATCAGAGTGTTGCTAATTTGAATCTCCAGCTCAGCAAACTTTTGTCCAAGAATTGATGATAGTCATTGCCACAGAATTCATTCCTCTCTCACCTCTGATCATTGTTTCGACAATGGTTATGTGGGAAAGTAACCTGTGGCTTAGGAAGAATATTGTGCAAAGAACTTGTTAAAAAAAATCCAGGAAAGCGTGAGTATGGATTGGTGCACTGGCTACTGTGATACAACTGAAGTAAAGTTGATAGCATTTACCACCAAACAAACAAACAAACAAACAAACAAACAAACAAACAACTACATGTGTCTGTTACTATAAGGGGCATAACTGTGTCAAAAATATTTCAGGGTAAGTTCTTCTTGTTATATAGGTTCCTCTTTTGATAATTACCAACTAGCCCAAGTTTGAAATATATCATATCTTCAGTAACTACAGAGATATCATAAAATGTAGTTTTTGCACCACACAGACACAGGTTACTACAGGACTATGTCAATAATTCAGGTTTTCTTCGAAAACAGCCAAGCTAAAAAGCATCTGCAGGAAGCACCGGTTAACTCTTTACCACACAATCCCCAGTTTTAATGACCCTGAAGAAGGCTTTTGAAAATATTGTGGGAAAAGAAGAAAATGCTGGTAACCAGTATTTTCTTCTTTTCCCACAATATTTTCAACGATCTCAAAGACAGATACTGTCATTTGTGCCCCATTTTATTTGTCGTCTGCAAACGCTTTCAATTTGGACTGATCTAAAATTTTGTTGTGTGTTAAAGAGTTAACCATTTACCACAGAACGCCTGGTACTGTTAAATAGATGATACTTGGAGTTTTATATCTTTTATCAATTGAAAAAGATGCAACAGGCATTCCAAATCATACTAAAACTGCAGATACTGCAATTTCAAAACAATGATTTCCAGAATACTTGCCATAGAAGCAGACGGTGTAGAGTCAAGATCAGACTTCATATTTTGACCAGTCTGATCTTGATCTACAATGCTGGAAACTAATCAACTAAATTTGGCTTCATCTGTTAAAGGGTCGATTCTTTCCTATCTGAAGATGACTTCTGATCTCTCTCTCATCTCATTACAGTAATATGTGATATTTCATAATCAAATCAACAGATGACTTCACCCTTTACCACACAATCCTGACTTTAAGCAACCCTGAAAGAAAAGATTTTTCAAAACTGGAGGAAAGAAGAAAATGCTGGTAACCAGCATTTTCTCCCTTTTCCACACTGTTTTCTTACCTTTTAGAGACAAATTCCATTATTTCAGCCACATATAATTTGTCGTCTGCAAATGCTTTCAAATTGAACCAGTCTAAAATTTTGTCATTTGGTAAAGGGTTAAAAGGGTCGTTTCAAACAGCTCCTTTTTAAACAATGTTTTCAAACAGTGGTCTACAGTGAGGACATAAAAAGTTAATTTGTACATGAACATTTTAGCATTTTATACCAAACAGCTCTCTGTGACAGTTACCCGTCTTTGATAATTAAAAGGTTGAAATTGTGCCGTCAGTTTTCAACAAATCAAACATTTATTTTAGAGTCTTAGTTACCATGCTGCTTGAATTCTTCCAGTGCCACTTGACTTCTTTGTTCATGAAATTCAAATGTATATAGATGTCCTGTTGGTGCTATAGTTCTGATGATGGCATGAGAAAGGGAACCACTACCTGTGCCTGTAATAGAGAATGTAACTATTAAGTGTGAAACTTTCCGGAGTACCCTCTTAATTACTACTTGAGTAAAGTGATGTTTTAAATCCATAAAATTATCGCTCTCAATATGTGATTAATTAATAGTGTACTCCAAATCTTTATGTAACCCAACACCATGATGGCCTGTTTATCATCATTTTCAGAAAAAATATGTACATATGTTACTAAGGTTTAAGCCTCTATGAAACAAGTTTTAGCGATCCTGAGAAAGGAAGCTTTAGAAAACACTTTAAGAAAAGAAGAAAATGCTGGTAACCAGCACTTTCTTTTCCCACAATTTTTCGGCAACCATTTCAAAGGCAGAAATTCTTTTCTATATCCCATACTGAAGATAAATCAACAAAACAAGCCAGATGACAACCTTTTTCCAGTTGCAGAATAGAATACTATGAAAAACACCGACAAATGACCCGTGTGCTATGAATACCTGATTCTACGACCACCGAGCCTGGCTTGAGGTCCAGTTGAAGCGTAACCATACTGATGTCTGTAGAGTAGAGGATCTGAGTCCTGTGTGGTAACAACTGTGTCCATAGCTCTGGGGTGGGATACAGGACGTACAAATAACCCATGCTACATTGTACTCTGCTTCCATACGGCATGCCAATTAGTTCACGGTGACGCAAAGCGCCGTATCGAGTCTGATACGTTTCTCCATCTTTAACTATGATTGTGTGCATATTGTTGAAGCCCAAATAAAGGACGACGGTATCTCCATTCTCTACTTTCTCTTTATATTTGGCAAAACTCATTTTTCATGCCCCGCGAAAACTGATAACGTAACGGAGAGGGAAGGGACGTTACTCTATCAGGGTTCCATGTAGGCAGCAGGTTACAGTTTTCACATGGAGTACATGTTGAGGACTTACCATAAGCATTCGTCACAAAAGTTCATGGAAGGTATGCTGCTATTCTCATTAGATTAATACAAGTATAGTACCTCACTAGTCTCAAACATTATTGAATAATCTATGTTATTCTTGCATTTTGCTTTTGTAATTTTAATTATTTCCTTCCATTATGTTATACCAGATTCTGGATGCGCGTGCACACACAAAATGCCGTTATTGAAATTCCATGCTAAAAAGTGGTATGATCAATCGATGTAAGGCTCAGGTCAGGGCGCTACCAGACTTTCATCGTCAACTATTGGATCCTGGAGGAAATCTTGCAATGGATTTTATGTTTTCTCTAAAAATTTATCAGTGATTTCTTATGGGAAAGATAATGGGCCTTTATATATTTTCCCAAACTGAATTCTGTAATAGTGTTCCTGTCTTCATGTTATTAAAGCCCTCTCCACAATTATTTTGAAGACATCGGTTTGCTTAATATTCAGTGTCAACGTTCAAAATGGAAAAGACTGTAGAAAGGTATAAAGCTACTCATAGTTTATCCGTAAGGTTTATAAAAGCTGTCTACTGAAAGTACATTAACACTAGCATTTGTCAGGTTTTGGATAAGGTTTGCCTTTGAAAACAAAACGAGTATGCTTATAAGCCAAATTTAGATATGGAGACATGATGTATTAAAGCAAGAAATGTGTCAACTGTTCCCAGTATTTCGAAACTAGGTGCATCAAAATATATTTTCATAAAGAGTTTGTTAACTTTGATATCTATCCAACACTTTGATTCACACTTTACAATTCATATATTTTATAAGACTGCTATTGCAAAATGATATTGCTACATGAATAGCAGATGTCATAAGCAAACATTGATAATGCAAAAAAAGAGGGCCGTGATGACCATGTATCACTCAACTGGGGAATAAATCATGATTTTACTTGCAAAGTCTGACAATTATCTGCCAGAAGTCTGTGATCAATGTAAATGAAACCTGAAGAGACCAATCAAACCGCATGTATATGTCAGAATCACTGTAGAGAAATTCTTGTAACTGATAATTCCGGATAGTTACACACACTAAAGGATGCCAATATGAAATAACATGTAAAATCTTAACTTATAGAGGAATTGAATATGTTAGTCTGCATAATATTATGACAGTGTCATTAGAATATCTTTGTGTTGAAATAATATATGAGAAAAGCATACACAGTTTACGTAAATTTATTTGTACTAGTATCACAGAGAAAGCTTCACGACAAAACTTACATTTGTGCTACAAAAGAAATAGCACTGACATTAGTGCTGCAAAAGAAAGAGCACACCTGAAAAAAGCACTTTACAATACAGCACAGGTTTAATTCCAACAGTAACCTTTATTCACTAACTCCTTTCGACAATGTGTTTGCATCTTGCAGCAGACAGCTTTCAAAAAGGAAGAACTTCTCATCACAAGTAAATTGTTGTTTTCGCCAGTTTTCACCAGTAGTCTTTCATTAAACCTTGACCCTGTACCAAACAATCCTGAATTTTAACGACCCTAAAGGCAAAGACTTTTGAAAACATTGTGGGGAAAGGAGAAAAAGCTGGTGACCTTTTCACAGACAATTTCCATCATTTAAGCCTATTTAAATTGCTGTCTGCATATGCTTTTAGTTAGGCCATGTCTACATTTTTTGTTGTGTGGTAAAGAGTTAATACATCCATCTTTTGCAAAGGTATATATGGCCTGCAACATGCAAAATGATACCTTCAGACATTTGCGTAAAGTGTCGTCTCGGATTAGCCTGCGCAATCCGCACAGACTAATCCGAGACGGCACTTTACCACTACATAAGAATTTTTCAAACAGTACACTTTCGTGAAACAGAAAATAGCACAAATATGGGAAGTGACGTCTCGGATTAATCAGACTGCACAGGCTGTTCTGGGACGTCACACTTTTACGCCTATGTCTGAAAGTCCCTTTTCGTGTGTTGCACGCCATATATTTCTAAAGGAGTCTGCTGCAAAGAGGTCATAAAAAATGAATTCTATCTTAGAATTTCTTATGTCCTTCTGGACTTGCCAGGAATCAAATCTAGAACAGGATTTCTATAGTCTCAATCATTTTACAACACTCAAGTAAATTGACAGATGCAATGAATCCATCTGCAAGCTACTGTATCTTTTAACTGTTAGGTAATAATCCCTACCATTCAAATCATACTGTATTATAACATTTAAATTTTACTAGCTTAGTAATGAAAGAAAATAATACACAGTAGTTTTCTTGCCTTAATCCTCTGACAGCAAAATAAATCTTATGGAAATGTTCAGTCTGACAGCAGTAAAGACTAACTGAAAGCTGTTTTGTTAAAAAATTCTCACAAATTATCAGAGTACTTTTTGAGCAGTTTGATCTTGATCTAAAGCAACTTGTGATTGGCATTCTCACGTCTGAAAAAAGGTATGACTTATATTTGGATACATTGTCATACAGACAAAAATTATTTTGATGTGATTCATTAATTGTCTAGATCAGTTTCTTCACATTTCATCCATATCTTCAAATCCTTCCTCTGGGAAATCACCAACTTCTACACTTTCTGGCTTAACAAATCCACCATACTTTGGTTCACATTTAAAATATTGCTTGCCTTGAACACTGAAAGACAGAAAAACATATTTGTCTTGAAGAAACTCCGATTCCATGAGAAATTATTTATCATTATAAAATATTGCTTTATTTGACAATCATTTTAAATTCTGACTCTTAATTTCAAGACTAGCTACATGTATCTGATTCATGGCAGAGATATTCCTTCTTAACAATTAGATGGCTAGTCTTAGAATACAGAACTGGATTAAGCCTTTACCAAACAAACCCAACATTTGACAGCCCTGTGAAAGAATGCTTTTAAAAACATTGTGGGAAAAGCAGAAAATGCTGGTGTTGCCAGCATTTTGTTCTTTTCCCACAATGTTTTAAACACCTTTTTCCTATGGATCATTAAAACACAGGATAGTTGGCTAAAGGGTTTATTATTTACTATTTCTTACCTGCCATCATTTTTGCCCACAGGCTCATCATACTGAACTCCGACCCAATATCCTGGTTTGAAATCTGTTGTACCTGTAAAACATTAAAACTCACTTAAACTCTTTACCACACAATCCTGTGTTTCAATAACACCTAGGCAAAAGTCCTTTAAAAACATTGTGGGAAAACAGAAAATTAGGACAAAAAGATTTTCAGTATTTTTTATTTTGTTGCCATGGCTACTACAGTTTTCACAAAATCGAATTCTTTAAAGAGATTCTAAGAAGGCCAAGGCCGGATCATTTCTAAGAAGTTTGGTCAAAGTTAAATGGGTAGTTTCAGAGATGTTTGAAATAAAATTTAACCCATAAGCTGTTAATCGCGACTCACTGACCTTTTGTGGACAGTGTAGATAAAGATTTGACTGCACAGAACATGCAGTCTGATTTTGGATCTACACTGTCCGATAAGAAGATATTGTTCTCCAAGAAATGAGTTTGAAATAACATTGTTCTGGTTTTTACCATTGTCTTAAAAGTTTTATTTAGCATATTCAGCAGGATAAGGGTTAAATGCACAGATGGACAAACAGACGGATGCATGAAATACACAGAAGCATGACATGATTGCTGGCCTTTGGCAAGTGTAGCTAATAAAATTTAATTCGCATGCACCAAATAATTCTGATTATTGTTCTCATTCTTAACCCTTTACCAAACAATCCAGTGTTTTAACTCTTTACCAAATGACAAAATTTTAGACTGGTCCAAATTGAAAGCATTTGTAGACGACAAAATAAATGTAACCTAAAAATTGGAACTTGTTTTGAGGAGAGTAGAAAACATTGTGGGAAAAGGAGGAAATGCTGGTTACCAGCATTTTCTCCTTTTCCCACAATGTTTTCAAACGCTTTCTTTCTCAGGGTTGTTAAAAGTCGGGATTGTGTGGTAAAGGGTTAACAAACCTGTAGAAGAAAGCTTCTGAATTTTGGTGAAATGAAGAAAATGCTGGTAACTAATATTTTCTCCTTTCCCCACAATGTTATCTGCTCTTCCAAACGCAGCTCTAATCATTTGAGCAGCATTTTATATGTAGTTTGAAAGCGTTTTCCAATTTGGAAGAGTCAAAAGTTTTTTGGCTTGGTAAAGTGTTTACAGTGGTGGCTAGACGATGACAGGCGATTGATTATTCTGCTTACCTCTTTACCACACAATCCCGACTTTTAACAACCCCATGAAAGAAGTCTTTTGAAAACATTGTGGGAAAAGGAGAAAATGCTGGTAACCAGCATTTTCTCCTTTTCCCACAATGTTTTCTACCCTTCCTACAACAAATTTCAATTTTTCAGTCACATTTATTATGTCATCAGCAACTGCTTTCATTCTGGAGTAGTCTTAAATTTTGTCGTTTGGTAAAGAGTTAAAGATCATACCTTCTTTTGCATCCATTTCTACTCTCACTCAACCTACCTTCAGGCTTTATAATTAACTCTTATAGTGCTGAACCCAAATTTAATTGCTTATGTGGAAAGTGTAGATCAGGATCAGTCTGCATAAAATATGCAGTCTGATATTGGATCTAATCTACACTTGCTTTTTTGCAAGATACTCTGACATTGCAAAAACAGCTTTGAAGTTGCTATATCTACATGTTTTGAACTTATTGGGAATGTCCATTTCATATGAGCCATGATCTTTGAAAAGGGGGCTTGATGCAACTTCAAAAACTATCTGCCCATGTCAGCCTGCACACTCTGCACAGGCTGACATGAGTCGAAAATTGCAATTGGTCAATTTTCTGCATGTCAAAGGACCAGTATACCTCATGATTCAGCTGGTTGTTATACAAAATGGTTTCTGTGGATGCGTAATAATGTACTGACTTGCTTGGTATAATTGATCATGGAAATGCATTAGGCTTAATAAAGCCAGACTATGGCTCATTTATTCAGCACTACAAGGGTTAAGATGGTTATATAACTGAGTTCTTATTCACCAACAATTCTGATTACTAGTATTGTTCTCATTCTTAATTCCAAGATAAGCCATCTGTTTAGCTTAGATGCTCTTCTCAACCAATCAGATAGCTAGTGTTTGAATTCACATTTGAAGCAGAATCAATAGTTATTTAACTCTTTACCACACAATCCCAACTTTTAACGACCCTGAGAAAGAAAGCGTTTGAAAACATTGTGGGAAAAGGAGAAAATGCTGGTAACCAGCATTTTCTCCTTTTCCCACAATGTTTTCCACCCGTCCCAAATCAAATTTTAATTTTTGAGTCATCTTTATTTTGTCGTCTGCAAGTGCTTTCAATTTGGACTAGTCTAAAATTTTGTCGTTTGGTAAAGAGTTAACTTTTTACCAGTTGACAAAAAAATTAGACTCAACCAAATTGAAAGCATTTACAGGGGACAAATGTACATATTTTAAAAGATGATTTCTGTCTTTGATACAGAAGAAAACATTGTGGGCAAAGGAGGAAATGTTGGTTACCAGCATTTTCTCCTTTTCCCACAATCTTTTCAATTGCCGTCTCCTACGGGGTTGTTAAAACCTGTGATTGTATGGTAAAGGGTTAACCCTTAACCACTTAAACAAGAGTCTTAAGAACCCTGAAAGAAAAGGCTTTCTGAAAACATTGTCTGCAAAGGAGAAAATGCTGGTAATCAGCAATTTCTCCTTTCCCATAACGTTTTCTACCCTACCAAAGACAGAAATCAGGATTTTAAATAAATCTAATTTGTTGTCTGCAAATGCTTTCATTTTGGTCAAGTACAAAATTTTATCATTTGTTAAGAGTCAAGACAGAGTATGATTAGATGGTAATTTTTTTTACCTAAATATTGAACACATCCTCTTCTTGAAGGCTGACCTGGTACTTTGACTTCACACCTGAATAAAAAATTTGATCCATAAAAGCTTCTGTAAATATTTTCAGAAAAGTAGACAATAAAGGTATCCAGCATTTTCACCTTTATCCACAGCTTTTTCTTCCCTCTCATCAACAAATTCTATTATTTAGCTAAATATTTGTCTACAAATGTTTTCAATCTGGACGACTCTAAAACCTTTGCTGTCTGGTTTATAGATAAACTTTTAAAGAAAATCCACTTTGAAGTCTACAAGTATTATTTATGTATATATCCTTATCCTATCAAGCGCTAATCATAACATAACAAGAGGGCCATGATGGCCCTGTATCGCTCCACTGGCTTATAAATATAAACCATGAAGAAAAGTCTTCACTATATAAGCCCTTATAAAACTTTGACCCCAGGGCTACAGTCGGACTAAATGGGGAATATGTGTATTAGAAGAATAACATGCCAAATTTGGGGGTTTTTGGCCTTATGGCTAGTAACAAGATGGTTTCTGAACTTTTCCCTCCATAAACCCATGTAAAACTTGTGACCCCTGGTGCAGGGCCAAACTTGATCCTAGGGTTGTAACTTGGGCCCTCTTTGTAGTTGTCCACTAGATAATGCTATAATTATACAAAATTTGGTAGCCTAAGCCTTATGGCTATGTACACCAAGATTTAAAAGTTTTCCCTATGTAAGCCCATGTAAAGCTTATGACCCCCCCCCCCCCAGCATGAGGCCAAATTGACCCCAGGACTATACTTTGGGCACTTTTGGTAGACCCCAACTAGATCAAGCTAAATGCAAAATTTGGTAGCTCTAGGCCTTATGGCTAGGTACGGGAAGATTTTTAAAGTTTTCTCTATATAAGCCTATGTAAAACTTGTGACCCCTGGGGCAGAACCAATTTTGACCACAGGGCTATAATTTCAAGAAACATGATAGAGGTCTACTACATAAAGCTTCATGCCAAATTTGGTAGCCCTATGCCTTATGGTTTCAGACAAGAAGATTTTTAAAGTTTTCTCTATATAAGCCTTTGTAAAACTTGTGACCCCTGGGGAAGAGCCAATTTTGACCCCAGGGCTATAATTTGAAGAAACATGATAGCAGTCTACTACATAAAGCTACATGCCAAATTTGGTAGCCCTATGCCTTATGGTTTCAGACAAGAAGATTTTTAAAGTTTTCTCTATATAAGCCTTTGTAAAACTTGTGACCCCTAGGGCAGAGCCAATTTTGACCCCAGGGCTATAATTTCAAGAAACATGATAGAGGTCTACTACATAAAGCTACATGCCAAATTTAGTAGCCCTATGCCTTATGGTTTCAGACAAGAAGATTTTTAAAGATTTCCAATATTTTTCAGTTTTGTTGCCATGGCAACCAGAGTTTTTGAAGGAATCAAATTCTTTCAAGAAATTCTGAAGAGGACCATGGCAGGATCATTTCTGTGAAGTTTCATGAAAATTGGATGGGTAGTTTCAGAGAAGAAGATGTTTGAAATAAAAGTTAACGCACGGACGGACGGACGGACGCACGCACGACGGACACCGGGCCATGACATAAGCCCGCTGGCCTTCGGCCAGTGGAGCTAAAAATGAAATGATATTTTTTCATCAAAGAATTACATAATACAAATATGGATAAAAATACATCCAATGTTTTACAGTACTGAATCACTCTTTACCAAATTAGAAAATTTTATACCCATATAAATTGAAAGCATTTGCAGACAAGAAATCAAATGTGACTCAATGAAATAATGAATTTCATGCTGTAATCCTGAAGGACAGAAAAGTCTATCACTGTCTTGTGAGACAAGGTCATTAAAATTGAAAATAGAGAAAATTTTTTTCAAATACATGTCTCAAACTGAATGATTTTGAAATGGTTCTACAACTCAGACTCCACAGATGTTGAGTTGTTGAAACAAAAAGTGATACAGCAGTTAATGGATCGAGTATTAGCTTTACAAGCAGCTTAAGGGCAATATTTGCTCATCTGAGTATCAGTTTGACTGATTTTGGAACCCAGGGGCATGATTGGCAAACTTAATATGAGCCATGCTCTGTGAAAAGGGACTTAATGCATCTGCAAAATGTTTCGACCCAGAGCTCCCTTTTCCCAACATGTTTATACCCTTTCAAATGCAAACTCTACAATTTGAGCCACATTCATTTTGTCATCTGCAGATACATGGCTTTCAATTAGGGCAACTCTAGAATTTTGTCATCTGGTACAAGCTTATCGTAATGGAATTGGTAACTAATGCAATCCATAGACACCCCTTTAGCACACAATCCTGAGTTTTAAAAACCCTGAAGAAAGAAAGCTTTTGAAAACACTGTGGGAAAAGGAGGAAATGCTGGTGACCAGCATTTTCTGCTTTTCCCAGGAAGTTTTCCACCCTATCAAAGACAGAAATCATCATTTGACCAACATTTATTTTTTTCCTCTACACATGCTTTCAATCTGATCAAGTCCAAAATTTTGTTGTTTGACAAAGAGATAAAAGGAAGTTCTAAAGCAAATATTACCTATCTCCAACTTTCATTTTATCTATCCTTTCTTTATCTTTTTGTTCTTTTAATTTTTTTTCTTCATCTAGTCTTTTTTGCTCTTCAGGGTCTACCTCTCTAAATCTTCCAAGTTTATTTCTTTCTTTAAATGCCCTCACACTGTCTAAAATAGGACAAAGATAAAAACACTGCATATCATGTATACTAGCAATGCATCATGGGTTCGAACTGCAAGTAAATCTTAACTCTTAACCACATGCCAAAATTTTGTAAAAGGAAAATTGCATGCATAAATCTAGATTGTGTTTGGAGAAAGAGTTTTGAAAACATTGAACCAACAGGACTATTTGCTTGTCTGAGCAATAAGACTAGCTGCTTCATTGTTTCCAAGTGGACTCAAAACCCCTTTACTAACAACCCTTTGTTCTGGAGAACCTTGGGCATAGGCTGTTGAAATCATACTGGAAAAAGCAGAAAATGATAGTAACCAGCATTTTCTCATTTTCCAATGTTTTCTACCCTTTCAAAAACTGAACCCATCATATGAGCCTGTAAGTGCTACTGAAATCTTGTAGTCTAAAACATGTTCTATGGTAAAGTGTTTTCCACTGTATTCCATTTATTGCATATTTGTATGGTCAAGATGTCACTAGTCTTCGAAATGCTAGCCTGATGATCCAAACCTTTTGACCATGAACCTAGAAGGTTTGTAAGTAGAGTGTTTTCTTTTTTGTCTATTTTTTTTCATACATCTATCAGTATGACTTTAACCCTTTTCCTATAGTTCACAACTCAAATTGTTTTTGCAACCAGTAAATTATCAAGATCATACTACGAGGAAGGTGCAGTAGTAGTCTGATCTTGGATCTACCAGGTCTGGCCCACAACAGTCTTTAAATTGCAATATTTTGGTCTCATTTCCAAGACTAACAGAGTCAATAGGTTTTATTTGCCATCTAAGGATTATATTATCAAGAAAGTAATTAAACCTGTCTTTTTAGCATACTGGTCCTCTGTCAACTCAAACTTCTCCACTTTTGATACATCTTCAAACTCACCAAGCTTCAAAGAACTATCTACAACCTTGAAAATTCACAGTACAGACACATGAAGCAATTATTTATACTGTTGATCATTAAAGATTTTGGTAAAGTGAAACAACTGCTTCCTGAAAGAAACAGTGATTTCTTAATCTCTAGAAGTCCATAGCAGTACCGACGTTTATGTTTATGTTGGGCTTCAAATCAAGTAATAAAACTTCTGTTTTCAAAATGTTATGCTTTTGATTGATCTTATCAAAATTCAGACTCTCCTATGAATCTAGAATTCAGACCACTGACTATACCATTTTGTTGTCCCTTTATCAGACAATCCTGTGTTTCAAAGCTCCTAATGAAGAACTTGGAAAACATTCTGGGAAAAGCAGAAAATGCTGTTAATCAGCATTTTCTCATTTTCCCAGAACGTTTTCTACACTTTCACAGAAAAATCCCATCATTTTGTTGCCTCTTAATTTGGACTGGGATAACATCTCACTTGGTAGAGGGTTAACTGAGTTTAACCCTTCACCTCCTGTGTTTTAACAACACTAAAAACCAACCCTTTTCCCATAATGTTTTCTTCCCTTTAATAGGCAAATCAAATCATTTGAATAAAATTGAACTTGTTGTCTGCCAACACTTTCAATATGGACAAGTCTAAAATTTCTTTGTTCTGCAAAGAGGTAACCCTTTTCCACACAATCCTGAGTTTTAACGACCCTGATGTACAAGGCTTTTGAAAACATTGTGGGAAAAGGGGAAAATGCTGGTAACATGCATTTTCTCCTTTTCCCACCATGTTTTCTACCCTTGCTGATATTAATCCCATCACTTAAATATCATTTTATTTGTCATCTGCAAATGCTTTGAAATTGGACCAGTCTAAATTTTTGATAAAAGAGTTAATACAATTTGTTTCTTGATGAGTGTGTCACAGTCCAGGAGTTGTGTTTGTTAAGGTTACTTATCAAAAGTACTGCTACCTTTATTTAACCCTTAGGCTGTTAAGTGCGACTCAAGGACCTTTTGCTGACAGTGTAGATCAAGATCAGAATGTGCAGTCTGATCTTGGATCTACAGTGCCTGATAAGGAGATATCTTTGTCCCAAAAATGCCTTTGAAATAGCAAAATTTTGGCTTTCACTATCAGCTTGAAATTTTCATTTCACTTATACAGTAGGATAAAGGTTATTCATTTAACAAACAATCCTGTTTTTAATAACCCTGGGGAAGACTGCTTTTGAAAACATTTGGAAAAGAAGAAAATGCTGGCAACTAGCATTGTCTTTTTTTTCCACAGTGTTTTCTACCTTTTCATGGACAAACATCATCATTTTAAGACATATTTAATTTGTAGCCTACAAATGCTTTTAATTTGGTCAAGTCTACAGTTTTGTTGTGTTGTAAAGAGTTAGGACATGTATTTGCAGGAAAACATTTTAAATTTGGTAAAATATTCAAACTTTGCATGTTTGAACATATCAAGAATTCACCATGCATGTAAGACTTACATGTATTCTGCAGCCATCATCTACAGCATATGATCCTAGCAAAGCTGTGTCATTATCCATGGTACATAACAACTTGTTATCTTTATTGTACACTTCTAATTTCATTGTGGCTGGATTAGCGCCGGTCAGCAGTACAAGTTTATCCTGCAATAATCAGTTATGAGCAAAAATATTAACTCACTTCTTCATTATTGTACTGTAATTGGCAAAAATGGCATTTCAATCCATTACCATGAAATCCACGAAATCCAATGTTTCAACAACTGTGAAGAAGAGCCTTCTAAAAATATTGTGGAAAAGGGAGAAAATGCTGGTAAACAGCATGTTCTCCTTTTCTGACAGCAGTTTCTACCAATTCCAAGGGTATTTCTTACCATTAGAGCCCTAGTTACTTTGTTGTCTGCAAATACTTTTGGTTCAGACAAGTCTAAAAATTCTATTATGTGGTACAGGGTAATTACTTTATCAAACAACTCTATTAACAACTTTGAGATTGAAGGCCTTTGAAAACATAATAGGAAAAGTATAAAATGCTGGTGACCTGGCAGCATTTTCTCCTTTATCCACAATGTTTTGCAGCCTTTCAAATACAAATTTCAACATTCAAGCCACATCTAATAGTTCATCTGCATATGCTTTCAGTATGGATGAGTCTTTAACTCTGTCATCTGGTGAAAAGTTAACTAAGACAATTACCAATGTCTTAGTGTTTTTGACATTTTAAACTTTGTTCCCGTCACATCATGCCACTTAACCCTTTACCACACAATCCTGAGTTTCAACAACCCTGAAAAAAAAAAAAGACTCTTGAAAATATTGTGGGAAAAGGAGAAAATGTCAGTAACCAGCATTTTCTCCTGTTCCCAAAATGTTTTCTGCCCAGTCAAATACAGAAATTACCATTTAAGCCACATTTAATTTGTTGTCTGCAAATGCTTTCAATTCCGTCCAGTCTAAATTTTGTTGTTTGGTATAGAGGTAACAGCTTGTATCATGGGTTTCACCTGTTCTAGGTTAGGGCTCTGAGGTGTCTTGCTCAAGAAACCAGCAACTAGAACCCAGTGCCTTGAGTGAGGAAGGGGCTTCCAGGTTGTGAATCACATACCTTCAATACTAAGCCATCCATCAACCCAAAAAGATAATGACAAAGTCTATACACAAAAACACTGTGGATGTCCCTTTTTGGGGTTGTGTTTCATTGATTCTTCCTACACTGTTGGCTACATTTGGTAGTTTCTATTGGGTAACAGTTATACATTTTACAGAAAATAAGCACAACAGGCATCTTTTTTTCAAGATTACATCAGTAAATATAAAGTAGGTCTATTCTAGGATCACCTATGCTAAATATCAACAAATTCAAACAAAAGAATTTTTTGCTGAAAACAGAGATCGTAAATTACAAATAATATGCTGAACAACATGTTTTCTTTGCTGCTGCTTTATGAAGATGCTGATGTTGTAATCAGCGTTGGGTAGACACATGACCAGTTGCCCGGCTGGCTCAGTTGGTAGTGCTAGGGTACTAGTGTTCCGGGGGTCGTGGGTTCGAGTCCCACGTCGGGCACACTTTTCTCCCCTGATTTACTTCATTGGTGATGAGGTCAATTGGTGAGTGCAGGAAAGTGGCACAGGTGGTCCATGGGGACCGGAGGGGGAGTTGTTAACTCCCAAGAAATCTGGAGGGGGAGGAATGTTGTAATGGGCGTTGGGTATACTCAAGACCAGTTGCCCGGCTAGCTCAGTTGGTAGAGCTGTGGCACTAGTGTTTCGGGGGGTCCGTAGGTTCGAGTCTCATGTCGGACACACTTTTCTCCTCCGATTTACTTCAGTGGGTATATGCATGTATAAATAATTTGGAGAATAACTCTTTATCAAGTCACAAGATTTAAGGCTGGTCCAATTTCACAGCATGTGCAGATGAATGAAAGTACAGAAAACATTTTGGAAAAAGGACAGAATTATGGTTACCAGAATTTTACCCTTTTTCTATGATGTTTTCCAGATCTTTTTCTAGTAGGGTCGATACAACTCCGGATTGTGTGATAAAGGGATAAAGCAAACCAAGCTCAAATATTACGTATAGTGGTGCCAAATGTTAAAAGATATTGTTTCATTCTCTCTGTTTTCCTGAATTACACGCACAGACAAGCCAGTTGCACTTAGATTTATTTTAAATAAAAGTCTCGAAAACACATTACTTTTACATCTGCAATCGTTAGATCTTTTTGAAGCCGACGTTCACTCCCAAATGAGTTCACCGAACTAGTGATATTAACCGAGACGATGCTTTGGGTAACAACTGAGATTTCTTGGTCCATGGTAGTTTTAAGTTTAACTTTAATTAAGCTCAGTGATAATCGTACAGTTGTGATCAGACTCACTAAGACGTTTGATCGCTGACCTGTTAACCTAAGTATGTTCTCATATAGGTTAAATATTTGTATACTATTTCGCGCAAATAAATTCCGCCACCCATTTTTTTTTTTCTTCTTACTCAAGAAAGAAGTTATTTGTCCGTATATCTGACCACTCTATAAGCAACCTCTAAAAGGTAAACGACATTCTTTACCTGCCTAAGATATCTATGGATGTATTGATAAGACATGGCTGTACATACATGAACGACCTAAATATAACAATATCTTTGGATGACTGAGAGCTTGAAAATTCTACACGATATTAATACAGTTCTTTAATCTGTAGACTTGTTTTTGATAAAATTAAATAGCCGGGTATGCATACAATTCACGTGACAAAGTGCCATTGGTCAATGATCACCAACGTGGTATTTATATAACCAATACGATATTGATATCAGAAGCTAGGTCTGGGACAGCCCCAAAGTCTTTAGCAGTAGAGCATGGCACTTGTAGACGTCAAATCTCGGGCCAGTTGAGGATGAAAGTTCGATTCTCATGGCTGGTCACCAAAAATGACTAAAAAATCTTTTACACTAGACGTTAAGCATAAGTTCTGTGTGTATGACGATGGATATACTGAGGACTTTAAATAAAGAACCGGGCGTACACAAGTTTGGATAGGTTTTGTCCAGTATCTTGCACTACCCCTCATAACATAACTCCTGGGGGCGTCGCCCATATGAGCATCTGGTGGCGGTGCTAAATAAATGAAAGTCAGTCAATCAACCAATCATAAACTACAACCCATTTGTATCTTCCGTAACTGTTTGATAGAAGGTCGATAACATCCTGCCAGTTGAACTGTTACCGTATAGTAAGAGCCGTTGGGGGATGGGAATTGTCGAGGCTAATTATCATTATGCTTACCCCCCCCCCACCCACCCCCCCCCCCACACACACACAGTCGAAATCAAACTTTTAACAGGCAGAAAATGCTTTCTTCTGGAAGGAACAGTTATTTCTAAAAGTGTCTGAACGTTTTCCTTTTTCTTTGACAAACCATACTCCTTCAGTAGGTTACTTGCTTAACTTTAAGCGTATGCATGTCTGGTGCTCTTGAAAGGTTCCTCTTTTACATAATTATTTCTAAGAAACTCCAAAATAAAAGTGCGATGAAAGTCAGATCTATATTGAAAAGTTTATTCCATTCATCAAAATTTTAGTTTATTTAAACATATTTTATCAAGTTTATGTTCACGAACTCAAGTGAATCTACATCAAAGATTTTTATGTATCTATAATCAGGCCTTTACAAAAATTGTCTGCTGTTGATTCTACATGCACAACGGGTTATCGGTTTTCAGGAATTTTACTTTCAATTACTTTCACATAAGAAAGGACATTGACAAAATTGTGTGTGTGTGTATGTGTGTGTGTGTGAGCGTGTGTGTGTGTGTACACGTGTGTTTCCCCCAAGATGTAGGGGTAGATACCTAACTGTAAAGAATGTTTACCTTTCTTTTTTCAAACGACAACGGCAAATTTTAACATTAATATTCATGATCTTCATGACACGAAGTTTGATTGCCTTAAATTATAAATGAACGTCTATCAATCACACACATATAGTTTTCCGACCGAGCATAAAGAGTGGTTTGAAACAATATTGGGGATATTATGAGAAAATTATGGTTAGTGACCAGTATTTGATCATCTGTCCACATTTTTTTCTTCCCTCTCAAGCACAAATTCCACCACCGAACAAAAATTTGTTTTAAATAAGTAGCCTGATACAGAGGTTACTCCAATACAAGTTCGTGTTAACACTTCTCGTTTTCACCCTGGAAATTTCACGAGAAATCAATTTATGCAATGTAATTGAGAAATACTTGTGTTTTCCTGTAGTATTTACTTCGGAAAACATGCATAGATTAGTTAAGTTGAACCGTAAATGAAATTTAGCGCGACAAAACCGTTCGATTGAAAGATGTAAGGTCATACATAGAATTAGTGGGATCAAAGATGGCTTCCTCCGTGAGGCAGTGGTATGTTTGTCAAGACGGGTGTATTCCGGTCGGCGAACCAGCCAACAGTGTCACCTATCATTCCTCTCTCAACTCCATTATAGTGTCAACTAACGAACCTGCTGTGAAAATATATGATGTCACTTCAGGATCAGTGCTACATAAGTCGAATCTTTCGGGTGAGTTAAATTTAGGAAATGTGACATCTCAATCATTGGACCCAAGCATCTTGCGTGGCCTGACATTGAACTTCCTCAAACATGACATGAAATACACAACTGTTTTCCCCTTGTGTGAGTTTTTTTTTCAGAAATATTCAGTGAAGTCTGACCTTGATTTCCATGGAGTTGAGCCCAGAGGTATACATGTATTTATTGGCTGAAAATGAAAGTGGAAATTTGCACATTATATTGGTACACAGCTTAACTTCCTAATTAGCACTTGTCAAAATGACAAATTGCAGTGACAAATGACTATCAAGTCAATGTTCATTGATAGTTAGGAAAAGTGTGAAAATGGTCTGCAACAATGACCTGAGTCCAATACTTGCTTTGGTATTAACACAGACAAGACATGACACATAGACATGGCCAGTTTACCAACTAAGATTAACACTCTACTTTAACACTTTGTTGATCACCCGCTGTGAAGCAGGGGGATTATAGGAATAGCCTTTGTCCATATGTCCATCCCTACCACTTTCTTGTTTGAACTATATCCTGACCCCCAGAACTGATTTTTCAAATATTTCACATGTGTGTGCACCTTGGTGAGAAAATATGCAGAGAGCAAAGCTTTCAGATGTCAGGCTCTACGGTCAAGATCACAGCATGGGGTCAAGGGTCATCCTCATCAATTGCGTCGGCTCCATTTCTCTTGGCCCCTGGCCTGATTTTCAGTCTATTTAACTCTTTACTACTCTTTAACGACCCTGAGGAAGAGACCTTTTGGAAAAATTATGGGAAAAAGAGGAAAACATGTTGGAAACCAGCATTTTCTCTTTTTCACACAGTGTTTACTACCTTTCCAATAACCAGTTCCATCATTTGAGCTACATTTAAGTTTTTGTCTTCAAATGCTTTTATTGTAGAAAAGTCTACATTCTTGTTGTATGGTAAAGAGATAATACATGTGTGACAATTTGTAGGTTGGAGGTATTAGATGCAAGGCTCTTAAGGTCAAGGTCACAGCAGGAGGTCAAGGGTCAGATGCTGTATAGCTCTTGAATTCCTGGCCTGACTTTTAGCATGGCTCTTTTCAGAAAGCTTTGCCATTTTCAAAAACTGAGACATTTTATAAATATAATATCTCCATCAATACTAAAGATATTTGACCCTTTACCGAATGAAAAAATTTTAGACTGGTCTATATTAAGGCCTAGAAAAAAAAAATGTCTTGTTTCCGGTTACCCGACCGTGTGTGCCGAAAACTCGCCGACTCAAACTTTTTTTCCGGCTGTTGCCTATCGGAAAATTCTCCAAGCTTCCGTGACCCATAGCTGAGTCCCGGTTTTTAGTCCGGTACCGGAATTTACCGGTCAGTGCCAGTCACCAGTTACTTCCCCCGAAATGGCGTCGTTTCTCGAGCCCACAAGTCTCGTGGCCATTCACCTCGAAAAATGTGATCATGAGGGGCAAAAAGACATGATCATGTGTTTGACACACTCCAGAAAAATAAACAGTGTGTTAGAAGAACTCCATCCGTACGCAAAATGATTTGTACAGTGGCTACTTTCGTTTCCCATTAGCCCCAATATAAAAATCAAAAGTCTTGAAAGATGCGATCTAGCGATTGTATGAATCTTTATACGTGTAGACCAGGAAGCCGACATATGATGTCTTGTCTCCTGTCTCGTCTGGCAAAATAGCTGTAACATTTTTGTGTCCGTGTCCCATGCGAAAAAACTTGGCAATTTCTGACACTTTCCTAAAATTATCAAAGTTCTGAAAGTACTGGCCTATTAGGAATGACAGTTGGTTGTGTTTGGATTTTATGACTGAGAAAATAAATGCAGGGTAAACAAGATCCGACTGATTTTGATCAGTTTTTTTTTTCCCCTGTCTGTATCTTATACCATTGACAGAATTCTTTGCTAACATTTTATAATTTTAGCAGACAGCTGTCAGAGACGTGTCATGACAAAACATGTGGGTGGTTTCAAAGCAAGATAGACTTCAACCATATCCAAGAAGTGTACTACAAATGTGCTGATCAGACGGTATGGATACGTTGGTTGATCTGCACTTTTGTAGTTTGCTTTAATATGGTGCAAGGCAGGTCTTCTCATGCTGTGGCTAATTATTACCCTACTGATATTACAGTAAGTTTTCAGGCAGTCAGGTATAAGCAACACTGTGGACCCAAATCAGGCTGTCCCCAGAAGAGCCATCTGATCAGGGTCCACAATGTTTGTCATTTAGTCTTCAGCTTTACGATCCATGTTATAGTCTGCTGTAAAATGACACCACTCAAAACTAAGAGTACTGTTAAAAGAATTCTGTTTTTTTATTAAAATGGTTTATACCATCCTTCAAAACGCATATATTGCCTATTAAATGAAAGTTACAAATTATTAACCCTTTCCCAAACAATCCCTGGTTTTTACGACCCAGGAGAAGAGTCCTTTTGAAAACATGGTGGGAAAAGGAGAAAATGCTGGTAACCAGCATTTTCTCCTTTTCCCGCTATGTTTTCTACCCTATCAAAAACAGAAATCATCATGGGTGGTACATTTAATTTCTGTTCCGCAGACCTTCTCAGTTTGGTTTAGCCCAAAATTTTGTTGTTTGGGAAAGGGTTAAATAATAAAAAAGTTTACAACTATATGAAAACAGGAGTTTTTAACAAATTTCCTCAGAGACATTTGAAAAAAAAACTTCTCAAAAAAAAAAAAGTTTTCCTACCTACCGACCCTGGAAAATTTGGAAGCATAACCGGAAACAAGACATTTTTTTTTTTTTAGGCCTAAAAGCATTTGTAGATGACAAAATAAATGTAACCGAAAAATGGAAGTTTGATTTAAGAAGGGGGAAAAACAATATGGGAAAAGGAGAAAATGCTGGTTACCAGCATTTTCTCCTTTTCATACAATGTTTTCAAAAGGCTTCTTTCTCAGGGTCATTAAAAGTCGGGATTGTGTGGTAAAGAGTTAATTAAGATTTGGACGAAAATGTTCATTTTTAAAAGATGAACCAATACAACAAGGGCAGGAAACCATCAAAGTATTTTTGGCAAAGTTATGCAATCGAATTTTCATTGAACATCAAGCAACTTCACACATGTCAACCTTGATGGGGTGAGATTCATAGCAGAGGTAACAGATTCCAAGGTCAAGGTCACAGCTAGAGGTCAAAAGTTAATTACTCTGAAATAACAGCTCCATATCTCATGAACACTGCCTGATTTATGAAATATTTCACAGATGTGTGCACCATGAGACAACATGCATTACCAAGGTTAATATGTCAGGCATGAAGGTAGAGGCAGAATAAGGAGGGGCTGTCAGTTGTCTCATGCTTGTAAATTGGGATTGCTGAATATATCTTTAAGGCTGGGCATCATTTGTATTCACCTTGAATGTGCAGAGCTGAGGTTTCACATGACAAATGTTAATAATTTTTAGCTTGGCTGTTTTCGGAGAAACCGTTGAGGTATTGCTACATGGAATTTTCTGCCCTTACTGCAGGGCTGAATTTTGGCTCAGTTCCCAATCGAAAAAAAATATGGTTTTTTCCCAATTCCATAACTATTTTCCCAAATAGACTTTGAAAAAAAAAACATCTCCGACATCAGATGTAGGCCTATGGGCCTGTGCTTTCATTAACCCTGTACCACAATGTCTCGACATTTAACGGCCCTGAGAAAGAAGCCTGTTGAAAACATTGTGGGAAAAGGAGCTGGTGACCAGCATTTTCTCCTTTTCCCACAGTATTTTCTACCCCTATCAAGGACAGATATCATCATTTTAGCAACATTTAATTTGTCGTCTGCAAATGCTTTTAATTTAGTCCAGTCCAAAATTCTGTTGTTTGGTAAAGAGTTAAGCGGATGTGACTTAGTATACATCCTGAAAAATCCCCAAAATGTCCAAAGAAAGCTGAAAAGATGTTTTTCTTATGCCCAGAATTTTACAAATTCATCCACAAATTCATACTCTGACATAGAAAGTCATGAGTTATGAGTCACAAAATCAAGGATTTAAATATCCAGTATCTGCATGGCTATAACTATCGGCTATGATACCCATCAGTTTTAGGCACACTGACTTAAAAGAGCTGACTTGCATTCATATCACAAAGAAAATAATGTAGGAACTAAAAATGCTGTTCAGTCATCATAAAAATAGATAATCTTTATGAGGAAAAAAAAAGATATCTGCCACCTACATAACTTAAAAAAGGGGGGGTTAAAAGGCAAATGACTAGGACATTCATACAAAGAAAGAAGAGTGAAAAAAGAAGTAACATTGATTCAGTAGTACAAGGAATGCCATATTTATTACTTTATTGTAAGGTTAAATGTATATTTGGGGTTTTTTTTATCTTTTTTTTTTTTTTTTTGTCGCAAATTTTGCTATTTTGTTGATGAAATTTTGTCCCAGTTTGACCAGGGGCCTTTTTCCAAAATTCCTGGATAAAGCCCTGTGCCATAGCCCTGTTGTTGTCTGTGTCATCTGCGCTGTGATGGGAAAACTTTGACATTCCTTAATATCTCTGTTATCACAGAAGATATTTACTTCAAACTTGGACTAGTTGTTAACTGTCAGAAGGGGAAACCATTCGACAATGGTAGGTAACCATCAAAATATTTTTGACACAGTTATGCCCCTTAGAATTTATTAAAAATCAAGCAACTGTAGCCGAGTGTTGGCACCCACATGTGATGCTCTTGTTTTATTTAAACACAATTACGAAATTACAAAATCCATCAAATTTCAGCCACGCTGCTAGAATGGATCATTATGTCATTCTGATTATCCATTCAAAGTCATTACATACCTGCAAGAGTGTTTCTTAAGGTAATGGGCTAAAAGGGTTCCATGAACATTTATTTCTATTTTAAAGCTGAGAAGGGTGACCAGATCCAGTGCATGTACCTGCCAGAGAAGAATAAAATGGTATTTTACAACAGATCAGCAATAGGAGTCCGTAGTGACCTGCATGGAGTATTGTTGTTAGACACAGCGCTGCAGACTCCTGTACAGAAAACTGAGGAATTGATTAACCTGGAATTACCCTTAGCTGAGGTATGTCCAAGACAGTGTTGTCCTCCCTTCTCTTTGTGTCTGATGTGGTGTAACTCTAGCATGAAAATATACCACAAGAGAAAAGTATAGACTTATCGCAACAGTCCAAAGCATTCGCAGACCACAATTTAAATATGGTTTATGTGATAGAATTTGTCTTTGATAGGGTAGAAAACATTGTGGGCTGGTTACCAGCATTTTCCCTTTTTCCCACAATGTTTTCAGAAAGCATTTTCCCCGTGGTTGTTGAAACTGGGGATTCTGTGGTAAAGGGTTAACCCATTATGGTATAATTCTGAAGAAATACTGACTTTTATGCTACTGCAGTTTACAGCTTTTGGAAACAGTACAAGAAAAGGAGCACCTCTGTGTTTCATAGGGTAACAAATTAGTTTTTCAAGCTGACTTAGGACAAAAGGTATTTTCACATCTACATGTAGTAAGCTAGTTAATTTCACCCCTACATTGTAATGACCACTGAAATAACTTTAGAATCTGTACTGAATTCAATTTGTTTAGCTATCTTTTGCAAAGCACACTGATATACATATTTATTTAAAGTCCTCTATTGTTATATCTTTTCAAACCTTAGTCACAAGTAAACTGAAATAGCTCACATGTTTGTTGGTTTAAAGTCAGTATGTAATTGTTGAAAAAAGAGGTCATCTAACATACTTGAGTGCATTATTGAATTCAATTGGATTAGTACACTAAGGACCAGTATACATTTTGGACTTAGCTGTGGACTTTTCCATGAAAAAGAATGATTAGGAGTACACTAATCCAATGGAAATGAGTATTGTGCCCAAGCTGTTAGATAACATCATAAAATTAACTGCCATTACTTGTACACGAAATTTCAAGTTGTGTTTTTTCTTAGTTTACAGTTTTCAAATCATGAAAACTTAGGAACTGTGGCCTTGGAAAACCAAGATATGAGCCATGCTCTGTGAAAAGGGGGGCTTAATGCATCTGCAAAAAGTATCGACCCAGGTCAGCATGCACAGTACACGCAGGCTGACCTGAGCCGAAACTTTTTGCTATTGGTCAAGTCCAAGGACCAGGTTACCCCATGATTACAGTCGGTTGAGATGCTTTTGTGGACATTGGATCTATGCTGCTATTTTGTGAAATACTTGGACAAAAATAAGCTTGAAATTGCAACATTTAGATATCCTAACTAAAAATAAAATTTTGATTTTCTCAAGGCTTGCCAGTTCCTGAAAGCCATTCAGAGTGCTGAGTTGACTTGCATAGGATACGTTGATATAGTGGTGAAGGAACTAGATAAACAGATAAACATTGCACAGGAGGCCACAAAAGGCAATCACAAAACAACAAAGGTAGGCAGTTGACAACATAAAATTGTATTGAAAGATGTACGAAAGATGAGTAATTGAAATTGTCATTTCTTCATATAATACAGGCTATCAGGATGGTGCAAATAAAAGTGGCTGAGAATTGACAAACAGACAGTTCTCCTGTTTCATTGCAAGGCTTTAAGATTTTTTACTTATTCAGGCATAAGCATTTAGACTTGTCTTTATTTAAAGCATTTGCAGACAACAAACTCAGTGTGGCTGAAACAAAGGAACTTATCTTTGAAGGAGAAGAAAGCATTGTTTTGGGAACAGGCAAATATGCTAGATACAAACTTTTTGTACATCTTTCTATGTTGATGTAACAATGTTTTCAAAAGCAGTCTTCCCTCAGGGTAGAAAAAAAGCAGTGGTTGGTTTGGTGTAAAGAGTGAATACAAAATTCATTCTGCACAGGCAGTATGAACTTTCTGGAGACAAAAGCTGACTAAAGTGGCCTCCCAAGTCAGTTATACATTGTTTCCTTTTCTGTTGCACACTTTTGTGATAATGTTTTATCCAAGTTATACATGTGGCATGCACATTTAAATTCAAGCATTTTTTTCTTTTCCATTTGTCATCTAAAAATGGAGAAAATAAGGACATATGAGAAAAAGAGCAATGAGGCAGACTGTCTTACATTTTGATAAGTAGAGAAATTGTTAAGTGTGAACAGTATTTCTTTTTGCTTCAGAGTTTCTTGTAGTTACAGATAAAGGATATGATTATTCTATTGTGCAGTGGGCAACAGTCTGTATTCAAGTTCCACATGTAGCCTTGAAGACAGTCAGCAGTAATCTGGTGACAGAGATGAGGCGAGTCAATGTACATAGCCCAGGTCTCTCTATTGCATCAGCTGTCAGTGACCGCCTTGGCTATTTGTTACCAAGTAGCATGCAAGACCAGGGAAGCAACACAGTGGAACGTACACTGATGTACAGTGAAGCAGCGAGGAGAGAGACTTTTAGAAAATGGCCTCACATGAATTACAAGTAAGCTCGAAGCATTTAACCTTTTTATCAAACAATCCTGAGTTTTAACGACCCTGAAAAAGACAGCTTTTGACAACATGGTGGGAAAAAGAGAAAATGCTGGCAACCAGCATTTTCTCCTTTTCTGACTATTGTTTTCCAACCTTTCAGAGATACACACAATCATTTGAGGCACATTTTATTTGTTATCTGAAAATGCCTTGAACCTGGGCTAGGCTGAAATTTTAAGAGTTAAAAAAGCTAGATAAATTATATTTTTTCATTGTTTTCGGTAAAGAATAGAAACCCTTTTGTTGCAACTGCAAGACTGTTGTTAGTATCTTAATGTCTTACAAAAGATCAGACAAGTGTTGATACAAGACCATACTGCAAGGAAGACAGTACCTCTGACAACTACTTACCGAACATTTCAAAGTTTTAATGACCCAGAAGTAAAAGGCTTTTGAAAACAATGTAGAAAAAGCAGGAAGTACTGTAAACGGATTTAACAGTATGAACTATTTTTAGAATTTTTTTTCTGGTAAGGAGTTAAGAACGAGCTCTTTGCCAAACAACAAAATATCAGACTTTTGTCCATGTTGAAAGCACTTGTATAAGAGAAATCAAACATTGCTCAAATGATGGGATTTGCTTGTAAAAGGAGAGGAAATACTGTGGAAAAAGGAGAAAATACTGGTCACCAGTATTTTTCTTCTATTCCCAGTATGTTTTCAATAGCCTTAGCTTAGGGTTGTTAATCATGGGATTATGTGGTAAATGGTTAAAAAAGTAATAGAGGTTTTATTTGTTGAATGGTGTTTGTTTCTATATTCCATTTATGCCCAGACAAATATATTTGCCCATGCTTTTATATCTTTCCTTGCGATAGTAACTACAAGACATCTTCCATACCACTAGGTTTTTTTCACATGTATGGATGTTAATGAAAATTTTTGCAGTTTAATCCTTTACCACACAATCCAGAGTTTAAACAACCATCAAAGAAGACAGCTTTTGAAAAAAATTGTGGAGAAAGAAGAAAATGCTGGTAAACAGCATTTTCTCTTTTCTCAAAATGTTTTCTACCCTATCAAGGACAAATTCCCATCATTTGAACATTTAAAGTCTTGTCTGCAAATGCTTTCAATATTTTTTGTTATGTGGTAAAAGAGAATAATATTTTTTTTTAAAATTACTGTCATTGAACCGAAAAATGTCAGAAAAGCTGCTGGAAATCTGAACTTTTTACTCCTGTGTTCTCTTTTGTGCATTCTGATCTCGAACTGCTCAGTTTATAATGGCACTCACTGTTGCTTGAAGTATAGTTAATCAGTATGTCATAACCCCTTCCCCCCCCCCAAAAAAAAAAAAAAAAAACCATCTTGTTCTTTCAGGTGGGCTTTACCAGATCCAATGGCCCAGGCAGGTTTTTACCATCAGCCAAATGTATCAGGGGATGACAGAGCTATGTGTTTTACGTGTAATGTGTGTTTAGTATGCTGGGAGCCTACAGATGAACCTTGGTGAGCACAAAACTACATTTGAGTGGCACTATGGAAAAAGGGGTTTTAAAGCATCTTTGTAAAAATTCACATGAGTCTATAAAGTCCATTTAGTCTAACAATCAACTGAATCTGGAGATAGAATGGTTCTTCGCCAGGAGAAAATTGACAAACTGCAAAAAGTTTCAATCAATGTCAGCTTGTTTGGACTGTGCAGGCTGACATGGGTGGATTCTTTTTGCAGATGCTTTAAGCCCCATCTTTGCAGAGCATGACTCATATATACTTGTTACTGTGAAAATTGATTCAGACATAACCCTTACATTTAAGTAATTTAATTGTTTGTATGGTGTTCAACGTCTTGATCAACATTATTTCATTTATATTGTGGCGGCCAATGCATCTATCTGTGCTTTCCTGGAGTTTGTTTTACTTTTACTTTGCACAGTATTCTTTGCAAGTCACTGGCTGCTTTTCAGCATAACCATCATCAAAACATGATCAGCAGTGAGAGAGGAGTCGATCTTGTCACGATGACTGTTATCCATCTTCAGAAGGAAATTGGTCAAGCTGGGAATACTAACCAGTGACCGCAATAGCTTCAAGTCTTGTACAGTATGCTATGGACTGCTCTAACAGGTTTGGCTGCTGAATAAAAAAATTCTTTCTAGAAGTCGGAATTTTAGCCATATCGGTATTGAATGAATTTGTAGAGGAAAAAGTAAACATGGCTCAAATGATGGGATTTGGTCTCTGAAAGAGTAGATGCATTGTGGGAAATAACAAAAACATACATATTATCAGAATTAATTTCTTTTTCCCATGACATTTTCTATAGAGCAATCTTTGTTGTTAACGCATGGATTAATTGGTAAAGGTTTTAATTACCATGATCAGTGGAATATAACAATTTACTTCACTTTCAGTGGTGGTTCAGCTAGGAGAAAATCAGAAAATAGCGTCGGTCAAAGACTTTTACAAAATGCAAGCATTTTTAGATGAAAATTGGATCTGGTCGAACCATGGTCTTTTCTACCCTTTAAAAGACGTATCTCACCATTTAGGTCACATTTTTTTCCCCACAATGTTTTCAAAAGCCTTCATCCTCAGGGTTGTCAGTGTCTATTCTAGGATGTGCAATTACAGGATTCAACCTAATTTTTTTCAGATCCTGTATAAATTCAGGTCCAGTGCATGACAGTCCCGTGTAAAAAATAAACAATGAAAACAAAGTAGCACACAAAACAAAGATTTTACTCTTGCCTCGCTGAAAATACCACTGTTTTGAATAAAATGGCGTTATTGCAGAAGTTGTTCTGCAACATATTATGTCCATTAGGGTAACGGCACCTTTATTGCATAGAATTTTATCAAAATGAATTTTAAACTTCTTACTCTTATCTGTTTCTGAAAAATGAATTTAATTTGTCGAAAGGATACTCCAGAAACTGTCTATAGACATGTATTGATGTAAATAGGTCAGTAAGTCTACTGTATAGTCTAGGACGGGAATAAATGCATGCCATTTGAGCCATACTAGTACGTTTTCTACCTGTTCGAAAATTGTCCTGCCTATTTTTTGAAAATTGCTCCCCCCCTCAAGTTTCTAGATGGAGTGGGAAATCCCCCCTCATTTTCAGTTTCTAGAATAGACACTGGTTGAAGAAGATTGTCTGGTAAAGTAGTAAAGGTTGAAAGACAACTTAATGGTATTCTGTAAGAATTTTAGATTCCGTGACAAGAAATGAAGTGTTAAATGTCTTTACAGGTCAGAACATGAGAGGCACTCACCATCCTGCCCGTTTGTTAAAGGGGAACACACACAGAATGTACCACTGTCTGTAACATATGCAACACAGCCCGCACTGAAACATACAGGGTCGGAGGATAGAATAGAATGTGTCAGTAACACAGGCTCTGAAGATTATATTGCCACCTCATCCAAACATGGAAATATCATTGTCTGGAGTCTGAAAAGAAATCTGAAGGTGAATTTTAATGAAAACTTTGAAATACTTCGGCATTAGGTGTATGACAGTTGGCCTTGTGGCAAGAGCAATTCTATGGAATGATTTACCATAATGATAATGCGACTCTTGAGTCAGACCGCATATTTTGTGCAGTCAGACTAGATCTGCACTACCTGTACTGTATCCTCCTTTACCAAACAATTAGTAGTTCATGTTCTTTATGCATACTTCCCATCTTCGAACATTTGCAGATATGTAATCTTTAGAAAATTGAGTAGAAAAATTATTTCCGGGATTGTTAGAACTTAGGTTTTTAATAGTGACGCTTTTTTTTTGCTACCAGAACATGAGCAATTTAGCCTTTTGCCTCGATGCTTTATGATTATGACTTTTCATATCATGTTGCCTATTACATGATTACCTGTTGTGGAGATACCTAATATCTTAAGAAAAAAAATAGCATAACTGCTTAGATTCATAGCAAATATATACATGTAGCATAATTTTTTTACAGAAATACTGTCAATTCATCCTTGATCCAGCTGTGAGTGATGTGACGGCAAAAACTGGGATACATTCAAAATGCAATGACAGTGCATTACAAAATCATCTGAAAATAGACAGTACCATGGAGGATAGCCTGGAGATAAAACATGAGAAGGATTTCAAAGGGTATTAACCTAATGCATTATTATCCATGTATATTCATCGCCATTAACCCTTTACCACACAATCACGAGCTTTCACAACACTTAGAAAAGGGGCCTTTTGAAAACATTGTTTGCAAAGGAAAAAATGCTGGTAACTAGCATTTTCTGCTTTTCCCACAGTGTTTTCTACTGTATTGAGGACATATTTTGTCCTTTTAGCTGCCTTTAATTTGTCACCTATAGATGCTGTCAATTTGGACAAGTTTAGATTTTTGTCTTTTGGTAAAGAGTTAAACATGTTCCTTTCGTTAACTTAAGTGTGTACAGGAATATGTGTAGGATAGTAATAGTACAATAGTCTTGTCAGCATGAAAGAGATTTACTGTTACAGTTAAACACAGATGTTTACCCTTCAAGGTGGAGAATCAGTAATCATGGGAGATATTCACAAACTATTCATTTCAGCCATTACCAAACAATCCCGAGTTTTAGTGGCCCTGAGGAGGAAAACTTTTGAAAATGTTGTAGGAAAAAAAAGAAAGAAAATGCTGGTAACCAGCATGCATTTTCTTATTTTCCCACAGTGTTTTATACATCTTAAAGGACAAATTTCATCATTTGAGCCACGTGTTACTTGTCGTCTGCAATGCTCTCATTGTAGACCATTCTAAAATATTGTCTTCTGGTTAAGAGTTAGATAGTGCTGTTAACAGTATCTCAGTCATATAACACACACATTCATGTCTGTCCTTGCTCTCAGCAGTACTAGGCTTGTACTAAGCACCACAGTATCCCATCTTATTCCACTTTAATCTTTACCAAACAAAAAAATATTTTACTTGTCCAAGTCAAAAATATTTGCAGACAACAAAAAAAATGTGGCTTACATTATTGGATTTTTCTTTCAAAGGGTGAAAAACATTGTTGGAAGAGGAGAAAATGCTGGTTATCACAGTGTTCGTGAAGGACAGGCCCGTTTGCGTGATTAAGTTATTCCTATTCCATCAGCAGGGTTTTCCCTCAGCATAAAAAATTGGGGGTCATTCTGACCCTCTGTCTCCAAATTTGAGGGTCATTTCTTAAAATTTGGGGTTCAAAATAAATGAGTCTGTATGAAACATGTTTTTTAAATACAGTCAAACTTCGGTAGCTCGAACACCCAGGGGACCAGCCGATTTGTTCGAGTTATCGGAAGTTCGACCGAGCCGAAGATCATTCACAGATCGCCGGATTCGATCAAGAAATATATTATGTCCGCAGTAGATTATGTCCGACATTACCTATGCCTAATAGCATTTTAAATGATCACACGGAAAAATTATAAACAAAGCAGTTGTTCAGGAAAATAACTTTTATTTACATTCTTTTTGTTCCTCTTTTCTCTGACTTAGATATCCCCCCGTTACCGGGTGCTTCACTAAGTTGCTCAGAGATCTTTTCTTCCGTAGGTTGAGACATTTCTAATACGTTACATGTATGTTATGATACTGGGAGTTAGTTAGTTATTTCCATTTATTTATCGTCGCTACCGGTTGCCCATCTGAGCGACGCCCCCAGAAGACGGTTAGTTGTTACGGGGGATAGTGCATGGATACAGGTCGAAACTACTGAGAGCTTCGCCTGGTTCTTTAACGTGCTCGGCGTATAGCACCGTCACACGGGACCTCGGTTTAATGTCTCATCCGAAAGACTATTAGTAATTTTTAGTTGGCCAGCCGGGGATACGAACCCACAATCTGTAGGACATTGTGTTCACGAGTCCTACGCTCTACCTACTGAGCTATATCGGCCGGTATGGTACTGGGATACAGAATTCTCCTCTTAAATACCGTCAAACACCACAGTCTGATGCAAAAGCGTGAAAAATTGATTAAAGGCAGAGCAAACATCCAATCAAGAAAAAAAATACAATCATTATTAATCAGCATTAATTAATGAAAGCTAGTTATTTTTCACGTAACGGGTTAATATTACGCACCGTTTTAATCAGTGGACAGTAAGGTGTCATAAACAGATAAACAGCCTACATGTGTGAAATTCACCAACACTTGTCAACTAATTTATCGGTCAGCCTTTTGTTCGACCTTTCCCAGGTAAAAAGTAAAGTGATTTTACGTTTGGGACCATGAAATGTGTTCGAGAGTTCGAGTTTCACGGTGTGCGAGTTTTCCGAAGTCAAACTCGTTGAATTAAGAGCATTTTCTGTCGGGACTGAGATTCTTGTTCGAATTTTCGGTAGTGTTCGAAGATTCCCGTGTTCGAGCTACTGAGGTTTGACTGTAAAAGGAAAATACAATATTTACTGTTACTGGAACATTCTACGGTCGACAAGCCAAAGTTTGTACAACGGCTTGAAACAAGGTTCAGTTTCTTCGTTTTCATTACATTTCACCTTCTTTAAACCTTAACTAAGTAAGTCTTTAAGCCATTTCTGATAGAAAGCTTGACTTTGTTTTATGGCAGACGGTACATTTTCATCTGAATCACTGCTTGATGTGGTGTGATCAGTAGTGCTGCTCAAAGCAGATGCTAAAAATGCTGCAGATTACTCAGATGTGACATTTTTTTCCGGAAACAGAACAAACTAGTAAATGTGATGTAAAATACAGAGAACCCAACTAAGAATTTGAAGGGACCCATATTTATGACATCTGTTTGCAGTGCTTTACTCTAATGACATGTGAACCATTCTTATTCTATAAATAAATTAATGGAAATCACTTTTATCTAAAATAAACCCTGTAGTGGAAAAAAAAAGAACAGTGTTCGTCTGACATTGACACAGATTGTAGCTAGAACAGACTTGGATTAATGACCATTTATTCAATTTCCTAGATGATTTAGATTTAGGGAAGTTGCGTCACTGATGGCGCACTGTTATTTATTTTGGGGGTCATTTGAAATAAAATTGAATCATAGACGCAGGTTTTGTGCATCATAGAAAACTATCTTCCTTTAGTCTACTTACAGATAATTAACAGTAACAAATAATTGGGAATACTGTGTTTTACTACCCTGAGGAACCAGATTTTGAAAACTTGGTATGAAAATGAGAAAAGGCTGAGAAGACAGCACTTTCACTTTTCCCCACAATGTTTTATATTCTATCATAAACAAATTGCATTATTTGAGCCACATTTATAACCTGCAAATGTGATACAAAATGAATTGGCCTAAAGATTTTTCACTTGGCAAAGAATGAAGCATGTTTAACTCTTTACCACACAACAAAAGAAAAATAGACTTGTCCATATTGAAAGCACTTGCAGTCGACAACTTAAATGTGGTTCCTTTGATGAAATTCGTCCTTGACAGGATGGTAAACGTGGGAAAAGGAGAAAATGTTGGTCACCAGCATTTTCTCCTTTTCCCATAATGTTTTCAAAAGGCTTCTTCTTCAGGGTCGTTAAAACTCAGGATAGTGTGGTAAAGTGTTAATGTGGGCTCTATCTTTTGTTATACCAGGTCAACTGTGGACAGTACTGATGCTGTATCTTTGGGTCATTTACATACAGGGACAGGTAACACTGGTAAGGGGGATACCCTCCAGGATATCCCACTACATGATGACAAAACAGAAACAGGTAGAAGTACATTTTAAATTTAATTCTTCACCACACTATCCCATCTTTCAACCATCCAAAGAAGACAGTTTTGGAAAACAATTTGGGAAATGGTAACCAGCATTTTCTTCTATTTCCCACAATGTTTTCTGCCCTATCAGAGAACTTTAGTTCATTCTCTAATTCCCTCTGCTAATGCTTTCATTTTAGAAGTGCCTTAAATTTTGTCATCTGGTAAGGGGTTACAGATACATCCTTACAGCAAGAGAGAAAAAACGCAGTTAAAATTTGATAGACTATAGAATGGTACAGAATTTAGTCAGTTGTGTAATCATAGATGACTGATATTGTATGGTGTAAGGGAATAAAGAAAGTCAAGAGATTTGTCTGAGGAATTGATTCTTGGTATATGGTCCAAGCTGTAAACAATGGTGGGCATCACGCAAATTTACTGTGATGTATGTAATTTGCATACAACTTCATTTTTCCACCTCTTTAGTATCTGGTGTCTCTGTTTACCTTATTACACGTTCGGCAGTGAAAGTCAATAAAGTCATGCATTCTTGCATAAGTATCATGCAATATCCAGAGAGTATTATGGACATATGTTGGAAATATTCCATTTCAAACCAGAATCGACGACACCTATTTCTTTTATGGTCTTCAGGAAAAGAAATGTATTTTCTGTTGGTCATAGTCTAGGCAACATTGCAACTGTCAGGGGCAGAATTTGGCTGGAAGATACAACAATGAGTTTAGTTGAATAAAATAAAGCTGAAATGGGTTAAAACTGGCTGAAAATAAGTACATGTATAGATGTATCTTAAACTTTTTCAAAGACAAATCTCATCATTTTAGCCATGTATAATACATGTATGTCTGCAAATGCCTTGAATATGGACCAGTCCGAAATCTTGCCATCTGGTAAAAAGTCATATACTCATCATTGATCTTTTTCAGACTTGGCCCCTAGTTTTACACGTCCAAATGGAAATGTAGTTGTCACATCTTTGTGTATTGTGGAGAAGAAAGAGTCAGAATCAGAAACTCTCTCTTCAAAGAGCATAAAAGGCAAGAAAGATTCTGGTAAAAAAGTGAAGCGATCCATCCAGCCTAGTCTTATATGTGGTGTAATGATAGCTAGAACTAAATTTCCATTAAACAGTGAGGAAGAGGATAAAGGTGGAGGGGAATTAGAAGAAACTGAGGTACAAAAGATGAACAGAATGAATGAAGTTGTTAGTGCAGACACATCCCCAGTTACTCCCACTGAAATCATTTCTAGTTCTGATAATGGTAACAAGCCTATTGAAAGTGATGGATCTCTTTTATCAGTAACATGTCCTTACATTATTGTTGTTGCTGTAAAGGAAGAAGTCAAAAAGGTGTCCAAACAACCAAGTACAGATTCTCTGAAGCCTTCAACAAGTTCTAGTAACATTGTGAACACACTGGGTAGTGTATCTAAACAGGATTGGCCTTCATTAGACTATATGTATGATTCAGACCCTGATGTCCAGATTGTGAAAGTGACCCCAGGACCCCAGACTTTATCAGCTAGCAGCCCCACGGAGGGGACAAAATTGGATGAGGTCATGGAAGTGAGTCAGAGTTTGAAAACCATCTCATCTTCAGAAAGCTCAAAAACAAAACTTCCTTCATTAAAACCTGGTCATATTCTGCAGTGTCTAGAACTTCCTCAGGAAGTTCAAGGTAAAGATTTATCTATAGTGCAGATAAAACCTACTCTAGATGAACAACATTTACTTGTAGTTTTATCACAGAAGTTTCCAGGGCAGAGTGCATCTCAGACTGTGTCAACAGGTTCAAATCTTACCACAGAAATTTCAGATGTAAGTGATATAGATATTGTTAGTTCAGCAAGCACATGTTGGTCAAATTCTAAGGGCTCATCAGACTTATCAGAGCAAAGCAGTAATGATGGAAATAAAAATTGCTCCACTATACAACAGTCATCAGAAATGCAACAACCACTGAACAATGGATTTTTACTTTTGTATAGATTTAGTTATGAGGCTGATAACAACTATGCTTACATAGAAGAGAAACCAGTTGCCCTGAGAAAAATAAATCCATCTGAAAAAGGAATTGAAAGAGTTTTAATCTTGCCTCAAGAGGTGAGTGAACATGCAGAGGAGGAAGATGCTGTCAACTGTGATGAGGAAATCTTTGTGCCGACTCCTTCCTTAGTGTCAGTTTCTAGTAATAGATTGAAGAATCCAAGTGGGCTGCTTGCTGTGATACTTACTAGTGGTAGTATATGTGTAATAAACTCATGTGATTTGACAGTGCTGGCCAATATCGACCCACCTACAGGAGATAAGTTTATAGATGCCACATACTGTTCAGGTATATGATACTTTTAAATGGACCATGCTCTGGCAAAGGGGTTTAATGCATCCCTGTGATGCATTATACCAAGCAAGTCATCACGTGATTAGGGATCCATGAAATCCATTTTGTTTAATGATTGACTGATTCATGAGGTAGAATGGTCCTTGGACATGCAGAAAATTGACCAATAGCAAAAAGTTTTTACTCATGTCTACCTGTGCGGACTGTGCAAGCTGACATGGGTCTGTACTTTTTGCAGATGCATTAAGCCCCCTTTTCACAGAGCATGGCTCATTTATATATGAAATTCTTCTATTTGGAATTATAACGTATATTTCTTGGAACAGCTTGATACAGGAAAAGAGTTTAGTGGGTAGATTTATTGCAGTCATATATTAATTGTCAATACCTAAGGAAATACATGTTTCTTATGTACATGTACCAATGAATTTTCCAATTCAAAATACATGCATGGCACATGGATAAAATTAGACATGAAAGAAAATAATCTGTTTCTACACGGTGTCAAAAAACTTTTAGATTTGTTTGCAGTTTGATTGGTTGAAGTGTTACTCTATAATATTTTCTGCGATTTGATGGGCTAAAATGTTGCCTTGAGATATTTGTCAGCCATTTATAAAAAGGAAATGATCACCAAATGAAGCAGTAATTTATCTTTTTTATGATTTTTGAATAAAATTTTCAATATTTGCGATATTTTGTTGTTGAAATTTATAGGTATATAATAGAAGAAAGCATATTTGTTGCCGTAGCTTTCCATATAAATTATTATATATCAGAATAGGACACACATAAGAAACAGTTTCTGTAGGTGGTTTTATTTTTACAGGTATTGATCGTCTTTGCCTGTGCTCTGATATGGGGAAGCTATATTTCTATCAGCTAAGTGAAGAAATACCCGACCAGTCAGATAGCATGGTGGAGGGTGAGACAGCAGGTGTAATTGATATTCCTGAACTTACTTTTTTGAAAGATACATCCAAAAGTGAAGATTTACAAGAGCAGTGTTCAAAAGGTTAGTTGACAATAGTTGTGATTTATTTAACCCTTTACCACTTTATCCAGGCTTTTAACGACGCTTAGGAAGGTTTTTGAAAACATGTGGGAAAAGTAGAAAATGCTGGTAACCAGCATTTTCTCCTTTTCCCCACAATGTTTTTCAACCTTTCACATAAAAACTTCAATCTTTGAGTCACATTTATTTTGTCATCTGCAGAAGCTCTTAAAATTGGACAAGTCCAAAATTTTGTCGTTTGGTAAAGAGTTAATGTAAATTTTTTGCCAAAGTACAGTACATTAAAAATCATACTTTTACCTTTGGATTGTTAGAAAATTACTTAAACACTGTTCACATTCCTATGTTTTCAATCCTGTGAAGCCAAGTTGCTCACAGTGGGCATTTTAATTCTAGATCTACACTGTTTGATATGTTATGAAATGTTTTGACTAGATATTCCCTTCCTTCAAGTTGAAAATGTAATTTTCATTAACTTTATTTTGAGTCAAAGGGTGTCCGTGGGTAAGAAACTTTAGATCCCAAGCCCAATACTGGTGAAACACAGGACAGACATGAATAAGTGAACTGATGCTCTGATAGTACTTGAGTAATTTTGAAAATGTCATAAAACACTATTCAGTGAACCAGTCGAAGGGTTGGGCTTTCGATCCGTGAGATTGGATGTTGATAGCTCTAGCATTATTAGGCTAAATTATATGCCTCTACAATAATTATAACTATTTTTAACCCTTTACCGCGTAAAGCCGCCTTTTAATGACCCTGGGAAAGAAGCCTTTTGAAAACATTGTGGAAAAAGGAGAAAATTCTCCCACTGTTTTCTACCCTATCAAGGAAAAATTGCACCATTTGAGCCACATTGAAGTTGTTGTCTGCAAGTGCTTTCAATTTGGACTAGGTTAAAATTTTGTCATCTGGTAAAGGGTTAAGAAAACATACAATTTGTTTTCAGTGTCTGACTTATTGGCAAAGCAGTATCTGTCATTCGAAACCTTATCCCAGCTACACAATTTGATACAATTTGATAATTTAATGCCAAGATTCACAGCCACTGTGCCGCCGTGCTGGACCGAAATTCAGCAGGAACAGCAGCAACGGAGACATCCGCAGCATTTACAACACCAAGGGGAGGCAACACAGCATACACGTACATGGAAGCTTCAGCCTGATACGTAAGTCAAGCACTGAACAAACATTTTCTCTTAATTTCACGTTAAGTTTTTGAACAATTGACATATTACACGTGGTGACCAGACATTTTTCTTTTTTTTTGCACCCAGGTATTGAAAAGATTGTGGCAAAACATGAAATTGGCTATTATGCAGCAATTTTTCATTTTTTCAGAATTTTGATAAACAGATTAATGGACTAAACCTGAAGGAATGCATTTACCAGTCTCAGGTTTAGCTATGATAGTGCTGTTTTTGCAACCCATAGCAGATACGTATTCCTGCTGTAGACCAGATGCATCACTTTCTGTATTGCATGTTTTGTCCTTGTATTTCATATGTAACATTATCAAGATCGTTTAACATACCCTGGCTCAGAGTAATATCAATTTTCATCACATAACCTCCCTTGTTTTCAGTGTAATTTACCCCATACAAATTTTCTTATCTTAAAAATGTTTGACATCACAATTGTGTGACGTCACTTTTGAGGTCATTTTGTATGCTTTTCGTAGAAATGAATGGGTTTTTTATGGATATTACCACACATGCATCTATAGATGGCTTTGCATCTTCTGATCTATAATTTGTGAAATATCGTTATGTGATAAAAAGAATCTGACATTTGTTGGCGTTTGAAATAAAATTATATTAACCTTTTACCACACAATCCCGAGTTTTAACGACCCCGAAGGAGAAGGCTTTTGAAAACATGGTGGGAAAAGGAGAAAATGCTGGTAACCAGCATTTTCTTTTCTTCCCACCATGCTTTTCACCCTGTTTAAGTTTGTCGTCTGCAGATGCTTTCAATTTGGAAGAGTCTAGAATTTGCCATTTGGTAAAGAGTTAAACTTGCTTGCCATAGGCTTGCTTAATAACATTTTCCCTAGACTTGTTTAATAAAATTTTATCTCAAATGCCAACTTATGACAGATCCTATATATATAGGTATTACTTAACCCAAGTGATTTGGATTCTACAATGCTTTCTTATTCTGTTTTCAATTTTGTTAACAGTGTTTTTTGAAGTAGGCAGAACAGTAATACATTTATGTCTGGTAGCTGACAAAAAATAACCCTTTCCCTAATGACAAATTTTGGACTCTTCCAAATTCAAAACATCTGCAAACGACAGATTCAAAATTGGTACAAATGAGCATATGCTTAGATAGGGTAGAAAACATTGTGGGAAACGGAGGAGAAAATGCTGATTACCAGTATTTTCTCCTTTTCCGACAATGTTTTCAAAAGCCTTCCAGCTCAGGGTCATTGAAAGTTTGGATTGTGTGGGAAAGGGTTATTACAGGGCCTTGAGAGTGTATTTGCAAACCAGTCTAAGTGAATCTAGCTCTAGATTTTAAGACTAGCAATCTGATTGGCCTAGGTAGAGTGTTTTTATATTGTTAATCAGATTGGCAGTCTTGAAATGTAATGAAGAATTAAGATGGAGAATGGGCAGTGAATGTGCTAACCCTGTTCTTCATGTTCATTTTGAAATTTTCATATTTCTTTTGAAATTTCAGCACTACCTGGGATGAACATCTATTTGAGATAGTTTTACCACGAATGTGTTGTGTAGGACATGTAGATGTAAAGTTTACCCTGAATCCTCATTGTACCTCCATACCCAAAATCCAGTTTACACTCCTAAAACAGAACATCAATGCCCTTGGCAAACAACCACACCCAGACCCTGCCGCCACCTCCACTCCAGTGGATAGTAAAATAAACTTTAACATTGAAACTCCAGAGAAAGAAAACAGCAGTGATACTAAAAATAGTAGTGAACACGCATCAAAGAGTGTTAACAATGTATCAAGTCGGGAGTTCTTGGAAGGCCACAATGCGGAGATACTGTGTGGCCCGGTTGATATAAGTGATTGTATGGACCTATCTGGTAACTGTGGAATCGTTTCTTTGACTAGTCCTCAATTGCTCATGTCCAAACCAAGGTCTTTCCTACTGCACATCAAAGGGTTTATTTGTAAGCAGACTGAACAGCAGGCAGAGAAATCAAAGGTAATTTTAAAGACTTTGTTATAAACCTGTATCAAACAAGCACAATTTTACCAATTCAGACAAAGAGGGCTTTTGAAGACATTGTTAGAAAAGGATTATGATTCTTGATAGATATCAAAGTTGACATTTTTTATATGCTTGACTCTATCAGATGATATAATTGTAGACATGCTCCGATTTAAAGCATTTAAGATGATAATTGTGGCTCAGAAGATGGATTTTTTTTTTTTTGGAAGGGGTAGAAAACTTTTGAGGGAAAAGGAGAAAATGCTTGTTAGTAGCAATTTATCCTTTTCCTACATTGTTTTCATGAGTCATCTTAAGCTGTAAAAAAGGGCAGGGTTTTAGTCTGTTAGTTACTTTTTGGGGTACACGGAACCCAACTATCATGATTTTGGGTTCCTGGCTGAAATTGGGAGTCCTGTATTGGACATACTAGATACAGTTTTACACTAAATGTGTGACATATTTATCCTTCTTAAAAATGATCTTCTGTTGAATTTGAATTAAAGGTTTCTGCTATTCTGACGGTAATTGTAGCAATGTCTTACTGATTGCTGTTTGGCTGAAAAACTCAGCCAATCATCATAGACTTTCTGTTCTTTTTTGATGTTTTATAATATTGATATAATTGACAGTTATAGAAAGACATTGATTAATCCAAATATTGGATTTATTTCATACAGCTGTAATTGTCTTATAAATGAATATACTTTTCTCCATTGAATTTCAAATACAGGGGTTTTTAAGAGGAGAAACAGAGACATGTATATGCAATTCAGCAAACTGGTAGCATTTCATTGATCGTAGTATTGTCTATCATACAGTTGCAAGAGATACAAGGGCCACAAGTTCAGCAAACTGGCTGGAAAAAGCAAATTTTGTCAAAGAAGCACTGGAAAGCATCAATGTTTTACAAATTACATTAAGATTTTTTTTTATTGTATTTCTTTCTTTACTGAATTCCAAGTTGAAGTTACATCCACTGGATGCAGAGGAGAAATTTTTAAGGTATCCTGCTTCCATGTTTCTGAGTACAAGATCCAGAAATTGTGCTTCTATTAAAAGCCTGGCATTGGATCATTGTTTAACCCTTTACAACATAATCCCGAGTTTTAACACCCCTGACAGAAAAGACTTCTGAAAACATTGTGGGAAAAGGAGAAAATGCTGGTGACCAGCATTTTCTACTTTTCCCACAATGTTTTCTACCCTTTCAAAGACAAATCCCACCACTGAAACGTCACTTAATTGATCATTTGCAGATGCCTTCAATTTGGCCCAGTCTAAGAATTACCGTAGTCGTGTGGTAAAGGGTTAAAGAGTAAGATTTTCAAATTTCCTTTGATTTCTGCAGGAAATGAAGAAAAAGAAGATTCCTGAAGGAACAGACAAAAGGAAAACAAAAACTATTAAAAGTCTTCTTGAATACTCCACATCTGGTGGCAAGACTAAACTTGAAAACTTAAAGGGATGTGATACCTTGACAGAGTTATCTATCACAATAAGGAAAACTAAAAAATCACCTGTGGTGAAAGAGAGGTTAGCACAGAAATTTTTTACATCTTAGGGAAATACAAATTATTAACTGTACATGTTGAAGCCTAGAAGAGCTTATAACATGGCCTGGTACACTTCACCATGTCAGTCAAAGTACTTTGAGAATTGTTAGCCCATTACTGGCTAGACTTTTCTCATCCCTTTCATAGAGTAAATGTTAAAAACACTGTTTTAAATGGATTGCTAACATCTAAATGTTCCTTCACCTATAATGAGGAAGGCTTCTGAAAACAAAAGCACAAATGCTTTTACAGGCAATCTCTCTTTTCCCAATTATGTTTTCTATTCTTTCAACAACAAATCCCAACATTTGAATGACAGTAAATTTGTTTTCTACAAATGTTTTCAATTTGGACAAGTCTAGAAGTTTCTTTCGTTTGAATAAGAGTTAATCCATTGTCAGCTGCAGTAAATAGGTTAAAATTCTGTATGATCCTTTAATGCATCTACAAAGGAAGCTATCTAAAAACAGCATAGGGTAATAGGAAATTGCTTGTAACAAGCTGTTTCTCTTCTGACTTCCACACACTGTTTCCTACCATATCAGAGAACTTCAACAGTGATGTTTTCAAAAGCCTTTTTTCGCGAGGTCATTCAAACTTGGGATTGTTTGTAAAGAAAAATGCACTAGTGGTATCTCTAAAAATATTAGTGCATATCAGTGATCAGACTGCATATTCTCTACAGTCTGATTTGATCTAAACTGGCTACAAAAACAACTTATGCTGTCCTTACCATGCTTAGAGTTAAAAGGGCCTGCATAGATTTTTATGCTGCAGATTTTCTTTATTTGCCAAACACTGATAAATCCTGCAAAATTTATTATTCTGTGCTAATGTAATAATACTTGATGGTTACATGCAGGAAAAAGGTGAAGATTTGGCATTTAAATTATGGGTTGGTCTCTTTGCAACTGGTAGCTCCATCTATTTTTACGTTGTCAAATCATTACATCATCCAACTTATTTGAATCCGACCCCACATTATTAAGACATGTTATTGATTACGCAACAACCCACAAAGGTTTAAGAAATTCTGGCGTGAAATCTAAAATACCTCAGGAAGCTATGTAGCCAATAAGGAATTACCTCTGCAAAGTATTTCATCTTACATTTTTCTTTCTTCTTTACCGATCGTTTGCCAGCTATTGATTTACTTTATTCAATAATGAATCATTTTTGAAGTCCGCTGAGATTGTAAAAATCCCGACAGCCCCATTGAATTAGTACATGTATTATTTTTCAGGTTCCAGAGATATGCAATGATTGAACTTTCCAGTTTCCATGAGAAGTTACTTTCCACTGTAAGTTTTGAGGAAGGTTACCTGTTGACAGGTGTTAGTCCAGATCATGTGCAAAACATGTGTCTGGATATTTTGATATGGATTACAAATATACAGATGAATGATCCAGATAAAAGGTGATTTTTATTGTACTTACCTCGCAAATACGACTTTTATGTAGCCTATGGTAAACATATATTGGAAACAAGAAATGACTTGTTAAAAACAGTGGCTCCTTTTTCCACATTATTTCCTATTTCATTAAAAAGTGACATGTTCCTTTTTGTCAAATTCTGTATTAACATTTGTGGTTGTAAATTTTTGCAGTTTGGGTCCAAGAACAGTCAATTTAATATTTTCAAATTAAATTTGTGTGATTTTGTTCTTACTGAAATACAACAAAATAGAACATATAGAATTAAAGCCATGAAAAAAAAAATAGAATTAATACCATGGGGAAAAAAATGCTATAACCTGTTTGACTTGCGATTTGCTCCCATGACATTAAAAGTTAGGGGAAAAAATGGCTTCTATGGAAATCTACAGAAATAATGACCTGTAAGATAATTTGTGATTCTAATTTTTGCAATCTGATGTTGAAAAATTGTGTTGGCTTAACTCTTTACCAGACAACAATTATTTAGACTTGTCCAAAATAAAAGCATTGAAATGTAATGTGGCCCAAATGAATCATGTTATTTGTCTTTGAAAAGGTAGAAAGCATTATGGAAAAAGAAGAAAATTCTGGTGACCAGCATTGGCCTCTTTTTAGCTCACCTGAGCACGAAGTGCTCATGGTGAGCTAATATGATCGTGCTGTGTCCGTCGTCCTTCGTGCGGTGTGCATTGTCCGTCGTCCGTCGTCAACTTTTTACCTTGTGTACGCTCTAGAGGCCACATTTTCAGTCCGATCCTCATGAAACTTGGTCAGAATGTTTGTCTTGTTAAAATCTCGGACAAGTTCGAAATTGGGTCATGTGAGGTCAAAAACTAGGTCACTAGGTCAAATCTTAGAAAAACCATGTGTACGTGCTAGAGGCCACATTTTCGGTCAGATACTTGTGAAATTTGGTCAGAATGTTTGTCTTGATAAAATCTCGGATGAGTTCAAAATTGGGTCATGTGGGGTCAAAAACTAGGTCACTAGGTCAAATCTTAGAAAAACCTTGTGTACGCTCTAGAGGCCATATTTTCAGTCCAATCCTCATGAAATTTGGTCAGAATGTTTGTCTTGATAAAATCTCGGACGAGTTCGAAATTGGGTCATGTGGGGTCAAAAACTAGGTCACTAGGTCAAATCTTAGAAAAACCTTGTGTACGCTCTAGAGGCCATATTTTCAGTCCGATCCTCATGAAATTTGGTCAGAATGTTCGTCTTGATAAAATCTCGGATGAGTTCAAAATTGGGTCATGTGGGGTCAAAAACTAGGTCACTAGGTCAAATCTTTAGAAAAACCTTGTGTACGCTCTAGAGGCCTCATTTTCAGTCAGATACTTGTGAAATTTGGTCAGAATGCTTGTCTTGATAAAATCTCAGACGAGTTCGAAATTGGGTCATGTGAGGTCAAAAACTAGGTCACTGGGTCAAATCTTAGTAAAACCTTGTGTACGCTCTAGAGGCCACATTTTCAGTCCGATCCTCATGAAACTTGGTCAGAATGTCTGTCTTGATAAAATCTCGGACGAGTTTGAAATTGGGTCATGTGGGGTCAAAAACTAAGTCACTAGGTCAAATCTTAGTAAAACCTTGAGTATGCTCTAGAGGCCACAGTTTCAGTCCGATCCTCATGAAACTTGGTCAGAATGTTTGTCTTGATAAAATCTCAGATGAGTTCGAAATTGGGTCATGTGGGGTCAGAAACTAGGTCACTAGGTCAAATCTTAGTAAAACCTTGTGTACGCTCTGGAGGCCACATTTTCAGTCAGATACTTGTGAAACTTGGTCAGAATGTTTGTCTTGATAAAATCTCAGACGAGTTCGAAATTGGGTCATGTGGGGTCAAAAACTAGGTCACTGGGTCAAATCTTAGAAAAACGTTGTGTATGCTCTAGAGGCCACATTTTCAGTCCAATCCTCACGAAACTTGGTCAGAATGTTTGTCTTGATAAAATCTCAGACAAGTTTGAAATTGGGTCGTGTGGGGTCAAAAACTAGGTCACTGGGTCAAATCTTAGAAAAACCTTTTGTACACTATAGAGGCCACATTTCCAGTCCAATACTCTTGAAAAATGGTCAGAATGTTTGTCTTGATTATATCTTGAAATAGTACGAAAATGTGCCATATTGGGTCAAAAACTAGGTCACCAGGTCAAATCTAAGAAAAATGTTGTGTATGCTCTAGAGGCCATATTTTCTGTCCAGTACTCTTGAAAGTTGGTCAGAATGTTTGCCTTGATAATATCTCTGACTAGTTTGAAAATAGGTCATGTCGGGTGAAAAACTAGGTCACTAGGTCAAATCTTAGAAAAACCTTGTGTAAGCTCCAGAAGCCACATTTTCTGACTGATACTCTTGAAAGTTGGTCAGAATGTTTGTCTCAATGATATCTCAGTCGAATTTGAAAATGGGTCATGTTGGGTCAAAAACTAGGTCACCTGGTCAAATCTTAGAAAAACCATGTGTACACTGTTGTGGCCACATTTTTTGTTCAATACTCTTTTAAGTTGCTCAGAATGTTTGCCTTGGTAATATCTTGGATGAGTTTGAAAATGGGTCATGTTGGGTCAAAATCTAGGTCACTAGGTCACAGAAAAACCTTGTGTATGCTGTAGAGGCCACATTTTCAGTCCAATACTCTTGAAATTTGGTAAGAATGTTTGTCCTGATGATATCTTGGACCAGTTTGAAAATGTGTCATGTTGGCTGAAAAACTAGGTCACTAGGTCAAATCTTAGAAAAACCTAGTGTACGAATGACTCTCAGAAAGAAGCCTTTTAAAAACACTGTTTGAAAATGAGAAAATGCTAGTATCCAGCATTTTTTCCCTTTTTCACAATGTTTTCTACCCCTTTGAGAGACCAGTTCCTCAGCTTGATCCACATATTATTTGTTTTAGGCAGAAGGTTCAGACTGATGAGTTTAAAATTTTATTGTTTGGTAATACATATATCTCACAAGATGTTGGAAATTGGTTGTGCTTGGTCAAAAGGCTCAGGTGAGCGACTCCAGGGCCATCATGGCCCTCTTGTTTAACAATGTCAAAAGCCTTTTTTCATCAGGGTTGTTTAAACGTAAGTGTATGGTATGGTGATTCAAACAGGATGTATGTACCTACATTTGTCCATAAAAGAGTGCTATCGAGTCTCCTTTAATTTGGGTGTTTAAAACTCGGGATTGTTGGTTAAAGGGTTAAAACTTGATTTATTTTCATTGAATCCTTTACCACACAATGACAATGTTTGACTGATCTTGAAAAAGGAGGCTTTTGTTTAGAAAACGTTGTGGGAAAATGGGAAGATGGTGGTAGCTGTTTTCTGCTCTTTTAGAGACAGATTCCATCATTTGAGCCACATCTATTTTATCATCTCAGTTGGGAGAGTCTACTGAATTTTGTTGTCTGGGAAAGAGAAGAGAACAAAGATAAAATTTAATTACTAAGAAAATCAATTTGTCACAGTGTTTTCAGCACATTGTAATCACCTAACTTTTTCTTTGTGAGTCTGTGTGAAAAAACTAAAAATGTGTTATCTCCTCTCTTTTTACACAGAGCTCATAACAAGTGCATTTTGACAGTCATTCAAGAAAAACTGAAGAAAATGATTCAAGCCTGTTATATACAGGGAACTCGGACCACGGCTCACAAATGCTCTCGGTTGTTATCCCTTTGTGTTGAGTAAGTATGATTATTATGTTTTCTTCCCCTAATTTCTTTTGTTTGTTTGTATTGGAGTTTAATGCCATTTTAGCAGCTTAGGTTATATCACGCTGGTCAGCACACCTATACCTGTGTTTCCTGGCTTTCTCACACCACCGGACACAACTTTCTTTCCATACCACTGACTAATTTTCTCACATGCATCAAGTGAAAGAAAGAAGTTCAACTGGGTATCAAACCCGCAACCACTAGATCACAAGTCAAGATATGTTGACCACTGAGCTACCCGACCAGGCACCCACAATTTCTGTATTTTTGCCAATCTTTTTACCTTTTATCTCTTTACCAAATGATAAAATGTTAGACTCATGCAAATTCCAAGCATTTGCAGATGACAAACTAAATGTGACTCAAAATTTAAATTTGGTAATGGAAGGGTAGAAAACATTGTCGGAACAGAAGAAAATGCTGGTTACCAGCAGTTTCTTCTTTTCCCACTTTTTTTTTCAAAAGTCTTCCTGCTCAGGGTCATTAAAACTCTTGTATGGTAAAGGGTTAACACTATTGATGACCCTGAGAAAAAAGGCTTTTTTCACAATGTCTTCTACCCTTTCAAATATGTTTTTTTCTCTCTCATAGACACTCCGGTCATTAGAGTCCATCACACATTCTTGGCTACAAATACTTTCAATATGGATAATTCTAAAATTTTGTTGTCTGGTAAAAAAGTTAACTTGAATAAGAAAGTGAATGACCTATTATTCAGACATTGTAAGAAAGCATTGCAATAGTTACTAGCACTTCAATATTAGTTAGGTTTGAACACAAAGCTTTTGGTGGGAATATAAGTCATTTTGTGTGGCATTTCTAGCTTTTTAGCAAACTGATTTCTTCTTTTTTCTTTCCAGTTACAGTAAAACATCCTATGACCAAGATTTGGCACCAACATTTAGTCTTCATCTTCTAGAAGCTTTACTTTATGCATTTCCATTCCTACCATGTGCCTATTCTGCTGGTGCCCTGAAATGGTTCTTCACTTTGTTGAACAGAGTGAAATGTATGAATGTGATTCATGTGGCTTCCAAGTGCTCTGATCTGCTGAAACTGGTCTCTAAACAATATCATGAACATGCTTCACCATTGAGTGCACTGTTGAAGGCCAGGTTTGTATAATTTATGGCATTTCATATTTGATTTTCAAAAATTACTTCAAATTTGTTTAGTCTCTGTGAGACGTTATTTTAATTATTTGTGTTTACTATTTTGTTGCATGATCAAAATGGTTATGAAATTAAACAGACCGTTGTTTTGTTTCCTTGATTGAAATAAGGAGATTAGCAGTTTACTGCACAATGCCGCCTTTTAACAACCCCGGGAAAGAATCTTTTTGAAAACATTGTGGGGAAAGGAGAAAATGCTGGTAACCAGCATTTTCTCCTTTTCCCAGAATGTTTTCTACCCTATCAAAGAAAAATTGCACCATTTTAACCACATTGAAATTGTCGTCTGCAAATGCTTTCAATTTGAACAAGGCTAAAATTTTGTCATCTGGTAAAGGGTTAAGTAAAAAGTCAAAGCTACCAAGGCACTTGGACATTAAATCCTTCGTATCAACATATCCAGATCTGTATCAGACAAATGATTATTATTCTGTGAAAAGATATTTTCATAAAAAATATTTACGTTGGAATGGACAAAGTACAAAATTTTTATGAATATATTCAATGTCTTTTATTCTAGATATGGATTGAATGGAAACCCATTTGATTGTGATATGTTTGATATGGAGCTACCTCAAGCAGTTAGACAGTTTATTCCAGGAAACCAGTCAGGTAGTTTATTTTGCCCTGTGAGTTCTTCATCTAGCTCTAACAGTGGAGGAACCAGCACTACATCCCAGACCACCCAGACAGACGAGGACTATGACTTCTATGATCTGTTCAGTAATCCTCCAGAAAAATCCTCCAGATCCTTAATGGAGTGTGCCAGAAATCATATCTTAGGAATGTTAGAAGTAGAGCCTTTACATTTTACCTGTCATTCCACTAGCGATGGTACAAAAATGGAGCGACTAGATAACACTGTCACAGTGGGGGGTACAACAGTCATAAACCCTGCTGGTCTTGGCACCTCTGGTCTTGGGAACTCCAGTGTATCTGGCACAATAAACTTTGGAGAAACCATGCCAACCACCTCATCCCCCTATTCCCATTTCCAAATGCCCTCCATGCTACCATATACCCTCCAACAAAACATTGCAGCTGCAAAACATCAACTACAGGAGTTGAGTACAAAGAATTATCCATCAGTGAAGCATAAGATCATGCATATTAAACAGATTCTTCAGGAGGTTGGAAAGAACTTTCCAATGTCTTCACAGAAAACTCCTAGTGGTAGTTCCGAGCAGATGCCGTCAACCCCAAAAACAACACCTCAGGTGATGACACCACCACTGACTCCTCCAAATGAAGCTTGGCAACAGGTACATATTTTACTGAGCTCATCAATCATTGAAAGAAATGTTCAACTGGTTACCAGCATTTCCTTCTTTTCCTACAATGTTTTAAAAAGCCCAGTCCATCTGAGTATGCAAAACTTGGGATTGCTTGGTAAAGGGTAAAAAAAAATCATTGTTACATATTGAAAGACAACCTGTGAAAATTCAAGGTGAAATACATGAATACATTTGGAAACGTGTTGCAAAGAGAAAAAAATGTGTGTTACTAGCAATTTCTCCTTTTTTGCTGGAATATACTAAAGTTCAAAAGTTGTCTGATGTAAGAAAAAGAAAGACATTTTCATTTCTGTGTAATTGGAGATGAAATACCCTTTTTTCTGAGTTTATAGAGTCTGCTGAAGGGAAAAATCTAAGTGAGTACAATAAAGAACTAGAATATAGATACAATATCTCCATTTGTTTGAATGTTTTCGGAGGCATCTGTGAACAAAGGCATCAAAAGTTGCCTGTATGTGAGGGTTAATTCATTACCTCAAGCAGACAATTTTTCTTCTTTTGCAACAGATCAGTTTTGAAAACCTGGCAAAAGGAATAAGAATGTTTTATGGAGTGGAACAGCACTATCTCATTTTTAGCTCCACTGGCGGAAGGCCAGCGGGCTTATGTCATGGCCCGGTGTCCGTTGTGCATCCGTCCGTCCGTCCGTGCGTGCGTGCGTGCGTGCGTTAACTTTTATTTCAAACATCTTCTTCTCTGAAACTACCCATCCGATTTTCACGAAACTTCACAGAAATGATCCTGACATGGTCCTCTTCAGAATTTCTTGAAAGAATTTGATTCCTTCAAAAACTCTGGTTGCCATGGCAACAAAACTGAAAAATATTGGAAATCTTTAAAAATCTTCTTGTCTGAAACCATAAGGCATAGGGCTACCAAATTTGGCATGTAGCTTTATGTAGTAGACCTCTATCAAGTTTCTTCAAATTATAGCCCTGGGGTCAAAATTGGCTCTGCCCCAGGGGTCACAAGTTTTACATAGGCTTATATAGAGAAAACTTTAAAAATCTTCTTGTCTGAAACCATAAGGCATAGGGCTACCAAATTTGGCATGTAGCTTTATGTAGTAGACCTCTATCATGTTTCTTGAAATTATAGCCCTGGGGTCAAAATTGGCTCTGCCCCAGGGGTCACAAGTTTTACATAGGCTTATATAGAGAAAACTTTAAAAATCTTCTTGTCTGAAACCATAAGGCATAGGGCTACCAAATTTGGCATGTAGCTTTATGTAGTAGACCTCTATCATGTTTCTTGAAATTATAGCCCTGGGGTCAAAATTGGCTCTTCCCCAGGGGTCACAAGTTTTATACATAGGCTTATATAGAGAAAACTTTAAATATCTTCTTGTCTGAAACCATAAGGCCTAGAGCTACCAAATTTGGCATTTAGCTTGATCTAGTTGGAGTCTACCAAAAGTGCCCAAAGTATAGTCCTGGGGTCAATTTGGCCTCATACTTGGAGGGGGGGGGGGTTCACAAGATTTACATAGGCTTACATAGGGAAAACTTTTAAATCTTGGTGTACATAGCCATAAGGCTTAGGCTACCAAATTTTGCATATAATTATAGCATTATTTAGTGGACAGTTACAAAGAGGGCCCAAGTTACAGCTCTAGGATCAAGTTTGGCCCTGCACCAGGGATCACAAGTTTTACATGGGTTTATGGAGTGAAAAGTTCAGAAACCATCTTGTTACCAGCCATAAGGCCAAGAACTCCCACATTTGGCATGTTATTCTTCTAATACAATATTCCCCATTTAGTCAGACTGTAGCCATGAGGTCAAAGTTTCATAAGGGCTTATATAGTGAAGACTTTTCTTCGTGGTTTATATTTATAAGCCAGTGGAGCGATACAGGGCCATCATGGCCCTCTTGTTCCACAATGTTTCCATTCATCAAACCTGAATTTATTTTGATCAGTCAATACCTGATACAGTGATATTTTCAAAGTTGGCTGCAGTAGTGTATTTCACAAGGTAATTTGTGCTGAATTTACTCTTGAGCAGACAATTCAGAGTTTTTATGACCTTTAGGAAGAAGGCTTTCGAAAACATTTTGGAAAAAGGTGAAGGAGAAAATGCTGGTAACCATTATCTTCTTCTTTTCCCAGAATGTTTTCCTACCTTTTTTGTAGATGCATATCCCACAATTTCTGCTATGTCTGCAAATGCTTTAGGTGTTGACAAGCCCCATTTTTTATTTTTTTTTGTTGTTGTTGAGTAAAGAGTGAAAGATAAGCTTTTTAGAATTTTCTTCCAAAAATAATTGAGTCATGCTCTGTGAAAAGGGGGCTTATCGCATCTGCGAAAAAGTATCGACCCAGGTCAGCCTGTCTGCGCAGGCTGACCTGGACAGAAACTTTTCGGTAATGGTCAATTTTCTGTATGTCCAAGGACCAGCGTACCTCATAATTCAGTCAGTTGTTAGACAAAACAGATTTTATGGATCCATAATTATGTGATGGCATGCCAGAGCATGACTCAATTATTATTATTTTTTTTTGCAACCATATGTTTGTACTGTTGTTGTGTTTTTCCAACCCTTCAGATGCTGTCTCAGGGTGAAAAGCTTGATCCACTGAAGTCAGCCTCTCAGCCGAGACCTGCAGTGACAGTCCAGACTCCCCACTCACTACTCCAGCCCCCTGTCCCACAGGTTCTAGTCATTGAGAGAATATACTCTGGTAAGTCTAGCACACTCTTGAACAAAGAATCATATGTTTTAACAAACCTGAGAAAGAAGGCTTTTGAAAAAATTTGGAAAAAAGGGGATAGGGCTGGTAACCAGGTTTAGAAAGTGCTTTGAATTTGAGACAATCGAAATTTTGTTGTTTGGTATGAATTGGATATTTTGGCCAAATTGTAGACATTTTAAAGCTCTTTTGGCCAGAAAGTTGATCAAATGAAAATGTGGATTGGTTCGAGGGTATGGAGAGTTGCTGTGTTCATGACATTTTTGTAGGTGTTTTGTTTACTGATGTTTATTATACCCCCGCAAACGAAGTTTGTGGGGGGTATACTGGAATCAGCCTGTCGGTCGGTCGGCCGGCCGGTTGGTCGGTCGGTCGGTCGGTCATGCGGTCGGTCGGGCGGTCGGTCTGTCCGCAAAATCTTGTCCGGACAACTCCTCCTACAGTTTCTGTCTGATTCACTTTAAACTTGGCAGAAGTGTTCATTAGGAGCTGTAGATGTGCAAGACACACATTTTGTAAAAATTCCATCAAGAATTACTGAGTTATTGCCCCTGATTTGACTTAAAAATGCTTGTCCGGACAACTCCTCCTACAGTTTCTGTCTGATTCACTTTAAACTTGGCAGAAGTGTTCATTAGGAGCTGTAGATGTGCAAGACACACATTTTGTAAAAATTCCATCAAGAATTACTGAGTTATTGCCCCTGATTTGACTTAAAAATGCTTGTCCGGACAACTCCTCCTACAGTTTCTGTCTGATTCACTTTAAACTTGGCAGAAGTGTTCATTAGGAGCTGTAGATGTGCAAGACACACATTTTGTGAAAATTCCATTAAGAATTACTGAGTTATTGCCCCTGATTTGACTTAAAAATGCTTGTCTGGACAACTCCTCCTACAGTTTCTGTCTGATTCACTTTTAACTTGGCAGAAGTGTTCATTAGGAGCTGTAGATGTGCAAGACACACATTTTGTAAAAATTCCATCAAGAATTACTGAGTTATTGCCCCTGATTTGACTTAACAATGCTTGTCCGGACAACTCCTCCTACAGTTTCTGTCTGATTCACTTTAAACTTGGCAGAAGTGTTCATTAGGAGCTGTAGATGTGCAAGACACACATTTTATAAAAATTCCATCAAGAATTACTGAGTTATTGCCCCTGATTTGACTTAAAAATGCTTGTCCGGACAACTCCTCCTACAGTTTCTGTCTGATTCACTTTAAACTTGGCATAAGTGTTCATCAGGAGTTGTAGATGTGCAAGACGCAACTTTCGTGAAAATTCTATGAAGAATTAATGAGTTATTGCCCCTGATTCACATTTAAAATGCTTGTCCGGAGAACTCCTCCTACAATTTCAGTCCGATTCGCTTTATACTTGGCAGAAGTGTCCATTTGGAGTTGTAGATGTGCAAGACGCAAATTTTGTGAAAATTCCATCAAGAATTACTGAGTTATTGCCCCTGATTTGATTTACAAATGCTTGTCCGGACAACTCCTCCTACAGTTTCTGTCTGATTCACTTTAAACTTGGCAGAAGTGTTCATTAGGAGCTGTAGATGTGCAAGACACACATTTTGTGAAAATTCCATTAAGAATTACTGAGTTATTGCCCCTGATTTGACTTAAAAATGCTTGTCCGGACAACTCCTCCTACAGTTTCTGTCTGATTCACTTTAAACTTGGCAGAAGTGTTCATTAGGAGCTGTAGATGTGCAAGACACACATTTTGTAAAAATTCCATCAAGAATTACTGAGTTATTGCCCCTGATTTGACTTAAAAATGCTTGTCCGGACAACTCCTCCTACAGTTTCTGTCTGATTCACTTTAAACTTGGCAGAAGTGTTCATTAGGAGCTGTAGATGTGCAAGACACACATTTTGTAAAAATTCCATCAAGAATTACTGAGTTATTGCCCCTGATTTGACTTAAAAATGCTTGTCCGGACAACTCCTCCTACAGTTTCTGTCTGATTCACTTTAAACTTGGCAGAAGTGTTCATTAGGAGCTGTAGATGTGCAAGACATACATTTTGTAAAAATTCCATCAAGAATTACTGAGTTATTGCCCCTGATTTGACTTAACAATGCTTGTCCGGACAACTCCTCCTACAGTTTCTGTCTGATTCACTTTAAACTTGGCATAAGTGTTCATTAGGAGCTGTAGATGTGCAAGACACACATTTTGTAAAAATTCCATCAAGAATTACTGAGTTATTGCCCCTGATTTGACTTAAAAATGCTTGTCCGGACAACTCCTCCTACAACTCCTCCTACAATTTCAGTCTGATTTGCTTTATACTTGGCAGAAGTGTCCATCTGGAGTTGTAGATGTGCAAGACACACATTTTGTAAGAATTCCATCAAGAATTACTGAGTTATTGCCCCTGATTTGACTTACAAATGCTTGTCCGGACAACTCCTCCTACAGTTTCTGTCTGATTCACTTTAAGGAGGTCTTTTCTGTCATATGTATAGTTGGCCAACATTATGCGAAAAGGCACCTTTGGACATTTGCAACAAGCGTGGATCCAGACCAGCCGCTGTGTCTCAGACATATTGTCAGATCATGGTCTACACTTTTTTACACTCATTTAGTTTTGTGTCCAATTAAATTGATACTTTGCATAAATATTCACCAGGACCAGTAGAGGTTCAAGATGCATTTTTCTCAAATGTTTGCCAAATTAATTACCCCTGAATTTACTCAAAACTTCTTGTCCAGAGAAATATTGCTTCTGTTTAAGTCTTATTCACTTGATATTTGTCATGATATTCACCAGGAGCAGTAGATGTGCAAAGCACAAATTTCATGAGTGTTGGCCTAATGATTACGGAGTTATTGCCCCTAAATTGACATTGCAGAGTTATTGCCCCTGTGACATGAAATATAGGGGCGGGGGTATTTATCTCCTTTAGTGATAGTTATTCTAGTTTATTTAGAAGTTTATAGAAGTCATGCCTTTCTTAGAATCTTGGAGGGCAAGGCTGAGTGTGTCAAGATGGACAGAACTTCCCCTTTTTCAGTATTTAATGTTCAAACTAATATGATATGACACATCCTTTTTTTTCAATATTTTGGCAAATGGCCTTTATCAAGCAAGAAGCATGTTACTTATCCAAACTATAGACGCTGAAAAAGAATGTATTAAATTACTCTATGTATTGTAATATTTTTAATTACGATCATAGTGTGTTTTTTTTCAGTGTGATAATTTGATTCGTTTATGCCCCATTCAGTTTTAAGTATTATGAAACAAGTTTTGACTGTAACAAGTGTCTGGCTGTCTCTTCTCCTTGAGTTCAGTTGGAAAAGAAGTCTGGTACCTTGCATGCTCATTTTAAAACTTTATTCAAGGCCTGTAGCTCTTTGTCTGAGCTTGGTTCTCGGATGAGCAAGTTGCAGAGAAATTTATAATCATGGATACTGGAGTATGAGAAGGCAAGAAGAAGCAAGAATATTTTCTAACCAGATAAGCTATTGTGTTAATGACCTTGGAAGGAGAAGCTTATGAAAACATTGTGGAAAAAGAAGAAAATGCGGATTACCAGCATTTCCTCTTTTCTTACAATGTAATTACGCTGCCAGAAACATGTTCCACAATTTGACCAACATTTAACCCTTTCCCAAAAGAAATTTCAGACTCTTTCAAATTCAAAACATCTGCAGATGACAAATTCAGTATTGGTACAAATGAGCTTAAGGTCTCTGTTAGGGTAGAAAACATTGTGGGAAATGGAGAAAATGCTGGTTACCAGCATTTTCTCCTTTTCCCACAATGTTACCAAATGCTTTCTTTCCCAGGGTCATTAAAACCTGGGATTATTTGGTAAAGGATTAATTTGTTGTCTGTTATCTTCAAATTGGACAGGTCTAATATCTTGTTGTGTGGTAAATAGATAACTTTTAATTTTCATAGTATTCACAATATTGAAAGTTCACAGGACACTTTCCACATCTAGATGACAGGTGTTATGTTTTGTTTATTTTCTTTTGATGCAAATATGATGAACTGTTTGTCGCTCAGAAATTAGATTAGCAGCAACATGAATAACTATCACAGACAATCAGAACTGCTGCTACAATACTTTCACAAACCAGAAAAACAAGAATTAATCATCAATATGAGCCATGCTCTGTGTAAGGAGGGCTTAATGCATATGCAAAAAGGATCAACCCATTGCAGGCTGTGCAGTTTGTGCATGTTGACATTGGTCACTTTTCTGCATGTCCAAGGACCATTCTATCTCAGGATTCAGCGGGTTGTAGGACAAAATGGATTCTGTGTATCAATAATTATGTGATGACCTTCACGGTATAATGCATCACAGATATGCATTATGCCCCCTTTTGCCTGAGCATGGATCATATAGGATCATGGACTGTTTGAATAAAGTCAGATGGGAGTATATCATGTTCACCATTACAATCCAGGTGCAAGAAGATTTGTGATATTAGACTTTGGGAAGCCTGTCCTTCTGACTGATGTGATAATACCCTTGTGCGGTGATCTGGCATCATTATCTATAGATGTTTGGGTACAGGGGGAGGAAGTGGATGGTCAAAGACTCATAGTGGCCTCAGACATTGGTTTTCGGTCTCTGGTAATGAATAACATCATGCAGCCTCCAGTCTGCAGGTTTTTGAAGGTTTGTATCTTTGATTATATTTATGTGGCCTGAATGTTCCTTTGCTTCCTCATCCCAAAGTTTATGATTCCATTAACCATTTACTACATAATCTCATGTTTTTACAAAGCTGAAGAAAATAGCTTTCAAAATCATTGTGGGAAAAAGAGAAATTGCTGGTAACTAGCTTTTAATCCTATTCCAACAATTTTCTACCCTTTTAACCCTTTACCACATAATCTCGAGTTTTAACTACCCTGAGGAAATAGCCTTTTGAAGACCTTGTGGAAAAAGGAGAAAATGCTGGTAACCAGCATTTTCTTCTTTTCCCACAATGTTTTCTTCCCTTCTAAAGGCAATTTCAGTTTTTGAGTCATGTTTAACTTGTCGTCTGCAAATGCTTTCAGTTTCAATTCATTCAATTTGTTGTCTGCAAATACTTCCTATTTGGGCAAGCTAAGCACCTTTCGCACAGTTGGTAGTGTACAGTACTTGAGACCAGGGGGTTGCTGGCTCGAATCCCCATCTCTGCGAATTTCTTTCCAAGGGTTAAAGATGTTCATTGCAACAGCATTCATCTCTCTCTCACTGCTGACTATTGTTTTGACGATGGGGAAATGTCGGAAGGCAGCCAGTGGCTTGGGAAGTATTTTGTACAAAGTACTGGTAAAAAGAAACCCCAGGAAAGGATGGATGGGTGCACTGGGTGCAGCAATACTACTAAAACAATGCTGAAAAATTGTTTATCACCATACAATCAATCTCAGCAAAAACTTCGTCATATGGTTAAGAGTTGAAAGAGTTTTAGCAGGAAAATTTACTTTCCCTGTAATATATTTCAGATTACAACTATAGGAAGATATGGCAGTGGTACTACAAGGTCTAAAATCCCAATAGGTGCATTTTATGGGCATAGTTATATTTTACCCTGGGAGTGGAATGCTAAAGCTGATCAACATCCCTCGCCCTCGACTAGTTCTGTGGCGAACCAGTTAGATCTACCGACCCAATCTCAGCTCTTGTCACATCTAGGAAGTTTTATGTCACTGCTAGAGGATATACAGGTAAGAGATCTTGCTTTGGATTGATAAAAAACAGTTTTAACCCTTCAAGGGTTAAGTACAACTTCAGTTTACATCAGAGACCCATCGATCATGATCAGACTTTATCTTTGAGGACAGTATAGATCAAGATCAGACTGCATATTCTGTGCAGTCTGATTTTGGATCTACATTGTCTGCTTTTTTGTAAATTTCTCTGGCAAGAGCATCTTTGAAATTGTAATGATTTAATATATTTTCCATGTTGAGAAAGACCATTTTATGTATTTAATGCTTTAACTCTTTACCAAACAACAAAATTTTAGACTTGTCCAAATTAAAAAGCATTTGCAGAGGGCAAAATAAAGGTGACTCAGAAATTGAAATTGGGTTTGGAAAAGGTAGAAAACATTGTGGGAAAAGGAGAAAATGCTGGTAACCAGCATTTTCTCCTTTTCCGTCAATGTTTTCAAAAGGCTTCTTTCATAGGGTTGTTAAAAGTCTGGATTGTGTGGTAAAGAGTTAAGGGTTAGTGGGAGTGAATAGAAAAAAGCTTTCGGGAATTTCATCAATACATATGTACCATAACCTACTTTCTTAGGTATGGATATTTTAATTTTGGTGCTTCTAAAGATAGTTGAAAATGTTTTTATAAACAGGAAAATAGCTTAACCCTTTATCAAGCAAACCCTAAGTTAACAACTTCGAAGAAGAAAGCTTTGAAAATATTGTGGGGACCACTGTTTTGTCCTTTTTTCAGCCTATCCAAAACAAATCAAATCAGATTTTCTTTGTTGTCTGTAAATATGGTCAATTTGGACAAGTCAAAAATTTTGTTCTGTGTTAAAGGGTTAGAATAAGAAATTTCTCCTTTTGTCACAATACTGTCAGGGAGATAAATACACCCAAGATTTATTTGTAAGATTTAACCCTTTACCACACAATCCTAGGTTTTAAAGACCCCAAAGAAAAAGCCTTTTGAAAACATTGTGGGAAAAGGAGAAAATGCTGGTAACCAGAATTTTCTCCTTCTCCCACAATGTTTTCTAACAATTCATAGAGAAGTCCAGTTATTTCAGCAATATTTAATTGTTGTCTGCAAATACTTTCAATTTGGATAGGTCAAAGATTTTGTCATTTGGTGGAGAGTTAAGTCATGTTCTCCTTAAGGGAGGCTGTAAAGTAGCAGTGATTGTTATTGTTCTAAGGTTCTATAAAGTTGCAAGCTGGTTATGTGCACCCAGTGGGTTGAAATTGAAAATCATACTGTTAATGCAATACTCGCATTTTGAATATCAAATCTCCTTGTTGTTTTTTTGCGTTTGTTAAACTCAGTTTGGTTGAAACTGAAATGATATCTATATATGTGCATCCATTTGATTGAAATAAAAATTTGTGTTTAAGCCATAAGTTTCTGTACAGGTGATTCGGACTACAATACCAGTCCTGTTGATCAAAGTAAAGTTCGATTGATCCTGTTGAAAGATTCTACTTAGCTTGTAGCATGTTATTGGCAACTATGGGTGCTATTGTTGATAGAGTTGATCAAGGTCAGTCACCCAGAACATGCAGTTTGTTCTTAAATCTCCAGAGGTTGATATTCTGTAGGGTATACAGGCTAAAAATGTCTTGAAATTACTGAGTAAATTTGTGTACGTCATTCATTTATTCCTCTATGGTGTTGATGTATATTTCAGTGTCGATATAGCCTTGCAAGAACAAGATTGGAATCTCTGCTTCTACAGACAGAATCATTGCAATATTCTAGCTATTTAACCCAATTTTACCTGAAAAAGAACAAGAAGAATGATGAAGATAACAATATACTTCAGGTGAGTTCAGTATTGTAAACCCTTTATTGAATACCTCTTCCAAATTGAAAGCATCTGCATCATTCAAAAATTGATATAATTGAGCTGAAAGTTAAATGTTGGGTAGAAATTCTAGTGGGAATAGGAGAAAATGATGCTCACCAGCTTTGTCATTCTTGTCCCATATTGTTTTTATATCCCCCACAACGAAGTGGAGGGGGGTATACTGGAATCGCCATGGCTGTCCGTCCGTCCGTCTGTCTGTAGACACAATTTTGTTGGGAGCTTTTTTCCTACAGTTTTTCAAGTACTGCACTGAAATTTACACATAATGTTTGGGTACATATGAAATTGTGCGTGTGCAATTTTCACGACCTTGCTGCCATTGGTTGCTGAATTATCTCCCCTTAAGCTTGTTGCCCATTATAAATTTTAACTATGGATTTTTGTCCAGGTATAGAAGTATAGAAGTTAGGAACTTCAAACTTCACACAAAGTTAGATCACATTAAGGAGAAGTGCAGTGTACAAGAACAGTAACTCTATTTCATTTATTTTTCGAGTTATTGCCCTTTGTAAATTTTAACTGTGGATTTTTGTCCAGGGCATAACTTCCAAAGTATAGAAGCTTATGACTTCAAACTTCACACACAGATAGATCACTATAAGGCGAAGTGCAGTGTACAAGAACCATAACTCTGTTCCATTTATTTTTAGAGTTATTGCCCTTTGTAAGTTTTAACTTTGGATATTTGTCCGGGGCATAACTTCTGAATCATTTAAGCTAGTGACATCAAACTTCATATACAGATAGACCACATTAATGAGAAGCGCAGTTTACAAGTACCATAACTCTTTTCCCACTTTTTTTTTCAACTCTTATTTTTTTACGAAACCATTCTGCATTCTGTGACAAAGAGCTGTTTTGTGACAAGGAGCTGGTGGGGAGTATGATCACTTTTAGTGATAGCTCTAGTTTTTAAAGCCTTCTTCCTCAAGGTTGTTTAAATCTGTACCATACGAGAAAATTTAAGACTTATCCAAATTGGAAGCACTTGCAGGTGACAAACTATATGTGGCTCAATGATGAGGTCTGTCCTTGAAAGGGTAGGAAAAGGGGAGAATGGTGAACGATGAGATTGAAATAAATCTTCATACTTCTTGGCATGGAAATGATTGTACATAGTAGAAAATGAAATAGATCAGACAAACAAAATATGTTTCTTTGATAAAAAAGAAAAAAGCTGCGAAAAAATAGACGGCTGGGAGTTTTGTCTTACCTTCAGTTGCATTTTCTTGTATGTTACAGGCCTACAATGACTGTTTACAGTTACAACTTCAACAGAATTTAGCTTCTAGGGCTATAGATAGGTTACAGAGTGCCATAGGTCTTCGTCTACCAACTGTCCTCCAAACACCTAGTACTGATGTAATGTTGAAACAAGCATCAACTGATAAATTAAGGTGAGTATTCAATGCTTAACAAAAATGTGGACCAAATTGTAAAAAAGCATTTGAGACAACTGTGAATGTAGCTCGTGTGATGAAATTTGTGTTTGATAGGGTAGAAAACATTGTGGCAAAAGGAGAAAGTGCTGGCTACTAGCATTTTCTCCTTTTCCCTCAATGTTTTCAAAAAGGCTCTGTCCCCAAGGAAACTCAGAATTGTGTAGTAAATTGTAAATCATTTATAGATTGGTGCTATTTCCTGTATTGGCACAGGCATTTCCTCTCCCTAGCTAAGACTTGTCTGATAGTGATCTACAGTGGTAAAACTTATAGTATTAAATGAATTGCAGAAAAGATATTTGTGTACCACTGTTGTGTCTTTGTAAGTGCAACTTATTATTATATTGTTTTCAAATTTGTTTAAAAGGTATGGTAACAGTAAACAGTTATGCCCTTTTGTTTTACTGCTTTTCTCATGCTTGTTGGTTGATCCTCTGGATTGTTGGTTCTTAAAGCAGTTTTTCTGTTTACAAAGGTCCACACAATAAAGCTTGTTTCACTGTAGCCTTATGACAGCCATGCGGCTCTGTGATATCCTTTATGACAAAAATTGCTGGGTTTCCTGCAGCAACTGCAAAATCACTGTGAATCATATTGAAATGGAGGGGTGCTTTTATTCATTGAAGAAACCTTTATTTCAGGTTTTTACTGGAACATCTCTTGGAGACTGTGATAAGCATAACTAACTCCTACAGCAGTATCCCTCAGCTACCGGTTCAGCTATACAGTAGTCTAGATAACACCACCTGTCAGAGCCTATTCAAGTATTTATGTCTACATGGTAATCCCAGGATACAGATTTTGACAGGGATGGTACTGGTACGAGTTTGTGGAAGCCAGCCTTGGTTTGGCGAGTTTCTAGGCAATATGCTGCAGGAATATTTTAACTCTGAGACTATGCAAGTTTTCTCCCAAGACCGGTATGTATATTTTGCTTGTGATTTGGTATTCATAGTGTAGCAGTTGTTGTAGTCAAATCTGAGGATGTGTATTTGGAAAGGTTGTATTAGGGGAGAATTTGCCTTCAACAACACAGTCTCTTCTACTTATTACTCAACAACACAGTCTCTTCTACTTATTACTGTGTCAAAGTTGAGTCTAATTCTCCCTCTTACATAAAAATAAGAGTTCAAGGAGTCAACCCTGTTGATGGTCAGCTGTAGGGAAGATTGTGACTGCACTGCCTCACTGCCATAATCATATGTGTATGCATATTCACATCCATCATGATAGATATAGAAAATATTTCTTGTTGCATAACTTTCAGCATTTTTTTTCATAAAAGAATGTGTTTGATATGTAGATTATTGATGAAATCACCAAATTACATGTACCTTTTCTTTTACTAACTATAGGCAAAAAATTAGATTTCTTTTGTGTATTTTGTGTCAGTCACTTGTTGAAGGCGTAGGGATTAATTGGACTGAAAATGTAGAGTAATAGAAACATTATGAATTTCAGGTCAGTTTTGGAATGCATATGGCTCATACACAGTTTGAGAGCACAATTTTTTTTCCACAGTATTTTCCATTTATGCAACTTGAGATTTCCTGACTAGAGATGAAATCTATTTCTAGTTTATTAACCCTTTACCACACAATCCCAAGTTCTAACTATCCTGAGAAAGAAGCCTTTTGAAAATATTCTGGGAAACAGAAAATGCTGGTAACTAGCATTTTCTCCTTTTCCCACAATGTTTTCTGTCCTTTTACAGACAGATATCACCGTATGAGCCATATCTAATTTGTTGTTGGCAAATGCTTTCAATTTGGACAAGTGTAAAATTTTGTTATGTGGTAAAGGGTTAAATAAGTTGAAATTTTTCTGTATTCCCCAGAGTTTTCATTTTACTGACTGCCATGGGTCAAAGATCATTGCAAGGACCCTCAGCAATTAACATTATGGAGAGCCTGTTACAGATGTTGGCCCAAGTTCTATCCCCAGTTTTAGGGGCCCATGGAGGGGGTGTCATTCCGCACACAGGCCAGTTAGACTTGTCTCTTATTGGTTGGATTTTATTGTTCTTGTGTCGAAATTTAGATAGTGCTATAATACCTAACGGTAATGGAGAGGAGGAGGAAGGTGCCCGCAAAGATCAAGGTATTTTTTTTGTTTAGTTTGATTCTGTCATGCAACAAGTCAAAGACCTTTTATGTATTTATTAGTAGACGCATTTGAAAGAATTATGAAAAATTGAGAAATCTCTTCTTCATAGGAAGCTTTGTCTCTGTCTTTCATTATGCTTTTTTTTTTTCCGAATCTGCGTGGAAATTCCATTTCTGTATACTGTCTTGCTCTTCACATATTTCGTCTTCAGATTTCTAAGGAGCAGTCTTTTTTTACTGGATTTTTTTACAAATTAAGATCTTATTTTATGCTTCAAAATTTATTTTGAATATGCAAGATCTTTCCTGTTTTTCCATTTATATGTTTATCTTTTTATTTCCTAATCCAGATTTAATTTTTTTATGGTTAATGTAATTATTTTTTTATTACAAGTTTCAAAACATTTTAAGAAAAGATGCAATCACTGCTATCAATACAGTATACAGTTGATTTTTTTTTTTTTCTACCTTCAAGGAACTAACTTGTCCAACAGGTGGAATTTCATTCAGGCTAATAGTAATGTGAAATCTCAGATGGGGAAAAGTCGATCGGCTCGTCTTTACCGTAGATCCTTACAGAAACGTCTCCTTATACATAAACAAAAGCTGATGGATTTAGAACATATGAAGAAAAGCCTCATCAATTCAGATCCAACAAATCATACCCTTTTGAAGCAACAAGAGAAGATATTTAAAAAGGAGCTATCTCAGTACACATCAAAGGTAGATTTAACCCTTTACCACACAAACCCTACTTTTAACAACCCCGAGGAAGAGGCTTTTGAAAACATTGTGGGAAAAGGAGAAAATGCTGGTAACCAGCATGTTCTGCTTTTCCCACAATGTTTTCAAACCTGTCAAGAACAAATTCAAACATTTGAACCACATTTAAATTGTCGTCTGCAAATGCTTTCAATTTTGACAGGTCTTAAATGTTGTCGTATGATAAAGACTTCACTCATTTCAACATACGCATGGTGAGTTGTCAGACACAATTTTAAGATGTGTTGCTTGCACTAAAACATTCCTGTACAAATTTGACCTTTGCCTCTGTAGACAGGCTTTGATAAAATTATTGGAAAAGAAGCGATTTATTTTTACAAGCAGTTGCCATATAGTTATTATCCATATTATAAGTATCCAAAAACCCCACATGCTCTTGTTGGGAAATTTGCATCTTTTCCTCTTGTAGGTTGTATCACGGTAGTAAGATTTTTAACTCTTTTATCAGATGCCAAATTTTACTGTATTGTATTTGAAGCATCTGCAGACAAATCATCAAATGTTGTTCAGATAATTGGATTAAGGGTAGAAAACATGGGAAATGGAGACTTTCTCATCATTCCACAATGTTTTCAAGAGCCTTCCTGTTCAGGATCATATAATTACTTTGATGTAAAGTGTCTAGCATAAATAGTATTGAATTAAACTAGAGTAAAATATGAAAAAAATGTAAGTATAAAGTTACAGATTATAGGGGTTTGTACCATTGTAGTAATTAGTTTTGTTGCCATCTTTCATTTCAGCATCTTAAAGATATAATACAGATCCGGAAGACTGGGATGGAAACATTGAAAAAGTTGTCTAGGGAAGAGAAAGGGACAGAAGACAAAGAAAATACTGAGTATGAACCAGACACGGTTCTGATTCTCCCAAAACAAAAATGTCTACCAGTGGTACATGGACTGATGGCTTTGCTGCTTGGCATGGACTTCACCTGCAATGTGGATTTGTTCTTGATTACATGCAAAGTATGTTTTATTTACCTGAACTTTCAGACTGCTTAGTTTTAATTTCCCATTTAGCAGCCAATCCAGTGTCTTTTTCTCTGAGGAAAATGGATATTCAGAACATGGTGGAAAAAGGAAAAAAATGGTAATTACCAGGATTTTCTCTTTTTCCCCCACAATGTTTTCTACAAATCCTATCAATTAAGCCACAAATTAATTTGTTGTCTGCAAATGCTTTCATTTTGGACAGGTCTAAAATACTAGTATATGTATATTGTAAAGTGTTAACTTTTTACAACATGACACAACTTTCGACTTGTCCAAATTAAGAGTATTTGCAGACAAATGTATAAATGTGACTCAAAGATTGAAATTACATGTACTTTTTGTGAGGGTAGAAAACATTGTTGGAAGAGGAGACAGTGCTGTTTACCAGACTTTTCTCTTTTTCCCAGTATGTTTGGAGTCTTTAAAACTCTGGATTATTTGCAAAAGGGTTAATAAACAAGACCAACTTACACTCATTTCAAAGTTTTTTTGACCTGGCTTTCCTCGCAAAAAATGTATATAAATAATCACTGCCTGTATTCACCAACCATTCTAAATTGCATTCTTAGTTTTAATTCCAAATTTAGAAAGTAACTCAATTTCTAATTGACTTAACCCTTTCCCAAACAAGCCCTGGTTTTCACGTGTCTGCAGTACAAGTCTTTTGAAAACACTGTGGGAAAAGGAGAAATTGCTCATAACAAGCAATTTCTCCTTTTCCCACAGTGTTTTCTACCCGTTTTGAGACCTTTCTGCCATTTTCATCAAATTTAAAATTGTCGTCTGCAAACTCTTTCAATTTGGACCAGTCCAAAATTTGTCGTCTGGGAAAGGGTTAACAAATTGGTTTAGGCTGTAAACCTATCCAAAATTGTGTTACTTTGAAATGAAGAAAATTCTTGAGGATTAGTGTAACCCATTACCACACAATCCCGGTTTTAATGATCCCGAGAAAGAAGCCTTTTGAAAACATTGTGGGAAAAGGAGAAAATGCTGGTAACCAGCATTTTTTCCCTTTTCCCACATTGTTTTCTACCAAGTCAAGGACAAATACTATCATTTGAAAAACACTTGACTTGCCTTGTGTAAATTTCTCAATATGGACGAGTCAGAAATTTTGTTGTGGGGTAAAGGGTTAAGTATGCAATTTAGAATGGTTGGCGAATACAGGTCCAAGCAGGCTGCATGTTTCATATTACATGAAATGAAAGTATTTTGTTCAAATTTCAGGGAAGGTTTTCTAAATGAAACAAGATGTTAGCTACAGCATCAAGGGTTTACAGATATAAAATCAAGGTAGAGAGAATGAATCCAATCTGAGGAGTCAGAGCATAGTCTTGGCAAATTTCTCTCTGAGAACTGATGATCTTATCTTTATATTGGCCTGTGCTAGAGAATGATGCAATATTTTAATATTCTTTAGGTATTGGCCCGTGTTTGCATCTCTACTCGACCGGCCATAACTCTGATGGAAGCTATGAATCAAGACCAATTGGAAAGATTGATTATGCTGACCACTAATTTTGAATTCAACCATGGAAACATCAGTTGGGGAGGACCCTGGGCAGGCCATGCTCTCACATGCTTGTTACAGGACATTCTTGAAGGTATACTGACCTGTTAGATTTTGTTGAAGTTATGTATATTTGTACATGAGCAGCACTCTGGCAAAAGGGAGTTTAATGCATTTCTGTGATCCATTATAGCAAGCAAGTCATAACGTAAGTATGGATTCATAAAATCGATTTTGTCCTACAACCAAGTGAATCTTGATGTAGACTGGTCCTTTGGCAAACAGAAAATAGACCAGTAGCAAGATTTTTTGACCAAAGTAGACCTGGGTGGACTGCACAGGCTGATCTAGATTGATACTATTTGCAGATGCATAAACTTTGCTTACAGAGCATTGCTCATGTTTCTATGCCCATAATCACCGACCATTCCAGTGTATATTCTAACCCTAATCTTGCTAAATAAGTTAAATAAAGCTGTCAAGACAAGAGTAAAAACCAGAATAATGTTATTGTTAACTTATTTTTTAGAGAACAATTTTTCCTTATCAGAACAGTGTAGATCCAAGATCAGACTGCACATTCTGTGCTGTCTGATCTTGATCTACACTGTCTGCAAAAGGTCAGGGAGTCGCTTTTAGCAGCTTAGAGGTTGAGATGTATGTAGGTTAATGAGTTTTCATGCGAGATTCCCATTTTCTCTTTCTCTTCAAAAGGGGGGGTGTCTTTGGCTTTACAGTAAAGTGTTGAGATTTGTCATCAGGGAATCTTAACATCAACCTTCGCTTGATGGACTAGACAAGGCACTGCAACAACCATCCCAGTACAGCTTAAATCAAGAAAAGGCACGAATAAGTGAGCTGTTGCAGTAATATTAATGAATAACTGTTGAAAAACTGCTGTAAAACCCCTTTCAAACAAACCTTTCTTTTCAGGGGAGAAGGTATACCCAGGCACTCAGTATGATGGAATTACGGACGATGAAATGTCAGGACAGATAAACGAGACAGATGATAGCCTACAAAACAGTGTTAACCTCTCCACATTGGATACTTCTAGTGATACAAATCAGCAGTCAGGTAGGAAATAAGCTTGTGTTTGAGAATCTTTCCCAGTGTCTGCCGATTAAGAATTACTTAAGACCTGTACCAAACAATCCCAAGTTTTAACAAATACAAGAAAGAAAACTTCTGAAAACATTGTAGGAAAAGGGGAAAATACTGGTAACCTGCATTTACCCCATTTCCCACAATGTTTTCTGCCATATCAGAGATAAATCTTATTATTTAGGCTACATCTATTTGTGGTCTAAAATGTTTTCAATGTAGAAGAACCTAAAATGTAGATATTTGGTCATGCTTTAATCCTGTAACACATAACAATATTTTTGACTTGTTCATATTGAACACAAGTCAATGACATAATAAGGTATGGTTGTTGTTTCACAATAAACTATTGCTTACTGTTTTGGAATTGGTCAGTTTTGGAACACCTTTCTTTTGTCACAATATTGTCAAAAAGTGGTCTGCTGCAATATACAGAATGTCATCTGCAGGAAGTAATGATTCTACTCTTAACCCTTTACCGCACAATGCCGACTTTCAACGACCCAGGGAAAGAAACCTTTTGAAAACATAGTGGGAAAAGGAGAAAATGCTGGTAGCCAGCATTTTCTCCTTTTCCCACAATGTTTTGTACCCTGTCAAAGAATAATTGCACCATTTTAGCTGCTTTGAAATTGTTGTCTGCAAATGCTTTCAGCCTGGACAAGTCTAAAATTTTGTTGCCTAGTAAAGGGTTAACAATGTTTTTATCACCCTTTGGAAGACAAAGTCCATATTTGAGACACAATTACTTTGTAATCTGACACTGCTTTCAGTTTCTATGAGACTTAATATCTTTCTGTCTGTAGTATTAGAATAGGTCAAAACGTTGTTATGAAAAGATAACCAAATCTGTCATTGTTTTTTTCTCTTTTATTCTTACTAGGTATATACCTAATGTATTGCAGGCTAACCCTAAATAATGCCTCATTCTCTACTGTTTCAGACTCGGACAGTAGCACACAGGCAAAAGATGATACCACAAAGATGATGTTTGAAAAAGCTATTGCACAGATGGTCCTAGATGTTGATGAAGATTATGACCTACCAGAAAAGCTACATGCCTATGTTACTGGGGAGAAAGAAAACATACCCGGAAATCCCACGACCAATGTTATGTACGTTCAACCCATGCCATCCAGTAACATGAATGGATCACTTACCTAGTAGGCTTAGTTTGAATACATTCCATGAGTATCGGTTACTCGGCCTGATTTATGATTCAGTCATAGCCTCTAAGCATTCAAGTATCTAATCAGGGCATTGAAAGGGCATCAGGGCATTGAAAGCTGAATTAATCCTTTTGCCAAACTACCCTGAGTTTTAAGGACCTTGAAGATGGCTTTTCTAAAACATTGTGGGAAAGGAAAAAAAACAGGTAACAAACATTTTTAGCTGGGCATTTTTCGAAGAAAACCTCATGGTATTGTAGTAGCCCTGGGGTCGTCTGGGCCGCCGTGCAAAATCTTTGATAATTGATAATATCTCTGTTATTACTGAAAAGGAGAAAATACCGGTAATGAGCATTTTTTAGCTCACCTGAGCACAAAGTGCTCATGGTGAGCTATTGTGATCGTGCTGTGTCCGTCATGCGTTGTCAACTTTTTACCTTGCGTACGCTCTAGAGGCCACATTTTCAGTCCAATCCTCATGAAACTTGGTCAGAATGTTTGTCTTGATAAAATCTCGGACGAGTTCGAAATTGGGTCATGTGGGGTCAAAAACTAGGTCACTAGGTCAAATCTTAGAAAAACCTTGTGTACGCTCTAGAGGCCACATTTTCAGTCTGATCCTCATGAAACTTGGTCAGAATGTTTGTCTTGATAAAATCTCGGACGAGTTCGAAATTGGGTCATGTGGGGTCAAAAACTAGGTCACTAGGTCAAATCTTAGAAAAACCTTGTGTACGCTCTAGAGGCCACATTTTCAGTTCAATCCTCATGAAATTTGGTCAGAATGTTTGTCTTGATAAAATCTCGGACGAGTTCGAAATTGGGTCATGTGGGGTCAAAAACTAGGTCACTGGGTCAAATCTTAGTAAAACCTTGTGTACGCTCTAGAGGCCACATTTTCGGTCAGACCCTTGTGAAATTTGGTCAGAATGTTTGTCTTGATAAAATCTCGGACAAGTTCGAAATTGGGTCATGTGGGGTCAAAAACTAGGTCACTAGGTCAAATCTTAGAAAGACCTTGTGTACGCTCTAGAGGCCACATTTTCAGTCTGATCCTCATGAAACTTGGTCAGAATGTTTGTTTTGATAAAATCTCGGACGAATTTGAAATTGGGTCATGTGGGGTCAAAAACTAGGTCACTGGGTCAAATCTTAGTAAAACCTTGTGTACGCTCTAGAGGCCACATTTTCTGTCCAATCCTCATGAAACTTGGTCAGAATGTTTGTCTTGATAAAATCTCGGATGAGTTCGTAATTGGGTCATATGGGGTCAAAAACTAGGTCACTAGGTCAAATTTTAGAAAAACCTTGTGTACGCTCTAGATGCCACATTTTCAGTCAGATACTTGTGAAATTTGGTCAGAATGTTTGCCTTGATAAAATCTCAGACAAGTTTGAAATTGGGTCGTGTGGGGTCAAAAGCTAGGTCACTAGGTCAAATCTTAGAAAAACCTTTTGTACACTATAGGGGCCACATTTTCAGTCCAATACTCTTGAAAAACGGTCAGAATGTTTGTCTTGATTATATCTTGAAATAGTATGAAAATGTGCCATGTTGGGTCAAAAACTAGGTCTCCAGGTCAAATCTAAGAAAAACATGTATGCTCTAGAGGCCATATTTTCTGTCCAGTACTCTTGAAAGTTGGTCAGAATGTTTGCCTTGATAATATCTCTGACTAATTTGAAAATGGGTCATGTCGGGTGAAAAACTAGGTCACTGGGTCAAATCTTAGGAAAACCTTGTGTAAGCTCCAGAAGCGACATTTTCTGTCTGATACTCTTGAAAGTTGGTCAGAATGTTTGTCTCGATGATATCTCAGTAGAATTTGAAAATGGGTCATGTCGGGTCAAAAACTAGGTCACCTGGTCATATCTTAGAAAAACCATGTGTACACTGTTGTGGCGACATTTTTTGTTCAATATTCTTTTAAAGTTGCTCAGAATGTTTGCCTTGGAAATATCTTGGATGAGTTTGAAAATGGGTCATGTTGGGTGAATATCTAGATCACTAGGTCAGATCTTAGAAAAACCTTGTGTATGCTGTAGAGGCCACATTTTCAGTCCAATACTCTTGAAATTTGGTAAGAATGTTTGTCCTGATGATATCTTGGTCCAGTTTGAAAATGTGTCATGTTGGCTGAAAAACTAGGTCACTAGATCAAATCTTAGAAATACCTAGTGTATGAATGACTCTCAGAAAGAAGCCTTTTTAAAACACTGTTTGAAAATGAAAAAATGCTGGTATCCAGCATTTTTTCCCTTTTTCACAATGTTTTCTACCCCTTTGAGAGACCAGTCCCACAGCTTGATCCACATATTATTTGTTTTATGCAGAAGGTTCAGACTGATGAGTTTAAAATTTTATTGTTTGGTAATGTGTATATCTCACAAGATGTTGGAAATTGGTTGTGCTTGGTCAAAAGGCTCAGGTGAGCAACTCCAGGGCCATCATGGCCCTCTTGTTTCCCTTTCCCACAATGTATTCAAAAGCCTTCTTCCTCAAGGTTGTAAGAATACATGATTGTTTGGTAAAGAGAAAAGTCATTAATTCCTGAAACATATTGCAGTGGATGACTCTGAAAATAGTTTGTAAAATATGGCTGATCAGCATAAAGATTTATAGCATGAACATGTCTGGAGACATTGTGAAAGAAGGAAAAAGTGATCGTTAATGTTTCAGAATTTGACAGGAATTATTTACTGTCTCATTATAGAACATTATTTTATTATTTCATGTAAATATGTGACAGTAGCCATTTAATCAAGAGTGAGATATAGTTCAACTGTTCATTAAGAAGATTTTGTTATTCATTTTACATGCTGCTTTCAAAATTACTATAGATGTATCAGAATTTGATCAGACTGGAGTTAAATAATTGCTTAACCCTTACAAGCACAACTCAAGGACCTTTTGCAGACAGTGTAGATCAAGATCAGACTGCACAGAATGTGCTGCCTGATCATGAATCTAAACTGTCCAATGAAGGAAATATTTTACCTCCCAAAAATACCTTTGAAATAGCAAAATTTGAGATTTTACTATCAGCTAATAAGTTTCATTTCACTTATTTGGCAGGTTAGGGGTTAAATTGTTAAGTGGAATTGTGCCCAGTCTTCAGTAAGATTGAACACCCTTCTGCACAATTTTCTTGGCTAAAAAAGTGCTTATCTTGGCAAAAGGTATTCATAACTTGTTCAGTGCAAGCTATAGAGCACTGAATCTCGAGAAAATCTTTATCAGGGTAATAGACTTGACTAAACAGACAAATGGTACAGGTCCAAGATCGGACTGCTTGTTCAGTGTAAGCTATAGAGCTTTATGACTGAAAATGCAGTTCACTGAATCTTGAGAATACCTTTATCATAATAACAGACTTGACTAAACAGACAAATGGTCATTCATTTGGTCTTCTGCAGATGCTTTCATTTTGGACAAGTCTAAAATTTGTCCTTTGGTAAAGAATTAAATTCTCTTTCAGTATCACTGACATGGATGAGCAGACACCAAAACCCAGTCAAGCAGGGTATAAGGGTATCAAGGCAGTGTTTGGATCCACCAGCTACCACCAGAAGCCTCCTCCAGTCCCAGTTAATGACCCCAAGCAGAACCCTTTAAACAACAACAACACTTCGGTATCCCAGGGTCTGTCGACAGCACTAGATTCTCGACTTGAGCTTGGCCTAGAGACAAGAGCAGAAATGAGATTAAGGATGATGCTGTTTTCTCAGTCAGATACCTTACAAGGGGCTTTCACATCTCAGTTACCTGTGCCTACGTTGAATGGTCAAAGTTCAGGGAATACCAGGGTGTCACCGTCGTATGATGACATTGCTGATTCAGTATCTGGAATGCCTCAGGTAATCCCACATGTTCTGAATAGGATTTAACTTGTTACCACACAATCCAGTTTTAATGACCCTAAGAAAGAAGCCTTTGGAAAACATTGTGGGAAAAAGTGAAAATGCTGGTAACCAGCATTTTCTCTTTTTCCCACAGTGTTTTCCACCCTATCAAAGACAGAAATCATCATTTTAATTTTAACTTTTAATTTGTTGTCTGCAAATGCATTCAGTTTAGACTAGTCTGAAATTCTGTTGTTTGGTAAAGAGTTAGATAATGAAGTCTCCTCTTTTGTTAGCTTGGCTGTTAACTATCAAAAGTGGAACCCATACCAGAAAGGCAGGTAGCCCTCAAAATATTTTTGACACAGTTATGCCCCTTTTTGAACTGGACTTTTCACTGAAAGGGCAACTGTAGCTGAGCCTTGGCACCTTTATGTGGTGCTTATGTGTTAAATATTCAACGCTAACATCTTTATAACATCTTTTGTGTGGAAAAATGTTCTTTAAAAGAGGAATAAAATGTTATGTCTTCTTTCACTGTTAGAATCAAACTGGTAATGTTGACCAGTTTTGTTTATTGGGGGTATCTTTCTATCCCGAGACAGCAAAACCATCCTGCATATATAGACACATTCTTTTGTTCATTGTATTTACCATACTATCATTTGTGTGAACTAAAATCATGCACAGAAAGTGTTACAGTTAGATTTTAAATCTTTTGTCTTTAAAAGAGTAGAAAACATTGTGGAATGATGGAAAAAGCTGGTTACAAGCATTTTTTCATTTTCCCAGAAAATTAGCAAAAGCCTTCTCCTTTCAGGTTGTTAATTTTTTGGATTGTTTGGGAAAGGGTCAAATAATTTTGTGCAGACAACAAGACTTTCGGCTCAAATGTGGATATTTGTCTCGAGAGGGCAGAAAACATTGGGAAGGGAGACCTGCATTTTCTTCATTACCAAAATGTTTTCAAAAATATTTTCGTGAGGGCCATTAGACTGGATTGTTTGGCATAGGTTAAAGGCCCAGTCAAGGTTAAAAGTAACCAATGCAGGTGTTAAAATCCATTTGAGATTGTCTCTGGCAGAAAAATTAATTTTAAAAACCAGGTAAAAAGTAAAAAAAGATAGAACTATCTGGCAACTTTTTACCTAGTTTTAAAATTCATTTTTCTGCCAATGACTTACACTTGGACCGACGGCACAATAACAGATTGTCATCTTCACAATAAATTCTATACTGTTAAATGGTATGATTTAAATTTAAATGCATTTTAACACCTGCATTGTTTACTTTGGACAGCTACTGGGCCTTTAACATGAAGTTACACCATTTTTTTCCCTACTCTTTTCAGGTGACTTCATATGAAATGTTGAGCAGAGCATATGATGATCTGTTTGGTCAGCTTCCTTTACAGAGAGTAAACATGGACTCCTTGTTACAGTTGTGGTTGACATTAAATGAAGAAAACATTCTGGATAACAACACACAGCATCGACTGTTTGATCCAAGTAGAATACCCATAATTCCATTGAGTATGACCTCTGTGAAGAACTTACTTGCAACTGTTGCCACTTCCCCGGCACTTCCAATTAGAACTTGGGTGATGGTATTTCAGTGTTTGACTCTGACTTCTAACTTGAAGGTCAGTGGGGAGGAAGCTGGGATGGAAAGATCCATGGTGGTACCAATGATTGGGGACCCCAACTTGGTGGCTGTGGTCACAAGGTTTTTGTCAGGGGCCTCAACAGGAAGTCCAGCCAGCTCATCAGAGTCACAGTTTCAGGTAGGGTTTGATTGGTTAGAGCATGTGAATTAACATGTGTAATCCTTTACCAAGCAATCAAGTGCTTTCATGACCCTGAATAAGAATATTGTTGAAAACATTAGAAAAAGGAAAAATGCTGATAAACAGCATTTTCTCATATTCCCACAATGTTGTAGACCCTTTAAAATATGTATCCCATCATTTGAGCCATGTTTTTTGACATTTGGTTTTGTTTGTGGTGTGATCTAGATGTACGAGGACTATTGAAAAAAGGGGGTAAAGTTATTACAGGAAAAGATAACAATACCATCTGTAGACATGTTTTGGTATCTTAGCAGCAGACCTCCTTTAACTCTTTACCAAATGACAAAATTCCAACGTTGTCCAAATTCAAAGAATTTGCAGATGACAAGTTAAATGTGACCTAATAACTGAAACATGTCTATGAAAGGGTAGAAAATATGGTGGAAAAAGGAGAAAATGCTGGTTTACCAGTATTTTCTCCTTTTTCCTCAATGTTTTCAAAAGCCTTCTTCCTCAAGGTCATTGAAACTTGGGATTATGTGGTAAAGGAAGACAATTTTCATAAAAAGCAATTTATTCTTTTGCCACAATTTTTTCCCACACTTATTCATGTTTTATCCCTTAACACCTTTCAGAACTATAAGATTTCGGATTGGTCGAAATTGAAACCTTTTGCAGACCCTAGATCAAATGTATCTCATATGATGGGTTTTGTCATTGTAAGAGTAGAAAAACTTTGTTGGAAAAGGAGAAAATACTGGTGACCAGCATTTTATAATTGTACCACAATATTTTTAAAAGCTTCCTTACTCAGGATCTTCAAAACACTGGACGGTTTTCGTAAGATTTAACCCTTTACCACGCAATCTTGAGTTTTAATGACCCAAAGGAATTTTGTTGGCCATTTGAAAACATTGTGGGAAAAGGAGAAAATGTTCAAAACCAGCATTTTCTCCTTAGTCCCCAATGTTTTCTACCCATCCAAGCACAAATATTTATTTATGTTTGAGTCACATTTATTGTGTTGTTTGCAAAAGCTGTCAATTTGAGCCATGTCTAAAATTTTGCTGTGTTGCAATGGGTTGAAGTAAGTGGTGGTTTACTGCAGATACTAGAACTGTGACATCCAGTGTCTCACTGTGTTTACTATTAACACACTCATTTATTGTCTACCAACAGAACTTTGTGGTAATACCAAGTCTCTTAGAGTCTAATTGTCTTCAGACATAGCAATTTCATCCTTCTGAATTTATGGGTTTTACATGGTTCAGTAATGAAAGCTTAGGATTTGCAGTTAGTAGGAGTTTGGCTTGGTCCTCTCTTTAGGTGCTAGGTTTTTAGTAAGAGTTTCGTTAGGCTAAACACTTAGACCCCTAGCTGAATACTTGTGAAATTTAGGAGTTCCAAGACACACCAAAAAAAGTGAAGTTTTGAAGTGATATGACTGAAATACTGTTGAAATTCGCATGGAACACTGAATCAGTCTGTCTGATTTTGATCAATTTTGTGCACATATAGTTGGTAGGATTGAAGGAAGAAGCCTCAGTTGGCAAGGACAGTTTTAATGGTTAAACGTTCTTCATTACAGGTTGGACCTTCAGCTGTACAGGTATTTCATCTGTTTTTACAAAGGTTACACATATGTATGTGTGGAGAGGATGACTTGCACAGGCTGAAAGAGATTATGCTGAAATTGGTCTACTCACTCACTGTAGAAAGGTACATTCATGACACAAAATAAAGATGCTAAATGCAACTATAGTTTCCACATTTATGTTATAGTAGTTTAATCTTCAGCAGAATAAGGGCAACATAATACTCTATGCAGACACGGTAAATGAAGATCAGACTCTGTTCTGATCTTAGATTTACAGTTTGTTGAAATCTGTAAAGGTATAGTGGTATATAAGGCATTGGATCTGTGGAGTGTGAACATGTCACTGCTACTGATGGCCTAAGTGCCCTTGTGCAAAGCATGTTAGTCAGTAAGAATCTAGTATTCATTGAATAATTTTTTACATGACAACAACATTAAGATTTGTCTAGTGGAAAGCATTTGTGGAAGACAAAAATGGCTCAAATGAGCATATTTGTCTTTGAAAAGGTGGTTATCGGTATTTTCTCATTTTTTTAGAATGTTTTCAAAAACCTTCTTTCTCAGGTATGTTGAAACACTTACATGTTGGTAAAAGGTTAAATCAAATGTAACTGTAAACCTGAAGACAAGTAAAATTGGCCTTACATGTTTAGCAAGAAAACAAATGAGCCATGCTCTGTGAAATAGGGGTTTAGTGCATCTGCAAAAAAGCATCCACCCATGTCAGTCTGCACAGGCTGACATGGGTCAAAACTTTTTGCCATTTGCAAATTTCTTGCATGTCCAAGGATCATTCTACCTTCTGAACCAAATAATCATTAGACAAAGTGGATTTTAAGGATGTATAATTATGTGATGGCTTGCTTGGTATAATGTATAATAGAGATGCCAGAGCATGGTTCATTTATTTAACGTTTTGAGGTACTGTCTTTACTCTTAAATGTTATCACTTACAAGATGCACCTGCAAATTAGACTTTTCATTGATGATCTCTTATAAAGATGCGGGTAGACTCCACACCTATTACAAGTAGTACTATTACAATAACTGTAAATTATTTTTTTTGTAGAGGTGCTTTCCACAGCTGCTTGGGACCGTTGGATGCCCAGTGCAAGTTCCTGGAGTTCATTTTAGAGCTAACGTATGACCAAGTGGACATTTACAATGCTATCAGTGTCACTGAATCAATCAGTAGTTTAGTTCACCAACATATTGTATGTCAGGAACGTGTGACATGCAAAAGTACTTCAGACAATGGCATTAACTGTCGATCATGTTTTGGTGGTCTGTTTTCTAGTTTGTTGCGAGGAAATGAGTCCGGATCTCGGAATGGTGATGCTTCACGTGATCAACTGATGTGTAGTTTGTTGAAAGTTATTAATGGATTGCTTCATGTTCCGTTTCCAGTCCGACATCATGGTCGGAATATGATTTTAACAACAGATAGTTCAGCAGAACATCAGGGATCTAATACTGTCAGTCACTCAGAGTTACTCACAGATTCATCAAAGTTGTCCCACGCTAGAGCAACATCATCTCCTCATTCATCTAGAAGTAGATCAGATGAAGAAAAAGTGGGACAAACAGACGAGCAAAAAACGGAGTGTGCAAATTTAGGGAGAATAGACTCTGAGAATCAAGGGACAGTTTTAGCTGATATAATACTTGGTCGACGGACAATTATGTATAATTTTATCCAAGCTTTGAGTTACTGTAATAGTAGTACTATGGCTATGATACTAGGAAGTAGTGGTATGCCCAGTAATATGCAGGAATCCTTCACAAATGGAGATCCTCTATCAGTCGGGGATGGAATATACCAGATACTTGTGACATTGTCAAAGAAATGTAATAATAATAGACTTTTGATGGACTCTTTGTTCATGTATCTGTCAGGTGGCTTTATTTCCAACTCTACGGTGTCACTGTGTCGCCTCTCAGAACCTATTTTATGGTTCATATTGAAGGTGCTAGATTCATCTGCCATGTTGAAACTCTTCCTGGAAAAAGGTGAGAAATATATGTAATTTGCTTAATAATTTTGTCAAAAAAAAAGAAAAGACAAATATTACTGGGGCGAAGAGGTTCTTTTTCTCTCAGAATTCAGTTTTGAAATATTTCAGTTTCTTTCAAAGATCACATTAAATGCATTTTTGTGTTTTTTTTTTTTTTTCTTTTGGGGGAAAACCAAAAAGAATTCAGACATGTTAAGTTCAAATATCAAGAGAGACATATTTTTACAAATTTCTCCATTTGCCAGAAAGTTTCTATTTTTGAATATCAACTGCAGATTAGCGAAAACGCTTTTATTAGGAAATTTTTGCTTTTACTTTAAATTGTCTTTAAATCTTTACTTACTTAATGAAACAAATTTGCAGCAGAAGATCTTGTAAAATATTCATATTCAGTTTGAAGTAGAGTGAATACATGTGAAGACATGATGGCAAATGGAGAAATTCCTCATTTTAATTCTTTGCCACACAGTCCCGAGTTTTAGTGACCCTAAGCAAACAGCCTTTTGAAAACCTTGTGGGAAAAGGAGAAAATGCTAGTAACCAGCATTTTCTCCTTTTGCAGCAAGGTTTTCTACACTTTTACACACACAATTACCATCATTTCAGCTGGAGATTCAATGTGTCGTCTGCAAATGCTTTCAATTTTTACCAGTCTAGAAGTTTGTTGTTTGGTAAAGAGTTAAGCAATTTTTCATTTTGCCACAGTGTTAAAAAGTGGTCTGCTGGCAAAGACAGAAAGTCATGTTAATGTCAAAAGGAACAGATGATCTTATTGATAATCATATTGCCTGGCAGTCAGGATTAGTCCACTATTTCTTGTTTTGTTTCGCTTTTATAGGTGGTGTTCAGGTGGTTTGCCGAAATTTTGTGACCTGCAATAGCCGTATTATAAGTACAACCTCGAGTCTTATCTCCACCATCATGCAAAACATGAACGGTAAAGGACAGGCTGAGAAAAGGAAGAAATATGAAACTGAATCTTCTGATGGATTACAAAATTTTGCTCCTCTTGGTAAGGATTTCATCATACCTCAAAATTGTTGTCCGATTAACCCTTTACCAGAAAATCCCTTGGAAAGAAGTTTTTCTTTTTGGAATATTATTGAAAAAGGATAAAATTCTGGTAACCCACCATTTTGTCCTTTTGCTACTATGTTTTCAACCATTTCAAAGACAAGTCTCACTATTTGAGCAAAATTCATTGTGTCATCTGCATATTCTTTTAACCCTCTACCAAAATACAGATTGATGTCTCTTCCAAACGGAAAGTAAATGCAGATGAAAAATTTGTAATTGGTACCAGTGTGCTGCAGTTTTGTGGTAAGGGAAAAAAATAATGTGGGGAAAAGAGAAATATTTGTCTTCTTCGACATAAAGTTTTCTCCGTGGGTAAGCATCACAATCACAGGCATTTGTTTTGTGATGAACTTTGCCATCTATATAATGTAATACATGTATATAAGATATAAATGTATACATATAGTATTTATATATATCAAGTATTATATATTACATTATATAGATGGCAAAGTTTGTCACAAAACGAACGCCTGTGATCACAGTCACTATCATTCATGACATCATTACTTTAGCAGGATGACCAATATAAGGACATTTCTTCATTTTTCCTTAGTGAAAAAGATGTTGATATGTGCAGTTTTTTAAGCAAAATATTCCACTTTAATCCAATATGGATTAAAATCGATTTAAATAGATGGTTGGTGTCTTGGAATAGGAAAATTTATCCAGCTGGGCTCAGAAATTTTATTGGATTCAATCTTGCTCACTGGATAGAATTCCTACAACTTGGCCAGCAAACTTTCCTAATCCAAGGTCTTCCTGCCTTTATTTGGGCATTAGTTTTTCCTTGCTGCCGATGTGTCATGTCCATGCTTGAGACAAATGTCGGTATTTCATAGGCAAACATTCTGGACCCATATCAGCTGCCACTCTACGTGGTATCTGATCTGGACCTATAGACCCTTTTTGGTAGACAACAGGCTGTATTTGGCTAAGCCTCTTGATTTATGTTTTATAGATCTACATGTATATTTATGTTTTTACATTAACAAAAGTTTGTATTAATTGAACAATCTCAGAGAAGTCTCATTATGTCCTACATGGGATTTTTCAGGGTCTATTTCCTCCAGTAGTCCTACAGCTCCTCCAGCTGAAGTGTTAATAGTAGCCGCTCCACACCATAGAAGGGCCAGATCTGCTCCTTGGTCCTACCATTTCTATCCAGTTGAAGCTTGGGTGGACCTTAAGATCACTTTACCATTTGCCATACTACTGAAAGAAGTACAGATACAGCCTCACAGTCCAGCCCTGTCTAGTAAGATTTGAGTGCTTTTTAGCTCCACTGGCCGAAGGCCAGCGGGCTTATGTCATGGCCCGGTGTCCGTCGTGCGTCTGTCCGCCGTCCGTCTGTCCGTCCGTCCGTGCGTTAACTTTTATTTCAAACATCTTCTTCCCTGAAACTACCCATCCAATTTTCATGAAACTTCACAGAAATGATCCTGCCATGGTCCTCTTCAGAATTTCTTGAAAGAATTTGATTCCTTCAAAAACTCTGGTTGCCAAGGCAACAAAACTGAAAAATATTGGAAATCTTTAAAAATCTTCTTGTCTGAAACCATAAGGCATAGGGCTACCAAATTTGGCATGTAGTTTATGTAGTAGACCTCTATCATGTTTCTTGAAATTATAGCCCTGGGGTCAAAATTGGCTCTGCCCCAGGGGTCACAAGTTTTACATAGGCTTATACAGAGAAAACTTTAAAAATCTTCTTGTCTGAAACCATAAGGCATAGGGCTACCAAATTTGGCATGTAGTTTTATGTAGTAGACCTCTATCATGTTTCTTGAAATTATAGCCCTGGGGTCAAAATTGGCTCTGCCCCAGGGGTCACAAGTTTTACATAGGCTTATATAGAGAAAACTTTAAAAATCTTCCTGTACCTAGCCATAAGGCCTAGAGCTACCAAATTTTGCATTTAGCTTGATCTAGTTGGGGTCTACCAAAAGTGCCCAAATTATAGTCCTAGGGTCAATTTGGCCTCATGCTGGGCGTGGGGGGGGGGGGGGGGGGGTTCACAAGATTTACATAGGCTTACATAGGGAAAACTTTTAAATCTTGGTGTACATAGCCCTAAGGCTTAGGCTACCAAATTTTGCATAATTATAGCATTATCTAGTGGACAACTACAAAGAGGGCCCAAGTTACAGCCCTCGGATCAAGTTTGGCCCTGCACAAGGGGTCACAAATTTTACATGGGTTTATGGAGTGAAAAGTTCAGAAACCGTCTTGTTACTAGCCATAAGGCCAAGAACTCCCAAATTTGGCATGTTATTCTTCTAATACACATATTCCCCATTTAGTCCGACTGTAGCCCTGGGGTCAAAGTTTTATAAGGGCTTATATAGTGAAGACTTCTCTTCATGGTTTATATTTATAAGCCAGTGGAGCGATACAGGGCCATCATGGCCCTCTTGTTTCTTTCTTTTTTTTGGCCTGGCTGTGTAGCTCAGTGGTTAGGGTATCTGACTCATGACCTGTTGGTTGCAGGTTTGATACCCGGTTGAGGCAAACTTTCTTTCCAGCAATTTTTGGTCTCTCACCTCTGATTCATGTGAAAAAAGTAATCGGGGACCTGGATAGAAAATTGTGTCAATGCTGGTATGAGAAAGCCAGGAAATACATGCATAGGTGCACTGACCGCCATGACCTAAGCTGTGAAAGCAGCGTTAAACTCATGCAGTGTCATATAGGTGGCTTTGTTTGGGGTCTTGCTTTGCCGTACAAAAGAAGTGCCCTTTTTAATTCAAGTAGGTGTTTCTCCTTCCAATTATAATTTACTTTTCTTTGTTACCTCTTAACAACACAATGTTGATGACCCTGCAAGAGACGACCTTTGAAAACATTTTGGGAAAAGGAGAAAATGCTTTTAGTCAGCATTTTCTTCTTTTCCCACAATGTTTTCTACCCTAGCAAAGACAGAAATTATCATTTGAGCTTGCATATAGTTTGTTGTCTTCAAAGGCTTTCATTTTGGTCCAGTCCAGAATTTTAGCGTTCGGTAAAAAGTTAAGTAAAAAGCTTTTTGTCTAGCACAGTGATTGGCTTATCCTTAGACAAGGCCAGGCTTTGTAGATCAAGACCATGGCTTTGTAATAAGCTTTTCACGAAGCTACATTTTATCATATTATCTTATACAAGAGACATTTGAGGTCCTGCAGCAGACCGCTTTTCAAAACCTTTTGATAACAAGATAATTTGCTTATTACTAGCAATTTTTTATTTTGCCGTATTTTCACATGCATAAATGTATTAATTCTTGACTCTGTACTACACAACAAATTTTTAGACTTGTTCAAACTGAAGGCAATTGCAAACCAATTACCAGCATTTCTTCCTTTTCACTGCAATGTTTTACAAAGGCCTCTTTTCCGGAAATGTTAGAGCATGGAATGGTTTTGTAAAGAGTTAATTTATGTCGATGGCCATCATTTTAACTCTTTACCACACAACCCCGACTTTCAACAAACCTGAGAAAGAAGCCTTTGGAAAATATTGTGGGAAAAAGAGAAAATGCTGGTAATTTCAAATTTTTGAGTCACATTTATTTTGTCGTCTGCAAATGCTTTGAATTTGGACCCGTCTAAAATATTGTTGTGTGGTAAAGGATGTTTTTCATTTTTTGCAAATCTATGTCAGGAGATAATGAGTTAGGTATTTCTAATGACCAGCTTTCAAAGATATTGTGAGATGTAGAGACAGTATGTAAAATGAATGGCTGTCCATTTGTTGCAGTGTTTTTATTAATCATATTTAAAGCAGCTTAAAACATTTTATCCCTTCTTTCTATCTGAACAGCATGCCCCTCCTATGTATCACTGGAAGCAAGTCAAGATGGCATAACATCCTTCCCTCTCTGTTCACCAATGAACACTGGAAGTTTAGTCTTCATTAAGCTGCAGCTCCAGAGACCAGAGGTTGTTTCCACGGTAACAATCAGACTGCATAAAGCTAGAGATTCCATGACTATAGGGCTTTCACAGATACTGTTAATGGGCTACAGCGCTTTTGGGGAGTCAGGATACAAGACCAACAATCTGTTCCTACCCACTGAAGATATTGTTTCAAGGTCAAGGTAAGTGTTCACCAAGATTTTCACATGACTTTGGAACCTCTGTTTGCTTTATTGTCAGTTAGAAGGAGATACAAATATTGAGACCTTTATCAGTCAATCCTAGTTGGACCTTGAAATTACAATTCTAATTTAGAAGCCACTTCCATGACACTGCGTGAGTTTAACACCGTTTTCATAGCACAGGTTATGTCACGACGGTCAACTTTCTTTCCAAGTCACTGACTACTTTTCTCACACGAATCAGAGGTGAGAGACCAAAAATTGCTGGAAAGAAAGTTTGCTTCAACCAGGTATCAAACCTGCAACCAACAGGCCATGAGTCAGATACCCTAACCACTGAGTATGTTCAGGACATCAAAGTTATCAGATAAACCATCTCCCACACAACCACTTAAGCATTTCCAAATTCAAAACATCTGCAGACGACAAAATCGGAATATGCACAGATGAGCCTAAGTTCATTGAAAGGATAGAAAACATTCTGGCTAAAGGAGAAAGTGCTGGTCATCCAGCATTTTCTCCTTTTCCCACAATTTTTCAAAAGCTACCTGCCACAGGGTCATTAGGCTTAAGTTTTGTCGCTTGGTAAAGAGTTAAAAAGAAAAAGTTACTGTCTTGAAATACTTATCTATTATGTCACTTAGGCCAGTAGTAATTATTTCAGAAAGTAACTTGACTGATGATGAGCTATAAAGTGTTTACCAAATGGTAAAGTATGGACTAGTGGTGGTTCAAAGCATTTGCAGACACAGTTATAAGCAGGACAGACATGATGGTATTTTTCTGTGAAAGGGTAGAAAATATTATGGGAAGAGGAGAAAATACAATTTCTCTTTGTCCCACAGTGTTTTCCATACCCCACTTCTCAGGATTGTGAAAGTATGGGATGGTTTGGAAAAGGATGACTTTATTTTCTATTACAGTGTTGGCTGGATCAGGCTGTTGCACCATTGTCTAACCTCTCAGAGGGACATGGAGAGTTTAGTTGCAGAGGCTGCAACTCCAACCCCTAGTCTGCTGCACACCTGTACAGCCCTTTTGGTGTCCCCTATATCGGCCATGTATGCCCCTACAATTGAAACAGTTCTGCTTAAACTAGGGCTGCATTCAGAGGAAATGGGACTTGCTTTGATTGATAATCTTCTTAGAAGTAACACCCTTCATTCTGAAACTGGTATGCTTATTTATTTAGTTATCTAAAGTTCTTCACACTGTAGATTTAAGAGCAGATTCTTTGTGATTTTATTGGAAGAGTAGTACAATACTTTCACAGTGGTACTTTGTAAATACACATTAACAATCCAGATCTGTTGTTTATATAGGTCTACCCGCTTTCTTCTATTCTCAGACTCCCTTTCTACACTGCAGGCTCTCTTTAACCAGAAAATCAAAAATCCATCTATTTGTGCTGTTCTTGAGAGAATTTCCTCTCCCTCCGATACAAACAAGTTTGTATTTTGCTGGCTTCCTAGTCACATGGGTATTCGAGGCAATGAAAAGGCCGATGAACTTGCCAAGTCGGCATTGTCTCTACCCATATCTCATTTTAAAATACCTTACACAGATTTTAAAGCGTCAATTTTACCTTTCATCCAATCTCTTTGGCAGTTCCAGTGGGATGCTGATCACTTCAACAAACTTCATTCCGTTAAACCAACCCTTGGCGAATGGTACCCCTCTTACAGGTCTGTTCGTCGAGAAGAGGTGATAATCACAAGACTCCGAATCGGACATTCTCGGTTTACACACTCCTGGCTTTTAACCAGAGAAGATGCACCAGAATGTATTCAATGCAACGAACACCTTAAAATAAAACATATTTTATTAGATTGCATTGACTTTCAGCCAATTCGTGAGAAATACTACAATGTTGACAGTATGCACAACCTCTTTGAAACAGTCAACATTGATTCAATTATTACCTTCATCAAAGAGATTGGTCTATACAACAAGCTGTGATATTTTCTTAATTACCTTTAACCCATTGTGTAAACTCATATTCCCACCCTTGAAACCTTTTTATCTCCAGTTTGCATCTCCTTAATGGGAGGATTACCTCTTTTGAGGGCATCTTATCTCATTGGAGACGGGACCTCTTGAATGGGAATATTTTGATCCCATTGGAGGCTCCACCCTTTCTCTATTCACATTTTTAACTTTTTCATCTAAAACTTTGAGTAGGCAGCGATTGCCCAGCCACTCAATATTATATTTTATGCACATTATCAGTTACACATAACCTTTCTTCACCTGTTTTGTAAACCCATATTTCTACCACTGAATCCTTTTTATCTTCAGTTTGCATCTCCTTAATGGGAGGATTACCTCTTTTGAGGGCATCTTATCTCATTGGAGACATTCATTCTTCATTTAAAGACTCCTTTATTATCAATTTAAGACTGTTCAAATCTTTTTATCACAATCTTAACATCATTATTCAAAACCTTTTTGAGTTAATAGGGAAGCCCTGTTGCTCAATTATATCTTTTATGCATACTAAGATCACACAGTCATGATCCTTCTTAATTCAACTCTTTTACTGTCGGCATGTCTCAAATCTTTTTAGAAAAAAATCCGCCTTAATCGTTCCTTCAACACAGATACGCGCGCTAAATGACCAAAGCTGTCGATGCGCCATAAAATAACATTCATTCATTCATTCATTGTTGTTTATAGCTTATACGGTGCAACAAAATAATATGGACTTTATACATTTTCAAAATTAGGATTATTACATGTATATAATTTAATTGGGAATGATTGGGCATGAGCATTTTGATGGAGATCCAAGTTCAAATCGCAAGTTTTGTGCCATCTGATCTGTATTTATGTTGCAAACTCCTACAGTTTTGCGTTCATTGTTTTGGAACTGTAACCATTTTCTACCCAGCAAAATTTTGTAATTGTCCAAATTGAAAGCATTTGCAGACAACACCTTATATATGGCTGAAGTGATGGGATTCTTTTGTAAAAGGGTAGACAACATTGTGGGAAAAAGAGAAAATGCTGGTTACCAGCAGTTTCTCCTTTTCCCACAAAGTTTTCCAGAGGTTTCTTTCTCAAGGTCAATAATGCTCTGGATTGTGTGGTAAATGGTTAAGCAAGTTTTGAAAAGGAAACTCTTTATGTGCGAGAAGTAATTTTCAGTGTCTGACTTCAGCATTGAAGAGTTATTTCCACTTTAACTTAGATGTTCAGAGCAACATGCAGGGATGTTAAAGTCACCTTTTGTGACAGCTCTTGTTTGAGTTAGCTGATTTGACTATTGCAGTCAGTGACAGTTTTCATTGAATTACAGTGTACGTGTAAAATGAAATGCTATTCTGTTGAACAGAATAGAAATATGACTTACCTGGATGTGTAAATATTGAATACTACTAATACTTGAAATCTTTTATTAAACATTCAATACCCGCAAAAGAATATGAAATGAATTAGGGAGTGCTTACATGTTTTATAGGGTTAAATGTGTTAAGTTTATAAATCTATTCAGTCTTGTGACAAATTTTGACGTTTGACTGTAGAAGGCTTCCAAAGATGTGGATGAAATTGAGTAGTTGCACAAAATGAGCAATTTGTCTCTGTCAGGATGTTATCTTTATCTCGTTACCATACAACAAAATTTTTGATTCATTGAAATTTGAAGGTTTGCAGACAACAAACTATAATGTGACTTAAATTGTGGAAATTATCTCTGAAAGTGGAGAAAACATTGTGAGAAAAGGAGAAAATGCTGGTTACCAGCATTTTCTCCTTTTCCCGCAATGTTTTCAAAGGGCTTCTTCCTCAAGGTTGTTAAAACTCAGGATTGTGTGGCAAAGGGTTACCAGTTTACTATCTACATTGAAACTTTGATTGTATAAATCGAGTAGGAACTATTAAAGTGGTAAATTTAATTTCAGGGATCAATTCACAGTACCTTGGTAAAGTGAGTGGTATTGCTAATGAGTCCACTGTAGAAATTCTGTATCAACTTGGGACTGTGCAGGACAGATGGACCTCAGAAAGGTAAGAAAGGACTGGCTTATTTTATTTCCAAAGAAAGGTAGTTATGAAATAAACTTGTTTATTCTGTAAAGATGAAAAACTTGTTTTCCCCAAAAAGTAATCAGATAGTAAGATACTATTAAGAAAAATGAGCTTTTTTTTTTTTAACTGGGCTATTTTCAGAGAAAACATGGAGGTATTGTCATAGCCTTGGCCTGGGTGCCTGCGTTGTCGTGTGAAAACTTGGACATCTCTGATGTATTAGTGAAGATATTTGCAGAAAATTTACCAGTAGCAAAAGGTTTGGCCCAGGTCAGCATGCATGGACTGAGCAGGATGACATGAATCAATACTTTTTGCAGATGCATTAAACCCCCTTTTCACAGAACATGACTTGAATTGTTGTAATCTGAAATTTAATATATTTTACAGAGTACAAGCCATGTTACAGTGGTTAGGTGACAGTGCCAGGGTAGCCTTACAAAGGAAAGCTGTATTTTCTGACGATGGTTTTAGGCAAATGCCACACGAGATTACTTACACATTACCAGGCCCTGCCCCATCTCATGTGCATTGTGTAGCAGCAGTTCTGTGGAAGAGTGGAGAAATGCGAGTTGATTATTGCCTCAGTCAGCTGATTACCAAAGATCTAGTCAGGTGAGGATGTTTTGTCATACTAACTCTACCAGAAAACAAAATGTTAGACTGGTCCATTGAGAGCATTATGCATACTTCAAATGTAACTCTGTAATGGGATTTGTCTGAAATGGATACAAAGTATAATGGGAGAAGGAGATAATGCTGGTTACTAAGAGTTGTAAAATCACAGAACCATGTGGTAAAGGGTTGAAAATGTATATTCTTAACTCTTCACCACAGGAAAATATTTTATACTTGTCTTTATTGAAAGCATTTGCAGATGGCAAACTGAATGTGGCTAAAATCATGGAATTTGCCTCTGAAAGGGTAGAAAATATTGTAGGAAAACGAGAAAAATGGTGGTTACCTTCATCAATTTGAATCAGGACATTATATCTTCCACTGCTTGGTACCATTATGTCGACTGGGAAAGAATGTTGCATGGGGTACTTAGAAAGAAATGAAAATTACCAAACTTTTCTATACAGTATGTTACTTATCAGTTTCTGCTAGATTAATGTGACTTGAACTAAACTGTGCAGCCAGTTTGTATTCCTGAAGACTCAAACAATAGCCCCATAAAATGATTGGAACTGCACCTGGGAGATACTGCGCCTGGGAGATACTTTCAAAAAGTGGTCAGCTACTGTCAGTTCAAACTTTTCTGCTCAGCATGAGAGAAGAGAAGCCATCTATTTGTGTTAAACCCTTTACCACACAATGCCGACTTTGACGACTCTGAGAAAGAGGGCTTTTGAAAAGATTGTGGGAAAAAGAGAAAATGCTGGTAACCAGCATTTTCTCCTTTTCCCACAATGTTTTCTACCTGATGAAAAAACAATTTTTATGTTTTGAGTAACTATTAACTTGCTGTCTGCAAATACTTTGAATTTGGACAAGGGTAAAATTTTGTTGTTTGGTAAAGAGTTTACAAAACCGATTTCAGTGTCAGTTACAAAATTTACTTTTTGATTATGTTTTTCAGCTCCCTGTATGAATGGTCCTCAGTATTGGAAACAGACTGTCACTTGAAGAAAGCGGTAGATTATGTATTGTGTGCAATATGCCATATATGTCCTGATGCATTTGGTAGAATTATGGAATGGATGGGTATAGTTATCTCTCCTGATTATGGTCCAACATCTTCCATCTCAGATGATAGAAAAGATACCTCCCAGTATCATACTATGACAGATGATTCAAAAGAAGCAATTAGTGCTCTTGGACCTCAGGCTGATAGCCCAGTAAGTTCATCTGCTGTTATCCTGCAGGAACTTAAGCATATGTGCATAGACGAGGCTCACTTATCTACCCTTGCCCATACTTGTAAATCAGAACTTGCCACAAAACAATTATTGGAATCTGGTTTTCCAGCAGTCTTGGCTCAGGGATTGTTTGAGTTGTGTAATCGTGTTATTTCTACATTTGCTGATTCCTGGTCACAGCCTGAAGGTATTACAGATTCATGCAAAAGTATGAGTGGAAATGCTGGAGAAAATAACCAGGCTGCAACTTGTTCTACAGGAATCTGTGTCACCTCAGATATGGTGGCTGCGGTGTTGAATTTCTTCTCAGAAGTATCTTCAAAATCGTCTATGAAAGATTGGCTTGGTGGAGCAGATGGAAACATATTTTGGCCTGTCTTACTAACTATGTTGTGCAATACTCCATTACATAGTCCAATATCAGTGAGTGCGTTACCACAGAAATATGAACTCATTTCAGCGGAAGAAAGGGCTTCAATAGAGACAGCATCAGTGAACTTTTTCAATAGTGTGATTGCATGTCACATACCTAACCAAATGTTATTCTCAAAGGTTTTGTTTGATGTGATTAAAGAACAGGGTTCAACAGGTAAAGTTGGGCTAGGTGTATGCCCACTTTCAGGCTTCACAAGAAGACTGTTTTTACAGGTTCTGTTAGAGGATGATAAGATACTTGTATCTTTTAGGGCCCCTCAACAGTATCGCATGCAAATTCCATCTTTAGCCAGCCAAATTCAACATCCACACTTTGGTGCAGGGCGACGTTTCAAGACAATGTTTGTCAACATGCATATGAGTATTGGTGAACTAACAAACAAGGTGTCAGATACACCAAGTCTGGCAGCTCAACTGCTTGATGTACAGAATGACAAAAAATCTGACGAGTCAAAGAAAGAAAGCAGTCAAATTGGCTTAGAAATTGTGGAAAATATCTGTGCTGCCAATACAATAGAAGCTGGTGCAACAGAGAAAGGTAGTACTCCACTGGCAGATAGTTCAAAGTTGTCAGTACCTCCCAGACCTCCAACAAGACGAGGTAGACAAACAGGAGATCCTCTTGCAAAACAACTAAATGTACCAGCTCTCTCTTTGTATCATAAGTTAATAAGTAACCAATGCCTACCATTAGATATGACCCTGTCACAGCTGCTACAAGTGTTACAAAATAATGGCCTGCCTCAGGGTCAATGTGTGATAGACTTTGCTCTACAGTTAGGTACCAAGGAGATTGGAAAAGATCTTTCTGATGATATAAATGAAATTCCAGATGATGTGCTGTTGGCTTCACCTTCATATCCCACAGCCCTACAGGTATTTGCTAGTGTTGGAGGTTTGGCATTGCTAGCTGAACATCTGCCATTGTTGTACCCTGAAGTATCCAGGCAGATGACCACATCAGATCCAGTCTCTGAGACACAGCCAGGAACTGTTAGCGATCCTTCACAGGACTGGGTGACAATAGACTCGTACCCAGAGGACCTGTATGAACTGTATGAGCCTATGTCACCTGCCCCACCAAACAACACCTCCCATAATATGTGTAATCCAAGTATACCCCCTCACTCGTTAATAGCATTTGGTTTGTTTCTTCGCCTGCCAGGCTATGCTGAAGTGTTGCTGAAAGAAAGGAAGAAAGCCCAGTGTTTACTGAGACTAGTGTTAGGGGTTACAGATGATGGGGAAGGGGGACATATACTGACATCTCCAATATCAAGCTCTCTGCCAACTTTACCTTTCATTGTCTTGAAATCCTTGTTTGATGCTACACCTCTCACAACAGATGATGGCGTGCTATTAAGGAGAATGTGTCTGGAGATTGGTGCTCTACACCTTATATTAGCTTGTCTCTCAGTGCTTAGCCATCATGCCCCACGATCTAATGTATCCGGGTTTCAACAAGATGCCCAGTCCATCTTATCAGCCATGCAGACACCTGTGTCTGTTTCTTCCAGTTCCACACCATATGTTCCTGAAGAAAAATCACAGCAATACTGGGCTAAAGGAACGGGGTTTGGGACAGGATCCACCACGTCCAGCTGGGATGCTGAACAAGCTCTGATTAGACAGAAAAGTGAGGAAGAGCATGTAACATGTCTGCTGCAGGTTTTAGCCAGTTACATTAATCCAGGTGGAGGTATGCCGGAGGACTTTGAGAGTGACAACTACGAACCAAGAAGTGAGAAGACTCTTTTACCTGAAGTGGTTCCTGAAATGTTAAGTCATTCTTGCTTGGTACCAGCTCTGTCTTCTTACTTACGAAATGACTCGGTTCTAGATATGGCGCGACATGTTCCACTGTACAGGTCTCTTCTTTTACTGTTGCGAGCAATATCAACATGTCCTCCATTGATTATGTTGCTACTACCTTTAGAAAAAGATGGAAATGTAGACTCTGCCACTGCAGTTAGAGAACTATTAGATAAAATGCGAGGGTGTGTTGATACCTATGCCAGTAGATTGAAATCCAATAAGACAAGAACTTCAGGGACAAAAGAAGAGGAGGAGGAGAATGAAGGACTGGCCATGCTGATTCCAGATATACAAGAAACAGCTAGAATTGTACAGAAAGCTACACAGAGGGTTGAAAAGCCAGGTAAGGGTATATCTGTGTACTGTTCTAAATATGTGGTCTTGTTCAACATGTACACACATTTTTATTTATCCCCAGTAAAAGATAGAGGTCCTGAGGAGGAGAGGTTGTCATATGCTAAAAATGCAATTTCTTCAGTAAAACTTATATTGTTGGTACTCATTAGAATTGTCTCATTGAGACAATTCTAATGAGTATCCACAATATATTTTTTCGTGAAGAAGTGAAGTGAGACTACTCTTTGAAACTCTTTTATATGTAACTGAGAAAGCAAATGGAAACTTACAAATGTGGAATATACCAGTTAAACATGGAGAGTTTATCTAAACCTCAGATGTAACCGTGTATGTGAACACCAAACACCAAGGCAATTAATACTTTATGATAGAAGAAGACTGTGCTACAATAGCAGTTTTTTATTAATGGTAACTTTCAATGCGCTCACAGCTATATTTTTGCCCACAGTAGCACACTGCAAAGAGGAGCTTTTATGATTTTCCTATGTCTTGTGTCCAGTGTTGTTTGTCATTTTTTCTCCCAGGGTCTGTTTTCAACAACCATACATGACTGCATTTTAATTCTAAATTAGGAAGGATTTCTGATTCGCCAAATCAAATTCTGACTGGCTAAACCATTTTGTTTAGCCAGTCAGAAGACACATTTTTTACCTGACTAAAAACTTCTTGATTAAGAATTAGAAACTCAAGGTGTCAGATTGCATTGACAATAAGCAAAGAAGTAAATTGATCTATTGTTACTGTTTTACTCTCAAATCATATGACCCATGCTCTGGCAAAAGGGGGCTTGATGAATTGTTGCGATGCATACTGTGCAAGTCATCACATGACTTTGGATCAATAAAGTCCGTTTCTCCTGACCATCAATTGGATGTGGAGGTGGAATGGTCCTTTGACATTCAGAAAATTGACCAATAGCGAAAAGTTTTGGCCCAGGTCAGCCTGCGCAGAATGCGCAGGCTGACCTAGGTCAATACTTGTCGCAGATGCATTAAGTCCCCTTTCCACAGAGCATGGCTCATATTATTATGTTAAACATGTAGGTATTACTTAACTCCTTTCTTTCAGACAACTGTACAGAGTCATCTGATGCTGGACCAGATCAGAGGAAGGACAACTTGAAGGAAAGTTTTGATGAGGTCTACCTTTCTGAGATGAAACAACTACAATTTAGTAAGTTTATTTCTGAACTCTTAACCAAACTATCCAGTCTTATAATGTACTCAAGAAAGAACTCTTTTGGAAACATGTGGGTGAAGGCTCTTCCAAAAAATACATGTAAATCCCATTATATGAGCCACATTTAATTAGTCGGATGCAAATCCTTTCAGTTTTGAGGCAAGTCTAAAGTTTGTAATGTGTTTATCCTTTGCCTTTCAAGTTTATCCTTTTCCTTTCAAGTTTATAGCTGTTGATGCATCACCAGTTAAATCATTTTGTATATATGTACTCTATGAAATGAATTATAGTAATGAGATACAAGTACCAGAGCTCCAGATAGAGGGAGTGATTTTGATTTCAAAATTGAAAATATTAATCACTCTCCTCTAAACCCTATATTATGGGTACTCATTAGAATCGTCTTATTGAGATGATTCTAATGAGTACCCAAAACGTAGGGTTTGAAAGAGAAATAATGGATTTAGAATACTATCACTTCCTTTTATCTGGAGGCCTGAGTACTGTGGGTGCATACAGTATTTAACAATTACCTAAAGTACTTTTGTATTTTATGTATTTTCTTTTGAAAATGATACATAGCAGACAAGTTTTGGTCATTCATTTACTAGTAATAGGATTTAAAATCTTTTTTTACAACCAAAACACAATATTTTAGAATTGTCTTAATTGAAAGCATTTGCAGACAACAAATTAAATGTGGCTCATATAGAGCAATTTGTCAGTGAATGGGTAGAAAACATTGTGGAAAAAGGAGAAAATGTTGGTTACTAGTATTTTCTCCTTCTCCCTCAATGCTTTCAAAAACTTGTCTCTTCAGAGTCGTTAAAACTCATGATTGTTTCTTAACCCTTTACCACACAATCCCGAGTTTTAATGACCCTGAGGAAGAAGCCTTTTGAAAATATTTTAGGAAAAGGAGAAAATGCGGGTAACCAGCATTTTTTACATCATTTGATTCACATTTCAATTGTCATCTGCAAATGCTTTCAATTTGGACCAGTTTACATTTTTGTCGTTTGGTAAAGCGTTAAAGAGTTAAACTCTATTCATTACCAGGCCAGTATGAGATGGTGACAGAGGAGAGTAGTCAGATAAAGTTTGCTATAAAGCATCACTATGAACACAGTGTGAAGACAGCAGGTGACATAAAGAACCCCAACAGGATACGTCGTCTAGCTCAGGAGGCTGTGACCCTGTCTACTTCACTTCCTTTATCAGTCAGCAGTAGTGTGTTTGTGCGCTGTGACGAGGAAAGATTGGACATAATGAAGGTAAATTATACCCGTATACTTACCTGATGATGTTTCTTTTTTCATGAGGTCTGAATGTTTAGGATTCAGAACCTGGAGGGAACAGGTTGAATCCTGTCTCAAGGTGCTGAGATTTTTGTACAAGTGTCCATGGACAATACATTTCAAAGCCCTGGCCTTATACTGATGAAACCCAGAACATACATTAATAGATAAGCTGTTGCTGTAGTATGACTGAGGTAATGTTTAAAGTAGCGTAAAACACCATTCAATTCATCAATTTCTTCCTGAGTTAGTACCTTTATTTTGACCCTTTTGCTTTTGTATTGGAATTTAATGCCATTTTAGCAGCTCGGGTCATATCATGGTGGTCAATGATGCACCCATGTGTTTCCTTGCTGTTTCACACCAGTACTGACACAAATTTCTTTCCAAAGCCACTGACTGCTTTTCTCACATGCATCAGAGGTGAAAGGCGAAAAATCGCCAGAAAGAAAGTTTGCCTCAACCAGGTATCAAACTTGCAACCACCAGGTCACGAGTAAGATACACTAACCACTGAGCTACACAGGCGGGCAGACCCTTTTGCGGTAATGACTTCTGATAATATAATGATAGATGAAAAATATCACAGATTCTCTGTTTTGTCATGGTGTGGTCTGCATGTTTTAATCTTAAGACATTTATTTGTTGAAATATTTTTGCTTGTTCAAGTGAGTTAAAAGTCATAAGTTAGCTTCAGTAACTCTGAATTTTGTTTTACCATAGAAAAACTTTGTCAAGGGTTTACTGAAATTACTTGGTAGGTTGATCTACTGCACAATTTCAGTATACCAATAGCGAACATCCGTGTACTAGTATACCATGTAGATCCTTTAGTTTGAAGTACCAGAAGGAGGACTGTACATAGCTTTTGATATTGCAACAGTTCTCAGATCTGTTATTGTGCTATTTTGAAGAGATTATCTCTTGTATAATTATATCTACCTGAAATCCCGAGGTTTAACAACCGTAAGGAAAAAGTAGTTTCAAAACATTTTGGGGAAAGGAGAAAATGCTGGGGACTATGGTATTTTTTTTACCCTTTTGTATACAAATCCCAGTTTTTGAGCAAAATCTAAATTGTAATACGAAATAATATTATAAATGGGTGTTGCACACACACACACTTTAACTCTTTACCACACAACCACAAAACCAGGGGTTTAATGACCCTGAAGAAGCAGTCTTTTGAAAACATTGTGGGAAAAGGAGAAAATGCTGGTAAGCAGCATTTTCTCCTTTTCCCATAATGTTTTCTACCTTTCAAAAACAAATTTCAATTTTTGAGTTAAATTTATTTTGTCGTCTGCAATTTGGGCAAGTCTAAAATTTTGTCGTTTGGTAAAGGGTTAAACAATCAATTCGTCGGTGGAAGTAACCCAAATAAAACAACTTGAACCCTTTACCACACAATCCCGACTTTTAATGACCCTGAAGAAGAAGTCTTTTGAAAACATTGTGGGAAAAGGAGAAAATGCTGGTAACCAGCATTTTCTCCTTTTCCCATAATGTTTTCTACCTTTCCCAAAACAAATTTTAGTTTTTGAGTCGCATTTTCTCTGTCGTCTGCAAATGCTTTCAATTTGGAAACGTCCAAAATGTTGGCGTTTGGTAAAGAGTTAATCTGTTTTACAGGTGCTGATTACTGGGCCAGAGGACACACCATACGCCAATGGTTGTTTTGAGTTTGATGTTTATTTCCCTCAAGACTATCCAAATGCTCCCCCTCACATTAATCTAGAAACAACAGGGAACCAGTCTGTACGGTTTAATCCAAATCTCTATAATGATGGAAAGGTAGGGGTTTAATATTCCACCCAGACCACCCCATATTTTTACTCCCTGAGCATTTTTCTATTTACCTACAGTGTTTTTTACCCATTCAAAGGCAGTTAATGTCCTGTGAGTTACATTTAATTTGCTGCCTGGAACATTTTCATTCTGACAGGTAAAAAAAGTTGTCTGATAAGGAACTAAGAGAAAGGTTGTGTTCTATAGAGTACTGGTTAACCCTCTACCAGGCAAAAAATTGTTTGACCCATCCATATTGAAAGCTTGTGTAAATGACATATCAGATTTGGCTTAAATTATAAGATATACTGTGAAAGGGAAGAAACATCATGGAAAAAGAAGAAATGCTGGTTACAGACATTTCTCCTTTTCCCACAGTGTTTTCAAAAGCATTCTGTCTTTGGGTTGTTAGAACTTGAATTGTTTGATAAAGAGTTAACCCTATACCATACTTACACAACCTTGTATGCTTCTGCAGACAAGTTTTTGAATGATGGAATTTATCTTGGGATGAGTTAAAAAGTGGAAAAAAGTAACTGAATAGAAATTAAGTGAGATGGACTTAAGTTGTATTTTAGTAAAAAGCATATGGGGTTGACTAAACTTTCAAGGCATCAAAATACAAGGTGTTTATTGTTAAACCATTTCAGCACCATAGGGCTTTTGTTGAGAGCATGGGTAAAGATCAGACTACACAGAATGTTCAGTCTGATTTTGCATCAATAGCATCTGCTTGTTTACAGAGGCCTGTAAGGTGAAAATCTGAGTGTATGTGTATTGTATTTTAAGCCATTGAAAGAGGTCAAGTGAACATATATTTGGCACTGAGAGAGTTCATGGACAGCACACAATGGGCAGTTAGATATAAGCCACACTCTGGCAAAAGGCAATCTGCACAGGCTGACATGGGTCAAAACTTTTTGCCATTTGTAAATTTTCTGCATGTCCAAGGACCAGTCTACCCCTTGATCCAGTCGATTCTTAGACTGAATGGATTTTATGGTTTCATGATTTTGTAATGACTTGCTTGGTATAATACATCATGGTAGTGCATTAAGCTCCCTTTTGTCAGAGCATGGCTCATTTGTTTTATTGAACCAGCGTTCTGCAGAGGATTATTCAGAGAGGGGACAATTGTTCCATTAACTTGCAGAAATAAGGAACCCTTTTCAAAATTTGTGAGACAAATACACTCAAGACTAATTTTCAAGCAATTGGTAAAGGGACAAAATCCCTCACATGTGCATTAGGATGGGACAATTATTTAATTCAGTGTGAAATTGACCCAGAATCTCCCCTCTTGGCAGAACACTGCTGACCATGCAAATCAAGATCATACAGCAGACAGTGTGCTGTCCAATCCTGATACCAGAATATAATATTTACTGATTATTTACCAAAATATAATCGGCCAATGATTATTTAGTTTGGATATTTTTGCCTACATGTGTTATGTTAACTTTGTTGATTTTAGAAAATGGAAGTTCAAAATATCTCTAATGTTGAAAAATTATTGTTGCTTCATAAAACCTTTCAGAACCTGAGTGATTTCCAATTGATTGATTTTTTTTTTCATCCATACAGGTTTGTCTCAGTGTGTTGAATACATGGCATGGTAGACCAGAGGAAAAATGGAGTCCACAGACCTCCAGCTTTTTACAGGTAAGAAATTGTAGAAACATGTTGCAGCACAGATATTGATCCCAGATTCAAAAGAACAATGAAAATTATTCATCTGTGAAAGACTTGTCATATAACTGAAAAATTTAGCTCAACATTTTTGGAAGAAGACTTTGAAGTATTGTCATAGCCCTGTAAGCCAGTCTAAGGGTCATAGTAAGGTCATATTTCAACTTCATTTAAGTCACAGTATGTATAGAGAAGATATGTAAGAATCTTGTTTATGTAGAGCTCTTGAAAGAAAGCTCCTATGTTCAAAACAGTTAAGCTTTTAGTTTCGATATTTGATACATAGTATCAGTGAATGAAACCCTTCCAATAGCTCTCAAAGTCCTAGGGTCAAAATGCTGAGATATCAAGTGAGTGATTCCAGGTGAATGCATATGCAGAAGACAAATGTAGCTTAACTCTTTACCACACGTCAAAATTTTAAGGTCGACCAAATTGAAAGCATTTGCAGACGACAAATTAAATGTTGTTAAAATGAGGATTTCTCTCTTTGATAGGGTAGAAAACATTGTGGGAAAAGGAGAAAATGCTGGGGTTACCAGCATTTTCTCCTTTTCCCACAATGTTTTCAAAAGCCTTCTTTTGTAAGGTCGTTAAAAGTCTGGATTGTGTGGTAAAGAGTTAAATGATGAAATTTGTCTTTGAACGGGTAAAAAGCATTGGTGGATAAAGAAGAAAATGCTGGTTACCAACATTTTCTCCTTTTTCTACAGTTGTCAAAAGGCATTTTCCACAGGGTGGTTAAAACCTTGATTGTTTGGTAAATTGTTAATGGGTCAACTTACGTAGCTTAGTCAAGGTGTAACTTTATTTTGCAGGTGCTAGTTTCCATCCAGTCTCTTATCCTAGTGTGTGAGCCATACTTTAATGAACCAGGATATGAAAGATCAAGGGGCACACCCTCAGGTACTGCTAGTTCTAGAGAATACGACTCCAACATCAGACAGGCCACTGTGAAGTGGGCTATTCTTGAACAACTCAAAGATCCATCTCCATGCTTCAAGGATGTCATTCACAAGCATTTCTGGTTAAAAAGGCACAGAATCCTGAAACAGTGTGAAGAATGGATAGGGGAGATGGAGACCTATAGCAATGACAAACGTACCGGCAGAACAATTGCACACAGCACCCTGGCATTGAAGGTAATTCTAAATTCGGATTATAGCCATCTCATCTTCTATTTGTCAGATTGTCTTCTGAGTTGAACCAGAAACTAGCTGAGCCCTGGTAGCGCAGTCGGTAGCATACAGGACTTGAGAAAATGGGGCCGCTGGCTCAAATCACCAGTTTGGCCAATTTCTTTCCAAGGATTGATGATCATCATTGAGACAAGATTCATTACTCTCTCACTGCTTATCATTGTTTCAACAATGGTTATGTGGCAGAGCAGCTGGTGGCTTGACAAGAATATTGTGCGAAGTAATAGTAAAAAGAAAAACTCCAGGAAAACATGGATTGGTACACTGGCAGCTGTTATATAACTTAAAGAATGTTGAAGAGGGCATATAACACTATACAATCAGTCAACCAGAAACTAATCGGGTGGAAATCCTCTATTAACTCTTTACCAAACGACAAAATTTTTGACTAGTCCAACTTGAAAGTATTTGCAGACAACAAAATAAATGTGACTCAAAAATTGACATTTGTTTTGGAAAGGAAAGAAAACATTGTGGGAAAAGGAGAAAATGCTGGTAACCAGCATTTTCTCATTTTCCAACAATGTTTTCAAAAGGCCTCTTTCTCCGGGTTGTTACAACTCTGGATTGTGTGGTAAAGGGTTAAGCCTCTGCCAGACTTTACTGTGTTTTAATTACCCTTTTAAAAAAAAAAAAAAACTTTTAAAAAACTTGGTAGGAAAAGGAGAAAATGCTGGTAACCAGCTTTGTCTCCTTTTCCCACAATTTTTCTACTCGTCAATAAATCTCATTGTGTAAACCATATCTTAATTGTTGTCTGCTAATGCTTTTAATCTGGACAAGTCTGAAATTAAGTTTCTTGGTAGAACTAACTTATAGAGCCAGAGTGCAGATGATGATGAATCTGTAGGATTAAGGTCCCTTTGTGCTCTAGGCATATATGGTCAGAAAATGAATTTAGCTCCAAGCTCAACATCTTAACCACTGCACTTATTTGGCAGTTTAGCTGGAGTGCTTTTTGTCTGAGAACTTTGTCATGGATCTTTTTTGCCATTCAATACGATGTTCAGATGTTTCTCTAATAGCTTTGCAAATATTTGCACAGCACTCTGGGAAAAGGGGATTTTTATTTTATCCTGGTAATGCATTAAACCAAGAAAGTCATTGGATAATTATGGGTTTATAAAATCCATTCTGTCTAACAACCAACTGTATTACGAGGTAGACTAGTCCTTGGATGTACACAAAATTTATGATTAGCAAAATGCTTTGACCCAGGTCAGCCTGCTCAGTCTGATACTTTTTGCAGATGCATTAAACCCCTTTTTCATAGAGCAAGGCCCATTTAAGTAAAACCTGATGCATCTAATATGAGTTATGAGTGCCTAAAATGGGTCCTGAACTATTAGAAAATATGGATTTGCATTAATCAGTTAATTAATATTTACTGAGTTTGTTGACAAATGAAATTCATTGAAAATATGTTCTTTGATAAACATGTATCTATCAATTTTGTCTAATTCAGAAACACTATAATCAGCTGAGGGAAGAATTTGCCAAGTTTAAGCCCCCTGAAGGAATGGAGAATTATGGTACCGGTGATATAGACCCCAAGGAGAAGCATTATCAGACAGATATGGCCTCGGCGTCAACCTCCCAAGTTCTGGCCCCTGATAATAATGCTAACTCATTGTTGAGTAAAGAAGATGACCTCAAGCAGATAACAACCAGTGCTGATTGTTAATGCTAGAGTACTGAATGAGCCAAGCTCTAGCAAAATGGGGCTTAATGCATTGCCATGATCCATGATGCCAAGCAAGTTGTCACATAATTATTGATCCATAAAATCCATTTTGTCTAACAACAGACCAAATCACAAGGTAGACGGGTCCTTTGACATACTGAAAAGTGACCAATAGTAAAAAGTTTCAGCCCAGGTCAGCCTGTGTGGACTGCGCAGACTGACCTGGTTGGATACTTTTTCTGTATGCATTGAGCCCCCTTTTCACAGAGCAAATGAATTTGACCTTTTCATCTAATAGGGAAAACAGCTGAAAAATGGCTGTTTCAAGGTTGTGTTTACCAGAAACCTGTAACAAAAGAGCGACCAGTGTTAATCCAAGATAAGACTGCACATTCTGTGTAGTCTGATCTTATCCACATTGTCTGCAAAAGCATGTTAGGCAAGGTCCAGCAGTGTAATGGTAAAATACCTGTCCTGGGCCTGTGCTTGTAAAACTTCAGTTCATGCTGGGCTATGTATGTGTGCAAATTTTTAAGTTTGCCTAACCTTTTACCACACAATTCTGTGTTTTAACGACCCTGTAGAAGAACATCACAGGAAAAGGAGAAAATTGTGGTAACTAGCATTTCCTCCTTTTCCCTTAATGTTTTCTGTCCTTCCCAAAACAAATTACAATTTCTGCACCACATTTATTTTGTCATCTGCAAATGCTTTCCATTTGGACACTTCTAAAATTTTGTTGTTAAAGAGTTAACTCTTACTGCACATTAAAAATGTGCACCTGTCCATATTTGAAAGCATCTTTAGATGACTATTTCAGGATAGCTCAAATGATGAAACTTGCTAGTAAATAAGTAGAAAACATTGTGGGACAAGGATAAAATGCTGGTTCCATTTCCCACGTTTCCAAAATCTGTCTTCTTCAAGGTGTTAAAAGTTGGCTGTGTGTGGTAAAGGGTTAAAAGATGTTAGTCTTTCAATCCAAAAATACCACTCTTATCTGCTTTACTTTCTTAACTTTGTGAAGTTGATCTATTTCACATTTTGAAGGCTAGTTTTTGGATTAAATCCGCAAACTGTATATGCCATTCAGAGGGCTAGAAGCACAGAAATTCACTGAAACTAACTTCAGTAGTATCATACAGCAGTACTGTTGTAGCTGCAAGAAACTTATTTTTTGCCAATAGCATTTATCCCAAGCAAAGGATAGGACTATTTACTTGTTGTTAGCTATAGAAACCAAAATACCACACCCATGTGAAATTTTCAAAGTGGGATTTGATCTTATAACCTTCTTAATATTGGCCTATGTTACCCACTGAACTGTCTGGGCGACAAAGCATAAAATGAGTTTTAAATGTATTTACCAGTATGACTTAGGTGATAATGGCTATCCAGTGACAAACTGAATGTTATTAAAGAAATTTCACAGAAAAAATACCTAGACAGTCTTCATGTTGTATGTACATGTATATGTTTCCTGTCACTTACTTAGTAATAAGACCATATTTGCAGACAAATATAACTGTCCAGTTTTGTACAGATTTTTTTTGTTTGTTTAAACTTGCAGAAAAGAAATCTGGTTGCATGTCTTTTAAAGCCATAGTGTACAAAATAATAGTATACTGATGCTGTAAGATGTTACCTTTCAAATACACTAAAATCTAGTGAAAATAAGTGTTTTGAATAATATTGGATATTTATCACTGAAATTTTCCACTTCTAGATGTGATGTAAGGATAAATGCTCTTTTTACTAGAGCGGTAGATGTAATGATGAAGGCATTTTATTTTTTTTTTGTTTTTAGGAAAATAGAGCAGCAGCATTTCTAATTTGTTGTTTAACCTATAAGAATTGCTGCACGATTTTTTTCAAATGGCAAAATCTATCATGTTTCCCTTACCTTGTCAACAGGAAGGGAATATATCACAATTACTCCCAGCAGTCCAGTCTCAGTCTTCAGTGTCCTAAAGTATTGTGTGTTTCCCTTACCTTGTTAACAGGTAAGGAATACATAGAAATTATGTTCTTGTTTTTGTAAGAATTGTATTTATATTGTATTTAATCATTGAATAACAGGTGATAAAATGATAAAAGTTCATTTCCTAGACTAGAAAAAAAAAAATCATGATGTACATTTCATTTGCATAAAAAGAAAATCATTTGTAGACTACTGTTCAAATTAAAATGTAATACATGTTATAACATTGTAACATCCACACATCTGTTTCTATATTTAATTCATTTTCTTATATGCTTGTAGGATGTGAATTGGATTGTTATAATATTGTAATGAGTGTATCTCACAACATGAGAAAAATGAACACAGTACCTCCCACGGACAACTTTTTTTTTCATGCAGCAAACCACTTTTTAAAAGTATTGTGGCAAATAGAGAAATTGATGGTATTGTGCAATTTTCCCTATTTGCCACAATGGTTTCATGTATTAACTCTTTACCAAACAACAAAAGTTTGTCTTGTTCAGATAAATGATTTCTGCAGATGACTTGAAATGTTGCTAAAATGTTGAAATATTTCTCTAGATCAATATAAAACATTGTGGGATAAGGAGAAAATACTGGTTACCCACAAAGTTCAAATAGCCATTTTGGGATTGTGCGGTTAACGCTTTACCACACAGTCCATAGTATTAATGACCCTGAGAAAGAAAGCTTTTGAAAACATCGTGGGAAAAGGGGAAAATGCTGGTAACCAGCATTTTCTCCGTTTCCCACAATGTTTTCTTACCTTTCAGTGACAAATTCCAAATTTGATTTGTCGTCTGCAAATGCTTCCGATTTTGACAAGGCTAAAATTTTATTGTTTGGTAAAGAGTTAAGGGTTAAACCAGATTTCTTGTCAGTTATTGTTTCTTTGACAAGATATTTTCAAAGTTATTCACTGCAAATTTGTTTTGGGGGGTAGGGAGCAACATGTACTTGTATAAATATTGTAAGGCAAAGTGGGTAGTCTACATGTGGACCATGAATCCACACTATCCATGTACATTTATTTGCTTTCTTTTTATGCCTTGTTCAATTTTTCAGTCTTAGAGTAATGATATAATGGGTTAAGATATCTTTATGTAAGTAAGTTGTTGTATTTGATTTTAATGAATAAATATTGAAGGATGTGCTTGTTTTGTCTAGAATGAACAGACCTTTGCTTGTGGGATTGCTTTTACTATTAAACTCTATACCTCATGATGTTTCTTTTTCACAATTTCGGAGAAGAATGCTGTTGTGGGAAAAGGAGATAAATGCTGGTAACCAGCATTGTCTCCTTTTCCCCTATTATTTTCTACCCTCTCAAAGATAAACCCCATCCTGTAAGTCACATTTATTGTCTTCAAATGCTTTCAGTTCAGGCAAGTCTAACATTATGTCATCTGGTTGAGAGTAAGATAAGTTGGAAGTCAGCCAGTGGATAGATGAGAGTATTGTTAAGGTGCTCAGCAGTGTAGATCAAGGCTAAGCACCTTATAATTCACTTCTCACAACTCCGCCGATTCCGTACTGACACCTAACCTCGTCTGCATAAAGGAGGTTTCCATTTTGAACTACCAATCACATGATTTTAAACATGGCAGTGCCTAAGTAAATCACTTACCAACGACATGAACAACCACAGTAAAGTTATTCACATCTATCGATCTGTCAATGAAAGCTCCCAGCGGAATTGATAAACCAAGCTAAAAATTGAATGTACAAACTGTTTGCCGATGGAAATATTCTTAGATATCGATAGAAAATTGTGACTCGTGTACGAGCCTTACAATTTTAATAATAGTGAAATGGTATACTTCTGGTGAAGAAATGTAATGGTCTTAATAAAGGAAGATTTTGAAAGGAAAACATGCTGATAAACAGCATTTCCTCCTTTTCCCACTATTTTTTCTTCTCTTTGAGAGACAAATTTCATGTTTTGAACAAATTTCATGTTTTGAGTGTAAACATTTGGTTTGTCGTCTATAAATGCTTTCAATTTTGACAAGTCTAAAATTGTATCGTTTGGCTATGGGTTAACAATACAACAGGGGTAGGTAACCCTGAATATTTGTGACCCACTTATGTCCATTCTCTGAAAAAGCAACTGCAGCCAAACATTTGTACCAGCATGTGGTGCTAAAGTTAGATTTCCTCAAGGGCTTATACATAGGTGAACACACTCCCTCCTAATACAAAACTGAAACCAACTGATTTGGAAACCTGTAAAGATTATAGAAAAGCACCATTTACCAGACCAGAAATATTTACACTAGCTCAAATTGAAAGCATTTGCCGACAAATTGTATGTGGCTCAAAGGATGGAATTGGTCTTTGAAAGGCTAGAAAATAATGCGGGGACAAATGAGACAGTGCTGGTTACCAGCAGTTTCAGCTGGTCCCACAACATGCATGTATCTTCAAAAGCTACATAATCTTTTGTGAATAAATTAATTGGGACAAAAAGAAACAATTGCTTGTTACCAGAAATGTACCCCAATAGCCACAGTTTTTAGTGCACATGAGCATGAAGTGCTCATGGTGAGATTTTGTGATCATGCTGTGTCCGTCATGCAGTCATCAACAATTACCTTGTGTGTACTCTAGAGGCCACATTTTAACCCTTTCCCAAACAAGCCCTGGTTTTCACATGTCTGCAGTACAAGTCTTGAAGACACTGTGGGAAAAGGAGAAATTGCTCGTAACGAGCAATTTCTCCTTTTCCCACAGTGTTTTCTACCCTTTTTGAGACCTTTCTGCCATTTTGATCAAATTTAAAATTGTCATCTGCAAACTCTTTCAATTTGGACCAGTCCAAAATTTGTCGTTTGGGAAAGGGTTAAGTTTGATTCTTGCGAAAATTAGTCAGAATGTTTGTTGTGATAATATCACAGGCAGCTTCGAAATTGGGTGATATGGGGCAAAAAGTAGATTATTGGGTCAAATCTGAGACCTTGTGTGCACTCTAGAGGCCACATTTTCCGTCAGATTCTCATGAAAGCTGGCCAGAGTGTTTGTCCGATATCTCAGGCAAGTTTTAAATTGGGTCATGCTGGGTCAAAAAGTTGGTCACTGGGACAAATATTAGAAAAACCTTGTGTGTACTCTTAGAGGCCACGTTTTCAGTCTGATACTCATGAAAATTTGTCAGAATGTTTGTCTAGATGATGTCCTGGACATGATTGATATTGGGTCATGTAGGGTCAAAAAGTAGGCCACTGGGACAAATCTTTGATAAACCTTGTGTGCACTCCAGAAACCACATTTTCAGTCAGATACTCATGAAAACTGGTCAAAACACGTGTTTTACATCATCACAACCAGAATCTATCAATCCTTGAATTTCTCGGGTGATCGCTTTAGGGCCAGTGGCCCTCTTGTTATAAGTTGTGAGCTACAATGCGCAAAAATTTTTGCAAGTATTGAGTGAAAAAGTTTTGTCTCATAGTACATTCTGATCCAATGAAGCAGTGAGACGGGAATGATTCTGTCACATTGAATATTATTAATCCTCGAAAAGATCTTGGCTTTGCTGAAATTTTAACTCACAGCCTGGATAGCTTGCTCTGTACTTTACTTACAAGGCTATTTGGTTCGGATAAGCACTTGTCAAGTGGTTTGGCAATACCATAACAGGTATACATGCTGTTTTTTTTTTTAACTGAAACAAAACGGAGGAAGTCTTTGCAACAGTGGTGAAAGATGAGGGTGTACTCAACAGTACAGTTATTACATGGTGTAAAATAAAGAAATGGCTAGTTTTGATCAATAGGTCCTCTAAATAGGTCCTCTGCAAGGGATCCATATAACATCTTCACTCAATATATAGATGCAACACCTAGGGTGGTACTCTTTGTACTTTGGGTAGGAATACTACAACGACAACAAGAACACAACAACAACAATTAGAAATAAATTCTTAGACTTAGATCAGCAATAAGTACCCTCGATGTATGTAGATTCGCGAGGTTAAGCTTTCTTTGAAACGTAGAGCAATAAAAACAAATAAAATAAATGTTTCACTTACCTTTATCATTAGTTAAATCTATTTTCCTTGATATTCCTTGATAAAACCCCCGTCAACAACATTTCCAAGCTAAAACTAGGTCATCAAATGCAGTGTGTGAAAATGGGTCAGCCATATTGAAAATAAATGTTGATTCGCGGATGTATACAAATGCAGTAAATCGGTCTGGTAATAAGGCCAAAACAGTTCATATAGTGAGTTCTGGTGTAACTTGCATAAGAAAAAAAAATAACAATTAGATCTTAAATTTCAACTGGAATAACGTATTTACAGGTTGTTATTGTCTAGGATGTCTATTCTTCATTACTCTTACAGTGAGGACAGAGGAATGTATCACCCCTCCTTATAAACCTCACCTACTACAACGACAACAAGAACACAACAACAACAATTAGAAATAAATTCTTAGACTTAGATCAGCAATAAGTATGTCTTCGTTTGCCGTACAGATCAGAGATTCGATGTGTAACTCGCTTCACAGAGTTGTCGAAACGAGTGATGAGAAATATTTATGTTACACTCGATTGTCCAATAACTGGATCGTTTGTGTTACAGACGGAATTTCACTCTGGAAATTGGACTTGGACGAGGAGGAAACAGAGGCTTTACGCGATGCATCCAGCATTAACACGACAGAAGCATTTTTCACAAAGTTTAGGTTAGTTATGTAACAGTCTACATGATCTGCCTTTACTTTCTTCGTTATGCAGGGCCATTATAAAGTGGGCGTAACAACTAAATTATAAATTATGAGAATTACTGACGTTTCGTTCCTTATCCATTTCAAACCATGAAAAAAAAGGTGGAAATTTTGAAATCTCGGCACAAATTTTTTGCACACATTTAAAGTCTCATAATTTCACAAATTGACAACAAAACTAGAATTTGAACATATCTGTTGCTTAATCCTTCATTTCAAATACAAATATTTTCATTTTATTCAATAGAGCAGGTCAACTCAATTGGGGAAGAAAATAACATACAAATATTTTAAATGAAAATCAGGTGAGATAAACAAATAGATGAACTTAAAAAACAATCAGTTGTCTAGAATAAGGTTGTATATATATTTTTTGTGAAGAAACATTGCTTAGATTGAAATTCTGGGAAATTTGAATTTATAGTTTTTCTTGTTTAACTCTTTACCATACAATCCCAACATTTAACAACTGAGGAAGAAACATTTTGAAAACATTGTGGGAAAAGGAAAAAATGCTGGCAACTAGCATTTTCTCCTTTTCCCACAAGGTTTTCTTCTCTATCAAGGACAAATTTTTGTCATTCGAGCCACCTTTTAATTTGTTGTTCACAAATTAATGCTTTCAGTTTGGACCAGTCTGAATTTTTGTCGTTTGGTAAAGAGTTAATCTAAAGCCATCTTCTGCATCACTAGTTTTAACTGGTATATAACTCCATATATTGAGGTCATGGTTGTAGGGGTTAATGATGGATATTAATTTAATGTTTTGCATCAGCTTTTTTCGATTATGTCTACTATACATTTACATATTCTTTTGACGCTACTGATTCAGAATGTCCTAGGTAAATATGTGTGTGACATCTTTCGCTCTGAATAGGAAATATGCTGATTGCAATTTAATTTATTGATTTTTTCAATTGAAAGCTGTTGTTTGGTTAGTTACTGACCTACTTGTATGGACGTTGGAACATCACACTGAAAATTACAAAAATATCTTCAGCTTGTAGAGATTTTTTGTCAGGGGGATAATATCTGTGGATATAACTCAACAACAGTGAGTAGATTTCTTCTCCAGAAAGGTTTCATAAATGCTCACTTATCACATGGTTGAGTAATGGATCAATCCATCAGAACATTACACAACAAAATGAAATACAATCAATATACATGTATCATTTTTTACGGCCCTGCTGGAGACAGCTACATTGGAAACATTGTTTGAAAGGGTGCAGTTGCTTGTTCCTCAATTCCCAAATCACTAAAAAAAATGACACACCTTTACTTCCTTTGTTTCTTCCTGTCTACCACTTGCTTTGGTTTGTGTCATGCTTATGAAGAGCCAGTATGGAAAAGGATTAACTCTTTTTCCAAACAATCGTAAACGACCCCAAGGTAGGAGACTTTTGAAAACCTAGTGGGAAAAGGAGAAAATGCTTGTAACCAGCATTTCCTCCTTTTTCACTAATATTTTCTATCCAATCAAGGACAAATTTCAATGTTTTAGTTACATTTATTTAGTTAGCTGCAGATCCTTTGAATTTGACCAAGGCTAAAATTTGTTTGGTTTAGAGTCAAAGCACTTACCATAACCTGTTTTCAGTACATGTATTACCATGTTTTACCTTTCTTTTTACAGGAATAGTTTTGCATCAGGTGACGTGAATGTTGCAGTAATTGGAAACAAAGTAACACTGACTGTTGGTAAAGGCATATCTACAGTAAACATGGACCTTTATGAAGCCAAAGCTGCAGACAGAAAGACTGAAATGCAGACTGTCTTATTTAGACTGGCAGAACTTTCAACCTCCCTGAGTGCAGACCTTGAGAAAGCCAATCAGACTATTGATAATTTGAAAATGCAGAAAGGTGTTGCACAGAATACAGCATTTATGGATCTCGGTCCAAAGAAAGGACTTAATCAGGCCAAACAAAAACCAAAAAAGACGGGCATGAGTGTCCTAAATCCCACTAGTAAGAAAAGAAAAGCGGCTCAAGGAGTTGTTTTTGATTAACCTTTTCCACACAATCACTAGTTTTAAGGACTTAGTGAAAGTAAGCTTTTGGATGTCATGGTTAGCTGGTGATGTGGTAGAATCCTTAGGAAAGACACTTCAGAGCCCAAGTTTAGCACCAGTGAAACCCAGGAAACAGTAAGAGTGATGTAACTGAAATACTGTGGAAAGTAACATAAACCTACATTCAAACAAAAAGTGAACCATCATGTAAGTGCACTATGATTGCCTCTGCAGGATGATCGAGGTACGGAACAAAAAGGTTCGAGAAATTGCAATGCACTGAAAATGATATGGCTCTTGGACTAGATTATTAAAAAAAAACTGTAAATGGAAATACATTAGGGTAAACTATTTATCAAACCGCAAAATTTTTAGGCCTGTCCATTTTTGATAGTACATGTCCGCACTGGTATGTGAAAAATTTAAAGTTGCTCAAATCCTGGAATTGGTTTTTGAGAGCTTAGAAAATGTCACTAAAAAAAAGAAAATGTTGATAACCAGCATTTGTAACTCTATCGGACGAAAAAATTTAGGCAAGTCCAAATTGAAAGCATTGGCAGACAACAAATTAAATGTTACATGTACTTTTAAATGTTACTCAAAACATAGGTCTTTGATTTGGTAGAAAACATTGTGGGAAAAGGAGAAAATGCTGCTTTTTAGAATTTTCTCCTTTTCCCACGATGTTTTCAAATGCCTTCTTCCTGGGGGTAGTTAAAAATAGGCACTGTGTGGTAAATGGTTAAGTGATCTTTTTCAGGATCATTAACAACATTCATGAGTGTTTGGGTTAACCTATGAATGGGACTGCTGTAAAGATGTTCCCCTTTTGATTGCTCACCTGAACACAACATGCAGAGTGCTTCCAATGCAGTCTGTCTTCTGTGTCACAAGTCATCAGCTTGTCTTTGTATGTTTTGTCATCAGTTACTTCAAATGGCATCTCTCACAAACAGCTGCACAGAAATCTACTCTAAACTGGAAGTCAGAAGGCCTTGATACCTGGTGTGTATGACCAGTATCAGGGGTGCTACAAGGTTTGTTTAACCCTTTACCACACAATCCCGACTTTTAACGACCCTGATGTAGAAGCCTTTTGAAAACATTGTGGGAAAAGGATAAAATGCTGGTAACCAGCATTTTCTCCTTTGCCCGCAATGTTTTCTACCCTATTAAAGAGAAATGGCATCATTTGAGTCACACTTTCAATATGGATGGGTCTAAAATTTTGTCGTGTGGTAAAGAATTAATCCTTTTCCATACGACAAAATGTAAGCTCCTCAGAATTTTAAACATAAACATAATTATGTAGACAACAAATTCAATTGGTACAAATGAGGTTATATTCTATGATTGGATAGAAAAAATTGCAGGAAGAGGAGAAAATGCTGGTTACCAGAAGTTTCTCCTTTTCCCACAATGTGTTCAGCGTTGTGCGGTAAAGGGTCAAATGATGACCTTAGGTTGACCTTTGAATTAATATACTTGTACATGTATATTGTCTAGATTGGCAAATCATTTGGCACTAGCAGTCTTGGGAGAATTTTAAATTCTTCTTGTTTGGAAACATTAGGTCCAAAGCTTTGATATTTTGTATGTGAGCCATGCTCTGGCAAAAGGAGGTTTAATGCATTTGCAAAAAGTATCAACCCAGGTCTGCCTATGCAGTCTGCACAGGCTGTCTTGGTCGAAACTTTTTGCTGTTTGTATTTGCTATTAATATGCTTTTTGCTATTTGTAAATTTTCTGCATTTCCAAGGACTATTCTCCCACATGATTCAGATGGTTGTTTGACATAATGAATTTTACAGATCCACAATGATGTGATGACTTGCTTGGTATAATGTATCAGAAATGCATTAAGCCCCCTTTTGCCAGAGCATGGATCATAATATACAGGTAGCAGTACACAGTGAATTTTATTCACTTTGGCTCCACATTATTCTTGGTTCTAAAGCACAAGCTTGATTGTAACATATTTTGCATAGATCAAGATTTATGTCTTAAAACTTCTTGTCTGGGACCCCAAGTCTTTGAGCTATGTCAAGTTGGCATGTTGTATTTGTACATAATGGATCTTTACCAAGGGTCTGGAATTACAGGGGATACTTGTTTTACAAAGAGGTGTGTACTCATAGATAGAAATCCTCAAAAACCTTAATTCCTGTCCCAAATCAGGAGGTCTAAAGCATACAAAGCCTGTTGATGGTCATTGGAATAATATTCATTCCTCTTTCACCATTGAACATTTTTTTTTGGCAGTGCTCATGAAAGGGATAGCAGTCTGTGACTTGAAAGAGTGTTGTGTGGAGCGCTAGTCCAGAAATGCATTGAAAGGTGCACTGACCGTAGTGATATGACTGAAACACTGAAAACATCATTAAAAACAAAACAAATTATACCATGCAGCATCACCTAGCAGACTTCCCATAACTGTCTACATCTTAGCCTGACAGTAATATTGGTCCAATTTGATCCGGGGGTCAGATGTTTCATAAAAACTTGTCATTAAGAACAAGTCTATAATATAAAAAAACGAAATAAATATTTGGGTCCTAAGCCATAAGACAGATGATTGATGGTTGGTTTTTAGCATCATCAAATTTCTCAGCAACAAGATCTGGCCAGGAGTCTTTAATACAATCCCTAATCTAGCCCTAGTTTGTAAAACACTTATGTAAGATGTTATGTTTGCCCACACAGGTTTGTCACCTAGGACCGAAGCTTTCAAGGATATTTGCCACTCAATATTAATTTGATAGTAAAATTATAGTTTGGGGAGAGTATTTGCCTAAAACTTTACCACACAATCACGACTTGTCAACCCTGAAGAAGGCCTTTGAAATTGTTGTTGGAAAAGAAGAAAATGCAGGTAACCTGCATTTTTTCCTTTTTCCACAATGTTTTCTACCTTATCAAGGACAAATTTTGTCATTTTGGGCAGATTTAATTTGTCATCTGCAAATGCTTTCAATTTGGAACAGTCTGAAATTTTGTCGTCTGGTAAAGGGTTAAATTACTGTTGTTTACTTAATTTTTTTTTTGAAAACCAAACAAAATATATAATTCCAGTTTTATGATATAAATCTAGTATAGAGGGCACAATTTTATTACCTTAAAGAAAGTATGATATCACAGAGAATGAGATAGGATCTGTTTTCAGATCTACTGATGACACTTTGGTACATTTAGCAATGGAAACTAGATTATATAAAGGCTTGAAATAACTCTTTACCACAATACAAACTGTTAGACAATCCAAATTGGAAGCACTAAGTCCTTTTCTTTGAACTTGTTAAAATTCAGTATTGTGTGGTATAGGGTTAATTTCTTGCAGTTTGATGATACCATAATGAATTGTATGAACTGTATACAGGCACTTCCAAGTTCAGACACTGATGATTAGTATCAGTATTATTATAAGCTGGTCACATCAGCTTCTGGTATGAACAAACCATTGTTTTTTTGAGGGAGGGATTAATTTCTATGAAAATTTAAAAAGATGTAAGAAAAAAAAAAGAACAAGCCATGCTCTGGAAAAAGGATGCTTAATGCATCTCCCCAATACATTACAGCAAGCCAGGCATCACATAATTAGGGATCCATAAAATCCACTTTGTCCAACAACCGACTGAATCATCAGGTAGAATGGTCCTTTGACATGCAGAAATTTGACAGCAGAAAGTTTTGGCTTATGTCAGGCTGCGCAAGCTGACCTGAGTTTATACTTTCTTTGCGGATGCATTAAGCCTTACTACAGAGCATGGCTTATATTATTAACTGAGTGAAAGAGATCAACTGGATCTGGAGGTAGAAATGGACCTTTAACATCTAGAAAATTTACAAATAGCATAAAATTTCCACCCACATCAGCCAGGACTGCGCAGACTCGCTAGTATAGATAAATGTCACTGAAGACAATTTTAGTTTTTGATTGGTCGCCTCCGGTGCGCTGCACAGTAAATGTGTAAATAAGAAAAGAAGCACTGCAACGTCTCATATTACTGAGACTAGCAGACCGACATGAGTCAGTACAATTTGCAGATGCATGTTCCTTTTCAAAGAGCATGGCTTAAATGTATTCACTGGTCAGTTTGATTGTGCATTGAAATTTAAGTTTCTGCAAATAAATCAAAAGCACATGCGTAGTGGCAGATGTGTGTTTGGGCAAATGATGACGAATAACCTTGATTGAACAAGTAGACATGATTAATTTCATGGACCCATTCATGACTTGCTTACCAGTATTGCATATTGGACATTATCAATGGCAATGAACTGATAATCGGTTTGACAGAAGGGGAAAATGATAAGGCTGAAACTCTGGCTGCCCAAGCATAGATCTTTTGGTTTTAAACTAGATCTAATTAAAAGTCATTATCTTCCGCTAGGTGGCATTTTTCTATACATAAATCTTGTACATGATTGTGATGCGTCATAGCAGACAATTCAAATCTTCGAAGAATATTGATATGCGCAGACAATGAATTCAAAGTTGAATTTATTTAACATGTTGAGGTAGATTCCCCAAAGGGAGGTAATAATAATCATATGCTTAGTACTTAACATTGTGTAGTTATTTACTTGTAAAGGACTAAATAGTAATTTCAACAGAGAGCCATACTCAGAAATGTAGTGGGGTCACATTTACCTAATATTGTTTCGAATTAACACTAATCTGTCAAATGCAGCCAGCAGCCAACTTAATTGGAATGAATTAACTGTTTATGACAGCCACATTATCACACTTTCACACAGTGTACTTGAAAAAGTCAATAATTACAATTATGATAAAAGGATTAAAGCTGATTAATGCCAGTCAGTGTTTTTAATCAAAGATATAAATTTAAATGTTTGATTTAATTAATTATTATTAACACTTTGAAAAATCATCTGTTATTGAATTGTGTGTTAAACTGTGAGAATGGACAAATGTGACAAATTTGAGCTGTCCAGTGTCCATGCAGATTGGCCTAAAATGGTCATGAGATACAATTTTCCACAATGACTGAAAATATTGCATAAGCTGCAAAATGTTTTACTTTAATTAAGCTGCATTTTCAATTCATGAAATGTTTTTTTTTTTTTGTTATTAATAATTTCTTTTTACAAATGTAATTTAATTTTTTTTTTATGTACAAGTATAGTGAACTGTCCAGTGTCCATGAAAACTGGTCAAAAATGGTCATGAGGCACAAATGCAAATATATATACGTTTAAATTACCGTATGTTTTATTTGCCATATAAAATTTTAAAATAGATATAAATAAAGAGAAAAAGTTTAAAATATGTTTTATTTGTGCTGTTTATTTTTTTGCTTTAAATAGAAATAGATTGAGTCTTCATTGCAAACAAACCTTTACCTATTGAAACCATCATATTCACAACTCAAAATAGTGCGAGAAGTGCATGTTCTGGACAACAGCCACTTTCAGAACTTCCCTTCAGTGGCTGCTGTTTACAGATTTGACTGTATTATCTTAATTTTGGTGTATGTATTGTATCCTTATGTATGCCTGTAAATTTAGAGCAGGAAATAATGATATGAATGAAAGACTATCTTGAAAAATTTCATGCCCTGGTTGGATCATTTAAGAACTGCATGCTTACTTTTGAAAGTTGTACCTGTCAAGAATGCTAGGACCAACTTGTCTTTAAAAATGTTGACCACAATCAGATTCGTTTCAAACATTGATCTTGGATGACATACACCGTACGATATGTTTCAGTGTCGTAAGTGGTATTGATAATATTTATGTTTAGATACTGTTGATTTAATATGATTTTGATGCTTTACAAAGTTTATATTATTGCTCACTGGTTAAAAAGACATGTATTCTAACAAATAAATTGTGTTTGAAAGTTCTTTGGAGACAAAAAAGGACAAGCAGACCTTCATCTACCCTACTGGTATACAATGTTGAAAACAGCATTAAACAAGAGGACCATGATGGTCCTAAATCGCTCACCTGAAATGTAACTCAGCTGTCTTGTTTTTTTGCTGGAATGTTTTAGTTTTGAAAATAATTCATCCATATGACAAAACCAACAATCAGAGCAGGTAAGAAAATGATAGTCTAAATTATAGGCCCTAGAGTGTAAACAATGGAATTGTCATCAAGATTTCCCTCTTTATCTCTATGTGAAATCCGAGACCAACAAAATATGGCTAATTTTCACACCAGGGCCATAATTTTAAGTGTTTTGGTAGAGGGCCACTAGATGATGCTACATGCCAAATATGAAAGCTCTAGCCCTTACGGTTTGGGACGAGAAGATTTTTAAAGATTTCATTCCTTATCTCTATGTGAAATCCGAGACCCCACAACATAGGGCCAATTTTTAATACCAGGGCCATAATTTGAAGTATTTTGGTAGAGGGTCACTAGATGATGCTACATGCCATATATGAAAGCTCTAGCCCTTACGGTTTGGGACAAGAAGATTTTTAGAGATTTCCTTCTTTATCTCTATGTGAAATCCGAGAACCCACAACATAGGGCCAATTTCCACACTAGCGCCATTATTTGAAGTATTTTGGTAGAGGGCCACTAAATAATACTACATGCCATATATGAGAGCTCTAGCCCTTACCGTTTGGGACAAGAAGATTTTTAAAGATTTCCTTCTTTATCTCTGTGATATCCGAGAACCCGCAACATAGGGCCATTTTCAACACTAGGGCCATAATTTGAAGCATTTTGGTAGAGGACCACTAGATGATGCTACATGCCAAATATGAAAGCTCTAGCCCTTATGGTTTGGGACAAGAAGATTTTTAAAGATTTTCTTCTTTATCTCTGTGTGAAATCCGAGAACCCACAACATTTTTAATACCAGGGCCATAATTTGAAGTATTTTGGTAGAGGGTCACTAGATGATGCTACATGCCATATATGAAAGCTCTAGCCCTTACCGTTTGGGACAAGAAGATTTTTAAAGATTTCCTTCTTTATCTCTATGTGAAATTCGAGAACCCACAACATAGGGCCAATTTCCACACTAGCGCCATTATTTGAAGTATTTTGGTTGAGGGCCACTAGATAATACGACATGACATATATGAGAGCTCTAGCCCTTATGGTTTGGGACAAGAAGATTTTTAAAGATTTCCTTCTTAATCTCTATGTGAAATCCGAGAACCCACAACATAGGGCCATTTTCAACACTAGGGCCATAATTTGAAGTATTTTGGTAGAGGGCCACTAGATGATGCTACATGCCAAATATGAAAGCTCTAGCCCTTACGGTTTGGGACAAGAAGATTTTGAAAGATTTCCTTCTTTATCTCTGTGAAATCCGAGAACCCACAACATAGGGCCAATTTTTAACACCAGGGCCATAATTTGAAGTATTTTGGTAGAGGGTCACTAGACGATGCTACATGCCATATATGAAAGCTCTAGCCCTTACAGTTTGGGACAAGAAGATTTTTAAAGTTTTTAGCTCCACTGGCCGAAGGCCAGCGGGCTTATGTCATGGCCCGGTGTCCGTCGTGCGTGCGTGCGTGCGTCCGTCCGTGCGTTAACTTTTATTTCAAACATCTTCTTCTCTGAAACTACCCATCCGATTTTCACGAAACTTCACAGAAATGATCCTGACATGGTCCTCTTCAGAATTTCTTGAAAGAATTTGATTCCTTCAAAAACTCTGGTTGCCATGGCAACAAAACTGAAAAATATTGGAAATCTTTAAAAATCTTCTTGTCTGAAACCATAAGGCATAGGGCTACCAAATTTGGCATGTAGCTTTATGTAGTAGACCTCTATCAAGTTTCTTCAAATTATAGCCCTGGGGTCAAAATTGGCTCTGCCCCAGGGGTCACAAGTTTTACATAGGCTTATATAGAGAAAACTTTAAAAATCTTCTTGTCTGAAACCATAAGGCATAGGGCTACCAAATTTGGCATGTAGCTTTATGTAGTAGACCTCTATCATGTTTCTTGAAATTATAGCCCTGGGGTCAAAATTGGCTCTTACCCAGGGGTCACAAGTTTTACATAGGCTTATATAGAGAAAACTTTAAAAATCTTCTTGTCTGAAACCATAAGGCATAGGGCTACCAAATTTGGCATGTAGCTTTATGTAGTAGACCTCTATCATGTTTCTTGAAATTATAGCCCTGGGGTCAAAATTGGCTCTTCCCCAGGGGTCACAAGTTTTATACATAGGCTTATATAGAGAAAACTTTAAATATCTTCTTGTCTGAAACCATAAGGCCTAGAGCTACCAAATTTGGCATTTAGCTTGATCTAGTTGGAGTCTACCAAAAGTGTCCAAAGTATAGTCCTGGGGTCAATTTGGCCTCATACTTGGAAGGGGGGGTTCACAAGATTTACATAGGCTTACATAGGGAAAACTTTTAAATCTTGGTGTACATAGCCATAAGGCTTAGGCTACCAAATTTTGCATATAATTATAGCATTATTTAGTGGACAGTTACAAAGAGGGCCCAAGTTACAGCTCTAGGATCAAGTTTGGCCCTGCACCAGGGATCACAAGTTTTACATGGGTTTATGGAGTGAAAAGTTCAGAAACCATCTTGTTACCAGCCATAAGGCCAAGAACTCCCACATTTGGCATGTTATTCTTCTAATACAATATTCCCCATTTAGTCAGACTGTAGCCATGAGGTCAAAGTTTTATAAGGGCTTATATAGTGAAGACTTTTCTTCGTGGTTTATATTTATAAGCCAGTGGAGCGATACAGGGCCATCATGGCCCTCTTGTTTCTTTTGGTTGCCATGGCAATCAGAGTTCTTCACTGATTTCAATTCTTTGAAGTATTTTGAAAGAGCATGACCTAAGGATCATTTCTGTGAAGTTTGATTGAAATCTGATTGTTAGTTTAGGAGGAGAAGATTTTTTTTGTAATTGTGAACGAACGGACAGAGGGACAACGGACATTGACAGATCACAACAGCTCACCTCGAGCACTTCGTGCTCAGGTGAGCTAACAAAATACAGTCAATATTGTAAGAACTGTGTCTTTGTAACATTCATTTCTTTTTTCAGGTTCTTTGTCATTGTATTTATCAATGCAAAACCTTCCAGTAAATTTAAAAGGAAACTGCATTTTGACTTTTTCATCCTCATTACATGTGTGCCAGCAGGTGCTTTTCGCAAAGAAAGATGTCCATGGGTTAGTGCTGGTGATTAAAGATGGAAAAAAAGGGCTAAAGAGGACATGCTTTTGAAGCATTTTGAAAGATGTGAGGGAGTGGATGTGACACTGAAAGATAGACAAAATTTTCTTGAGTGATTGTGCAAGTGATGTTGAAAGATATTAATTCATGTATGTCCGTGAGAGATGACGAATCTAAAATATTGTTATGTGATAAACTTGATGTACAGATACAACCATTTGAAGAATTGGACAGCGTTTGAAAACACCATGAACAAGAGGGCCATGATGGCCCTGTATCGCTCCACTGGCTTATAAATATAAACCATAAATACTAAGCATTTCAATTCTAAGCCAAATGGTTTCAAAATGAAGACTTGCAAAGTTTTCTCTGTAAAAGCACATGTGAAAGTTGAAACCCGCAGGGCAAAGCCATTTTTGATCCCAGAGATATAATTACTTGAACCCTGGTAGAGGTCCACAAGATAAAGCCACATGCCAAAATAATACAAGTCTATGCTGTATGGTTATAAATAAGGTGATTTTCAAGTTTTGTCCATACGAAGCCTCTGTAAAACATAAGACCCCTGATGCAAGGCTAATTTCAAAAAAAAAAATCAAAACAAGAAGATTTCTTAAGTTGTCACTATGTAAGCCCATGTAAAATTTGTGACCCCTGCGGCGGGGCCAATTTTGACCCCAGGGCTAAAATTTTGGCCTGCTTGGTAGAGGCCAACTAGATATAGCTACATGCAAAATTTGGTAGCTCTAGGCCTTATGGCTAGGTACAGGAAGATTTTTAAAGTTTTCTCTATATAAGCCTATGTAAAACTTGTAACCCCTGGGGCAGAGCCAATTTTGACCCCAGGGCTATAATTTGAAGAAACTTGATAGAGGTCTACTACATAAAGCTACATGCCAAATTTGGTAGCCCTATGCCTTATGGTTTCAGACAAGAAGATTTTTAAAGATTTCCAATATTTTTCAGTTTTGTTGCCATGGCAACCAGAGTTTTTGAAGGAATCAAATTCTTTCAAGAAATTCTGAAGAGGACCATGGCAGGATCATTTCTGTGAAGTTTCATGAAAATTGGATGGGTAGTTTCAGAGAAGAAGATGTTTGAAATAAAAGTTAATGCATGGACGGACGCACGGACGGACGGGCGCATGACGCACACCGGGCCATGACATAAGCCCGCTGGCCTTCGGCCAGTGGAGCTAACAATGAATAATTGATTGTAATAAAAAGTTTCTCCTTTTCCAACAATGTTCCCCATTCTATAAAAATGTTTACCTTTCTTTCCAAGTTTGTCTCTGTGGTTTCACCATGATTGTGTATTTGCAAGTAGGTACCGAACTATACCTGGGCAGTAATGTTTTGTTGAACCTGCTAGATTTATTTATATATAAACCTTCAGCACCATTAATTTGAATGCCCCCTTTTCGGACAATTTAGATCAAGACAAGACTACAGACAAAGTGCATAACGTCCAATCTTGTATCAACATAATTGTAGGCTATGTTTTATAAGATATGAGACTAAATTGCCATGAATGAAATATATTTATTGACTATAAAAGGCCTCAGGCCCAAAATACATAACATTTGGATTACAAATCCCATTTTACAACATGGTTATTCCCATGTTGCTTAACCCTATACCAGACAACAAAATTTTTGCCTTGTCCAAACTGAAAGCATTTGCAGAGGTCAGTTTCACTGTGGCTCAAATGGTGCAATTTTTCTTTGATATGGTAAAAACATCGTGGGAAAAGGAGAAAATGTGTGTTACCAGTAATTTCTCATTTCTCAACAATGTTTTTGAAAGCCTTCTTTCTCTGGGACTTTCAAACTTGGAATTATTTGGTAAAGGGTGATTAAAAACTAGATTCATACTACTACCAGATAAAACGTGATATAAAAAGATAGACTGTTCAGATTGATGCACCACTGCATGTACTTGTATCCATTCATGAATGAATATCAAGGATGACCTATCTTATGAGAGGGGGGAAAAAGCATGAGATTCTCAATTAACCACATGTTTGTATGGTGTTTAGTGCTGTTTTTCACATTATTCCAGTTGTACCGCTAGTATTGGTGTACTTTTCCCCCCACAAAATTTTTGTACCCTTTCACAGAAAAATCCCATCATTTGGACTACTTTTTGATTCATTATCAGCAAATGTTTCAATTGAGGTAAATCTACAATTTTGTTCTGGTAAGGTGTTAACTTTTATCCTGCTATACAAGTAAGCAGAAACTTTCGAGTCAATATTACAAACCCATAAATTGTGATTTCAAAGTTATCATTTGGGGAAAAATATCTCCTTATCGGACAGTATAGATCCAAGATCAGACTGTATGTTCTCGGCTGTATGATCTTGATCTACACTGTCTGCAAATAGTCAGTGAGTCGTGCTTAGCAGCCTTAGTGTTAAGTCTCTACTTAACTCTTCAGCAAAAGACAAAATTTAAGTTTTTTCCAAATTGAAAGCATTTGCAGATGACAAATTTAAAGCAACTTAAAAACTGACTTCAGATGGGTCGAGAACATTTCAGGGAAAAGAAGGAAATGCTGGTTACCAGCATTTTCTCCTTTTCCCACAACATTTTTCAAAATATTTCACCTTAGGGTTGTTAAAACAATGGATTGTGTGGTTAAAAAGTTAAAATACTATAACACAAGATACAATTTCAAGTATAAGTAGTTATAATACTATAACACAAGATACAATTTCAAGTATAGTTATACAAGTAATTACCCATATACAGTTTAGTAAAATTAGCAATATTATATGAAAGCTGTGCTTAACAATAAGCAGTTCTGTAATGACTTGTCAGTATTGAGTACCATACAATTCTTGCATTTGTTACACCAAATAACAAGAGGGCTATTGGCCCTACAGCACTCACCTGAGTAAAGTGATCTTTGGATTCACAAAGTTGTCATATAATTTCATGAATATTGGGACTGGAAATATAGCCTCTACAGCGCACACAAGGTTTTTCTTTAATTTGTTCCAGTGACCTACTTTTTCACCAGACATGGTTGTTTTTTTACCACTTCCTAGATACCATCAAGACAAACAATTTGATCAGTTTTCATGAGTAGTAGACTGAAAATGGCCTCTAAAGTAAACACAAGCTTTTTCTAAGATTCATCCAATTTACAATATTCATCCAATTTACAGTAATTTGTCTACTTTTTTGACCCTTTCCCAAACCAGTCCAAGTTACCGAAACATACAAGTTTTCATGAGTATTGCAGTCATTATGGCTTGAAGTGCAAAAAAAGGGTTTTCTAAGATTTGTCCAAGTCGCCTACATTTTGACCTGAGACGACTCAATTTCATACTTACCCGAGATATCATGAAGATAAAGTCTCTGACCAGCTTTCACTTGTACTAGATTGAAAATGTGGCTTCTAGGGTGCACTTAAGGTTTTTCAAAGATTTGTCCCAGTGACCTACTTTTGGACTCGATTCATTTTCAAAGTTGACCAAGATATCATCAAGACAAACATTCTGACCAACTGTCATCAGTGTTGGACTTAATGTGGCCTCTAGAGTGCACAAAAGGTTTTTCTAATATTTGTCTGAATCACCTACTTTTCGACCTCATGTAACCATGTTTCATACCTGTAGGAGATATTGTTGAAACAAACATTCTAACCAGCCTTCATAAGTATATGACTTAAAATGTGGCATCTAGAGTGCATACACAAAAAAATGTCACATATGTCCCAGTGTCCTACTTTTTGACCCAACATCACCAAGTTTTGGAACTCATTCCAGATATCATCAAGATAAACACCCTGACCAACTTTAAATAGTCTTGGACTAAAAATCTAGAAAATCCACAAGATTTTCTAAGATTTGTACCATTTTCCTACTTTTTGACCCAGTGTGGCCCATTTTAAAACTCTTCAAAGATATCATCAAGACAAATATTCTGCCCAATGTGCCCATGAGTATTGGATTGAAAATGTGGCCTTTAGAGATTACAAGGTTTTTGGACTTTTTTTTTTTTTTTTTTGAGAGGGGTCCAACATGACCTAATATCAATCTTGTCCGAGATGCGATCAAAACAAACATTCTGACCAATTTTCATGTATACTGGACTGAAAATGTGTCTGCTTGAGCTTACACAAGGTAATTTTTGACACCTTTAAGACAAAGCACAATCACAGCAGCTAACCTTGAGCCCTTTGTGCACAGGTAAGCTAAAACAAGAGGGCAATGAAATTGATGGCCAAGAGTTGCTCATATGAGCCTTTTTGACCCAACATGACCAATTTTCAATCTCTTTCGAGGTATCAGGATAAACATTCTAATAAACTTTAATAAGTATTGGACTGAAAATGTTGCCAGTAGAGTGAGTGCAAGCCGTTTTCTAAGAATCGTCCAAGTGACCCAGTGACCTAGTTTTTGACCTGATGTGACACATTTTAAAACTTGTCTGGATAATATCAAGACAAACATACTGACCAAATCTGATGAGTGTTGGACAGAAAATGTAGCTTCTTGAGCGTACAAAAGGTAAAAGCTGATGACACACAACAGATGATACACGACACACAACTGATGAAGGAGACAGTATGATCACAGAAACTCGCACTAAGCACTTCATGCTCAGGTGGGCTAAAAAAAATCTGTATGAAAAGCTTAAACAAGCAAAACACCCACTGTAGTTAACATATCCAACTAAAATGCAAACGTAAAATTGAATTTCCTGTAACATTTAAACAAGACACTCCTGTGTTTTATGACACTGAGGAACGTTTTCGAAAACATTGTGAGAAGGGGAGAAAATGTAGGTAACCAGTATTTTCTCCTATTTGCACAATATTTTCTTCCTTTTTCCAAACCACATCCTATTATTTGCACTGCAATGTATTTCTTGCCTGCAAGTGCTTTCAATTTGGCATTCAATACAGACAAGTCTAAAATTTGGTTGCCTGGTAAAGAGTTAGTAATCTGTCCGATGTTTTCTCTCATGTATCACAGGCCATACACAAGCTTTACAATGACGCTTGTGGTTTTATGATCTCAAATTTGATGTTGTGTTTGTTCAGCCTGTCAACGAGTGATGTGTCTCTGAAGATGGAAGCAGATGTATACACCCCACCACTGAAAAATATTAAGATCAATAAAGCTTGTAAAAGAAGAGAAAAAAAGATCAGGGTCTGTATTCACCAACTATTCATATAAACATTCTTTGTCTTATTCTCCAAGATTTTCAAAATCTGAGAGAAACACAACTTCTGATTGGCTAAACCATTTGGTTTAGCCAATCAGACGTGTTACTTTCAAATTTTGAAAATTCTGGAGAATAAAAAATAAGAATGGTCTTAAGAATGGCTGGTGAATACAGACCCTGGACTTCTTCCCCACATACAAGTCCAATTCAGGTAAACCTTTCCAGAATTAAAATTCGATCAAAATGGAGATGAAACATGTAAGAATAAATTGGTGAATGTAAGCATTAGCCTACTCAGTAGCGAGCATGTACTGTACAACTTTGCTTCAAAGAGAAAAATCAGCACATAAAATAATGAGTCTAGCAGCCCACCAAAAAAGCTTAAGAAAGGCTAGTGCAATGAAAGAGGACAGTGGACAAATTCTTGCAGTACCATGCAAATGTTTATTTTCATTTTATTCATGTTGTATGCATGTGTCTCACTACATAAGAGTTCAGGCAACAGTGAACTGAAAGATGTGTTCATTCATAAAATTCAAGAAATTTTACTTGTACAATGAATTTCAAAAAAAAAAAGAAGTGGCATTTCAAATGTGCTACTGGTAACCTGCCTAAGAATAGCTTGTTTATAATGGCACACATTATATATTTTTTGCATGTTATAAAAAAAACAAACAGGCATGGAGACATAAAAATTTTGTCAAACCTGAATTTGTCAGCAGAGATCTCTTTTAAGAGAACTACAGCACACTGAACCATACAAATAGGGGTGGTTACATAGCCAGCCTCTGGTCCAGACACCTTGGTCACTAGCTTCTGATCTGGGGCTGTGTCGTGTTCAGTATCTGGGTCAGTCAGCCTGTCTTTCCAACCCTTGGCTACAATTTGTATGCTAAATCCTGACTCTTCAATCTGACAAAGAAAAGCAACAAAAACGGTCATCAGACAGCACAGCTTGTTTGGAAAACTTAATTGTTGGGAGTGGCAGTGCCTTGAAACAGCAACAGGGTCCCAGTCTAGGAAAGAAAACCCAAGTCCAACTCCAGGGTTATTGCAATAGCTCTTCCTAGACTTTGTCCTGGAAATTGTGAGTGACGACCTTTTGGCCACAGGCATGGGCAGAGGCATAGCTAAATGAAACTGTAGACCTATATCGATCATCATACTGAATATGAACCAGATCAATCATTTGGTAAATAGGAGCTATAAAACTCTTTAACATGAAATTTCAAAATCTGTGACCTTGAACTCAAGATCAATGGCACAGACACAGCTAGGTTATTGCTCAAAGAAACTTTGGACTTGTATCTCATGAAGCCAAATATGAACCAAATCTGTCATTTAGTTTGGAAAATATGAGCTCCTTTGATATAAACATCAAAGTCTGTGAACTTGACCATAGATAATAGGCACTGGCAGGGGTATTGCTGAAAGAAACTTTGGACCTATATCTATCATCATGCCAAATATGAAGTAAATCCCATCATATAGTTTGGAAAATGTCAGCTCTTAAACAACTTTAACCCTTATCCTGCTAAATAACAGAATTGAAACTTTCAAGCCAATAGTAAAGACCCAAATGTTCACTTTTTCAAAGGTATTTTTGGAAGAAAGTTATCTCCAGTGTAGAACAAAGATCAGACTGCACGTTCTGTGCAGACTGATCTTGATCTATGCTGTCTGCAAAAGGTCAGTGAGTCGCGCTTAGCAGCCTAAGGTTAACATAGAAATTTGCTGTAAAATATCAAAGTCTACCTTTATAGCCTTAATGTGTACTGCTGAAAGAAACTTTGAACCTCTATCTATCAACATACCAAATTGAACCAAATCCATCATGTGGTTTTGAAAATGTGAGCAATGAAAAAAATTCAACTTGATGTGGTTGCTGACTACACTGCCAATGCGAATTCAAAATGTTGTTAGAGCAAAGATTAAAGAAAGGCAGTTCTGTAACAATTATTACAAATCAAGTATCAAAGCGTTTTGTAAACATGATTTCCATGTTTTAACAGGAAAATCCTGGAGAAAAAGGCTTTTGGAAACGTTGTTAGTAACAGAGAAAAGGCTTATAAACAGCATTTTCTCCCTGTTCCACGACAGTTTCTATCTATTCAAAGACAAATCCCATCATTTGAGCCTCATTCTATTTGTTGTCTGCAAATACTTTCATTATGGAGGCATCTGCAATCTGTAGTCTGGTAAAAGAGTGAAAGATAAATACAAACTAGTAAGAAATTTACTCGAGACAAGGAAGAGTTATACAAGAAATGGCAGTCTTATCACAGTTACATTTTAGATTCTTTAATCAATTTCTAGATCGCTGCTTTTTTTCTATCATTCAAGATACACATAGCGTGTGACATATGCATCAATGAACGGCAAGAAAACGAAAGTGATGAAAAGGCATACAAGAGAAAATTGTGTTTAAACTACAAACTGGAAAATAAAAAGCAGAAAGGAAAAGAAAACAAATACCTGTTTTTTGGACGGTCCTCCTTTTTTGAATATGCCACAAGTGAACAGTCCGGGATACTGGAACAGAAAATAATTAAAAAAAAAAATGTTGAAACAAACTTTCTGTTAATACACTTAACAAAATTTAATTACATCAATTTTGAAATATTTACTTTTTCCTACACAGACTCTGAATAAAATCTTGCAGAATATTCCCTTTGAAACTTTCAAATAAAAACCCTGAGGCCATTTCAAGCCCCAGGGGCGATTATATGAATAAATATGGTAGACATCCAGGATGCAATACTACATGCTAAATATCAGTGTGTAAACATTACAAGTGCAGCTTTTATCTCCCCCCTCTCATTTTTGATCCAAGGAAGTAAAAGGTCTTGTAAGAATATTACATGTGTTAATTGTAAACATAATTATGTAACACAAGCCAGTAATTTTAAAGGCTGAAAACTTGTGCTCAATCTAGTTATAATACTGATAGTTGCATTTAAGTCATGTATTCTGGACCAATTTCAAAAGATTCTCTTCTGCACATAACAGCACTGTGTAATTGAAATTAGATTTAATCATACATTTATGGTATAATGACAAATTGTGACTAGGATCACCAAAGCTTCATGTTTAAGTGAACTAAATGTAAAGAATCTGAAATTTTAAATTAAGAAATATTTTCTCTTACAGTTTAATAATCAAATCAATACAAGGAATATATCTGTAGATGTACAAACTAGCAGATTTCAATTATCCACAAAAGAAACTTTAAGATCAGTGATGCTTTTAACTCTTTACCACACGAGCAAAATATAGACATGTGCAAATTGAAAGCAATTTTGCCGCAAAATTTCAATGTAAGTGAAAAAATGGAACTTGTCTTTGATAGAGTAGTAAATATTGTGGAAAAAGAAAATGCTGGTTACCAGCATTTTCTCTTTTTCTCCACAATATTTTCAAAATGCTTCTTCGCCAGGGTCGTTAAAGTTGGGATTGTGTGGTAAAGGGTTTAACAATACCTTTAAAATCAGCGATCTCCCAAAACTGAACTTTGCCAGGATTCCAACAATCAAACCAAATAGTATTGCTATAATCAAATAGATAAACTTGGGCACCAAGATGTAGGCTCCGACCTGAAACTGGAATGACAAAAGAGAGAACTATTATGGTGGCTCAACTTCATACACGAGATAAAACTTGGTACTCATGATTGTCTACCTCTGAATTCAGTGTGTGTGTGTGTGTGTGTGTGTGTGTGTGTGTGTGTGAAACTTAAATATCTTTGATGAAGGGTTAATATTTGATGCAAGATGCAATTTATCAAAACTCTGGATAATAAGACACAGGGAAAATGCAACATGTTTAACCCTTTACCACACAACCCCGAGTTTTAACGACCTTGAGAAGAAGCCTTATAAAAACATTGTAGGAAAAGGAGAAAATGCTGGTAACCAGCATTTTCTCTTTTCCCACAATGTTTTCTTCCCTTTCAAAAACAAATTAAATCATTTGGGCCATATTCAATTTATCGTCTGCAAATGCTTTCAATCTGGACAAGTCTCATTTATCTCATGTGGTAAAGAGTTAAGGTTAGTTGTCCAACCCTATAGTGATTGTTGTGCTTTCCTTATCATGTTTGTACAAACTCATACACACAATATGGAGTTATACCAAATTTTACAGAAACTGTCCAGGCCTTCCACAATAACTTGAATGTACATCTCTATCTGTATTCATCTACCAATCTTATATCTTGGTCTCATTCTAGATTTAGAAATTAACACAATTTTTGATTGGCTAAACCATTTGGTTTAGCCAACAAAATGGTTTAGCAAATCAGATTTAGTCATTTGGTTTAGCCAATCAGACATTGCTATGGTTTGAAATTTAGAAAATTCTGAAGAGTTAGACTAAATATTTTTTTGAGATGGCTTGTGAATATGGGCCAAGATTATCAAAAGCTTTTCCAAGCAATTATGTTTGACTAATTTTCTTTTACAGTCAAGTCTATCCACACCTATTTGTAATCATACCTTTATGTCAACGAACATGAAACACATACAACATCATATGCTAACAATAAGATATCATAGGTGGTAAAAACTTACAGGTCTTTTTTGATTGACCTCATAATTGTACCGTACACTCCTGTTCACTATTGCTCTGTCACTGCCTGGAAAGTTCAGACACCATTTGTCAACTTCTTCATGAAAACCAACTGACCTAAAAAACATAGCTAACATAAATACCAACAATATTTCAGGTCAGGCATTCCTCCAATAGGATTCATGACTCAACTTTATAACTTTAAATACAAGGTAGGTCTACGATGACAATCATGACCATGAGTGGTAGTTTGTTCCATGTAGAATTGGAACCTAATCCTGTAAAAAGGTTGTGCTAGAGATAGAGCATCAAAAAGCTCTGGGAAAACAGGCTTACTAAACTCTTTAACACAAAATCCTGACTTTTAATGACCCTGAGGGGGAAGCCTTTTGAAAACATTGTGGGAAATGGAGAAAATGCTGGTAACCAGCATTTTCTCTGTTTTCCACAATGTTTTTTGCCCTATTACAGACAAATTTCATTATTTGGGCCACATTTAAATTACCGTCTGCAAATGCTTTCAATTTGGACAAGTCACCATTTTTGTCTTTTGGTAAAGAGTTAACTCTTTCCCTGCCAACTAGATGAATTTGTCTTTTCTCAAGTTCTAAAAGAATATTTTCATTGCAAATGAAGCCAATCCTAGTCAAAGATTAGCATCAGGTCACGGATGGTGTAGATCATAGATCAGACTGCATGTTTGTAGACTGATCTTCATCTAAACCGTCTGCAAAAGCTATCCATGGCAACATTGGCAGTGAAAAGAGTTAAAAAACAGGGATTATGTTGTAACTGTTGTAAAAAGAGGCAAACACAGCATCCTTGTTAGGCCAATTTCAATGAAAGAAATTGAAACACAAAATGATGTTATACATACTTAGGCTGAATCTTGTATTTACTCCTTGGCAGAGGGTTAGGAAATAACTGTTTTCTTAGCGGTTTAAGATCTCCAGCATTGGCAAAACCATGAAGAGCACTTTCTAAAGTAGCAACATTACCACCAATACCCTGGAACAGTGAAACAGATTTGCTGTGGTTAGAAGAAAGTCAAAGTACAATCTGGCACCATGAATACAGTCTGTTATCTGTCATCTTGGGCATGATTTAATCTTTTACCACTCATCTCGAATTTTAATGACCTCAAGACAGAAGTCTTTTGAAAACATTACCGGAAAAGGAGGAAATGCTGGTTACAAGCATTTTCTCCTTTTCCGGTAATGTTTTCTATCCTTTCTGAGATTCCACAGTTTTAGACACATGTAATTTGTAATCTGCAAAAGTTTTCAATTTTGAAGTGTTTAAAATTTTTTCATTTGGTACAGAGTTAAACAGCTTTCTTTGTGAATCAGTTGATGATGCTGAGGTGATTTACTCAATACCATAGCTCTTGGTCTTGAGGTTCTGTATAGAGGTTGGTGTTTTTTTTACAAAAGAAAAAAAAAAAACCCTCCAAAACATTCCAAAGAAAGAAAAGGCAAAGTTTGACCATTCCAAAAATGGTTAAAGGTCAACCTACTGTCATCATTGGAGCAATCTCAGTTGTGCCCTACCCTACTTGTTTTTTTCAATGCGACCTTTCAGTGTAATTTGACTTCTTGGTCCCTGAAATATGATTGCTTTTACTCTATGAAACAATCTGTTTTAATGACTCTAAGAAAACAGACTTTTGAAAACATTGTGAGAAAAGAAAAAAATACTTGTGACCAACACTTTCTCCTTTTCCTACAATGTATTCTACTTTTTAAAGACAAATTCAACCATTTGAACCACAATGAATTTGTCATCTTCTAATTCATCAATTTATACAAGGGTAAAACTTTTTCATACGGTAAAGTGTTAAGTTTTTAACCTGATAGAGTAGCAATTGACATCTTGGTCATGCGTGGTCATGCTTATTAATCATTATTTTCTTTTTTTTGCAGAGTTTTCTTCCCTTACAAAGACCACTCTTGTACTTGAGCCACACTTTAATTTGTCAAGCCACATTTAATTTTGTCCACTACATAATTACGCTTTCAATTTGGACGAGTTTAAATTTTTGTTGTCTGGCAATCGGTTAATGCTTATTATTTGACCCATACTCTGTGAAAAGGGGGCCAAATGCATCTGCGAAAAGCATCAACCCAGGTCAGCCTGCACAGTCCACAAAGGCTGACCTGGGCCAAAACTTTTCGCTACTGGTCAATTTTCTGTATATCCAAGGACTAGTCTACCAGCTGATTCAGTCAGTTGTTAGACAAAATGGATTATATGGATGCCTAATTATGTGATGTCTTGCTTGGTACAGTGTATCACAGAGTTGCATTAAGCCCCCTTTTCACAGAGCCTGGCTCATTTCATGTTCTTCGGTAATTTATTGGGAAATAATAGTGGGTTATAATGTTTGATAATTCATGCGTACGACGAGTGAAATCAACTGTAAATATTTAAGTTACTCTTCAAAGTTACGGAACTACTGTTTCTGCTTCTTTTGAAAGCAGAGACAGTAGTTCCCATGCACTAGTTACCTAGGTAAACGGTGTGTGTCATTCAACCAGATGGAAATATTATGTAATTTCTGCACATTTACCCTCATACTTTACATAATACTGTAATGCGTTCCTATGTGGGGGGAGGTGTGTCGGTGGAATTACCGAAAACAAGTCATCTTGATTTTGATAAAAGTCCAAACAAAAACGGGTAAGAAGCATGAAATAAATTGAATATTTGTTTTTTTTTTGGTGACAGATAAAAATGTATCTCACGAACATCTGTGAAATTTTCACTTGTGGCTGTGCCACTCATGAAGATATTACCGATGATGTTCGCTCCATGAAATAAATTTCCATCTTTCACTATAAAAAAAAAACAAAAAAACAAGTATCCTCTATTTATTCATGTGAAATTTCAGTGTTATCTGACAGTGTTATCTGACATTTAGTGTTCAAAGAAAAGATTTTTGGATGCTTCAGCCAAAATTAGTAACAATAGTTATCCTGGTCATGTGACCTAGACCATTTTGGCTGTGATACACTACCTAGACCATTTCAGCCATATTGGACAGATCGACAAATAGACAAGCACTGGATTTCTGAGATCACAAAGGCTCATCCTGAATACTTGCTCATCAATGCTCAAGGCTTTATAGTTTCAGACAAGAAGGTTTTAAAAAAATTCCCTTGGACATAATTATGCAAGTAAAACATGACAACCTGGATATACATGTATAACAAGAGGGCCATTGGCCCTAAAGTGCTCACCTCAGTAAGATCATCTAGAAGTGATAAGGCTGAAAAGATCCTGGTCGTGATGATGTAAAATGCATGAGTGTAAGTGATCTACTTTGTGACTGCTTTAGCCTATTTTTAAATTTCTAATCTAGCTCAAAATGTGGCCTCTGGGGTCACACAAGGTTTTTCTAAGATTTGACCAACTTTTTGACCTGACATGACTTGATATCATTCTTTTCCGAGATTTAATCCAGACAAACATTCTGACCAAGTTTCATGAGTATCAGGCTGAAAATGTAGCCTTTAGAGTGCACACAAGGTTTTTCTAAGATTTGGTCTAGTAACCTACTTTTTTGACCTGATGTGACCCAATTTCAAACTTGCCCGAGATTTTATCCAGACAAACATTCTGACCAAGTTTCATGAGTATCAGGCTGAAAATGTGGCCTATTGACTGCACACAAGGTTATTCTATGATTTGGCCCAGTGACCTACTTTTTGATTCGACATAACCCAATTTTCTCTGTGTCCAAGGTTTTATCAAATAAAACATTCTGACCAAGTTTCATGTGCATCAGGCTGAAAATGTGGCCTCTAGAGAGCACACAAGCTTTTTCTAAGATTTGGCCCAGTGACCTACTTTTTGACCTGACATGACCCAATTTCGAACTAGTCCCAGATTTTATCCAGACAAACATTCTGACCAAGTTTCATGTGTATCAAGCTGAAAATATGGCCTCTTGAGTGCACACAAGCTTCTTCCAAGATATGGCCTTGTGGCCTACTTTTTGACCCGGCATAAACTGATTTCAAACCTGTCCAAGATTTGGTCCAGACAAAACATTCTGACCAAGTTTCATGAGTATCAGGCTGAAAATGTGACCTCTAGAGTGCACACAAGCTTTTTCTAAGATTTGGCTTGTGACCTACTTTTTGACCTAACATGACCCAATTTCATACCTGTCCCAGATTTTATCCAGAAAAACATTCTGACCAAGTGTCATGCATATCAGGCTGAAAATGTGGCCTCTAGAGTGCACACAAGCTTTTTCTAAGATTTGGCCCCTTGACCTACTTTTTGACCCAACATGACCCAATTTCCAACTTGTACGAGATTTTATCTAGAAAAACACTCTGACCAAGTTTCATGAGTATCAGGCTGAAAATGTGGCCTCTAGAGTACACATAAGCTTTTTCTAAGATTTGGCCTCTTGACCTACTTTTTGATCTGACATGACCCAATTTAAAACTTGTACGACATTTTATCCAGACAAACATTCTGACTAAGTTTCATAAGTATCAGGCTGAAAATGTGGCCTCTAGAGTGTACACAAAGTTTTTCTAAGATCTGGCCCTGTGACCTACTTTTACACCCCATGTGACCCACTTTCAAACTTGTCCAAGATTTTATCCAGACAAACATTCTGACCACGTTTCATGAGGATCTGGCTAAAAATGTGGCCTCTAGAGTGCTTACAAGGTAAATGTTGATGACCGCACAACAGACGACGGGTGCAGGACACAGCACGATCACAAAAGCTCACCTTGAGCACTTTGTGCTCTGGTGAGTAAAAACCTTTCTCCCTAGGAAAATACATTGGACAACATTGATAAAGGAACCTTTGATGATGTTAACATTGAAAAACAAGTTGACAACCATGCCATGATATTTGTTACGCCCCTTATGCCAAAGCTCTAAACAATGATCTTGTGTGACATTGAAACTTCTTCCACAAAATTTTGTTGTCAGATAAGGCTGACCAAGAAAAAAGAACAGATACCTCTGGTCCTGGATGAAGTGTGATGTAAAATTCCATTGAATTAACATCCCCTGTAAAAAGGAAATATTAATGAGCCTTGCTCTGTAGAAAAGGGGTTAAATGTTTTTCTGTGATGCAATCTACCAAGCAAGTCATCACATAATTATGGATCCATAATTCCACCTTGTCAGACAAATGACTGAATCATGAGGTAGACTGGTCCCAGGACATGCAGAAAATTGACCAATAGCCAAAAGTTTCAACCCAGGTCAGCCTCACCTGATTGCGAAGGCTGACCTGGGTCAATACTTTTTGTAGATGCATTAAACTCCCATTTTTACAGAGCAAGGGTCAAATATATTTGATCCATGCTCTATGAAAAGGTGAAAAGGGGGCTTAATGCATCTGCGAAAAGTATCGACCCAGGTCAGACCGTGCAGTCAGCACAGGCTGACCTTGGCAGAAACTTTTTGCTATTGGTCAATTTTCTGTATGCCCAAAGACCACTCTACCTCATGATTTGTCAGTTGTTAAACAAATGGGCTATTGTGGATCCATAATTATGTAATGGCTTGATTGGCATCATGCATTACCGAAATGCATTAAGCCCTCTTTTGCCAGAGCATGGCTCGTTTAATGAAAACCATATTTATCTATGTCTGTCACAGAAGTCGTTCTTCTGCCTTTCTTTCCAGCTGCATGACTTTTGCTTTAACTTTCAAATATAAACTCAAGTTCTGGTCAAGAAGCATAATAACTCTTCAACCCTTTACCACACAATCCCAACTTTTAACAACCCTGGAGAAGAAGGCTTTTAAAAACTTTGTGGGAAAAGAAGAAAATGCTGGTAACCAGCATTTTCTTCTTTTCCCAAAATGTTTTCAACAATCTCAAATACAGATACTGTCGTTTGTACCCTGTTTTATTTGGCGTCTGCAAATGCTTTCAATTTGGACTGGTCTAAAATTTTGTTGAGTGGTAAACAGTTAACAGACAATAGAATTTTAGATTCTGCTAAATCAAAAGCATTTGCAGATGACTTATTAAATGCAACCTAAAGGTTAGATATGTCTAGGATAGGGAAAAAAACAATATTGGGGATTTCGCTAGGTATCACCTTAATTAATTCAGTGATAAATCATTTTGGAAGTTTAGTGAGATTATAAAAATCTGAATAGCTCCATTTAGGATGGGATAAAAAGTTACCATCAAACTGTTTGGTTGTGTATGCCACACCCATATCACTTGGAATACTGTCAAAGCCACAGGCACCTATGACATAAACTCCCTGTTCTCTTGCTTTACCACTGTACAGTAACTGCATTTTCTCCAAGTACTGAAGTAAACAAAGGAGCAGAGCTCCAGATAGAGGGAGTGATTCTGATTTCAAAAGTGAAAATATTATCTCCACTAAACCCTATGTTATGGGTACTCAGAATCGTCTCATCGAGACGGTTCTGAGTACCCACAGCATAGGGTTTGGAAGAGAAACAATGCTTATTTCCAGCATTTTTCTCCTTTTCTCACCATGTTTTCGAAAGGCCTTTACCTCAGGGTCATAAATACTTGGGATTGTGTGGTAAAGCATTAAGCTTTAAATTACCTCTGTGACTCTGTCGAACAACTTACTGCTGGGGCAAGAACCTCTTTGACCACAACAGGGCAAGAATATGAAATACTACTAACTAAATATCATACTCTAGGCAAATTGGCTGTATTGACATGAAAATTTTCAAAGATTTCCCTATGCAATGTATAAAAAAAGGCAGCTTAAACTATGTTCTTGCCAAAAACAGGTCAATGGTCAACTTAGATTATTCACTTGTACAATCTTTGCAGTGCCTTTAATTGATCCTGATTCTCCCTTACAAGTTTAAATACCATCTGACTTATAGTTCTTGAGGAGGCTTTTGCAATTTTAGCACTGGTGGCCATTTTGGTCTCATGATCTAACTAAAATGAACAACTTCTGGCCTCTTTGACTTACGAAGTTTGTACATAAAGCTTTATTTCATTTCAACTAACTATATAACAACATAACTAGTTTCTGAGCAGTTGTTCATGTAATTGTGGATTGAAGACTAACAGCCATTGATTTCCAGTCGGTGATTTCAAAAGCTCACTTTAGCATATTGTGCTCAGGTGAGCTAACAACATGTTATGGGGATAAATTGATGTTAGTTTTTTACCTTAATTAGTTAAAAGAAAAAATAAACCTCATACCGCTGGTTCTCCACTGATGTCAATGTGGTGTGCACCATTTTCAATACATGCTTTGACAACTTGTTCCCCATAAAAACGGTACTGAAGAAATAGACATTGTATTAAACTAAAACTTATATTACGATGCATAGGTTAACACAGTTTTATGCAGATAAATATGATAATGTATAATTATTATCTCTTGTAGTGCAAAATAAATGAAATACAAAATCTCAATCAGTACTAAGATGTAGCAATATTAAGATCGCTTTTATTAGAATATCTGGCAAAGAAACATACATTGTAGATTCATGATCAGACAGCATGTTCTGTGTAGTCTAATCTTGATCTGTACTATCCACACAAGCATCTAAATCCAGGCTTCAAGAGTAAAATCATATTGAATAACAACAAAAGTAATGTAGTATATGTGTTCAGTTCTTCCAAACAATGTGATATGCACATTACTTAATAATTCGTCAGAAGTAGGATTGCAAATTTAGTAAATTAAATATCATTCTTTGATTCAGGAATATAAGGTCATTAAACTTAATCTATTATTCCTTGTCAGATTTGGCAGAAAATCTTCCAGTACTAACCTGTACGAAAAAAATGAGAAAATTACGACCGCTAGTAAATCCGGTAGTCATAATGTTTTTCATAGCTATGCAGGACTTAGGTCAATACCTAAAGTACAGGTCAACTTTTGAACAGGCCGAATTAAAATCCTTCCTACAATTCTCCAAAACACCACCTCGACTTATGACAGAAGCAATAGGGTGGTTCATAAATTTGGATTTTTTTTTTTTCAATTAAGACTTTATGAATAAACAAGATGACACACACTCTCATCAAAATGTTAGCTAAACAATGATCAGTGGTCAGAGAGAAATAGATCCTGTCACAATGACAATCATAAATACTCAGAAAGAAACTGGCCAAGCTGGAAAGTGCCATGCCCGCCCCTTGTGTCAAGCCCTCTAGGTTAAAGACTGAGCTAAACGGCTCAGTATTTATAAAGGTATGTCTATCAGTGTTCGATCAATGATGAGGAATTCTCATTACTTACTGGTCCAACACAGTTTAAAACAATTTTAGCTTGTTTACACATTTCTGCCAGAGTCTCTGCAACCCCTGTATCGGCAATGATGATGGGAACTTCTTCTACATTCTTTCCTAAATATAAAATTTAAAACTTAATCCTTTCCCACACAATCCCAAGTTTTAATGACTCTGGGAAAGACGGCTTTTGAAAACATTTTGGGAAAAGGAGAAAATGCTAGTAACCATCATGTTCTCCTTTTCCCAAAATGTTTTGCAACCTTTCAAACACAAATCCTAAAATTTGTACACAGTTGATTTGTCATTTGCAGTTGCTTACAAAATTGACTACTGTGAAATTATATTGTGTGGTAAAGGGTTAAAATGCAGCTCTTCTAGATCAATGAAATATTTTCTTCTCCGAGAACCGTTGTTACATATGATGCAAATGTTCTTATACGAACCCTGTACCAGAAAACAAAATATCAGACTTGTCCAATAGAAGCAAACATTTGCAGACAACGAATCAAATGTGGCTCAAATGATAGGATTTGTCCTTTAAACTCTTTACCAAACCACAAAATTTTAGACTAGTCCAAATTCAAAGGATTTGCAGGCAACAAAATAAGTGGGACTCAGAAACAGAAATTTGTTCTGGGATGGGTAGAAAACATTGTAGGAAATGGAGAAAATGCTGGTTACCAGCATTATCTCCTTTTCCCACAATGCTTTCAAAAGGCTTTTTCTTTTGGGTCGTTAAAACTCAGTATTGTATGCTAAAGGGTTAAAGGGTAAAAAACATCATGGAAAAGGGAGAAAGAGTTCATTAGCATTTTCCCCTTTCCTACAGTATTTTCAAAAGCTTCCTTCCTCAGGGTCATTTTAAATACAGGAATGCTTATTGAAGATCTGACATGTAGATACCTATGCATGCAGGGTTGCTATAAATTCTAAAGGCTAAGAAATAATCCTTGCCATGACCATGCATGTCAGCTACTTTCAGTATTGAGGGTGTGTTCTTAGAAAGGAATAAAGCATCCTATCATTGATTGAATGGTGTTTTACTCCCCTTCCACCATTATTTCAGTCATATCACGGTGACGGCTCACACATTCATGTATTTCCTGGGTTTCACCAGTACTAAGCTAGGGCTCTGAGGTGTCTTTCCCAAAGACACTCCCATGAAAAACTCTGTGGATCAGGTGAGGCTAAAACCCTGGACCTCCCGGTTATGAGTCCCACACTTTACCACTGAGCCACTCAGGACCCCAGCATCCAATCAACTTGATCTGTGATTAATGCAGTCCAACCTGTATTTAACAAGCCCTTATGGAACAATAGAATGTGCTTGCTTTATATATACAGATACATTTAGGATAATTGCCATTGCTGAAAATGCAAAATATGCTTGCATAACCCTTAAAGCACCTTTTAAGACTAAAGTTGCGTTTGCAGCCAGTGCAAATCAATGTGTGTAGTTTGATCTTCAATCTACACTGTCTGCTTCACTGAAACACTACATTCTGCTTTGTTCTGCTTTTATTCCATAATAAACATGGCCATTAATAGAATCTATATAGATAAATAATTAGTCTTCAACTTAATACCCAAGTTTGTACGGTTTTCTATAGTCCCTCTGCGTTTCTTTTTGCGATTTACACTTGTCCACATTTCAAGCTTTTGCACACAACGAATCAGGCTCAAATGATGTCGATATCAATTGCATAGCAAGGCATACTCATGTACACTAACCTTGTAACTCTTTACCAAAAAAATGTCATTGTATTAGAGATATCAAAAAAAAAAGCACTTGCGGTTGTCTTGGGGTAGGGCCCATTTTTGGAAAGAAGAAAATGCTGGTAACTGCTATTTTTTCCTTTACCTGCAGTATTTTCAGAAGCCCTCTGCTTTAAAGGGTCTTGATTTTGGGGGTTTTTTTTGACTGAAGTTTAAAGCCGTTTCAACCTCTTTGGTCATATCACCATGGTCAGTGCACCTATGCATGTGTTTCCTGGCTTTCTCGCAGCAGTATTGACATATGTTTCTGTCCAAGCAACAAACTACTTTTCTTACATGCATCAGATGTGAGGGGCGAAAAATCGCCGGAAAGAAAGTTTGCCTCAACCGGGTATCAAACCTGCAACCACCAGTTACCAGGTCACGAGTCAGATACGCTAACCACTGAGCTATCCGGTCGGACTAAATGGGTCTTGGGAGTGAGTTATCAGAATCGAATGAAGGGGTGGAATTACGCAGTTTATTATACCTGTCCTTCCTGTTGATTGCTGCAGAATCGTCTGCAACTTTTCCATGGATCTCCCAGCAACGGCCATGGTCAATTTGCCACCTTCCTCTTCAATCACTCTCGCAAGTTCATCCACAACAAACTGGCCTGTAAATCCAGTAGCACCAAAGACCACAAAATCATACCTTTGCTCAGACATTTTCGGGATCTGGCTGCGATGATGTCATGAACACAGAGTGTAGCCTGCAGCTGCACCTGCTTCCGGAATGCGGTATGTCTAAAATGCGAAAAGAAGTCTTTTTCGCGAAAAGAGTTCTTTTCGCGAAAAAGAGTCAGAATGACTCCTTTTAGCGAAAATAACCTAAGATTTTTACGAAAAGAAGTCAGGGAAGATGACTCCGTTTCGCGAAAAGGACTTTAGATTTTACAAAAAGGAGTCAGTCCTTTTCACAAAAAGGACTTTACCTTCCACAAAAAAGATCTCTTTTAAAATTAGGACTTTTATTGATTAAATGCGAATTTTTATGGTGTTTTCAACCGTTATGATCATTCAGTTATATCCCGACGGCCAGTGCATCTATCTATGCTTTCCCGGAGATTCGAAAAGTAGTGTCTTAAATGCCAAATGGACTCCTTCTTCGCGAGAGCTCTCTTCTGATGAAAAAGACTCCTTTTCGTAAAAAGGAGTCCTTTTCGTAAATAATGAAATACGTAAAGGACTCCTTTTCACGATAACGAAGTAGATTTCACGAAAAGGACTCCTTCGATGAAAAAAAAAAAAACTTATTTTCTCGAACATTTTGGGACGAATGGTCTGGGTGTGGTCGATGCACATTCAAGATAGTCCAATGTGATGAGATGACATCAGTCACAGTAGAAAGTATAATCCAAGAAAATAGAAGTATATCTGCTAGATATGGGTTACCAAAGCAAGTATAGGACTCCAATTCATGGATAAAAGACTTGATATTAGAGAGTAGCGCTGTCGCAAAACCGTCCCCAAACGGCTTTGTAGAAAGCGAGCTAGCGACCTTAGAACCGAATTCCGAAGAGAAAAGCATAAGTGAGAGCAGTTTCAAGGGACGGACCGCTGCTTGCATTGCAAATTAGAAAGATGACATATGTACCGCGGAAACTGAATGTCGATCAGATAAGAACGAGAAAAGATCAGATTAATTGGATGGTTTGAACCTTCAATTCCGCGTATACCATTTAGAGATGCCGCAGAACGAGCAGAAACTGCCAGCGCGGATTACAATGACCTAGTCCAACGATAATGGTGTGATAAAAAATAAACTTGGCCATAGAATATATATAAATACAATAGAGATATACGTTATAAACTAGAACAGCAACAACCAGTCTTGAGAATGTTCATATTAATGGAAAGCCAGTTCATCTGACCAGGAGGAAAAGAAAGATAAATCAATGTCTGAACATTTCTGTCATTTCTGTCACAATGTCATGCTGATTGGGACCTTGGCTCCTGTCTGCTGATAAGCCCCTACACGCCGTATAAATCAGGTATTTTGTCTGTTTGTACAATATCAGTCTAGATTAAAGCCACTAAAACTGGCATGAGCACGAGTGTGCATTGTAGGAAGGCCTCCATGTACATTGCAGTAAATTTAGCTGAAAACTGTAGGAGGATGAGGACACAAAAAGGGCAACCTGGTTTGAGTATACCCTCTAACTTCGTTGTGGGGGATAGGGCCTATAATAAGTGTATGGATCAGAGGATGTATAGCCTTGTTCATATAAAAATAAGATTGATCTTGTCCTTTTCTAAGGGTAAGGCGCGCAAAGTATTGTTTGCTGTGTTCTGTATGTTACAATGTGTCCGTCGTCAACCTTTGCTTGAAACAGCTTCTGCCCAAGAACTGTGGGACATATTTTATGATAAGTTCACTGTTCACCCATTGAAATATCTATAAATGGTTCCACTCCACCAAGGCGGTCCCAGAGTTTAGAACAAAAGCTCTTAACAGCCTTTAGTGACCTTCTTTGGGCTGCGACAGGAGGTAACAAGTAAGGAATGTTTACTTCCTCATTTTTGCGGGACAAAGTTAGCACGTTTTTTTTTTTTGTCACGAAAGACTGCACGTATCAATGTTTTAAAAAAAGTGATTTTTTTTTCTTACATTTACCTGATCTACATGGAAGCACAAGCAGAGCATGCATTGTTTGAGAGAAAAAGAAAAAGACAGAACAAAATAAAAGAAGCAATACGTATATGAGGCGTGCTCCGGCAAAAGGGGGCTTAATGCATCTCAGCGACGCATTTTACCACACAAGACATAATATAAAATCAATTTTGTCTAACAACTGACTGAATTATGTGGAAGACTGGTCCGTTGCAGAAAATTTATCAATATCAAAAGGTTTTGGCACAGGTGAGCTGCGCGGACTGCACAAGCTGATCTGAATCGATACCTTCTGCAGGTACATTCAGTCCCCTTTTTACAGAGCATGGCTCATATAAAAGATGAAGTTGAGAAAGGATAAAGATTCAATAAGGCTAAGTGTGAATATCCTTGTTAACCCCCTACCACACGATTCGGACTTTTAACAACCTTGACAAAGAAGACTTTTGAAAACATTCTGTAAAAAGGAGAAAATGCTGGTGACTATTTACACATTATTTTTCTAACCTTTGATAGAAAGATCCAGTACGTTTAGCACTACCTTCAGTCTGAAGGGTTGCTCCGATGTTATTTTGTGATTGGGTCTGAGCGGAGAAACAGTCACAAAAATAACATTGGAGCGAACCTTCAGGCTGAAGGTAGTTTAGCACCATTTACTTTGTCGTCTGCAAATGCTTTCAATTTGGACGGGTCTAAAATTTTGTCGTTTGCTAAAGAGTTAAGTGGCTCTGGAACACATTGCAGAATGTTCATCTTGGATATCGGATAGTACTAAAGGTAAGTTAACGTGGTTCATAAATCAAATTTGAGAGTCAAGTTCAAATTTAATATGGGATCCGTATCCTTCCTATTCTGTCCTACTTTCACTTTCTAACAGATGATGCAAATTTGTCTTGATGCATAGATAGTAAATTAATATTACAGTTTGTGCTGTCTAGACTTAACATAATACAAGCAATTCTAGAAAATTGCAGTTCAAATGATATTTGACCCAGTGACCTTTCTGCAAACGCGAGTTTGGCACGCCCACCTTAGTAACGCAGTATTTTGGTCGTTATGCCCGACAAACAAACCAGAAAATGGCGTCGACTACATGGAGAAAGAGCGTTTATTTCTGTTTTATACTAGCTTATGTTTCGCTCTAATTGAAGCACCCGAAGTTTTTTTCCCCAACTTTCTTATCAATTCGAACTAAATCAGCAACGTAACAAGAAAAAAATAATTTAATATTTATAAGAAATCGAGAAGTAAAAACAGCGCAAATTTTCCTTGTTCTGTATCGCAAATGTGAGTAGATTGCTGCTGGCAACATCTACCATTAGTAATAGGGAAAAGGGGGGTAAGTTTTTAAGACATTTTTTCAGTATATAACATGTCGGTTTGAAAGTAAAAAATATGGGAAAAGGACTTACAATTTACCCTTTATCACACAATCCTGTGCTTTAACGACCTTGAAGGAGGAGACATTTGAAAACTGTTCTCTTTTTCCCTAGATGTTTTCTACCCCTTTAAGACAAATCTCACCATTGGAGCAACGTTAAATTTATCGACAGCATTTTTTTTCATATTAGACGAATCAAATGTTATGTTGTCAGGTAAAGGTTTACTCAACAACTCTAACACGTGTGGCAGAGAGGCTGTTTTTTTTTTGGAATCCAGGTTAAATCTACCGGCGACATTTACGTGGATATTGGTTTTTGGAATGGATAAATTTAGTTTTCCGTTCAGCGTCTATTTTGTAGAAATTATTTTACCACATCATTCTTATATGCAACTTTAGTCCATGTTGAAATAATTATGGTATAATCCAATCCTCTTTGGTTTAAACGAAAACAAAAAAAAAAAATGCATTGTCTGTCTACAGTAAAGGCTGTAACTTTGTCTGACCCTTTTGTTTATATGACACGTTATACTGCGTTTTGATTGACTGATATGACCTGTCAATCAAAATCGGCAGAAAGGTCAATTAAGCTGTCTGCGAACACTGTGACAGGGGAGCCAACCAGTGGACTCCTTTCATAGAAAAATAAGTTCCAGCATACTCATTGCAATAATGACTAGACTAATCTTGACTTGTGATCAAACAACCATCGTTTTAGGTGAATACTTACACTGGTTATGGGAGAACCTTGACGCAGTATAAGGTTTTTTTTCTTGTCAAGTTCCATGACTTTTAAACATGAGATAATAAGCTCCGCCTACCTGTAAGGTGCCCGTTTCATGCTGCACAAACATTACAACGATTTGAAAGCGTAAGGTTTGTTATTTACGAAAGTTTTCGATACCGTGAAAATTACAAGTCGAATACAAAAGGTGCAACACGAAAAACCGTAATTACCAGTCGAATATGCAAAAAACCAGTGGTGTAATATTGTCGGCTTAAGGCGTCCTCGTTTTAGTCACGCCCACCTACAGTGTCAAAACAGCTACGGTCTACTTTCGGCCAGAAAAAGACTCGTGCCAAACATGCTGACAGCGAAATTTTACGTCCTACTTTGAATTTCAAAATAATCAGTTAGAGCCATAGAATGGACATATATGATCAGCATGACGATGGACCAGGGTTCGTAGGAATCAAATTCTGTAAAGAATGGTATACAATTTATATGTCTTTCTCATTGATCGACCAATTTCATTTGATCGACGCGTTGGTAGTTTCGACACCTACTTATAACGTACTGGCATACAGTACACATTAAATATTTTTTTAGGTAGTTTTGACGAAGAGAAGTCGGTTTATTCTGATAAATGAAAACGGGAGCCTGACACAACACCAGATATAGCATAAAGGTGTGATAACTTACATATTCAGGGTAGCTCTGATGTTACCTTCAGTCTGATGTTATTTTGTGATTGGGTCTCAGCACCCCTTCATATCAGCCCTTCTTAAAGGGCTTCTGGAAATTTTGCCAGTCATATTTCAGTCTGCATAATGTGTCTTAAATCTGCTTGTCGGCTATGAAAATGAACATGAATCAATAGATAAATGATTTAAGTTCACATATACACCAAGCCAAGTGCAAGGTTGTCATCGATCTTTTTGTAATTTAACTTTTATTTGACATAAATACATCTGGTTCAGTTTGTAAACAAACACTCATTATAAATTCAGTTAACTGCACATGCGTGGTAATTTTTATTTGAAAAAATTCACACAGTGTGATCGGCAATTTAAGTGATAATTATGACGCCTCATAAATGAAATACATCCAGTATGTTTCAGTATTTTTCTCATTGCCCAAGCTGATGAAACAGAAACTGATAAAGTGTGGAAAAAAAGTAATTTTACTGTACCGGAAATGACTTCCGGAACATGCACAGTAATGTAAAGCCTAGTTTCGATTTCAGTGGAAGTAGGTCAGTGGATATTTGTACTTCAGAATCATGGAATTACAAGGAGGTTACAGTCACATTTTTAATAATTTTGGCATTTTTGTAAAGATTAATCATTTGTCTAACGATCCTATTATATTGGCAGTCAACTATGATTTTGCCGCATAGAGCCGTTGGAAGAGATGCCGGTATGATCAACTTTCGTTCTGAAATAGAACAATGAATGGCTGAGATGAAGGTGAGCGGAGAAACAGTCACAAAAATAACGTCGGAGCAAACCATCAGACTGAAGGTACTCTGATGTTAATTTTTGTGATTATGTTGGGGGATTGTCCCTACAAGCCCCCACAGAAACCGCTTGAAAAACAAACTAACTTGCTATCTCTATCTTTTGTTTACTTCTTACCTTGTTCAAATATTCTTTTTTATGCCAGCTACTTACACTTTGACTGAACATACAACAACAGATTGTCATCCTCACAATAATTTCCATACTTTTAAATCATAATATGCAAATGTAGATGCATTTTAACACATGCATTGTTTAGTTTTGGCAGCTATTGGGCATTTAAAAGACAGAGTATTTGGTAAAGGGTTAAGGGCTTGTACAGACTCTCATTGACCTTTTGTTCTTTTTCAGCAATAACATGCTCTACCCAAAAGAAGACAAAGAAAGTAGAAATTTACTGTATGCAGTGAGTTAATTTTAGTTATTTGCATCTTGCTTGATACTGACCTCTAACCTGTATATTTTCAAAAAAATTGAAAAGGATGCTTTCAACCAATTAACTCTTTAACTCATTACTGCATGATAAAATTTTAGACTTGTCCAAATTGAAAGCATTGGCAGGCGACAAAATAAATTTGACCGGAGAATTTGAAAACTTGTTTCGGGAAGGGTAGAAAACATTGTGGGAAAAGGAAAAAATGCTGGTTTCTCCTTTTCCCACAATGATTTCAAAAGCTTTCCTTTTCAGGGTCGTTAAAATTTGGGATTGTTTAGTAAAGGGTTAATGGATGAAAGAATCTGAGACAGGTTCAAATTGAATGGGTTTGCAGACAACATTTTACATGCAAATATAAGTTATAACTAAACTGATAAGGTTTTGTCTTGGGGTAGAATAGGAAAACATTGTGGTTACCAGCATTTTCTTCTTTTCCTACCACAATTTCAAAGGCTTTTTCTACCAGAGATGTGAGAATATGGGAGCCAGGGCAGATCATCACGCAGAATGTCTGAGTATTAGGAAAAATTTCAGTCAGGTTGCATGTGGACTGATCTTGAGTACGACAAAACCTGCACATTTTGTTACAGACAGCAGAATGTTGGAAGAAGTCGATACAAGAAATAACAAAGTTTTTGAGAGAAAAGTTAAATAAAACTTGACTCTCAAATTTGATTTATGAACCATGTTAAAATGTATTAGCTAAAAACTTGTGATGATGTGCAGATGCAAACCTTGAATTTATTTAACCCTTTACCATTCAATCACAAGTTTCAATGACCATGAGGAAAAAAGCTTTTGAAAACATCATGGGAAAAGGAGAAAATGCTGGTAACCAGCATTTTCTCCTTTTTCCCACAATGTTTTCTACCCCAACAAAGATAGAAATAATGATTGAACTATATTTACTGTATTTTGTTGTCTGCAAATGCTTTCAATTTGGTCTTGTCTAAAATTTCGTTGTTTGGTGAAGACTTATAGGATACCACTGCTTTATGTATGTGATGCTAAAATTTTTAAAAAAGTTAGATACTTTTTCATATCTATTGATGTTTCTTTTTTTTTTCTTCTTTATCAACTCATTACCTCTGACAAATGTTTCTTTTTATAGCCAAAGGGACATATTATGAAAGGCCCCGGTGGTCCGTCTGTTACCATTTTCATTTCTGCTCAATATCTCTTGAAACCCTTGTCTAATTTTAAAAATATTTCACACATGTGTACACCTTGATGACATAACGTACAGAGTGATAGTGTTAGACAACAGGTGCCAAGGAACGATATGTCTTGTTTTTGATTACATATGAGCCATACTCTGGCAAAAGGGTGCATAGTGCATCTCCATGCTGCATGATACCAAGCAAGTTATCACATGACCATGGATCTATCGAGTCTATTTTGTCCAACCACAAACTGAATCATGAGCTAGACAGGTCCTTTGACATACAGAAAATTTATCAGTAGCGAAAAGTTTTGGCCCAGGTCAGCCTGCACGGACTGCGGAGGCTGACCTGGGTTGATACTTTTTGCAGATGCATTAAGCTCCCTTTTCACAGAGCATGGCTCATATGTAACAGACACACATAATTTGTCTTGTAACCCTTCATGTGAATTTGTCTCATTTTTGTTTTTTACAGTGTCGGAATTGTGACTATCAACAAATTGCTGACAATCCATGTATATATGTAAACAAGATCACTCATGAAGTGGAGTAAGTTTTTTTTCTTGTGTGAAAACCAAACTAAGAATTGACCCTTTTAAATTACATAGTTGGACTCTGCTTGGTATCCAGTATTGAAAAAATCTTATAAGAAAAATCAAAATAGATCGCAAAATGACACTGATGAATTCTTGAAGTCTAAAGTTATCCAGTCATTCATACTGTTCTGTTTGTAGCACCGATAAAAATGTAAAATTAAACACTTAAATTCATTGTTCATTATGTTGTGCTTATTTAATTCATGCATTTAAAAGTATGGATATTATCGAGTCTAACAATGTGTTACAGTAAGGCCTTTCAAAGTTCCGGTCGCTGGAGGAAAAATTCACGGTAAAACTGGAATCAAAATTGTCAACTTTAATCCTAGCTTTACAATTAATTTTAATGCTAGCGACTGGAACTTTGACTGAAGGTGCTGTAACACATTGTCAAACTTATGGTACATGTAGTTCAGACCTTCAGATAAAAGGGAGCAATAGTATTCTAAATCCATTATTTCTCTTCCAAACCCCATGTTGTGGGTACTCATTAGAATTGTCTCGTTAAAACGATTCTAATGAGTACCCATAACATAGGGTTTAGTGGAAAGTGGTTAATATTTTCAATTTTGAAATCAAAATCACTCCCTCTATCCGGAGCTCTGGCAGTTGCCATACTTTTTAAATAGTGTGAATTACATTTGCCTGCAATCTGAGCCCCCCAGTTGTTCACTTTTAGCCACTAATGGGCCTTGAAAGTTTATAATGTTGTTTCACCCAAAACCTTTACATTTTGTAGTGAGCTGACACAGATTATAGGAGATGTAATTGCAGACCCAACTTTACCCCGCACAGAAGATCATCCTTGTCCGAGATGTGGCCATAAAGAATCTGTCTTTTTTCAGTCTCATAGTACTAGAGCAGAAGTAAGTATTTGTTTTTAGCTCATCTGAGCATAAAGTGCCTAGGGTGAAATCTTGTGGTCGCAGTCTGTCACCAGTCTAACAACCCATCACATTTTTTGAGTTTCAATGACCCTGAGGAGGAGGGCTTTTGAAAACATTGTGGGAAAAGGAGAAAATGCTGGTAACCAGCATTTTCTGCTTATTCCACAGTGTTTTCTACTCTTCCAAAGATAAATCCCATCATTTGAGTCAGACTTATATATACAGACTCACGGGCTTGGGAAGAAAAATGATCCAGTGAGCATGTCCAAGATGACAGCCAAATGTATATTTATCATCATGCAGAGTTACCCTTTGTTAATAGGACAGCTTGGTCTGGACTTTTTGGCAATGTCTCCATTTTCTGTCTTCTGTGAGCAAGAGAATTGAGAACTGGAGACACTGGGTTCCTTTCAATATTTTCCACATATTTTCGGGAAAAAAGGAGAAAATGCTGGTTACTGGCATTATCTCCTATTCAAAAATGTTGCTCAGGGTTGTGTAAACCTGGAATTGTATGGAAGTATTGAACAGATTTCTTGATTGCAGCATGATTTGTACAAAAAATATGTTTTTTCTGGATGTGGCTTACTTTCTAGTGGTAAAATCTCTGAAATTTTTTGCTTTATCTGGTCATCAGAGACATTGATGACATGAATGATCCTTGCATAGACCCATTTTAGGCCTCTTTTTGATTTCCTAAAAGGATTTGTGAATGTAAGGGAGTGTATTTTCTCCATCATGGCCTATTGTGAAATAATTGTAATCAAGGACTGGGTTGCGGTAATTTAATTGTCCCTTTATATGATACATGAATCATAGAATGGTGATGGATAAATTGTAATCTTCATTCAAATAGTTTTACTTGCTATTAGGGATGGAATCCAAAAATCAGATATTCAAAAAGGACCAAATATTCGAACATGAAATTATTATTCGAACATTCTTGTGAAGTTTTTTATGTTTAAGTGCTTACAATGTATGTTTGTAAAATAAAAAAAAAGCTTTCATGCAATGATAAGATCCAGCGCTTTGCACTCAACTGTGTATTTGTCAGTGTGTTGATGACACAAGTCTAATGGTTTTTCACACCTTTCAATCTCATAACACCTTAGAATTGGCTTCCATTCATTGTCTGCCATCAAAAATATCACTGTTCCACTTGTATCCGTCGTTTTTCAAACCAGTTGTTTTTCCGACATGCATGTAAGTTAGTCAGTGTTTGATTTTGAGAGTGAGTTGTTGTTGCTGTTATTGTTGTCTTGGGTAAATGTACCACTGCATATAAACATGTTGCATTTTAAGTTTTTAGCTCCACTGGCCGAAGGCCAGCGGGCTTATGTGATGGCCCGGTGTCTGTCGTGCGTCCGTCCGTCCGTGCGTTAACTTTTATTTCAAACATCTTCTTCTCTGAAACTACCCATCCAATTTTCATGAAACTTCACAGAAATGATCCTGCCATGGTCCTCTTCAGAATTTCTTGAAAGAATTTGATTCCTTCAAAAACTCTGGTTGCCATGGCAACAAAACTGAAAAATATTGGAAATCTTTATAAATCTTCTTGTCTGAAACCATAAGGCATAGGGCTACCAAATTTGGCATGTAGCTTTGTGTAGTAGACCTCTATCAAGTTTCTTCAAATTATAGCCCAGGGATCAAAATTGGCTCTGCCCCAGGGGTCACAAGTTTTACATAGGCTTATATAGAGAAAACTTTAAAAATCTTCCTGTACCTAGCCATAAGGCCTAGAGCTACCAAATTTTGCATGTTGCTATATCTAGTGGGCCTCTACCAAGCGGGCCAAAAATTTAGCCCTGGGGTCAAAATTGGCCCCGCCGCAGGGGTCACAAGTTTTACATGGGCTTACATAGTGACAACTCAAGAAATCTTCCTGTTTTGATTTTTTTTAGCTCACCTGAGCACGAAGTGCTCATGGTGAGCTATTGTGATCGTGCTGTGTCCGTCATCTGTCGTGCGGTGTGCGTCGTCCGTCGTCAACTTTTTACCTTGTGTATGCTCTAGAGGCCACATTTTCAGTCCAATCCTCATGAAACTTGGTCAGAATGTTTGTCTTGATAAAATCTCGGACAAGTTCGAAATTGGGTCATGTGAGGTCAAAAACTAGGTCACTAGGTCAAATCTTAGAAAAACCTTGTGTACGCTCTACAGGCCACATTTTCAGTCCGATCCTCATGAAATTTGGTCAGAATGTTTGTCTTGATAAAATCTCGGACGAGTTCGAAATTGGGTCATGTGGGGTCAAAAACTAGGTCACTAGGTCTAATCTTAGAAAAACCTTGTGCACGCTCTACAGGCCACATTTTCAGTCAGATACTTGTGAAATTTGGTCAGAATGTTTGTCTTGATAAAATCTCGGACGAGTTCGAAATTGGGTCATGTGGGGTCAAAAACTAGGTCACTAGGTCAAATCTTAGAAAAACCTTGTGTACGCTCTAGAGGCTACATTTTCAGTCCAATCCTCATGAAATTTGGTCAGAATGTTTGTCTTGATAAAATCTCGGACGAGTTGGAAATTGGGTCATTTGGGGTCAAAAACTAGGTCACTAGGTCAAACCTTAGAAAAACCTTGTGTACGCTCTAGAGGCCACATTTTCAGTCCAATCCTCATGAAATTTGGTCAGAATGTTTGTCTTGATAAAATCTTGGATGAGTTGGAAATTGGGTCATGTGGGGTCAAAAACTAGGTCACTGGGTCAAATCTTAGAAAAACCTTGTGTACGCTCTAGAGGCCACATTTTCAGTCCGATCCTCATGAAATTTGGTCAGAATGTTTGTCTTGATAAAATCTCGGACGAGTTCGAAATTGGGTCATGTGGGGTCAAAAACTAGGTCACTAGGTCTAATCTTAGAAAAACCTTGTGTACGCTCTACAGGCCACATTTTCAGTCAGATACTTGTGAAATTTGGTCAGAATGTTTGTCTTGATAAAATCTCGGACGAGTTCGAAATTGGGTCATGTGGGGTCAAAAACTAGGTCACTAGGTCAAATCTTAGAAAAACCTTGTGTACGCTCTAGAGGCCACATTTTCAGTCAGATACTTGTGAAACTTGTTCAGAATGTTTGTCTTGATAAAATCTCAGACGAGTTCCAAATTGGGTCATGTGAGGTCAAAAACTAGGTCACTAGGTCAAATCTTAGAAAAACCTTGTGTACGCTCTAGAGGCCACATTTTCGGTCCAATCCTCATGAAACTTGGTCAGAATGTTTATCTTGATAAAATCTGAGACAAGTATGAAATTGGGTCGTATGGGGTCAAAAACTAGGTCACTAGGTCAAATCTTAGAAAAACCTTTTGTACACTATAGAGGCCACATTTTCAGTCCAATACTCTTGAAAAATGGTCAGAATGTTTGTCTTGATTATATCTTGAAATAGTACGAAAAAGTGCCATGTTGGGTCAAAAACTAGGTCACCAGGTCAAATCTAAGAAAAACGTTGTGTATGCTATAGAGGCCATATTTTCTGTCCAGTACTCTTGAAAATTGGTCAGAATGTTTGCCGTGATAATATCTCTGACTAGTTTGAAAATAGGTCATGTCGGGTGAAAAACTAGGTCACTAGGTCAAATCTTAGAAAAACCTTGTGTAAGCTCCAGAAGCCACATTTTCTGTCTGATACTCTTGGAAGTTGGTCAGAATGTTTGTCTCGATGATATCTCAGTCGAATTTGAAAATGGGTCATGTTGGGTCAAAAACTAGGTCACCTGGTCAAATCTTAGAAAAACCATGTGTACACTGTTGTGGCCACATTTTTTGTTCAATACTCTTTTAAAGTTGCTCAGAATGTTTGCCTTGATAATATGTTGGATGAGTTTGAAAATGGGTCATGTTGGGTCAAAATCTAGGTCACTAGGTCAGATCTTAGAAAAACCTTGTGTATGCTGTAGAGGCCACATTTTCAGTCCAGTACTCTTGAAATTTGGTAAGAATGTTTGTCCTGATGATGTCTTGGACCAGTTTGAAAATGTGTCATATTGGCTGAAAAACTAGGTCACTGGGTCAAATCTTAGAAAAACCTAGTGTACGAATGACTCAGAAAGAAGCCTTTTGAAAACACTGTTTGAAAATGAGAAAATGCTAGTAATGCTAGTATCCAGCATTTTTTCCCTTTTTCACAATGTTTTCTACCCCTTTGAGAGACTAATTCCACAGCTTGATCCACATATTATTTGTTTTATGCAGAAGGTTCAGACTGATGAGTTTAAAATTTTATTGTTTGGTAATACATATATCTCACAAGACGTTGGAAATTGGTTGTGCTTGGTCAAAAGGCTCAGGTGAGCGACTCCAGGGCCATCATGGCCCTCTTGTTTTTTAAAATTAGCCTTGCATCAGGGGTCTTATGTTTTACAGAGGCTTCACATGGACAAAACTTGAAAATCACCTTATTTATAACCATACAGCATAGACTTGTATTATTTTGGCATGTGGCTTTATCTTGTGGACCCCTACCAGGGTTCAAGTAATTATAGCTCTGGGATCAAAAATGGCTTTGCCTTGCGGGTCTCAACTTTCACATGGGCTTTTACAGAGAAAACTTTGTAAGTCTTCATTTTGAGACCATTTGGCTCATAATTGAAATGTTTAGTATTTATGGTTTATATTTATAAGCCAGTGGAGCAATACAGGGCCATCATGGCCCTCTTGTTTGTTAATCCTAGAGTTAAAACTTAAATTTCCACTGCATGACTTTTTCATTCCTAGTATATTTCACTGAATATTTATGTGCTTGTAATAGCCAAACTAGTGGTACTTGACATACTTTGATCTCGCTCTTTCACTGTATAGATTGCAGACAAAGGAGTTATCATAATACCTGTTTTTTAGCTGCACTGGCCGAAGGCCAGGGGGCTTATGTCATGGCCCGGTGTCCGTTGTGCGTCCGTCCGTCCGTGCGTGCGTTAACTTTTATTTCAAACATCTTCTTCTCTGAAACTACCCATCCAATTTTCATGCAACTTCACAGAAATGATCCTGCCATGGTCCTCTTCAGAATTTCTTGAAAGAATCTGATTCCTTCAAAAACTCTGGTTGCCATGGCAACAAAACTGAAAAATATTGGAAATCTTTAAAAATCTTCTTGTCTGAAACCATAAGGCATAGGGCTACCAAATTTGGCATGTAGCTTTATGTAGTAGACCTCTATCAAGTTTCTTCAAATTATGGCCCTGGGGTCAAAATTGGCTCTGCCCCAGGGGTCACAAGTTTTACATAGGCTTATATAGAGAAAACTTTAAAAATCTTCCTGTACCTAGCCATAAGGCCTAGAGCTACCAAATTTTGCATGTAGCTATATGTAGTGGGCCTCTACCAAGCGGGCCAAAAATTTAGCCCTGGGGTCAAAATTGGCCCTGCCGCAGGGGTCACAAGTTTTACATGGGCTTACATAGTGACAACTTAAGAAATCTTCCTGTTTTGATTTTTTTTTTTGAAATTAACCTTGCATCAGGGGTCTTATGTTTTACAGAGGCTTCATATGGACAAAACTTGAAAATCACCTCATTTATAACCATACAGCATAGACTTGTATTATTTTGGCATGTGGCTTTATCTTGTGGACCTCTACCAGGGTTCAAGTAATTATAGCTCTGGGATCAAAAATGGCTTTGCCCTGCGGGTCTCAACTTTCACATGGGCTTTTACAGAGAAAACTTTGTAAGTCTTCATTTTGAAACCATTTGGCTCATAATTGAAATGTTTAGTATTTATGGTTTATATTTATAAGCCAGTGGAGCAATACAGGGCCATCATGGCCCTCTTGTGTATTCATTCCTATTGCTACGTGCTAAGTAAGCCAGTAGAGCAATACCAGGCCATCATGGCCATTTTGCACTGTGTATTGTATTGCACATACTGCTCATGTTTATCATATTTTATTGAAAAGATGATTGTGTTAACAGATCTTATGTATAAAGATACCTGTATATCAGGAGTAGGTTTTTTTGTCTCTAGTGGTGTGTAAAGGTTATTAAGAACAGCACAGTTAAGGAAAGATTTGTCTTCCTGTCATTAAAAGGAATTTATGCTGGTTGCTTTGCTGAGAATTGGACTGCAGCTATGATGATGGTCCATTATGGAGAGTGCAAAAAAAATGAATGTATGTATGTCTTCTATTTTCAGGAAGGAATGAGATTATACTATGTGTGTACAAACAGCCAATGTGTCCACAGGTGGACTGAATAAATGATAGACAGAAATGGCTATGGCATAATGTTTGAGGAATTCTACAGTAATTTAAACAGGATTTTAATCCACACGAATGATGGCATTGGAATAAGTTGTGTTACAAACAACCATGACTATTTAGCTACTTGATTCTAGTGATGTTGAGCTAGCATGATTTGACTTAAACCTTTACCAAACAATACAGAGTTTTTATGACCCTCAAGAGAAAAAGGCGTTTGAAGACGTAGGACAATGAGAAAATGCTGGTATCCAGCAGAAAATGCTGATATCCAGCATTTTCTCCTTTTCCCAAAATGTTCTCTACCCTTTCAAAAACATTTTGATCTTTTAGTCACATTCTTTGCGTTGTCTGTAAATGTTTTCAATTTGATCAAAGTCGTCAGTTTCTGTTGTTTGGTAGAGTTAAACTTGATGTAACACTTACAGATAAAGGCTGTTAAAAAACATGAAACTATATCCAAGAGTTATTTTTGGAAGCAGGATATCTACATTACTCAAATGGATTACATATGACAAAATCAGCTGACTTCATTAGAAAGTGCCATCACACAACATTGTACTGGATTTTGTCTCATGACTAATCTATTCCTTCGCTTTTTGTCTTTTGCAGAAATCTTAGCTGACATACTAAACATATGACAGTAATATTATGTCAAATTTGAATTTTTAGCTCCACTGGCCAAAGGCCAGCGAGCTTATGTCATGGCTCAGTGTCCGTCATGTGTGTGTGTGTGTCCGTGCGTTAACTTTTATTTCAAACATCTTCTTGTATGAAACTACCCATCCAATTTTAACCAAACTTCACAGAAATGATCCTACCATGGTCCTCCTTAGAATTTTTTGAAAGAAGTTGATTCCATAAAAGACTCTGGTTGCCATGGCAACAAACTAAAATACACTGAAAATCTTCTTGTCCAAAACTGTAATTCCTAGGGCTACCAAATTTGGCATGTAGCTTCATCAAATAAACTTCTACTTAGTTTCTTCAAATTATACCCCTGGGGTCAAAATTGGCCGCACCTCTGGGGTCCCAAGTTTTACACGGGCTCATATAGTGAAAACTTTAAAAATCTTGTCCAAAACCATGTGGCCTAGGGCTACTAAATTTGGCATGTAGATTCATCTAATAGGCCTCTACCAGTTGTCTTCAAATTATAGCCCTGGGGTCAACATTGGCCCCGCCCCAGGGGCCACAAGTTTTACAAAGGCTTATATTATGAAAACTTTAAAAATCTTCTGTCTGTAAATTATGTAGCTTCATCTAATGGGCCTCTACATAGCTTTTTTAGAGCCCTAGGGTCAAAATTAACCACGTCCCCGGGGCTACAAGTTTTACACTGGCTCATAGAGTGAAGATTTTGAAAATCTACTTGTCCAAAACCATGTGGCCTAGGGCTACTAAATTTAGCATGTAGATTCATCTAATAGGCCTCTACCAGTTATCTTCAAATTATAGCCCTGGGGTCAACATTGGCCCCGCCCCAGGCACCACAAGTTTTACAAAGGCTTCTATTGTGAAAATTTTAAAAATCTTCTGTTTGTAAATCATAAGGTGTATGGCTACCAAATTTGGCTTGTGGCTTCATCTATTAGGCCCCTACCAAGTTCCTTCAAATTATAGCCCTGGGGTCAAAAATGGCCTCACCCCTGGGGTCACAAGTTTAACATTTGCTTATAAATGTAGTGAAAAGTTTTACAATATTCTGGTTCTAAATTGTAAGGCCTAGGGCTACCAAATTTGGCATGTGGCTTTATCTAATGGGCCTCTACCAAGTGTCTTCAAATTATAGCCCTGGGGTCAAATTCGGCCCAGCTCTGGCAGTCACGATTTTTACATGGGCTTATGCAGTGAAAACTTCCTACTCTTACCCATAAGACCTAGGGCTACCAAATTTTACTTTTATATTTATCCAATAGACTTCCACCAAGATGGTCCAAATTAGTGCCCTGGGGTCTAACTTGGCCCCACCACACAATCACAAATTTTACATAGGCTTATATCGTGAAAATTTTCAAGATCTTCTTGTGCCTTATGTTGAGATAGAGCTGTAATACTTTGTGAGTGTTATTATCTAACAGGCCTCTTCCAAAGTTTTTTAATTAAAGTCCTGGTGCCAAATTGTCCCCACCCCATGGGCCATATGTTAAATACCTGGCCTAGAATTTTAATGTTTGACTTGTATGGTTTGTACTTATTAACCAGTGGAACGATGCAGGACCATCATGGCCCTCTTGTTTTTTTTTCCAATGATTTTCCTTAAAATCAGACATGTACATTCAGCAAGATAAAAACACATGTACATGAGCCATGCTCTGGCCAAAGGGAGCTTAATGCATCTCCATGATGCATTGTACCAACCAAGCTATCACATAATTATGGACCCATACTAGCTACTTTTTTTAACAAGTGACTGAATCATGAGCTAGAATGGTCCTTTGACATGCAGAAAATTGACCAATAGCGAAATATTTTGGCCCAGGTCAGCCTGTGCAGGCCTACCTGGGTCGATACTTTTTGCAGATGCATTAAGCCCCATTTTCACAGAGTATGGCACACATGTATTGTGTTAGCATTTCAAACATTATTTTTCTAGCTTGACTGGGAGAAGTATCTCCAACTCAACAAGCCTCGTCATGATAAATTCACTATACCATGTTAGGTAGCTGATATCTATAGACAACAACAGAATTTATTTATGTTTTTTTCATGGTGAAATCTTACTTTGAAAATGGGCATAATTAACCCTGAGAAAGCTGAATAAACCAAACAGACATTTTAGATCTGGAAACAAGACCCAAATAAATGCAATATCAAAGTCAGTTTTGTCTAGAATGTCTCAGCAAAGAGGACAGTGTAGATCAGAGATCAGACTGAACATTTTGTGTAGTCTGATCTTGATCTACACCAGCTGCTAAAACAACTAGCTGTGAAATGTGCTTTAAGGACTAAATCAGGTTGCAGTACCAACACATTTATCATTAATCGCTTGAGAACTATGAACAAAGTGATCTTAAAAAGTGACAATTGCTATGCATGGTGTAGACTTTGATAATGCAAACAGTGATTGTACAACAGCACAGATTTTTTCCCACCCAGATCAGAGGACAGGATTATTTGCCATTTGTAGGCTTGAATTTTTCATGTTTGAAGGCAGAGGAATATGTCTTGTCATAATGATGTATATTTCATTAGAGATGAGAACTTGAATAAATGATAAAAGTTGTTATTGTTGTTGGTAATACATGAAAACATCCCTTAACCAAACAACCCAGTAGTGTATAATAGTAGCCAGTACAGGTATCCATGCTTCCTTGAAGATCATTTACAAATACTTTTCACAGCATTCTTTTCAAACCTTTGGCAACTTTTCCAAATAATTATTGTCCAAACAGTGTTCAGCAATGCGAAGAATGAATCTTGTGGCCATGGCAATCATCAAACAGGGTCTAGCTGAGCTAGGATTTGAATTGATGACCCGCATATTACCAGCCCTATATATTACTGACTGAACTCCCAGGCTTGACTCAAACTGAATGAAACTATGCAAAAGCAATCTCTAGATATTGATTGGACAAGATTTTAGTGGATAACTAGATTAGCATTCAAATCGATATGCAAAGCAATATACCCACTGTACTTCTCGGGGCTTTTTTTATGAATAATGTGACCTATGCATGAGACAATTTTTTCCAAAGTCAGTTTGATGGTGTTTTAAGTATTATTAAAATCCTACTGTCCTATAATTAACGATTCATTAAAATGGATAATACACATACAGCTAACATGGGTAGTCTAATAACCTAGATTAAATGCATTGCCTTTTAATCCCTTTCATACTGAACTGGAAATTCCCAAAATATAACTTGATATCAATATCAGCCTACCACAATTAGGACAGGTGCCAAATTCAATGATTTTTTTGTCCAATATTAAGGAAATACAAAGTTCAACATGATTTCAGTTATGTCATTGTGGCCAGTACACCTATCTATGCCTTTTTGAACTTTTGCCTGCCCAGATAACCCAGTTGTTAGCCGATCTGACTTGTGACCTGGTGGTTGCGAGTTCAATACCTGGTTGAGGAAAACTTTCTTTCCGCCAATTTTTTGCCTCTCACCTCTGATACATGTGAGAAAAGTAGTGGCTAGGAAAGAAAGTCGAGTCAGTTCTGGTGTGAAAAAGCCAGGAAACATATGTGTAGGTGCTCTGACCGTCGTGATATGACCAAAGCTGTTAAAAGGGCGTTAAACTCCAATACAAACAAAATCTTGGGTTATCTTTTACCAGTACCTTGTGTTGCATTTTTTCCATGATACTGGCTAGATCATCAGTGAGAGAGGAATAAATCCTGCTGCAATGACCATCATCCTGAAAAGGGTTTGGCCGAGCTGGACTTTAATTGGATTAGAATACATGACCCCTGGATGACGACAACTGTATGTCGCCTTCTGAGCTACTGGACAGTCAAATTGTGTGAACCCACGTAAAACAAATCTCCAGCTATTAACCCTTTACCACACAATCCCAAGTTTTAACGACCCTAAGGAAGAAGGTTTTTCAAAGCATTGTTGGAAAAGGAGGAAATCCTGGTAATAGGCATTTCCTCCTTTTCACAATATTTTCTGCTCCATCAAAATACTTCAGTTCATTTGTATCACTTTCAAATTTGTCATCTGCTGATGCTTTGGAAGAGTCTAGAATTTATCATTTGGTAAAGAATTAATTTGGCAAGATTTGGTGGGCAAATGGGCCAACATTCCAATCAGCGTATCCATGCTGTTGAGAAATTTTCCTTTCAGTGGTTTTTATATACAATGATGCATTATCATAAACTGCAAAGAGGCCCTTGAAAGGTCAAATGAAATTCATTAAGATTTGTTCAAACTCTTTTCACCTTGTTTCTGTGCTTAACCATTTACTTGACAGTTCCTTTTTGTGGTACCTCTAGAAAGAAGACCTTGGTACATATTGTGGGAATAGGCAAATAAAAAACTTGTTACAAACTTTCCCCCAGTTTTCTACCTTTTCTAAGAGAAATCTTTGGTTTAACTCCTGTTTAATTTGCTAGATCTGCAAAGGCTTTCAGTATTGGCAAGTCCAAAATTTTACCTGTATGGTGTTAAACACCATTTTCAACTTTACTTCAGTTACTGGTAATTGCAGCAACCAGTGCACCTATCCATGCTTTCCAGTTTTTTTTTTTTTTAATCAGAACTTGTCCCAATATTCTTCCCAGGCTACTGACTGCTTTCCAACATAAACATGTCAAAACAATGCTCAATGGCGAGAGGAATGTATCATATAATGACTGTCATCAATCCTCTGAAAGAACCTGGGCAATGGTGGGAATCCAACTAGTACACCCCTGGTTTCAAGCCCTTGACATTCTCAGCTGAGCCACTGACCTGGGCCCTATATCAACAAGCCAGATCAAAATGTTTACAATTGTTTATTACATTATGATGCTAAATAATATAAAGAATCAACCATTGTCATGTTAAATAACTTTAAATCTTTCCCAGATGATAGAATTTTAGACTTGTCCAAATTGAAAGAACTTGCAGACAACAAAAAAATGCAGTTAAAAAAATTACTTTGTCTTTGAAAGTATAGAAAAAAATGTGGGAAATAGAGACAGCGCTGGTAACCAACATTTCTTTTTTTTCCCCACAGTGTCTTCAAAAGTTCTTTTCCCAAGGTCATTAAAACAAGGCATTGTATGGTAAAAGGTTAAAAGATCTCTATTTCTGACAGTTTACCCTTAAACCTACATATTTTACAGAAACCTTAAGCATGCTATCATGAGTATGACATTTTTGCAATTATCTCAATCCAACAACAAAATTTTTGGACTTGACCAAAGTAAAAGCATTTGCAGACGACATATTAACTTAATTCGTGATTTCTGTCTTTGATAGGACAGAAAATATTGTGGGAAAAGGAGAAAATGCTGGTTACCAGCATTTTCTCCTTTTTCCAAATTGTTTTCAAAAGCCTTTTCTTTCAGGGTCATTAAAACTCAGGATTGTGTGGTAAAGGGTTATCAAAGATCAGACTGAAAAGAGCATTCAGTCTTATCTTAGACTATCACTATACACAATCCATAGTACATGTAATAATTTGGCTTTTAGGTCCTTAACCCTTTGAGCACTTGGCACTAAAGTTATTGGCATAAAAATGATCAAGATAGACTTCCTTTTGTACAAAACACAGACTAAGATCAGACCGCACAGGACACACTGTCAATTTTTAAATATGGCCCCCAACATAAATGAACTGGTTCTTTTCTTGACTCAAAGGTTCATTGGATTTATTGGGCAATCTAATGGTTAAATGTAAACACCTTTGTTTATTATGGTATGTTTGTATTGGAGTCCAACACCGTTTTAACAGCTTGGGTTATATCAAGGCAGTCAGTGCACCAACACATGTGTTTCCTGGCTTTCTCACACCAGTGCCGACACAACTTTCTTTCCAAGCCACTGACTATTTTCCTCGCATGCATCAGAGAAGCGTGGCCAAAAATTGCTGCAATTAAAGTTTTCCTCAACTGGGTATCGAACCAGCAAGCACTAGGTCAAGAGTCAGACATGCTAACCACTGAGCTACCATGCCTGCCTGTTTACTATAAAATCGGAGGCACAGTTCAACTAAGATTCTCAGTCTCAAATGAACACTTTCAAAACCATTGTTTTTAACAAAAAACAAAATCAGTGCTGAAGAAAGATAGATTTTTTTGTCTTAAAACCTATCAAACCCAATGCAAATTGTTTGGATCAGTAAACTTTTATAAATAAACAAGCAGTGAGTTAAGGGACGTTGCATGTATTACAAACCTGAGGTGGGATCAAGACGGCTCAGAGACTATTTTTTTTTTTTTTTCTCCTCCCCTTTTTTTTTTTACATTATATTTTTTATAGAAATAGTATTTTCTATCATCATACTGACACACAGTAATTTTCAACAATGACAGAAAAGATTACATTCTAAATAAACATTAATCCTTTTTTCCTGGTTAGTGATTCATAATTATTGTATATGTTCCCTGATGATGAGATTTCACTCCAGTGATTCTGTTGCTCAAAAAATAATCATCCTAATTATCATACAGCAATGTAATTGAGCCATGCTCTGGCAAAAGGGGTCTTAGTGCATCTTTGTAATGCATTGTAACTAGCAAGACATCACATAATTAGGGATCCGTGAAATCAGTTCTGTCTAACAACCAACTGAATCATAAAGTAGAATGGTCCTTTGACATGCAGAAAATTGACTAATAGCAAAAAGCTTCAACCCAGGTCAGCCTTCGCAGGCTGACCTAGTCGATACTTTTTGCAGTTGCATCAAGCCCCCTTTTCACAAAGCATGGCTCACATGTATTCCACTGAGAATGGAATAACAGAAGTATTTAGCGTGATAAAAAGAGACAGCACTCAGATCCAAACCTGTGGACCCCAATTTTTATCAAGAGTTGTTTCAGAGCCAGACCTTGATAACCAATGTGCCACAGCTACTTACTCTTCGTTCATTAGCAAACATGTTTTATGACATTAGATTTTCTGTGCACAGGCATTGAACTTATGGTTTTGTGATTATACAAAGTACTTCCATGAGACTGTATCTGCGGGACATTATGAACTGCATTTTGTTGAGCAGTAAAAAATTTAAGTTCCTAATTCACCATACCTTAACTCTTTATCCAGTAACACGATTCTGTATTGGTCCATATTGAACACTCATGCAGGTGACTAGGGTGGTTCAAATGAGGTTCTTTGACAAGGCAGAACATATTATCGAAAAGGAGAAAATGCTTATTACCAGCATTTTTTCTTTCCCCTTACCCACAATGTTTTCTAAAGCTTTTTTCCTTAGGGTCATAAAAACATGCAGGATTAGGACAGTATCTTGCTTGTGTGAACCAATTTAACCCTTTACCAAATATCTTTAAGTGGCCCTGAAACAGCGTTTATAAACATTGTGGAAGAGGGCGAAGGCATTGGTAACCACCATATTTGCCTTTTCCCACAATGTTTCCTACCCTTCTGAAAACAAATCCCACAGTTGCGTCAAATTTCAATTTGTTGCCTGCAAATGCTTTCAACATGCTTTCAACATAGCCAAGTCTAAAACCTTAATATTCGATAAAGAAATAAAGATCAAATAAGCACTTACGTCTTGAAAAACCCGATGTCATTTATTCAGAGAATTGCAATACATATGGCACTTTGGCTCTGAAAGTTACTTGTTAAACAGTATTTTGTACACAAATGATCTAATCAATGACATGTTATTTTCCAGTCTGTTTTGTAGTCTGTCTTACACAGCTGTTAATCAGCATTTTCTCTTTTTTTTTTCTAAGTGTTTTCTACCCTTTCAAATACAACTCCAACCAATTGATTTTTCGCTTGCAAATACGAGTACCTTTAGCACTGAGGAGACCACAATTTTGTGGCCTCATAAAACAGTATGTTGACTGTTTTTCTTCAGATGATTGGCATTTGACTGTCCCCATCTCTTAACCCTTTACAAAACAATCACATGTTTTAACCCTTTACCACACAACAAAATTTTAGCCATGTCCAAATTGAAAGCATTTGCAGACGACAATTTCAGTGTGGCTCAAATAGTGCAACTTTTGTTCGATAGGGTTGAAAACATTGTGGGAAAAGGAGAAAATGCTGGTTACCAGCATTTTCTCCTTTTCCCACAATGTTTTCAAAAGGCTTCTTTGCCAGGGGCACCAAAAGGTGGCATTGTGCGGTAAAGGGTTAATGACCCTGGGGATGAAGCCTCTTGAAAACCAGTGAGAAAAGGAGAAAATTCTGGTCACCAGCATTTTCTCCTTTTCTCGCAATGCTTTTTACCCTTTCAAAGACAAACCCCATCATTTTGGACACATCCAGTTTGTTGTCTGCAATGGTTTTCGATTTGGACAATGCAAAAATCTTGTCGTCTGGTACAGATCAATTACTGAAGGGCTTTATTAAAATACATGTACTTGACAAAACAGCTGTTCTCCATATATCAAATACATGTAATTATTCTTCTCAACCTATACATAATTCATTAAATAGTCTACAACGTTCAAGAAAGAAAGCGATACATCACAAGAGTTTCAGAAAGTTCTGTGCGAAACTGAAATAAAACAACATCATATTATGTCTGGTTGGTTTTGTCACTTTGACCAATAACACTTGAACACATGCTAGTCCGTAACTGTAGTCTTTTAACAACTCTTCCTTTACACTGATGTTCCTGCTTCATCTATACTTCCTTGGGAAGCAGCCTGAAAGTAAAGAACATGACAAATTTAATGGTCCACTAGTGGCAAAAAATACACAATTTGGGGTCAAAATGCAGGCAGTTTAGTAAATGAATTCATGCCATTTAACTCTTTACCGAGTGACAAAATTTTGGACCCGACAAAATTGAAAGCATTTGCATACGACAAATTAAATGTAGTTCAAATGGTAATTTCTGTCTTTGATAGGGTGGAAAATATTGGGGGAAAAGGAGAAAATGCTGGTAACCAGCATTTTCTCTTTTTCCCACAATGTTTTCAAAAGCCTTCTGCTCAAGGTCGTTAAAATTGTGTGGTAAAGGGTTAAAAGTAGATATAGTATTATGAGTCTGACAGCATGTTACAGTACTGTTTACTTTTTTACAAGGCATTTTTACAACAGCCACTGGAACTCTGACAGACCATACTGTAACACATTGTCAGACTCGAGATACATGTAATATCCATTACTTTCAAATGGTATCAATTTAATTTTGACATTGCATTTTGACTCCCGATTGTTTACTTGTAGCCACTGGTTTTCAAAACGTTTTTTTCTCCTGGCTGTTAAATCGTGAAGTTGTGTTGTAAAAAGTTTGCTAAAAAGTATCCATGATCTTTTTTGAATATTCTGTGTAACCCTCACGACACTCACCTTCTATGCCAAGTTTCAGTATCATCTGGAAATCAAGTTCTTGAGATGTTGTACTAGTTTTGATAAATATGGTAACAACCCTAATTTGGTCATACGACTCTTTACAAAACGAAAAAGTTTTAGACTTGTCCAAATTGAAAGCATTTGCAGACATCAATATAAATGTGACTCACAAATTAAAATTTGTTTAGGGAAGAAAAGAAAACATTGTTGGAAAAATAGAAAATGCTGGTTGCAAGCATTTTCTCCTTTTTCCATGTTTTTTAAAAGCTTTCATTTTCAGGGTTGTTGAAACACTAGATGTATGGACATGGGTTAAACAATTCGAACAACGTTACACAGACAAGAATTTATTCAAAATTTCCCCCATGTAAGATTATACAACATAAATGTAAAACATTGATCCATTCTGAAATAGATTCTGGCCATTGGTCAATAAACCCTAAGCCGACACATCCCTTGTCTTAACGACTCGGTGGAGATAGCTTCTGAACATATTGTAGGAAAAGGAAAAATGCTTATGACAAGTGTTTTCCCCCTTTTCTTACAATGTTTTCTACTATTTAAGAAACTTTTTTTTTCTTTTAAGTAACAATTAATTTGTTTTCTGGAAATGCTTTCAACTTGGACAAGTTGAAAACTTTGTTGTCTGGTAAAGAGTTAGCATAACTGATAGACCGATCACTTAATTACATTCCACGGTCCTTAAAATATAGTGGGGGGAAAAGGACTGAGTGATAACAAAAACAATGCGTTCTTTAACCACAGCATTTGTCACACTCTTAAAAAGTGATACTCTCCATTGCTTCAAATGGTTTGTTTTGGCTAAATTTGTAAAATTTTTTCTTACGTCTAAAAATAAGCTTAATTATTAAGCTAAAAATAAGATTAATCCTTACTAAACGACAAAATTCCAGGACTGACCAAACTGAAAGCATTTGCAGACAACAAATTAAATAAGGCACAGATGAAATTTTTCTTTGAAAGGATAGAAAACTTTGTGGAAAAAGGAAAAATGCTGGTTACGCATTTTCTCTTTTCCCACAATGTTTACCACATCATATTATGTCTGGTTGGAACACAAGCTAGTCTGAAGCTTTCTTTCTCAGGGTCGTTAAAAGTCGAGATATTTCTGCTACTGATTATCCCTGTAAAGTTTCACTTCTGGCTTTTAACCCTTTGCCACACAATCCCGACTTTTAACGTCCCTGAGGAAGAAGCCTTTTGAAAACATTGTGGGAAAAGGAGAAAACTCTGGTAACCAGCATAAGAATAATTTTGTCATTTGAGCCACCTTTAGTATGTTTTCTGAAAATGCTTTGAATTTGGACCAGTCTAAATTGCTGTCATTTGGTAAAGAGTTAAGAGGATTTTTAGCAATGATTTTTAGCACTGATGGTCAGATTGGTCACATGACCTAAATGATAAGAACAACTTTATCTCTTGCAAAAGTATGTGAAGTTGAGTTGATAGATGGACGGTGGGCAATCACAACAGCTCACTCTGAATATTTCATGTTCTAGTGTGTTAACCCTTAAAGTGCCTTTCTCAACTTTACATGCCTTTATGGCCAATACAGTCAAGATCAGACTGCACAAAACATGCAGTCTGATCTTTAATCTACACAATCCACTTTGCTGAGACATAGTGGGAAAAAAGCAACTTTGATATTGCACTTATTCTGGTCTTATTTAAAGACCGACAATGTGTATTGAGTTTAATTAGCAATCCAAGAGTTAAAAAACACACCCAAACGACAGACACTGGACAATAGATATTGTGAGCCATGCTCTGTGAAAAGGGGGCTTAACACATTCTACAAAAAGTATCTGCCCAAGTCACAGTCTATGCAGGCTGACCTGGGCCGGAACTTTTTTGCCACTGGTCAATTTTCTGCAAGTCCAAGGACCAGTTTACCTCATGATTCAGTCTGTTGTTTGACAAAATTGACTTTATGGAGCCATTTTTGCCAGAGCATAGCTTGTACTGAAGTGACAACAAAAGCTAAAATGGCCTATGGGCCCAGTGAGTAACACAAAACAAATATATATCCTGCCAGTTACAACAACTTCAAACCTAATAACAAGATGCCCTATTTTATTTGTAAATTACGTAAGATGATCATGTGATCTGCACACCTGCACCTCCAATCTGTTTTCCATGCATGCATTTTTGAAGAAAAGTTTTTAAATAATAATTTCAGCCCTCAACAACAATGACAACTATACTGAGCAAGACAACTTGGGGAGCACAGTCACAAGTTCATATCTCTTGTTATCTGAAGCATAATTAGAGTTTTCATTGGTATGTTTGTAAAACCTTTTTGTTGGCTTTTAAGTCTTAACCAGGATCAGTATTCACTAACCATTCTTCAGAACATTCTTGGTCTTATTCTCAAGAATTTTTTAAATTTGAAAGTAATACAACTTCTGATTGGTTAAACCAAATGGTTTAGCCAAATTTGGTCTAGCCAATCATCAGCTGTGTTACTTTCTAAATCAATCAGATCAATGATGTTCTTAAGAATGGTTGGTGAATATGAAACCTGATGATGGATTTTAGACTTGTTTAGATCTTATTTGCAGATAACAAATTAATTATGGCTCAAATAATGATGTGTATATTTGACTGCCTACAAAACATTAGGGAAAAGGAGAAATTGCAAGTTAAAACCATTTTCTCCTTCTCCCACAATTTCTTCCAAGGAATCCTTTAATGCAGCTTTCAAAGACACCATTCGTAGAATCAAAGTAGTAAAATTTTCAAAGTCATGTCAGCAATTATTTTCAATTTCTTGAGATTTTTAACATCTGAATGGTTTTCATCACAGACTAAATATTAGGGTCCAATCTCACCAACCATTCTTAATTTCACTCTATGCCAAACTCTGGATTTTAAAAATAACTTCTGACTGGCTAAACCATGTGGTTAAGTTTATCAGAGGTTGTGTTACTTTCAAATTTAAAAAAAAAAAAATCTTGAGAATAAGACTAAAAATTTTCTTAAGAATGGTTGGTGAAAACGGTCCCAAGTCACCTGGCAGAAAAATACCCCTATGTTCTTTAGCTAATATCATATCTGTATTAATGAGAACATGATCGTATTCTTAAAGCGATTTCTCATCAACACAATATTGAGGGTAGTCTGACTTCTATCAATACTTTGGCTGAGCTAAGAGCAATGTGTATATCATTTAAGCTTAGAACTCATGAACAAGAGGGCCATGATGGCCCTGTATCGCTCCACTGGCTTATAAATATAAACCACGAAGAAAAGTCTTCACTATATAAGCCCTTATAAAACTTTGACCTCATGGCTACAGTCTGACTAAATGGGGAATATTGTATTAGAAGAATAACATGCCAAATGTGGGAGTTCTTGGCCTTATGGCTGGTAACAAGATGGTTTCTGAACTTTTCACTCCATAAACCCATGTAAAACTTGTGATCCCTGGTGCAGGGCCAAACTTGATCCTAGAGCTGTAACTTGGGCCCTCTTTGTAACTGTCCACTAAATAATGCTATAATTATATGCAAAATTTGGTAGCCTAAGCCTTATGGCTATGTACACCAAGATTTAAAAGCTTTCCCTATGTAAGCCTATGTAAATCTTGTGAACCCCGCCCCCTCCAAGTATGAGGCCAAATTGACCCCAGGACTATACTTTGGACACTTTTGGTAGACTCCAACTAGATCAAGCTAAATGCCAAATTTGGTAGCTCTAGGCCTTATGGTTTCAGACAAGAAGATATTTAAAGTTTTCTCTATATAAGCCTATGTATAAAACTTGTGACCCCTGGGGAAGAGCCAATTTTGACCCCAGGGCTATAATTTCAAGAAACATGATAGAGGTCTACTACATAAAGCTACATGCCAAATTTGGTAGCCCTATGCCTTATGGTTTCAGACAAGAAGATTTTTAAAGTTTTCTCTATATAAGCCTATGTAAAACTTGTGACCCCTGGGGCAGAGCCAATTTTGACCCCAGGGCTATAATTTGAAGAAACTTGATAGAGGTCTACTACATAAAGCTACATGCCAAATTTGGTAGCCCTATGCCTTATGGTTTCAGACAAGAAGATTTTTAAAGATTTCCAATATTTTTCAGTTTTGTTGCCATGGCAACCAGAGTTTTTGAAGGAATCAAATTCTTTCAAGAAATTCTGAAGAGGACCATGTCAGGATCATTTCTGTGAAGTTTCATGAAAATCGGATGGGTAGTTTCAGAGAAGAAGATGTTTGAAATAAAAGTTAACGGACGGACGGACGGACGCACGACGGACACCGGGCCATGACATAAACCCGCTGGCCTTCGGCCAGTGGAGCTAAAAATTAATATACTTGAAGATTGGACCGTTTTATCCTTAAAATGCCTTTCACAACTATAGTTGCCTTTGCTGTCAGTGTAGATCGAGATTAGACAGCACAAAAAGGTACAGTTCAATCTTTGATCTACACTGTCCCCAATGCTGAGACATCCTTGACAATAACAACCTTAAAATTTCAAATGTTTGGATCTTACTTCTAAATGGAGAATTTCCCTTGAGTTTATTCAGTGCTCTATGGGCTGATATCAATACTAGTGAAAAAGATACTATACAATTTTATCATGACCCCAAACTCTTTTGCCCAATATATATTTACATCTACGTTGGCTCCTTTCCCAGTCTGTTCAGCTCATTGAATATAATCAAAATATACGCAACAACAACAATCTTCTAAAATTTACAAACACCATTAACCTAAATGATGCTTTATTATTTCTTAACATCAGTCATAAGTTTTTTGAGACTGGTGTCCTTGACCAAAATTCCGTGTACACATAGACATATATATATGTGGGGTGATAGGAAAGTTTTGCCAAGTGAAATTAAAGAAACAATGATCTCTACTTCAGATTGGATGAAAATTATACAAATTTCACAAGGAATAGAGGAATTTGTGAAATGAATAATGTTTCAGTAGAATGTGTCACAAAACAGAGGGGGAGAGACAGATAAAGAGGGAGTGAGAGGGAGAGGAAGGAAGAAGGGAGGGAAGGGGTGGGGAGAGAGAGACAGAGAACTATCAGTATTACATTTGATCCTGACAAAGGTGACACTTAACTACAAGTGACAAGTGATGACAATATTGTTGAAAATTGTTGGTGGCTCAGAAACTACTGGCTAAAGAATTAATGATTATCACTCAATATAGAAACAGAGAGATATAAACCCATATTCCTTAAAACCCTGTAGGTGTCAAAAATCAACAGAGCCATGGGAAGCTACTGAAATTGGTTGATTCAAGGTCTTATTCACTTAAGTAATTATTTCAACCATATTTTTTTTGCTGGTTTGCAAGAAATAACCTTAATGTGTCTGATGTAGGTCAATGTTTAAATTCTTCTAGAATTTCTCAACATTGTGCCAAGAGGGAGACAAAAAAAAAAAAGAACAGATAAATACTGTCCTGGAAGATGGGAATTTATCAGGCTTGCAGAATTTTTTTAACTTGCCTTCAGCCCACCAGACAACCTCCTGCCCCCCTGCCTGACATACCAGCATACTTACCAACACTAATGATATATTCTATTTTTATAACCATGTGAACGACATTTGAAATTAGAGCTTAGATTGTCCCATACTTTTGAAGATCTTAAAAATCTTTGACAAAAGGACAGATACTAAACAAACCAGAAATTATAATAGTGCACCTTGACACCACATGCCAGTGAGCAAAAAAAAAATATGTGTCGACAATAATACACCATAGATTAACCAAAGAAATTGTGCAAACAAGTGGATATATATATATAAAGCAGTCTTGTTCTCTAAATATATACCAATTATCTTTGAATGTACTTACCATTACACCTAACTGTGCCTGATGAAATAAACACATTTACTCTTTAACAAATTTCCCTTAAAACTTCATACCTTCACTAAAAAACCTACTGATTGTTCTATTATAAGCTCGTCATCTTGTTCAGCACAGTGGAAGGGTTTGATCCATTATGGTAGAGGGCCACCCATGGACATTCAGAGAAATTTATTCAAAATCCTTCCACTTGTTTTAGAGGAAAAATTGTTTGAAAGCCTTTTTTTACTTTAAACTCTGGTGGCCAAATTGTTCAGCAAAGCTAAATATTTTAAAACGGACTGAAAGCAGGTCACTGAAAAAACACTAGGAAAAATCATTCCAAATCCTTTCATTCTTTTCGAGGAGTTGTTCAATGACTTTTCCTTGTTGCATCCGTGATAACCTCAGAAAGGAAGAGATACCTCATCATACAATCAAAATGGGGGAAGTGAAAATTTGAGCACATCCCGTCAGCCTTAAGCTAGCCTACCTTTAACAAAAAATTCCATAACCATACTGACAGATCTACTCACACTCTATCTTGAAAAATGTTTCTGATGCATTTGGATGGCATTATCCTAAAAATATTTTAAATTAAACCTGTGAGAGAAATTTAACAAGTTTACACAGCTTGGTGAAATTCCTCAAAGACATAAACATGTTGAAATTACACCCAAGACATTCAACAATAGCATTTACCACATGCTTCGCTCAATTATGCCTGTGTCTTAATTTGAATATTCATATGGGCATTTCCACAGAGCTACTGCATTTATACATCATATGGGTATTTCCACAGGGCTATTACATTTGTGCATTACTATTTTTGGCAAAGAATAGTGTTTATGTCATAGTTTTAATCATATAATTGGTGCGTCTGCAGTGATTTTGTCAAAATGTAATTTTATTGCCCATTGCTTATTGTTGTGCGGGGGATTTCTATGTTTCTGAGAGAGCTGTCACCCACAAATATTCCAAATTATGGGACTGAAGGTATAGAAAGCCAGATTTATACAATTGCACGTCTTGGATTCCATTCTAAGCACTAGTTAACACTTTGTGAAGCTGAGCAATATGGTTTGAAAATGATTTTGAACCCCTTCTTCCTGAAGAATGTAAAAACACAGAATCTTTCCATAAAGTGTTAAAGGATTACATACAACAAACCTAATACATACCAGTCTTTGACTTAGCAGCTTATTGGCACTTCCCTCCTTCTCCAGCTGTTTCTCCTTTTCAGCAAGCTTAGCTTTCAGCTGGAATTATACAATTAACTCTTTAAACCTTTACCAGACGACCAAATTTTAGTCTTGTCCAAATTCAAAGCATCTGCATATGACAATTTCAATGTGGCTCAAATGGTGCAATTTTCTCTTGATAGGGTAGAAAACCTTGAGGAAAAAGGAGAAAATGCTGGTTACCAGCACTTTCTCCTTTTCCCGCAATGTTTTCAAAAGGCTTCTTTCCCAAGGTCAATAAAAGGTGGCATTGTGCGGTAAAGGGTTCAGCAGATGACAGAATTTTAGATTTGTCCAAATAAAAATCCAACACGTAAAGGGTTAAGGATCCACAGCTGATCAGTGAAGCAAAGTACAGAAGAACAAGGGGAGACAACCCTAAAACCCTTACAAAAAGACATTTAAAAACCTGTATCTAGCACATCTGTTGTTTCTAGTGAATAATTGTACTAAGTTTGAGCCATGTTTTACTCCAGGGACGCTGTATGACAATTATGACATCGTGCCACTAGATAAATATGCTTTCTGATCTAGGACATAAAAGTTCTTTGGAGTTTTTCCCAAATTACATAATTCTGTGTTAGTTTTATCCATCCTAAAAATTGGTCAAAAGTCAACATACTGTCATCATTTGAACAATCTTCGGACAAACAGCTGATACTTAGTTTCTAATGAAAGTTTCAATGCCAAATGGCTTTTGATTTTTGAGATAATATTTTAGCAATGATGCCCACATTGCTTTTATTCCCCTCCCCCTTCCATATCGTTGGCAAATGGAGTCTGCAAATGAAATTCAATTATGATAAGCCCAAGAATTTTTTAACAGAAGATTTAACACATTTTGAAATCTACATATGGCTCCCATGATCTATTTACGCATATGTAGAAGAAGTAGTTAAACAATTCTGATAGACAACCACCCAAGGATCATTTATCTGTAGCTTGACTGAAAATTGGTATAGAACTCTTTACCATGCAAGAATAAAATGAGCCATACTCTGTGAAAAGGGGGCCTAATACATCTGCAAAAAGCATCAATCCAGGTCAGCCTGTGCAGTCCGCGCAGACTGACCTGGGCCAAGACTTTTCAATATTGGTCAATATTCTGTATGTTCAAGGACAAGACTACCTCATAATTCAGTCGGTTGTTACATCATGGGAATGCATTAAGCTCCCTTTTCCACAGCATGGCTCATAAACATGTCCAAATTGACAACATTTGCATACATTGATTGACTGATTGATTGTATGGTGTTTAACGCCGTTTTCAACATAATTTCAGTTATATCGCAACAGCCAGTGCACCTATCCATGCTTTCCTGGAGTTTCTTTTTTCCAGTTCTCTGCACAATATTCTTTCCAAGCCACTGGCTGCTTTCCCACATAACCATTGTCGTAACAATGGTCAGCGGTAAGAGAGGAATGAATCCTGTCGCAATGACTATCATCAATCCTCGGAAAGAAATTGGCCAAGCCAGGGATCGAACCAGCGAGCTCCTGTTCTCAAGTCCTGTACGCTACTGACTGAGCTACGGGGCTTGGCACATTTGCATACAACAAATCAAATGTGGATCAACTAATGGTACTGGTAATTGTCTTTGAAAGGATATAACCACAACTTTGTGGGAACAGGAGAAAATGCTTTTCACCAGCAATTTCTACTTTTATCACAATGGTTTCAAAAATCCTCAGGGTTGTGAGTACACAAGCTTGTTGGGTAAAGCAATAATTGAAAACAGCAGACCCACTTGTATTCTACAAAATAATCAACAGACCATGACCAAACCTGAAAAGGCTGAGGCAAAAAATCTATACCACTCCAGTAACTCACCTTTTCAACTTCTGAATTGCTGTCATTTGGCACAGAATTCTGCAATGGAGGAAAAAAGAAGGCCATGATGGTCCTGTACTGCTCAACTTCTTAATAAAATTTAACAGACTTTTTTAGTCAAGACCAAAATAACCTCCACTTCAAGGTTGCTTTCGCTCAAATGTCTTCACAATGTGAACAGTGTTCATGAAAGATCACACAGCCACATAGGCAAATACCTGCACTAGCCACATGGGCAAATATAGTTCTGAAAGGTGCTGTGGGGGTTAAGTCTGTAACACATTTATCATTTAATTGTAAAATTAACCCAATTGAACCTAGTTTAACTCTTTACCAGACAACAAAAATGTAGAGTTGTCCAAACTGAAAGCACTTGCAGATGACAATTTAACCCCTTACCAGACGACAAAATTTTAGCCTTCTCCAAATTGAAAGCATTTGCAGACGACAATTTCAATGTGGCCCAAATGGTGCAATTTTTCTTTGATAGGGTAGAAAACATTGTGGGAAAAGGAGAAATTGCTGGTTACCAGCATTTTCTCCTTTTCCCACAATGTTTTCAAAAGGCTTCTTTTCCAGGGGCGTCAAAAGGCGGCATTGTACGGTAAAGGGTTAAGTGAGATTTAAAAGACAGAACTTGTCATTAATAGGGTAGAAAACATTGTGGGAAAACGATAAAATGCTGGTTAGCAGCATTTTCTCCTTTTCCCACAATGTTTTCAAAAGACCCCTACCTCAGGGTCATTAAAACTCAGAATTTAGTAGATTTGACATACATGGACAAAAATAACCAAGATTGTTGGCTGTACAAACATTAACAGGATAGGAAGAAGGGGAATGAAAATGAGCCACATGGCATACCTCATTTGAAACAGGGAGAAAAAAGTACATGTTAAATGTGTCTTAGATGCTTGATTGTAGTTAATTTACTAAAGACACTTATTTATTTATTATACATGTTTCCTTGTGTCAATTACATAGAACCTGAAACAATGAAAACACACAACCACGTAATTTTTCAAAGGGGAGAAACAGTGACATGGCACACTTACTTTATATTCCTGATTGCCAAGCTGTGTTTTAAGTTCCTCAACCAACTTTTGCTCTTGGGCAAATGCAGCCAACCCACTTTTTATCTGTCCATTCAATATCACAATTTTTGAGGCTAACTCCTTATTTTTCTTCTTTTCATCTTCAAGTTCCTTTTTAATACCATCAAGTTCCTAAATCAAACAGAAACGTTTTTGAACACAATCATCCTTTAGAAGGACAATGACCTACATCAATAAGGCGGCTTTGCAAAGATAAAACACAATTAACCCTTTCTCAAACAACAAATTTCAGACATTTCAAAATTGAAAGCATTTGCAGATAACAAATTTGGAAGTGGTAAACATGAGCTTAAGTATCTTAACAGAGAAGAAACCATTGTGGGAAAAAGGAGAAAATGCTGGTTACCCCCATTTCCTCATTTTCCAACAATGTCTTCAAAAAGGCCTCTTCTTCAGAGTCGTGTAAACATGTGATTGTTTGGTAAAGTTATGCTTGTTAACTTCTGCACTGCACGGCAAAGTAATAGATATACTCACATTATAACTGTCTCAGCCAGCTGCTGAGAGACTGCCTTCAGTGACAAAGAAGGTTTTTATCTTTCAAAAAATGGATATCCATGGAATAACACCTATGTGATATTTATTTTTGATATATATTTCAGATATTTATAGATTTTTGATATACTATGGAAAGTCATAGAACAGTATCTTCCAGTGACTCCCCCCCTCCCCCCACTATATATGGATAAAATCTACTCAAAATATGGAAACAATTACTACAGAAAGCCCTCAATATGAAGTCATAGCACACGCTCTACTTTCCGATGATTTGCCTTATTTGCCTTCATAATTCTGCCTGTGACGCCATTTGATCTAATTACTACCATTGTTGGTAATGCCATTTCAAAATGGGAGTTCTGATAGAAGTGAACTTTCAACTTGTATTTGTCAGCCACATGTTTACAATATAATAAACACCAACAAATTAGACATCTAAAGATAAATAGAATACGTACATAGTGTTGTCTTATATCAAAAATATCTAACTCATTTGTGAGAATTAATAACTGTCTTGCAAAGACTCGACAACTATCAATTCTCCCAAACTCATTAGATATTTTTGATATATGACAACACCATGTACATATTCTCTATCTAAATTTCTGTGACTTTATGTTGGTGCAATATTGCAAATAACATTTACAAAATGTGGAAAAGTTTAAGCTATGATGTTTCATTTTAAATGTTCCTTTCAAGGACACATAATTGCTTTCATAGTTATTGTATGTACATAAAATGTTAACAATACAGAGTATAGCTTTATTGACCTTTTCATGGAAGCTAGTTAAATTTTCTAGCACTGAAACACAAACTGCAGCAGGACAACAGATGATTTTCGGTTTAAATCTTAGAAAGGAAGCCATCAGAAAGTGTGCCATATCCTTAACTTTCTATCTTCTCAATTACATGTGATGTATCAATGGTAAAAGCTTATGGCCATCTTTACACATCTGGCACAAAAGCCACACAAATTAAGAATTGGGTAGCTCTAAATACTCCATTACATTACATACCTGAAACCTTCAAATATATCAAGGAGAAATTTGAAAAACCTGCACCTCTAACTGGTCCAAAAATTCTTTGCTCACTATCAGTAAACAGTGGTGAAGTTTGACATATCTTAAGGTCATCATATGTCCTGACAAATGGCAACTATCACAGTATTTAAGCTATAAGACTTGTTCCCAGTCCAGCATACCAATAATTTGACCCTGAGAAAGAAGCCTTTTGAAAAGGAGAAAATGCCAATAAGATAGCACTAGTCAAACTATACTTACACTATTCAATTCACTAATCCCAGCACTTGATGTCTGTAGTTGAACAAGTTTTACATTGTACTCTGTCACTTTAGATTCTGTCTGAAATTCAACAGAATGATAAAAATTACACAGTCATTGCATGGAACAAAGGTTCACTTCCAAACAATTTTACATACACATAAAAAATCAGGTGGAGGTTTGTATGATAGATTTATACCATTTAGTATAGAGTGGAAAAAGAGCAGGGGAGTTTTGTTGAAACAAGAGATCCACATCGTTTCTGAGCCGAATTATTTCAGACTTGTCTCATACTACCTTTCATCAAAACAAAATGCATAATTCTGTTCTTATTTTTATTTTAATTTTTCGCAATGTAATTGGATGCACCTTTAGAGTGCCTGCCTCAAAAATGGATGGCAACTAAAACCATATTGAAAATTTGAAATATATATCCGATCTCATCCTGTAACTAACAATCTATGAATGTGTCGAGGTAAAACATGTAAAAATAATGTCTTATCATATTTTGTTTTTAATCATTTTCATAGTAAGAAAATGTGTACGTATATTTCCTAACTTAATCCTATCCCAAATATGTTTTAGCAGAATTTTAAAAACACTGAGGGAAAGCATTTGCAGATGACCAATCAAATATGGTTCAAACGGTTGGAGATGTCTTTCAAAGGGAAGAAAACATTGTGGGAAAAGAAGAAAATGCTGGTCACCAGCATTTCCTTCTTTTCCCACAAGTTTTCGGGAGACTTCTTTCTCAGGGATGTTAAGTCAGGATTGGGTGGCACAGAGTCAATTAGTCTTCTGCAAATGCCTTCCATATGGACAAGTCAGGAGAGTCCAAATGTTGTGTGATAAAGAGTTAACCCTATACCACACAATTCTGAGTTTTACTAACCCTGAAGGAGCAGGCTTTTGGAACATGCATTTTCTCCTTTTCTCACAATCTTTCTTTATCCTATCAATGAACTCAGGCTCATTTACATCACTTTCAAATTTACTGTCTGCAGATGCTTTCAATTTGGAAGAGTCAAGAATTTGCTATTTTTTATTTCACAATTTGAAACTTTTAAAAGTCCTCCATACTTACTTGCTTCAACTGTGTTTCTAAGTCAGAGCATCTGTCTTGTGACTTACTCAAGTTGGACTGAAGTTCAGGTATCTTCTCTTTTATCTGTAAAATACACAGTAGATCAAACCTTTATAAAACAATCCTATTGGTTTAAAATTGTCTTGTAGCAAAGGGTCAAGTTTTAGCTTTCCTAGCGGGATACTTGAATGTTCAATGACAAGGTTATTTGAATATCAAAAACACTATACAAACGATTACCATGGGTCGAGAACTTCATGTAATCTTGACAAACATTTTCATCTATTCCAGACAATTATCTATACAGTATAAAGAGGATCTTACATGAGTGTTTATGTACAGTCGAACCTGGTTTAAGAGACCACCCAAGGGAAATCTAAAAAGCGGTCTCTTACAGCAGGTGGTCTCTTATTGCAGGGTTGAACTTTTCAACTTGTACTTAAATTTTTTCACATCACCTTGAGACCATTCTTAATATGCCTGTGGGGGATGTTAAAACATTGAATGACTTAATACATACACTTGAAATGGATCTATATCAAAAGATATAACATCTGTCACATTAATCTGGATGTACAATTTTTAGGAATTATAAATCATGTTTTATTGTTTCATTTGTACCCTCTTTCCCCTTCCTCCCCCCACACACATACAGAGACAAATTCTATGTCTTTAATTTAACCAGTTCTTCTATGCTGACCAACTATCACAGTTAATATGTCAAAATTTTGACATCGAGACATGAAAGTTGACCTATCGCCAATTTATGGCACGTTGACAATTTTAGAAATTTTCTGTTATGCAGACCATTTCTATCAAAGATCAAACAAACGATCAAAATTGTGATTTGCTCTTAAAAAATAAACAAAAATCTCTAATTAATGTGTGGTCATGCAAACTCAAATCAACTTTATTTTTACCTGCACTTGCTATCAGTCTAGCATTACAAGGGTTCATACAGTTGAATAGACATTAACTTTACACCTCACAGTTAGTTATTAATTTTCTGGTTTATTGCACTATCTATGCAAATACACCTAGGTTATTTATAGCACAGCAACCAATCAAAACGCATACTGCTTGCTATGCCATATTGCAAGTTAAGGTGTACACAGGAAATTTATGATCTCCTCTTGGAGATTAATGACGAAAATATTTCCTATTTGAATGGTCGTCCAGATAATTTTCTGAGGACTGCACTCAAATAATAGTTGCTGATTTGAAGAGAAAGATGAAAAAATATTGACATTTTTGTAGTTTTTGATCTCATCTTGGAGCAATATGACAGAACTGTATGATTTGCATAGTTACTGGCGCAAATATATGAACAGTCTGGCATTGTTTTTTATGGTTTGTATGAAATTTTATGATCACCTATAGGGGTATAATGGTCCAAAAAGTCAAAATTTGCATGGTCGCTGGTCGGAGACACCAGAAGGTCGCTTAATACAGGTCATTTACATAGCACAATTCGTCCGGAGGAATTTCATGTGGTCGTTTACAGCAGGGGGTTGTTTATTGCAGGTGGTCGTCGGGGCAGGTTCGACTGAATTATAATTTTTATCAAACAAGTTGACTAAAATTAAATGATGCAAGCATTTTAGCCAACGAGTTTGATAAAAATGATAATACATAAACATGAATGTGAGATTCTATTTATCACATAAAATGAATGGCAGACAAATAAGTATCCTGCATCATCACTTTCAGCCTCTATACCATTCACAGGTCCATGTTTACAGTTGTAGTTCTGGTTCAAATGTGTATATACACAAGCAGACAGCTCTTTGACATTTACACCGAAAGTAGAATATGAAACAGTCTTAGAGGTGATGATTCCACCTATGGTATCTCTGCATTTTGTTGACTTCAAAAAACTTCAGCTGCATTTCTTGGTTTTTATTACACATGAAAATAAAAAACTGTCCACAGCATACTAGTGTAAATTCCGGCACATGCTGTGGCTGAATTGTACCTTCAGCCAGTGAAAGAGCTTGACAACATTCCAAGAGTAAAAGCTGACTTTGACAAACTGTGTGTGTGTATGTGTGTGTGTGTGTGTGTGTGTGGTGTGTGTGTGTGTGGGGGGGGGGGGGTAGAGACAGTGAGCTGCTAATAGCATAATGTTACTCACCTGTTCCAGCTCTATATCCTTGGACTGTAACCTTTCTATCCACTTTTTCTCCTCTGTCTCTACACTATTTTCTAATTGTGTCAATTTATTTTCCTAAAAAAAAAAAAAAAAGAAAAGAGATTCTGTGAAAAGAGGTTTAATGCATCTGCAAAAAGTATCCACCTATATCAGCCTATGCAGTTTGGGCAGGCTGACATGGGTCCAACTCTGCTGTTGAACAATTTTCTGCGTGTTAAACGACCAATCTAACTCATGATCGAGTTGTTTGTTAGACAAATTTGATTTTCATGGATCCATAATTATGTGATGACTTGCATAGTATAATGGATCACAGAAATGCATTATACCTCCTTTTCACAGAGTATGGCTCAAATATAAGTTTCAAACGAAATGATTAGATCAACCTGCTGAAATATACAAGTCAAACACAAAGTTAAAAGCAAACTGCTGATGGATAAATCTGCTTGATGGCTTGAAACCACTGGCCTTTCTTTTCAGAACTACAATCTTTCTATACTGCTCATGGAGCGCCATCATCAATATATGGGCCATGCTCTGTGAAAAGGGGGCTTAACATGTCTCCGATATGCATTGTACCAATCAAGTCATCACATAATTATGGATCCATAATAGCAACTTCTTCTTTACTACCAGCTGAAACATGAGGTGGACTTGAACATACAGAAAATTGACCACTAGCGAAAAGTTTTGGCCCAGGTCGGCCTGCGCGGACTTCGCAGGCTAACCTGGATTGATACGTTTTGCAAATGCATTAAGCCCCTTTTTCACAGAGCATGGTCCATATTGTCTTTCAAATACAGTCGAATCTGAGTTAGCGGTCATATGTGAATAGCGGCCAATCTGTGATTAACGGTCAGTTCAGGCCCGCCCGTGCAAATTAGCTCTTTAATGTCCTTTAATTAACGGTAAATTGTGATATGTGGTCAGCGGTCACATTTGAAGTACTTAATTACACTTAAAGCATATCCCATAAAGCGGTCACGCGACCCGACTAATCGCTAGCAGGTGGTGTGTAAAAAATCAATAACACGTCTGGCTAATCGTGTGCATAAATCGCGTCGCTTTACCAATCAACATGTGTGATAAACGGTTAAACTTAATAGTGCAGGTGTACACTTTATCGGGAGAAATTGAATTGTTTGTCTTTTATGATTTAAAGTCCATAAGTTCCGAGGTATTTTGATTAATACAATCAAAATTAATTAATAATTAATTAGGTTTGAAAGTTTGTAAAACTGCGAAGATAGGGTGCTTTATAATGGGATTGATCACACGATACTTCCTATTCTTCGCTATCATGTCTCAGAAACGCAAGTGTTTAACGTTAGAGGAACGCGTCAAAGTTCTTCAGCTTCTTGATTCCGGTCGCTCGTCTAGGGTCATCGACTGTATTGATAAGTTAAGGTCATTTGCTTTGCAAATTGGTAACAATGACATGTTTAGGTGTGTTATGGATTTTGATGACCTGTTAGTAGGAATGCGGGTAGCAACAACAACAACACAGACAAGGATTGATGATTTTTTTAAGAAGAGAGTAGGTCAGGAATAAGAAAACATTGGATATTGAATGTAACCTCTGAGGGGGATATCTTTCGATTGTCCAATGTTTTCTTATTGCACTATCAAGGTCAAGGTCATCATAATCTGTTTCATATGATCAATTGATAGAAAAGAAAAGCACTTTCAAAATTGACCCATTTACACTTGCTTTACCCATTTTTGAACAATAACAGCCTTATAACACCCTGCGAAAGAAAGTTTTGGTAAACAAAAACACAGACAAGGATTGATGTTTTTTTTTTAAGATGAGTAGGTCAGGAATAAGAAAACATTGGGTATTGAATGTTAACCTCTGAAGGGGATATCTTTCAATTGTCCAATGTTTTCTAGTTGCACTGTCTCCTTTTCCCTTAATGTTTTCTACCTATCAATAAACAGTTGCACCATTCAAGCCACATTGAAAATATGGTCTGCAGATGCTTTCAATTTGGACAGGGCTAAAATTTTTGTCTTCTGGTAAAGAGTTAACATGATCAACTGATTGATTCTATACTGTAATTTATTAATAAAACAGAGACCCAAAATAAACTTTCATTAATTAAAACACTTGTTTATTGTTTCTTTTGTTTTATATTAGGCGGCCAGTCTAATTACACTGTGACCACTCTGTGGTAGAAAATACTGATCTGTGTTAAGCAGCCAACTGTCGTATGCAGCCACTTTTGGCTTGTCCCTTGGTTGGCTGCTTAAGACAGTTTCGACTGTACTTATTTCTATCCAGTCTTTTTCTCAAAATACAATGTATTTACTGAAATCTTCTTTATAATAACAATATAATAAGAGATTCACAATTCAACCATTCTTTGTCTAGCTATGAAGAATTTTCTAAACTTGAAAGTAATACTATTTCTGATTGACTACACCAAGAGCTAAACCAATCTGAAATAGTGTTTTTTTCTAAATCTAGAATTAGACTATGAATGCAATTCATGATGGTTGGTGAATACAGGCCCAGGAACTTACTGTTTCTGATAGTACACTTCTGTATTGCAAAATCTGTGATTGTAATTTCGTACAAGAACTTTCAGTTTCTTGCAACTTCAACTGCATGGAATCTCGGCTAGTTTCAGCACTTTTTAGATCTGCTTCTAGTTTGGATGTTCTTGTCTGGACCTCCTGTAAATTTCCTTGATTTTCCTTGGTCTCTTCCAGCTGTTGTTCTAATAACGATGCCTTCCGCTCTAAATCCTCAAAAGAGCTCACTTTGGTCTCAGCATTCTTTAACTGTGTCTCCAGCTCCTCCGACTTGGACTCTAATTCTTGTATTCTACTTTCATACTTAGCATTCTGTTAAATAGAGATCAACACAGAGTGTTGTTATTTGACGAAAAGCTTTTTTTTATGACTAACAAGATCATAGGGATTAGGAAAAGAGCTAACCTAGAGGAAAACTTTTATTGATTTCTTTTTCTCAAATTCTGACCTTACAGCACAATAAAACAATCCAATCCAAACAGTCCAATGCTATTTCAGAGCTTGAGTATTACTTTATTTTTTTCCATTCTATCACAAACCTCAACCTTTATCAAAGGTGTACTATAATAATATACCTGGTATGTGCTTGATCCACATATCAATTTCTATCACCATGCTTAATTTCAACCTAACATGGGAGTAACTTGAACCATTTGTATATTGTAATCTAACCCTAGGTAAACCATATCATCTGGACTCTGGGAGGGACTGACAGAAGGATAAACAAACTGAAGGATCTATGGACTAAAATGCAGACCCAAAATGGAAAACCTCAAACAAATGAGCCATGCTCTGGCAAAAGGGGGCTTAATGCATCCCTGTGATGCATCATATCAAGCAAGACATCACATAAGTATGGATCCATAAAATTCATTTAGTTTAAAAATCGACTTTTTCATAAGGTAAACTGGTCCTTTGTCGCCCAGAAAATTTGCCAAAAACGAAAAGTTTCGTCCCAGGTCAGCCTGTGTGGACTGCACAGGCTGACCTGGGTCGATACTTTCCGCAGATGCATTAAGCCCCCCTGTTCACAAAGCATGGCTCAAATCATAAATTAAGATCATTACCCAAATGCAAGTAAACAGAAGTCCATAAAAATAAACACAAATAGTTTGTCTAATATTGCCATTTTTTGTCCATGAACTAGTATGATCAGGAATCAGCCAGATGAAACATAAGATAATTCAACTGAAATACCAAAGCAATATCATAACAGAAAACCTTGATCATAAATATGACTAATAATGTATCATTAAACTTGGTCAAGTTCTGTTGGTTGGCATGATAGTTACAATTTGTGAAAAACAGACATGTCATCCAAGATCTATGTTACACCCTTGAAACTATAGTCTTTATAAGATGACAAAAAATCCATTATGAAAACATTTAATGATGACAAATCTACACTGTAAGAATGCAATGGCTTTCCCAATTATACCATTCATTTTAAATGACCGTTAAATGTTTCACTTACTTATTTACTTAAAACAACAAATATATCAGCTATTTTATTCGATAATTGAAAACAAACCAAAAAGGATTTCAAACTAATGATGCCGATTTACAACAACAGGTACAAATGTCAATATTCTGCACTCTGTAATCTATATATGGGACACAACAAAGGCCACTGCCATGTGGTAGTATAAATATTATTTAAATGGTTGTTTAAATGTAGGCATAAAATAAAACAATATATTTGAAAAGCCTTCCAAGGCACCTCCCTCCTTCCTTCCTTCCTTCCTTCGCATACAATAAAATTAGAATAAAGAATTAAAATTTCAGCAAATAAGACATAGGGAAAAGAAAACTAAAAACTGAAAAGCATGTTGCCATGGTCCATTCACAATTGAGGAAGATCTTTTCCAAACTTAATGTATTTAAATAACATGAGGAATAAAAAAAGTTCCAAATATGACAAAAATCACCTTTGTGCTGGCACCAGTAAATATCCTAGATAGAATCTAAGAACAAAATGATGATCAAAGAATTGACTGGATTCAAAAACAGCCATTAACCTTTTACCAGATGACAAAATTTAAGCCTTGTCCAAACTGAGAGCATTTGCAGACGACAATTTCAATGTGGCTAAAATAGCTGCAATTTTTCTTTGATAGGCTAGAAAACACTGTGGGCAAAGGAGTTAATGCTGGTAACCAGCATTTTCTTCCTTTTCCACAATGTTTTCAAAAGGCTTCTTTCTCAGGGTTGTTAAAACTTGGGATTGTGTGGTAAAGGGTTAAGTCCAAAACTGACAAATTGATACAAGAATACCTGCTTCTGCTTCTATATATAAATCAGTTTGTATATAAAATAAAGTGAGGGAACAACATGTAATCATTTCACAGAAATTCTTTATCTTTGAACGGATATTTAGGTAGCCATAGTAACAGACTGGAAAGTAAATACATGTATTAAGTAGCAACCCAACATTTTGTCTTCTTAGAACATTTTTTTCTGACAGTTTATAGTTTGCTAATTCATGACAGCTTGCAATGACTTGTCAGTGAAAGAAAAAGGAAGAAAAAATCTTACAGTATGTGTTTCAGTTGTATCATGTATACGAGAGTCAATTAGATCGTCTGAAAAGCTGACAGAGAGACCTTTTTACTGTATAATATTTTGGTCACATTCACTAAGAATAAACCATGAGTGCTAGCGAGGTGGTGGGAAAACTTCAGCATGTGGCATAAAGCTGGCATAAACCAACTAGTCCAATTAAATCATAATGTAATTAGAACGGCTGGTGACCATAACTTAATCCTTTGCAGGATTATTCACACTTTACTACGGTTCTTGTAACATATCAATTCCTTACCAGAAGGCAAAACTTTAACTTGTAAATTTAAGTATTTGCAGATGACAAACAAAATGATTCAAATAATGGGACTTATCTTTGAAAGAGTAGAAAGCATGGTAGATGTGACTGATTAACTGAATGGTGTTTTATGCTGCTTTCAACATTATTTCAGTCATATCACGGCAACAGCTCACAAATTCATGTAATTCCTGGGTTTCACCTGTACTAGGCTAGGGCTCTGACGTGTCTTGCCCAAGAACACTCACGAAAAACCCACCGGATCAGGTGGGGCTCGAACCCAGGACCTCTAGGTCACAAGTCCCACACTTTACCTCTGAGCCACACAGGACCCCTAAAAAACATGGTAGGAAAAGGACAAAAAGTTGATCACCAACATTTTTACTTGTCTAACACCTTCCTCAAGAATCAATAAAAACAGGATTGTTTGGTAAAGAGTTGACTATGTCACAGCTCTATTGATGTTCCTTCATCTGAATGTCAAAATTTCCAGGTGTGAAACAGAAGGAATTTTCTAGCGTACAAACCAGCAATGTGACTCATAAATCTCAGTTAATACTTACATTTTCTTGTGAAACTGGCTGTTTTAAAGATGATAAGTGACTAGAAATTTGTTTTTCAAACTCTAACATCCAGTCCTTATGAACCTATTGAAACAAGAGTTAATGAATAAACATATACATATCATTTGATTTTCAGAATAATATTTTATCAAACATTGAATATACAGCAAAGGACTGTATCAATATAAACAAATTTTGTTGATGTTATTTTCTAGTCACATCATTTACTTGCTGTATAGATATTTTCTTAATACAAAAAGGAAGTTAGGAAGTATACAAAAACCAGACATCCATAATTGGGTTCCTGTCCAACAAACATTTCCAAACTGTAACAGTTTTCCCTTCCTATCAGTTTTATCTTTGCCTCCAACTCGGCAAACTTTTAAGTGAACACCAATTTTGCATGTGGAGACGCTGGTAAACTCAAAAGGTTTTGAACTGTTCTTCTCATACATGGATCCGTGGCGATGAGATAAACCGACTTCCTTGGTTACCGTAACTAAGGGCTCACAAACGAACGAAGTAAATACATATAGAGTATAGCAGAAAGGCTACTTAAATCTTGCTATCATGACTGTTTCTATCAATTAAATCCCGGAAAAATATTCCTTTTCATATGTTTCTGTTAATGATGGATCCTCGGTAAGAAATATATGGAAACTTGAACTTATTTACACAAGGATATGTAGAAAAAGTGTGAATTTCAGGGGCTACAGACAATGTAATACCTGTGCCAGCAAAGTTTTGAACATCTACGAGAAAGAGTGAAACACCTCATAAACTTCAGTTTTGCTTAAAAATAATAGAATTAAAGATGATTAATATTTTTGTAAAGCTTGTTAAGTTGTCTCAACATCGTATTCGATAATAAATCACACTGAATTAGGCTACAAGCATTTTGAAATATTTACAGATTGTCTCATTCAACAGAGAGGTGGAAGTCTAAGAAATGTTTAAATAACAAGTTAAAGGAAAATGGTTGCCTGATGAATTTAAAATATGTAAAGTGTGCTGTCAATTAACAAACTTGTTAATATCATTAGTGGTAGTTTGTTTTATCTTGTGATAGCCCTATACTGAAGACAACGGGTGGTCGAGTGGATTACAGGGGCAATCGAACACACATCCTATCAGTTAACAGTATACCGACATACCCTTTGAAATGGCAGATGTGCTAATCCACTTAAATATGGCTAAGTCAAGAGCTGATTTAATTAACTTCAGTTGCCTTTTGAGTTGAAATTCTTAAACTGAACAAAACAGAACTTAGTCTGTTTCATAAATAAATCTACATGTACCTTCAGTAAAAGAATGCACGTAAATAGACTTGATTTAAGTAGCAGATGGTTTGAATCCAAGAAATAAACTGCATTTTTTGCACTCTGATCTGTATCTACACATTCAGCATTCTTCACGCACCAAGGGTTGATGTTAAAGTCAAATTGAAACATTGATGCCATGTGCCTCCTTTTGGATGTGCGGAGGTTATTAAACAAGGTTTAGATATATTAGTGAACGTACTTTCTTTTTAGTAGTATTTCATATATTTTACCTTTGTTTTCCACTGTAAAACAGTTTATGTTTTTTTTTCAGAGAGTTTAAGAGAAAAAAAAAAACACATTAATTAATCCATTGTGTAATATAGCGTTGATCGAAACTCTTTGCTCATGTCCCATTGTCAATCATAATCATAATGCAAACTTGTCATCTCTTCGTATATCTCACGTAAGCCGTACACGATCGCAAAGCACATCTGTTAAACTTTTTCCTAAAATTCAAGCGCTGAAAACACACATAATATCGCACTTCTCCAACATCAACAGTCGTTTGTTTGTGAGCCGAAATAGCAGACAGCAAGGCTGGACATCGGACCAAATAAATGCAATGACCTGATTGTTCAAATATTGATTTCCATGGATTGTATCACTTCCCTTTTACTAATTACAGGGTGGGGAATCATGAGGTTTATATTTTGATATTCTGCACCCATTAACAGTGGATTTTGACAAGATGCTAAGTTGGTTGTCGCTTTTTGTCTTTTAAAAGTGCTAAATTCTATCAGATGATCTATGCATCATATTCCAGGAAACTTACGTCTGGATCTAATGATACCATAATGGTGTCATGAAATTCAAATTCTTTGCAAACACCTTGTAATGAAATTTTAAGCAATGAGTACTGAAACTAAAAATTTTAATGACAGTGATCTACTTTTTGTCTCAAGGTGACAAATATTCAAACTCCTGTAATTATCATTCTGAACACATATCATGAACATTGGTCTGTAAATGTGAACACAGTTTTCCTATGATTTGACATACGTTTTTTATGTTTTCAAGCAGGGTTTTATATGATTCACAAACTTACTATACTCAGGGTTAAAGGGGAGATTAATCAAGGTAAACTCTCAGAATATGGTAACATATGCCAGTATGATTATGATTGTATAATTTCCACTATAAAGATCAGTATACTTAAAAATCTTTGAAGATAAAGAAACATAACACAATGCACATACAGAAAAATTGTAATAAACTTACAGTTTTATTTGAGACAGAGACCTCTGGAAACAACCTTTGTAAAACACTTTTATCAAAATCCTCCATTTCAGCCTGACAAGTTTTCAATTCCTCCTGAAATTGAAATCTTTCTGATTAGTAAAAAGGTGAGTTAAATAATACCGTTAAACTTTTTTTCCAAATTATGTGCTATCATCACCATTGTACTAAAATCTTTTATTCTTTACCAGGTGCTAAACTTTAGAAAAGTCATATATGAAATGTTTGCAGACATGCTGAATTTTGCTCAAATATGGGATTTTGTCTTTGAAAGTGTATAAAACCTTGTGGGAAAAGGAGGAAATGCTGTTTATCACAAATATTTAGAAAATAGCATCATCAGACGCACCTCTATCAAAATTATTCAAATTGTTTCACTTTGGGCCAAATATAGCCCCCTTATGGGGCCAATAGATATATACAAAATAACTTCTAAGTTCTGCTTGAGGAACAAAAGTGCTACAGCTATAGCAATATACCGTTTGACTTGTTCCAAGGTTCAAATTACAGGCCTTGGTCTGTATTCAACAACCATTCTTAAGAACATACTCAGTCTGATTCTCAAAAATTTTCTAAATTTGAAAGTAACACAACTGATTGGCTAAATAAGCATATCAAAATTTGTGTTACTTTCTAAATCTAGAATTAGACTAAGAATGTTTTAAAGAATGATGGTGAATACCGACTCTGGAGTCAAATTGACTAATCTGGGTAAAATAAATCAAGTAACATGTACACTACATACAAGAAAAACATAAAACATATCTTTGTCAAAGCCGTCCAAGGATATTTTGCAAATAGTCTTTTTATTCTTTTTTTAGTGTCCACAAAATAAAAGTTCAAAAACTGGTATATTTTTCACCACAGCTTGATCTTACAATTCAAACTTGTGTGAAGGCACAGTTTCATCTACAGGCATTTTAACTTTGACTGAAAGATCATCAATGAATGCATAATCAGATGTAGGAAGTAACTTTTCTTGAAATGAAATTTTATCTCTTTCTAATGGGATTTTTAAAGTGAAAGAGTGAGATCAAAGTACATGTATGTTGATAGTAACAATACTAAATCTAAAACATAAAAGTTTAAATGCTTTAACTCTTTACAACACAATTCCGAGTTTTTAGCGACCCTGAGAAAGAGGCCTTTTGAAAACACTGTGGGAAAAGGAGAAAATGCTGGTTACCAGCATTTTCTCCTTTTCCCACAATGTTTTCTACCCTATCCAAAACAAATTTCGATTTTGAAGTCACATTTATTTTGTCGTCTGCAAATGCTTTCAATCTGGACTAGTCTAAAATTTTGTCGTTTGGTTAAAGAGTTAATCCACTGAATGAATATGAGGCTGCAATAAAAACTTTGTGACCAATTGGCAAATAAAACAGTGAAGTTGCAACATGAGGATGAAAGGTTCTCAATCAACTCTTTACCAAATGACAAATTCTTGAACTAGTTCAAATCAAAAGCATTTGCAGGTGACAAATTTAATATGACTCAAGTGATGGAATTTGTCCAGGAAAGGGCAGTTAAGATTGTAAGAAAAGGAGAAAATGCCGAATACCAGCATTTTCTCCTTTCCCCACAATCTTTTCAAAAGGCTTCTTCTTCAGGGTCATTAAAACTCAGGATTATGTGATAAAGGGTTAAAGGGCATTAAACAAGATATAGATTCACAAGCCTTTTAGAAAATCTTAACAGAGACTTGTATTGTAATTTTCATTCACATGCAAAGATGGCTAAAATCAAACCATAGAAGTTAAAAAAATTGCATTAAAATCTGGTTAAAATTGCATTAAAATCTGGTTGAAGGAAGATATTGAGATTGTGGAAAATACATGTATTTGAATTCTACTTTTCTGCATTCTTTATATACTTTTTCATGGATTAAGTCTTAATGAAAAAATATCTTCCACCAACTTCTTTAACTCTTTGGTTACCAGCATTTTCTCCTTTTCCTACCATGTTTCCAGAAGCCTTCTTTGTAAGGGTTGTTAAAACTCAGGATTGTCTGGTAAAGAGTTAAGCAGATATCGCTCCCAAGAGATGTATAAAACATATAACTAACCCTTCAAGCGCCTTTCACTAATTTAGTTGCCTTTGAGGTCATGATATATCAAGATCAGTATGCATGTTTTGTGAAGTCTGATCTTTGATCTGCTTTGCTGAGACATTCTGGACAGGAGAAATTTTGAAATTACTCTTATTAGGGTCTTATTTCAAGGCCGAAGGTGCTTGCTGCATTTATTAGGTACCCTAAGGGTTAACCATAAAAAGAATGGATAGCAATCTCACACATGTATATTCTTTTTTAACTCTGTACCAAGCGACAAAATTTTGTTTTGTCTGAATTCAAATCATTTGCAGCTGACAAATTCAGTGCAGCTAAACTGATGATTTCTATCTTTTTAATGGTAGAAAATATTGAGGGTAAAGGAGAAAATGCCATCCTTTTCCAACAACATTCTCAAAAGCCTACTACCTCAAGGTCGTTAATTGTGTGGTAAAGGGTTGAGTATAAATAAACTGTAAAAAAGTACAGACAACTAAATGTTTAGCATATCTGTTATGGTTTATATTAAGACCCAAAGCAGACTGGAAATCAGTGAAAAAACAGGGAACTTTAATTTTGACCACAATCTCAATATTTCTCCAAATGGGATACAACAACAACAGAAACTCATAATATCAAGATAGGAAAAGTTAAGTTAAGTTAGTAATTCTAGGTAAGTAAAACAAAGAATAAAATCAGCTTACTAATTTTGAAATTTGATAATGAATTAAAGTCCTTTCCAAGATGTTAGAAAGTTAAACAGGTGTTAATCACTGGGAAGGTGTTATTAACACAATAAAAATACACTGCTGAATGACACAGAGTTCAGGATTGTAACACATCAATTGCATGTAGTTATGAAACTTATTTTCTTTTTATTATGAACAATTCAATCAGCACATTGACAGTGCAAGGATATTTAAATAAATTAAAATATTAGTCTGCTTTTAAATTATTCAAATCTTGGAATGTTTAGTCCAATCCCTTTCAAAATTTGTCAGAAAAAAGCTTAAGATGTAAGATTTTGAAACTAGAGGCAAAATCATTCCATGAGTAACTCGTCACTGGGTGATGTCTACAAATCACCTGTATTGAAGTCATTTATAGAAGATAAATGTAGCTCAGATGATATTAGTCTTTCAAAGGGTAGGCAGAATCATCAGAAAAGGAGAAAATGCTGGTTACCAGATCTGAATTTAGGCGCAAGGATACAATGGCTGTGCAATACATGAATCATATGTATTTAGATGTCAGAGATAAGCACACTGAACAACAATTAAATTTCAAAAAAAAAAAAGCACAAAACAATATCAAGAGAAAAATAATTACCCTTGTTTGTTTAATTGCACTTTGAACTTTGACAGAGACAGAATTTTCCAATTTTTCTAATGCATCCATTGCCTTCCAATTCTTTTGTCTCAAATCCTACAATCCAAACAGATAATACTCAAATGTACCAAACAGTGAACAGCAAACTGTATCATGTTAGGAATGGTTAATTTCATGCTGTAGCTTACATGCATTTTTTTAAATACAAAAAATTTATGCTGTATAAACATTGCAGGCCTAACTATCTGGTGGTTTCAAACAAAAAAAAGATTTTGATTCTTTCGCTCACCTGAGTATGAAGTGCTAGCAGTGAGCTCTATCTAGCTTTCAAATACTATTTGAACAATCAGGCTCAAAAATCATGTTTGGGTTAAGGTTGGAATAAAGAAGATTGTTCAAATAATATAGGTTATGTGACTTATACCAACATGAGAATGGAAAAAAAAAAAATCTCTCCTCAGAAGGCAGAAATAGATAGCTTTGATGCTGGGCATTAAAACTCATTATCAGTTGTACTACAAAAAACATATACACAATTAGCATGGGTTGAATTTCAACCTTTTTTGGGGAGGTCAAACTTAGGGCTATTGTATAGGGATAATTTGAAAGATCCTTTGTCTGCAAACAAAAGGCACTGAGCTTGGATATTTTGTATGTAGCATATTCTAGTGGTCTTTTTCTAAATTATTCAAATGATGCCCCTGAGATAAAAGAATTTGTGCAGCCCATGGCAGTATGTTTTACCTAGTCCTATATGAAGAACTGACCATAATCATGGCATCTTAAGCAAGGACAATGGTCCTTTCTTAGTTCTGGCCTAGCCATCCATTTCTGACTAGGGATGACTCAAACATAAAGTCCTGTCCAAGAACTTATAGCAATCAACATTCTGATCAAGTTTCAGTAAGATAGAGGGAAAAAAAGCAGCATTTAGTTCCTTAGTTTGGTCTTGTGACCTAGTACAGGTGACCCATATTCAAAATGGCCTGAGGTTAATATTCCAATGAAATTTCTTCAAGATCATGGCAAAAATGTGAAATCCACCTTGATGACAATGCAAACACTTGAGATGGATTATGGAAGACAGACTGAATAACAGACACAGGTACCACACTAGCTCGTATTTATGCACTCTGTGCTCAGTTAAGCTTAATGCCATAGAGATTTCCCAATTTTCGCCAGTCTTGACTAATGCCTTTGCCTGGGGTACATTTGCTTAATCTGCAAATTATTAACTATCCTAGAGAGGAATTTCATAAAAGGTAGATGATACATTTCAAGTTTTGGTAGCAGTGATCTTAACTCTAGCCTAAAAAAAACCATGGAACATGCATCATCTTTATTTTGTTATCTATTCCTAGAAGAACTCTGATGAACATTATCAATATATTTTGGGAGGAGGCAGGAATTTCTTTTTCTCTTTGTAATTTTCGTAAAAGCAGCCTTGGCCTTTGCCTATAGATGAGGGACTTTCATAATTTGCAAATTGTACTCTATCCCTTGAAGATATTTCATAAACCCAGCTCATGAAATTATTTTGATTTGACTTTATTTGATGAATAGTGAACATTACTTCTTTGCGTTACATCTGGAATTATCTTTGAGTTTAACCATGGGATATCTTCAAGATTTTGTTGTATGAAACTAAGCTTACTTCTCAGACAACATTTACTACAGAGCTGATTTTTTTTCTCCAACATTCAGACATCTCTCTTTCTGACAATTTTGCAAATGTATCTACTGTAAAACATGGAGAGACATGGACACATACAAGTGTACTATTGGAAGTCTAACAGCTGAAATACTTACATTATTCTTTTTCTTTTGAGCTTCTATATCCTGCTGTAGGTTTGTGATTTCTGTTTTACTTTTATCAATGTCTACTTGTAGATTTGTTATGTCAATTTTGTTATTACCAATTTCTGCCGTGAGTTCATGTATCTTCATCACTTTTTCAGCTAGACTGTAAGTATAAAAATACAACAGTGTTGGCCCTTCACCTCTTAACTGTGTGGGTAAGAAGAAAGTGATAAAGTATCAGATTTTAAAGAAAATGATTATCCCTTTACACTTTACAAGACGACAAAATTCCAGGCCTTTCCAAAGTGAAAGCATTTGCATACAACAAATTAAATCTGAAGTGACACAACTGGTGGAAATTTAATTCAAAGGACAGAAAACATTGTGGTAAAAGGAGACAATGCTGATAACCAGCATCGCCTCCTTTTCCTGCATTCTCAAAAGCCTTCATCCTCAAGGTTGTTACAAAGCGTGGAATGTTTGGTAAAGGGTCAAGAGACAAGAAAAACTTTCAAACTCTAAGTAGATAAATCTGCAGGAATTCAAAGTAGTCAGGGTTAATTCCTTACAGCTATATACAATAATTGACCTTATACTGGTCAGCTTCACAGATATGATAAGGCAGGGATAGAGCCCTGACTGCTTATATCTGAAGCTCTGGCTTCAAATGCCTTGAGCTATGTCAACATTTGGAGATTTCCACATCTCTGAGCCATGTCTGGTAATGTTGCAGGAAAGCAATCAGTGAGAGTGATCTATTTTGCAAGTAGTAGGACATATTTCAGACGCAGAGAAATTAAATACATGTAGATGTCAGTTTACAGATGTAACAGTTTACAGGTTAACAAACAAAATATCGTTCAAATGGCTGTTGTGGTCTTTAGCATGGTTGCATCATTGTTGAGAAAGGAAAACAAAATGCCAGTTACCATTTTCTACTTTGCTAAAAAAGTTTTCAAAAGCCTTCATTGTGAGGGTAATGGAAATGATTTGATAAAGGGTAAACCTGCACTAGGGTATTCCCAAAGTAATTGAATTAAATGTAACTTGCTGTGCTTTTTTTAAATCAGTGGTGACAGGTTTACACTTACTTCCTCCACAATCATACTACTTATTCCAAATAACTAATCTTTAAGACAATTTAGACACAATGAAGAGTTTCACATGTTGCTGTTACATGACCAAACTCAATAAACTTACGCTTTTTCATGTTCTGCCAAAGATATACTATCTTCTTTAGTACTTTCTTCATGGACAGTCCCATTTTGAGTCCCACCAAGACCATTGCTTGCAGCCTCTTGACCCTCACCTTGCTGTCTTTCTCGTGTTGTTTGGAGTTCCAGGGACAGTGCACTATTCTCCTGCTTGATTGACTTTTAGCAGGAAAGGAAAAAGTGCTTATTACAGGAAAGCATGACAGAACAATTACAATATTTGGACACAAAATATTTAAATACATAGTAATGTATGGTAAATATCAGACACTATAAAATGCCAAATAAATGATAAAGCCAGAGGTTGATTGATCGATTGAATGGTGCTTTCAACATTATTTCAGTCACACCACGGTGACAGCTAACATATTCACATGTGTCCTGTGTTTTAACAGTACATGTCTTAGCCTATGGCTCCAAAGTGTCTTACCCAGGGACACTCCCACCAAAAACTCAGTGGATCCAGTAAGGCTCAAAACCAGGGTTTCCATGATACAAGTCCTACACTTTACCACTGAGCCATGCACGACCCCAAAAAGCAAACAACTTTCATGTATATTGGACTGAAAATATGGCCTCTAGATTGTACACAAGCTTTTTCTAGAATTTGTCTCAGTGACCAACTTTTTAGTCCAACGAGGCCAATTTTCAAATGGGTTGATATTATAAAAAAAAAAAAAAAAAACATTCTGACCAGCCACTGGATTGTACACAAGATTTTCCCAAGATTTGATCTAGTGACCTACTTTTGATCTGACGTGACCAATTTTCATTCTTATCGCAGAAATCATTCAGACAAACATTCTGTTCTGACTCACTTTAACAAGCACTGGTCACAAAATATGGTCTCTAGAGTGTACACAACATTTTTCTAAGATTTAATCTGATGACCTACTTTATGACAGACCCATTTTTAAACTCATCAGAGATATCATCAAGACAAACATTCTGACCAACTTTAATGGTTATTTAACTGGAAATCTGGCCTCTAAAGTGTACACAAGATTTTTCTAATATTTGACCTGGTGACCAAGTTTTTGACTCCATGTGACCAAATTTAGTCCTTGTCCACGATATCAACACAAACATTATGACCAATTTTCATAAGTATTGGACAGAAAATGTGGCCTCTAGAGCATACAAAAGGTAAAAGCTGACAGATTTTTCCCACTTAAGCTCCAATGGTCTAACACTGAACAACTGAATTTTTACTGGTCGGTTAATGTACACTATTACTGAAAATAGAATGGCATATCGCCTATAAATCATACATATGATATAGAAGGATGCACCTATGCGCTATTTTAGTAACTGTGTTAAATGAGCGACAAATAAAAATTTCGATGTTCCATTATAAACCAATGGAACTTCAAAGGCCTGTGATTTTTCCATGAATTTCTGATAAATAGCTATCTGCATGTTGGAAAACACTCTTTCAAACCTAGAGGCTACTACTTTTCCCACATACACAGAAGGAAACTCTTATCAGTAATGCTTTGTTAGAATAGATAAGCACTCTTTAACCCTTTACCAAACAATCCCTGGTTTTCACGAGTCTGATAAGGAAGCCTTTTGAAAAGATTGTGGGAAAAGGAGAAAATGCTGGTAATCATCATTTTCTCCTTTTCCAACAAAGTTTTCTACCCTTTCTAAAATAAACTTTTAATATTTGAGTTACATTAATATTGTCGTCTGCAAATGCTTTCAATTTGGACTGGTCAAAAAATTTGTTGTTTGGTAAAGAGTTAAAAAGATCTCACATTACCTGCAATTCTGCCATCAACTCTGACTTTTCTTTTTCAGAATTCTCTAAATGTTTCTGAACATTTCTTAAGTTTCCATCTAAATTCATTTTATGCCTATCTGCCTCCTGGGTCATGAAAAGAGAAAAAAAATGGACAGGTAATTACTTAACTCATACCACACAATAAAATGTTAGACTTGTCCAAATTCAAAGCACATAAAGACAACAAATCAAGGGTGGCTCAACTGATGAAACTGGCCTTTAATTATGTAGAAAACACTGTGACAGAAGGAGAAAATGCAGGTAACCAGCACTTTCTCCTTTTCCCACAGTAATTAAAAAACCTTTCTTTCTTAAGGTTGTTACAACTTGGGATTGTGCGGTAAAAGGTTAATCAACTTTGTTGTTTGGTTGGGGTAAGATACAATGAAATCAGGCTTGTTTCTTTGTGAATTAAAGGCATTTGATTCTCTGGGGCCAAGTCATTTTTGCCATAGAGCTACTATATGAATCAAACTGGCAAAGGTTTGTTACTGCTGCAATCAGAATTTCGTAGTTACAACAAATAGTGAATACTTAGAAATGAGCCATGCTCTAGCAAAAGTGGGCTTAATGCATCTCCATGATGCATGATACCTTGCAAGTCATCACAGTATCATTGATCAATAAAATAAAGTTTGGCTAGCAAGTGAATGAATCATGGGGTGGACTGGTCTTTTGACAAACAGAGAATTGAGCTATAGCGAAAAGTTTCGGTTCAGGTCCGCCTGTACAGACTGCGCAGGCTGACCTGGGTCGATACTTTTGTTGTCAAGAAACATCCCATTAGAGCAAATTGTGTTGAGCTAGAAAGTTACTAAGCTATAAGTCCACATTATTTCAGAAAATGACAGAAGAATCATTCAACATTCTTGCTGACTTCCAACCTACTACACATTACCTTTAGTTTTTCTTCCATTTGTTGTGATGACTTGTCACTTTCAACCAGAGATTTTTCCAATTCTTGAAGTTTGGTCTTTAATGAAACACACTCTTTATGGGCTACATCTACAGCTTGCTCCGCTTTCTTTAAGTCCTTGCCTAAGGAAACATTTTTGGCCTCTGATCTCCTCAACTCTTGACTGACCTCATCCACTCTCTTCTGTATCAAGCCTTCTGCATGAGACTGAAACAAAACAATTATCAGAGGACAAATTTTAGATTTTTTCATATTTATAGAATTTACAGTATAATAAATGTGCCTAAAATAAAGGGACTTATCTTTGAAAGGGCAGTAAATCTTGTTGAAAAGGAGAAAAAAATCTGGTTACCATCATTTTCTTCTTTCTCCACAATAGGATTTCATGAAAACACGGCATCACTTAGTAGATTAAAAACAAGAGCACCGCATGCTGGTGCCAGTGCTCAGCTGCAGCTGCTTGATTTTCAGTGAAAATTCTTAGTTGAAAAGGGGCATAACTGTGACAAAACAATTTGATGGTTACCTGCCTTTCTTGTATGGGTATCCCTTTTGGCAGATAACAACTCGACAAATAACAACTTGTACTAATATAAGTAAATATTTTCAATAATGACAGAGATGTTATAAAATGTCGAAGTTTTTTGGGGGGTCAGTTTTCATAACTCTTTATTAACATAGAAATTTTACAAAATATCCCATGGGTGGTACATGTAAAGGACTAACTGATGACTCATGAACTGACAAAAACAGAAGCTTAGTTAAATTGGTGTGTTACACAACATTTTACTGTATTTCATTAATATTGCAGCAATAATTTGCCCATTCATTTCTTTCATTGGTTTCACTTGTAGGAGTTTAAGGCTGGTTCTACATTACCTTGCACCTGGACAGTCCTATGTAACAGCACTGGCATGTAGATTACAAATATGTTGTCTTAACGAATGAACCCCTAGCAATACGTAAAATTATAGGGAAAAAAAAAAAAAAAAAAAAGAGAGAACATGTGGGCAGTTGGGGCAAAGTAAATGGGGGACTGAATGAGTGGTGTACAAAAATTTAGGCAAGCTTGTTTTGCCTAGAAAATCCATACTTTCAATGTATCACATATAGGTTCTTATCTCTGTGTTGGTGAGCATAACATGACATATATTGCAAATGATAGACTGAAATCTGATTGGTCAATTACCAATTCCAGTGGATCCAAGTATTAAGCCACTAAAGTGATACATGTATTACTAAATTTGACCCAGCAATCTATTTCTTGACTCTCAGAGAACCATATGGAACTTTATCCGAGATATCAATGGAAACATTCCTAGCAAGCTTCTTTATAAATTGAACACAACATGTCAACACTACTGCAATAAAGAGGCTTTTCAGATTTTTGAAAAACATCACAAATGACTCAAATTCAGTTGTTTTTCTTTAATGTGAATGTAATGTAAAGACATAAAAATGAGGCAAGTGCAAAAGAGGTACAAGAAAGATCTAATTTCTACAGTAATACAAAGGTATTCAAGATTTGACACCATGGTCTGATGAAAAATGCTATCAAGAAAAATCATTTACTGCATCAATGTTTATTTTGCCATAGAAACCTGAATGCTTAAACAGTTCTCAAAGCATTCAATTTGCATGTCTTTATTCCAGATCTGATCATCACTGTCATTTTTCCTTTTTAAAAACTATATTTAATGCACCCTTCATGACATTTTCTTTCTTTTCCCTGACAAAATCTCATAAATTGACCCATATTTGTTATGTGTAAGAGCTTTCAAAACAGATGAATCTACAATGCTGTAGCCTGGTAATGGGTTTAAGTTGAAATGGCTCTTACCTTTTGTGATTCATATTTCTTCAGGTCAGTCTCAGCCTTTGCAAGTTTCTGTTCAAGGGACTTTTTAGAGTTTTCACTGGCATTCAATTTAGCTGTATTGTTAGACAGTTCTTTCTGGATGATCTGTAATGTCTGTTTCAAATTATTAACCTCAGCCTGGGACACTGTCTCTGATCTAGCGAAGAAAAAATCCTTTCATAACCTTTCGAAATCATCTCCTTTTCATTCATTCCATTTTAACACTTTACTGCCTGATCCTCAAAAATACATTTGAAATCAGTTTTGGATGAGAACTAAAATCCTTTTATCATCATTTTCTTGATTCAGTTCTGACATTTCACAGTATTTGTGGAATATCTCAACCAGGGTGTTCACTTGTTTCCTTCTTTTCATTTAAATTTAAAGAAAGAATTTTATTGTTTAGTCTTATACGCACCCTTAGCCAGAAAGACTGGCTAAAACTTTTAGAGTTATAGAATTTATTTTGATTCCTGCATTACGGATCACCAAAATCATGTTCTGCTGAATTACTTGGAAAGGCAGGTTCGTTTCAAATGGTTTGTGGGTATTTGTACTTAGTGTCTTTTTTTATGACACTAGCTTTACTAGATAGCTTAACAAGAGATTCATGAATGAACATAGCTGCTGATGTGTACGGTCCAGGCGGCTCCAGGTTGAAACTGGTCCATTCAGTGGTTATTAAAGTCTCTGCATATGTGCATGGATGGTAACACATCACCGTTAACACGATGTTTTTTACTCTAGCAGATTTCTTGTTAAATTAACCAATTCTTCTCTCTGAGCCCAACTCTTTCACTGACCTGTTTCATAACAAACTTCATGTAAACAAATTAGATTTAATTGGGATTTCAAAACCTTTTTTTTTCACTTTTTCATCTTTGTAATATAGTGTATGCTCCTTTCAACGTCATCAAATACAGTCGAACCTGGTTTAACCCTTTCCCAGACAAGCCCTGGTTTTCACATGTCTACAATACAAGTCTTTTGAAAACACTGTGGGAAAAGGAGAAATTGCTTGTAACGAGCAATTTCTCCTTTTCTCACAGTGTTTTCTACCCTTTTTGAGACCTTTCTGCCATTTTCATCAAATTTAACATTGTCGTCTGCAAACTCTTTCAATTTGGACCAGTCCAAAATTTGTTGTTTGGGAAAGGGTTAAGAGACCACCCAAGGGAAATCTAAAAAGTGGTCTCTTACAGCAGGTGGTCTCTTATTGCAGGGTTGAACTTTACACCTTGTACTTGAATTTTTCTTTTCAGATCATTTTAAGACCATTCTTAATTTGCCTGTTGAGAATATTAAAATACTGAATGACTTAATACATACACATGAAATAGATCTATGACAAAAAAAAAGTAATATCTATCACATTAATCTGCATGTACAATTTATTTCTTAGGAATTACAAATCATGTTTTATTGTTTCATTAGAACCCCCCCCCCCACACACACACACATAAAGTCTCTCTCTGTCTTTCATTTAACCAGTTATGTTGACCAACTATCACAGTTAATATGTCATAAATTTGACATCAAGACATGAAAATTGGCACATCGCCAATTCATGGAACGTTAGACATTTTCTGTTATGCAGACCCTTTCTATCAATGATCAAACAATCAATCAAAATTGTGATCTGCTTAGAAAAATAAACAAAAACTCTCTAATTAATGTGTGGTCATGCAAATCCAAATCAACTTCAATTTTACCTGCACTCACTATCAGTCTAGCATTGCAAGGATTCATACAGTTGAATTGACATAAACTATACACCTTGCAGTTAGTTACTGATTTTCTGGTTTACTGCACTATCTATGCAATACACCTGGGTTATTTATAGCACAGCAACCAATCAAAACGCATACTGCTTGCTCTACCATATGCAAGTAAAGGTGTACACCAGAAAGTTATGATCTCTTCTTGGAGATTTACTGACGAAAATATTTTGTATTTAGGTGGTCGTCCAGATATTTTCTGAGGATTACAAACAAATAATAGTTGCTGATTTAAAGAGAAAGATGGGAAATATTGAATTGTTTGTGGTTTTTTATCTCATTCTGGAGTAATATGACAGAAACTTTATTTGCATAGTTGCTGGTGCAAATATACAGACGGTCTGGCATTGCTTCTTACGTTTTATATGAAATTTAATGGTCGCCTATAGGTCCAAAAGGTCAAAATTTGCATGGTCGCTGGTCGGAGACACCAGGGGTCACTTATTATAGGTCATTTACATAGCAAACTTTGTTGGGAGGAATTTTATATGGTCATTTACTGCAGGGGGTCGTTTATTGCAGGTGGTTGTCGGGACAGGTTCGACTGTAATTTTACATAATTTTAGTCACAGAAACATTTTTGTAACGGTTACTTCTGTATGTGATAGAAAATTACAAAACAAGTGATTAAGACCTTTATCTAAAATGGCATCAGATTTTCTGGCACACTATGTACTAAGAAAATGAACTAAAGTCATACTACCACATTGGCCCTTTTAATACTTACTGTGTTTTTGCAAGAGACTCTCTCAATGATTTGTTTTCCTCTGCAAGTCTTTGAACCCTAGACTGGTCCCCAACTTGGGTTTCAAGATTTTGTATCATGGACCTTAGCTGGCTAGTTTCTATCAGGTGCTGTTCATGAGCGTGCTGGATACGTGACTGAAGTGCTTGAACCTCTCGGGTCTGGAAAACAGTGACAATTGTTCTAAGTGAAAGTAACAGTAAAAGAACATTCTTGTTTAACAGAGACAATTCAAAGACCACCCTGTAATATGTGAATTTGATAAGCCAGAAAATGCATGCATCATCATGCCCGAGACACTTATGAACTTCTTCAATGAACTTCATTGACAGGACAGAAAACACTGTGGAGGAAAAGAAGAAAGTTCCAGTAACCAGCATTTTCTCCTCTTCCCACACTGTTTTCAAAAAAGCCTCTTCCTCAGTGTCATAAAAAAATGAGATTGTTTGGTAAAGGGTTAATTATAGAGATTGCTGGGCAAATGTTCAAGTCCCCAGTTTTCTACCCTTTAAATGAAGACTCCAATCCAGCCATATTTAATCTTATTGCCTGTACTGCTTTCAATATGGACAAGTCTAAAGGTTTGTCATCTGGTAAAGAGATAAATTGGCCTGACCTGGTAATCCATCTTTTCCTTGAATGATTTTTCCAATGACTGGCATTTCATTTTTTCTTCGTTTAGCTCCTGCCTTATTTCTTTCAATTTTGTATTTGCAGCCATAACCATTTGTTGTTCTGAAAAACATAATGTACTCAATGATTAATGATACTGGGACTAGATATGTGAGAGATATGCTATCATTCCAGATCTATCATAGCATTTTGAACCTCCATGCAGAAATTTAAGACAGTTCAACTTTTAGTACTGTTAACCCTTTACCACACAACCATGTGCTTTAATGAACCTGAGAAAAAAGCCTTTGGAAAACATCGTGGGAATGACGAGAATGCTGGTAACCAACACATTCTTCTTTTCCCACATTGCTTTCTAGACCCAGAGAGACCTATCTCATATTGGTGCCATATTTCATTTCTTATCTGCAAATGCTTTTAAATTGGACCAGTCTAGAATTCTGTCACTGTTGTGTTAACTCTTTACCACACAATCCCAACTTTTAAAGACCCTGAGAAAGAAGCCTTTTGAAAACAATGTGGGAAAAGGGAAAAATGCTGGTAACCAGCATTTTCTCCTTTTCCCATAATGTTTTCTGCCCTTCCCAAAACAAACTTCCATTTTTTGGTAACATTTATTTTGTGGTCTGCAAATGCTTTCAATTCAGACCAGTCTAAAATATTGTCATTTGGTAAAGGGTTAAGCAAGCACCTATAGGATACTACCAACATGCTTGCTTCAGACAGGTGCTTGTTTAGTACAGTTGCATTTCAACATATTTGTCCTCTGTGGAAAACTCAATATAACCTTGCTTAATATAGGTTGTTTGCTAAATCAATGTGGTCACTAGAATATATTCTACTGTATGTGTTCCGAAACAAGAGTCTTTAAAAAAGATACTGCCATGCAGATATCACTAATTTTGTTTGCAAATATGAATCAACATTCGTGTTTGGGAAAAAATCCTGGAAGTTAATGACTGATTGATTGTATGGTATTTAATGCAGTTTTCAACATGATTTTTATTATAACGTGGTGGCCAGTGCACCTATCTATGCTTTCCTGGAGGTTTCTTTTACCAGTACTCTGCACAATATTCTTTCCAAGCCACTGGCTGCTTTCCCACTTAAACCATGTCGAGACAATGGACAGTGGAGAGAGAGGAGTGAATCCTGTCACAATAACTATCATTAGTCCTCAGAAAGAAATTGGCCAAGCCAGGGATCATACCTGCAACCTATTTTCAAGGTCTTTACGCTACCAACTGAGCTACTGGGGCTTGGCCCTGGAAGTCAAGCACCACAGGGGTCAACATAAAAAGAAATCAAGAAAATGTACTTGTTGATTTGCTACATGGGCTGTCTTCCATTTTCAGTGTCATTGTGAGAACTTCTGTCCATAAATCAAGACAGTGTAGGTTTGCATTCACTTCTAATGCTGGGAATAGGGCTTGTCAAGGAATTTTCAACACTTTTCTTTGTGAAAATGGCAAAGCCAAAGTGAGAAAATGCGATACATGGTTCTAACCACTCCCATTTTTTTCATTAGACCCTTTACTACACAACCATGAGCTGTTACACATTCTTGATCTACACTGTCCAAAAAAGCACCTAAAGATGCACTTAGTATTCTAAAGGTAAAACAGGATTACCCTCTTGAAGTGACCGTTCCTTCTCTTCCAGCTGTTTTCTCAGAAGTGCAACAGGGTCCCCTTTCTGTGATTTCTGAAATAAAGCCATTAGAAATCTAAACAGACTGCTTCCAAGATCAAACAAACTCATTTGTTGGTATTAATAACAATCTTAGCATCAAATCTCATCTTACTGGAGGCATGTTTTAATCCTAGGAAAGATCTAGACACAATTTAGACCTGTCTCACAGCTTGTAAACAAGATAAAGGCCATGGGCATTTATTGATGCAGTAGAAATTTTTTAAAACCAGGCTTTTCTCATACTTCCTGCTAAATTTTGTATCCTTTCAACAAAACATAATCATGTGGTCCACAATTAATCTAACATCTGCAACTGCTCTCAAAAAGGACAACTCTAAAGTCTTGCAGTATGGTAATGAGTTAACCCTTTACCACATAATCCCGACTTTTAATGACTCTGTGGAAAAAGCCTTTTGAAAACATTGTGGGCAAAGTAGAAAATGCTGGTAACCAGCATTTTCTCCTTTTCCAACAATGTTTTCTACCCTATTGGAGACAGAAATCGTCACTTGAGCTACAATGATTTTGTTGTCTGCAAGTGCTTTCAGTTTGGTGGAGTACAAAAAATTGTCGATTGGTAAAGACTTAAACATATTGTTGACAACAGACAAGGCATGATTGACCATGATACATCCCCGAGAATGTTGTGCTCAGGTGCACTAAAAATGACAGCCGTGTATTGCTCCACTGCCCTTTAAATGTATCATACACTCAAATGGCATTGACAGAGACAAGATCATAAGACATAAGAAGAAGACTGTCCATCTTTTCCAGTTTTTCAGTTTTGTTGCCATAGCAACCAATCTGTTTATTGGAAACAATTTTTCTAAAGACATTTTGAAAAGGGCCGAGACAGGATCATCTCTATGAAGGTTCATCCACATCGGATGAGTAGCTACAGAGAAGATGTTTGAAATAAAAGTTAACTCACAGACGGACACCAGGCATGACAAAAGCTTACTGGCCTTGAGCCAGTGGAGCTAAAAAAAAAAAACTTTTACATAACAGGCATGTCTATCAGTACATTACCTTATTCCAGTCAGAGCTCGAAAGTGATGACCCACTCTGCTTGTACAGTAATGTCTCTACCAGAGTTTGCACCTCTGAATCATTCAGATTTGCACTCTTTACTGATGATATCAGCTTTGTGTTTTCTGCATCTGTCCATAGAAATATATGCCAATTCATACAGAAGTTAACATGTACCCTGCTAAACAATGGAAAAAAATTAAAATATCTGGCTTGTCAGTAAAAAAGGGAAACTGTCAGATTGAAAGGTTTCAACATTTCGAAGCACATTAAATAATAATTACTACCATGCTAATTTGTACCTTACAGAACAAAAAGTTCTAGACTTGTCCACATTCAAAACACTTGCAGAGGACAAATAAATTGTGGCATAAGTGTTTGATGTTTGATTAGGAAAGGTAAAAACATTGTAATAAAGGAAGAAAATGTTGGTTACCAGCATTTTCTCACAAGTTTCTCTGAGAAGTTTTTTTTCACTCTGGGTTAAAACTCACAATTGTTTGTTTAAGGACATTTTCTAGAGTTTTAATTCTTTCATAGATTTTTTTTTTTTTTTTGTTTTGACATATATATGTAAAATTTTATGCTGAATACAAAAATAAAAAGAACAAGAGGGCCATGATGGCCCTGGATCACTAACCCGAGTCAATAGGCGAAATTTCACTCCAGGGTCATAATGACCGAATTTAAAACTGAGATATTATTAAGACAAACATTCTGACCAATTCTCAGGTCAACTGAGCTGAAAATGTGGCCTCCGGAGTGTCCAAAATGTATTTCTTCAATTTGACCTAGTGACCTAGTTTATGACCCTATGTGACCATATTTCAAACTTATCCGAGATATTATCAAGACAAACATGCTGACCAATTTTCAGGGCAATTGAGCAAGAATTGTGGCTACTAGAGTGCCCACAAGATATTTCTTTAAATCTGACCTAGTGACCTAGTTTATAATCCTATGTGACCCAATTTTGAACACATCCAAGATTTTATCGAGACAAACGTGCTGATCAATTTTCAGGTCCATTGAGTAAGAATTGTAGCCTCTAGAGCGCCCACAAAAAACTTCTTTTAGTTGACTTAGTGACCTAGTTTATGAGCCAAGGTGACCAAAATTCCAACTCATCTGAAATTTCATCAAGGAAAACATTCTGACCAATTTTTAAGTCAATTCAGCAATAAATGTGGCCTCTACAGTGCCCACAAGATATTTCTTTAATTTGACCTTGTGACCTGGTTTATGACCCAAGGTATCCCAAATTCAAACTCATCCGAGATTTTATTTAGACAAAGATTCTGACCAATTTTCAAGACAATTGAGAAATAAATGTGGCCTCTAGACTGCCCACAAAGTATCTCTTTAATTTGACCTAGTGACTTAGATTATGTCCCCAGGTGACCCAATTTTGAAGTTATCCAAGATTTCATCAAGACAAACATTCTGACCGATTTCGGGTCAATTGAGCAATAAATGTGGCCTCTGGAGTACCCACAAGGTATTTCTTAAATTTGACCAAGTGACCTAGTTTATGACCCCAACTCGTCCAAGATTTAATTAAGACAAACACTCTAACCAATTTTCAATTCAATTGAGCGAAAAATGTGGCTACTAGAGTGCCCACAAGGTATTTCTTTAATTTGATCTAGTTACCTAGTTTTTGACCCCACATGACCCAATTTCGAACTCATCTGAGATTTTATCAAGACAAACATTCTGACCAAGTTTCATGAGTATCGGATTGAAAATGTATCCACAAGGTTTTCCTAAGATTTGACCTGGTGACCTTGTTTTTGAACTGAGGTGACCCAGTTTCAAACTCTTCCATGATATCATCAAGACAAAGATTCTGACTTAGTTTCATTAGTATGGGGCTGAAAATGTGGCCTACAGAGTGCACACAAGGTTTTTCTAAGATTTGACCTAGTGACCTAGTTTTTGACCCCACATGACCCAATTTCAAACTCCTCCGAGATTTTATCAAGACAAACATTCTGACTTAGTTTCACAAGAATCTGACTGAAAATGTGGCCTCTACAGCTCACATAAGGTTTTTCTAAGATTTGACCTAGTGACCTAGTTTTTGACCCCACATGACCCAATTTCGAACTCCTCCGAGATTTTATCAAGACAAACATTCTGACCAAGTTTCACAAGAATCTGACTGAAAATGTGGCCTCTACAGCCCACACAAGGTTTTTCTAAGATTTGACCTAGTGACCTAGTTTTTGACCCCACATGATCCTATATCGATCTCATCCGAGATTTTATCAAGACAAACATTCACAAGTATCTGACTGAAAATGTGGCCTATAGAGCGCACACAAGGTTTTTCTAAGATTTGACCTAGTGTCCTAGTTTTTGACCCCACATGACCCAATTTCAAACTCCTCCGAGATTTTATCAAGACAAACATTCTGACCAAGTTTCACAAGAATCTGACTGAAAATGTGGCCTCTACAGCCCACACAAGGTTTTTCTAAGATTTGACCTAGTGACCTAGTTTTTGACCCCACATGATCCTATTTCAAACTCCTCCGAGATTTTATCAAGACAAACATTCTGACCAAGTTTCACAAGTATCTGACTGAAAATGTGGCCTATAGAGCGCACACAAGGTTTTTCTAAGATTTGACCTAGTGACCTAGTTTTTGACCCCACATGACCCAATTTCAACCTTGTCTGATAATTTATCAAAACAAACATTCTGACCAAGTTTCTTAAGTATCGGACTGAAAATGTGGCCTATAGAGCGTACACAAGGTTTTTCTAAGATTTGACCTGGTGACCTAGTTTTTGACCCCACATGACCCAATTTCGAACTTGTCCGAGATTTTATCAAGACAAACATTCTGATCAAGTTTCATGAGGATTGGACTGAAAATGTGTCCTCTAGAGCGTACACAAGGTTTTTCTAAGATTTGACCTACTTTTTGACCCCACATGACCCAATTTTGAACTCGTCTGAGATTTAATCAAGACAAACATTCTGGCCAAGTTTCATGAGGATAGGACTGAAAACATGGCCTCTAGACTGTACACAAGGTAAAAAGTTGACGACGGAAGACAGACAACGCACACCGCACGACGGACACAGCACGATCACAATAGCTCACCATGAGCACTTTATGCTCAGGTGAGCTAAAAAGGTATGTTGACAAATTCATTTTCTAGTTAAATGCCTGTTTCCATGGTAACAGTATACCCTTAAATTCTACAAAAATTGACATTTGCTTGAAAACGATTATAACATTATCAAGCAGCTTTAATTTTATGATTTATATAAAACCTGAGCTAAATATTTGTGTATCCTCATCTAAGATTCAGAAAATTTGCATTTCATTCATATTTTTCAGAAAGGGCCTTTTTTAGCAATTTTGTATTCACAAAAATGCCGAAAAAATTAAGAGTTCTGCAAGTAAATCTGAGTTATCAAAAATATCCTTCCAAAGACTTTGTCCATTTTTTCTGTATAGAATCCTTGAAGTACCTTCTATTTAAATTTAACAAAAAAAAGAATAGGTTGTCAAATTCAGATTTTCACAAAATTACACTTTTTCATGACAACCATAAAACATTTTTATACAAAAATTCCTAGTTTTACTGAAAACTGATAATGCAGTTTTTTTGAAAACATACAAACATAGTCATGTATTAGTAAACACAGTAGTTTAATTTAAACATATTTATTTTGCATTGATTGAGAAAAAAGTTCTTACAACTTATGCTAATATCTGAGTCTCTCGATTCTGCTTCCTGGAAACTACACCAGTACTCGCACCGAATGTGTGGGCCAATGAACAGACCTAAAGTTGACATCTGCTCCCGTGTATCAAACTCAGGACCTTTTGATTACGAGGCCGACGCTCTTCCTCAAAACCACAGACACCACAATAAAATATTTGCTATGTCAAATTTACATGACAGATCACCTATTATCACAGACCACTCAGAAGTGAAGATTGGTTCAAGTAAACATGGTAAATTTTCAAATTTATTTTGAAATGTAAAATGAAGTATACTATGCATTACTTAATGTCAAGTAAGTATGAGTATAACCCTCAATTAAAAAAAAAAAAAACAAAAACCTTTCTGGTCATAGGCGAAAACAGGGGCTTTAGCGGTTGGCATTGATTAAGATCAGACTGTATGGAAAGTGCAGTCTGACTTTGGATCTATACCAACCGCTTGTTTAGTCAAGTCTGTAGGCTAATAATTCGACATAGGCTAATAAGTCAATGATCACATTTCCATGGCTCGTTCAACGATTATGTTATCACATCGTGAGAATATGTTTCTGTACACTTTGCATTAGAAGAAGTGGATAGGGAACTGACAGTGACCTCGGTATTTCTTGTAGTATCATTTCTTGGAATTGCAGACTGAAGCCTTGAAATACAGTCTAACTCAGATTTCTTCACAAAATGTACAGTGTCTAATATCGTCCTTTATACTATTATGCCTTCTTAGTGCTCCATATCTGATTTGAAAAGAAATGAGCTCATTCAAAAGGACAAACACACCTGGACGACTGAGCCCGGACGAACAAGTTCTGGTGAACAAGCTTGGGGACAAAAAAGCTCTTTCCATGTGCACCGAGTTGCAAAAAAAAAAAAAACCACTCCCGAAAACATCCTTAAAGGATTAAATAGAATCAGAAAACTAGATAAGCAACATGAACTAATCTACAAATCAAGACAAAATCATTGCATGTTGACTAGTAATTACACCGTAATTCCAAAAGGTTGATCTCCCTAGTCACAGGAATTAACCCTTTACCACACAATCTTCACTTTTAACGACCCTGAGAAAAAAAGGCTTTCAAAAACATTGAAGGAAAAGGAGAAAATGCTGGTAACCAGCATTTACTATTTTCTTTTAATGTTTTCTTTCCTATCTCACCATTAGAGTAATAACTAATTTGTTGTCTACAAATCCTTGCAATTTGGACCATTCCAAAATTTTGTCTTGTGGTAAGGGGTTAACTGAACAACCTCTTATGTGAGGTAGACTATCTACCCCTACACCACTGCCCATTGTATTTTCAGAAAAATATGTACAATTTTAACATGTGTAGATGGTACTAATTTTGACTTAAGGCAGTCTGAAAATAATGGACAGAGTAGATCAAGGGGCAGACAGCATGTTCTGCAGTCTGATCTTGCTTTATACTGTCTGTTATAGCAACTTTACCTTTTAGGTCTACCTGCATTTTCCCCTTTACCTACAACGTTTTCAAAAGGCTTCTTGTTCAGGGTCATTAAAACTTGGGATTGTGTGGGAAAGGGTAAACATAAAATCTAGTGTTTAAATTCCCTGCAGAAGAAAGCTTTTGAAAAAATTCTGGGAAAAGGTGAAAACACAAGTAACTGACATTTTTCACTTTTTCCTCAACATTTCTTCCCTTCCACAGAAAAACCCTAACTTAGAATCAGTTTTAATTTGAGGTATGCAAATGCTTTGAATTTGAACAAGTACAAAGTTTTGTCATATTATAAAGGTTTAAGTTACACTGGGCATGATAAGGCTTAAAAATTCTAGACCATTACTATGGAGTATAGAGCAACTAAAACAAGACCTGAACCTATAGGGTTCTTACCTGACTTTCCACTCAATTGTACTCTGTTGTCAACTGATGAAGGAGCAGCTGATTGATACGATGTCTCTTGTGATACCATCATTTCTTCTACAACAGGTTGTTTCGCTTGTAATCCTTCGAGTTCTTTCTTTCCCTTGTCCTTGTTTTCTTTCTTAGGCTTCTCTTTTTTACTTTCAAGCAAGTGTTTCATTTCCAGGTCATCTTTAGGTGTTGGTCCCCTGTGAATGATATCCTCCACAATGTCATCTTTTACCACAGGTGTCTTCTCGTCTTTGTTATGAAGAATTGACTTGACTGGTTTGTCCTTTTTCTTAGATGATTTTAGTTGTTTCTCTTCTACAGGTTCTATAATTTCAGGTTCTAACTCAAGCTCAACCATTTTACTCTCTTTTGCTATCTCTGTGTCTGAAACCTTCGGCGAACCATCGGTTTTTCCTTTTTTCTTTTTGTACCTACTTCTTACATCTTTGTCACCTTTCCTCTCCTGCTTCTCCTGTTTAGCTTTGTTATATTCTGCTTCTTGCTGTCTCTTCTGTTCAGCTATCACCTCCTCAAATGTCTTTTCCTTCATAGTGAAAGCTGATATCAGATAAATCACAACTGCTGATACAACGAACACTACGGCTCCAATCAAAACAATTTGAAGCTCCATTTTTAAATCCACCCTGCAGCAATCCTGAAGTTAATCTCAACTGCAACAACGCCCCTTTATCTGCTCTGTGATGTTTACACAAGTGTAATTCTCAACTACGTTCCCTGTAATTAAAAAAAATACGCGAAGTTAATATTTTTATATTCTGTCATCACGTTTTTAGTACAGGAAGAAGTGAAGTATGCAGTGCCAGTCGTTGCTACTTTCAGACTCACTTTGATGTCCACGTCAACAGGTTTCTGTGAACGAACGAATCTCTTATCTTTATGCATACAATTCTGACACTAATGTGACACTTGCAACGCGTTATGTTCACTGTTTCGTTGCAATGAATATACGTCAAGAATGTGTGCATAAGCTTACTGATCTCGACCTTTCGGCAGTTTATATCATGACAGTTTCTGTTTCACAACAACCTCAACGTGGAACACTTTAATGGAACCACTGTCTGTTACGTGGAATTTAATTGGTCAATTTTTGACAGATCATTATTTTATCGTCTCTACTCCCATCCACGTGGATTATAATGCTGCTACGATTGCATCTGCATTCATAGTTATCGCGATATATAAAATGACATCAACTTCTTTCAATTAGAAAAATTAAAATCTTCCACCAGACTTGATATTTTAGTCATTTAAAGCAAGAAATATGATTTTTCTGAATATTGACATTGGATACTTAATGGGTGGAAATGTAATAAATTGAACAGCTTTTAAATAGACTTTGGCATCAGATACAAGAAATAAAACGATTGGATATTTACTCATTCAATGTCCAATCAGCAGTATCCTTTCATAGCTATGCATCGCCTGTTGCGCATGTGCAAATTATTTTTATGGATGCCAAACAGCAGAAAATCTAATACAAATAGCAGATATATCCGAATTTTAGCATGAAATACCACAAAGAAACCGTTTGCATGATCATTTCTCGTTATATTTAAGATGACCGACTATAACCATGTGAATGACATAGTTCCTGAATCAGTTGTAAGTCCGCAGTTCTCAAACGAAAGTAGACATGACACAGAAGACACCTCCCCGTTGTATAAAGAGCTTGAAGAGCAGGAAGTAATCAAAACGTCTGTGAATCGCTTGCAGGAAAATACAGACCCTCCCAGCTTATTTGAAGAGCTACAAGCTGTTGAGTTTAATTCTGATACTACGCCAGGATCAAGTAATGTCATTTCAGCATCGATACCAACTGAAGAAACGAATGGACTTGTAGAAAAGAAGAAAGTCACTTTTCCAATTGATTCAAAGCTTGTCAGTGGGTTTTTGGAGCCCCAAGACCCCTGGAAAAATGGTAAGCAAGCTGAAAAATTCTTGGGAATTCAGTGTTGATTCATAAATACCTATTACAAGGGGTACCCCAATTTTTTATTCAAAGGGTATCTCCGGTGGTAGTTGTGTGAGTGTTTCTCCGCTCAACTTGATGAAGCCCTTCTTTAACTGCTTCTGGAAATTCAATCTCTTATTCCTTATCCTTTAGCCAGTTTTGCATGTCTTTAACCAGTTTGTCAGCTATGAAAATGGACATGGATCAATACATAAATGATCACACTTTATATTGACACCTAGTTAAAATACCTCGACATGAACATGTATGCTTATTTACCTTTCAATATTTACTTATCAGACATTTCACTTTGTATTTTTCTATTGCATGTAACATCTAAGCAGGTCCTTTTCAATTCTATGAAGCAAACCAGATCTCTCTAAAACCCTGCATTATTACGTTAAAGAACTCATTTATCTTTTAGAATAATTCTTTGAGAAAGTAATTTAGTAATGGCCATATTCATTCAGAATCAGTCAAAACACATGTTGGATTGTAGACGGAGCCACTGCCATGTTTTTCGATCATGCAGACAATGGCATAACACTGGAATTGAATACAAATTTTTTAATATTCATGATTCAGTGATGATGGAGTAGAATTGTATAATCATCATTTGATACCAAAATCGGCAACAATCAGTTGCTTTCCAGTAAAATCAATGTCACTAATTATTATGTGGCTTTCCAGTAAAATCAATGTCACTTATTATTATGTGACTATTTTTAGCTCCAGTGGCCGAAGGCCAGCGGGCTTATGTCATGGCCTGGTGTCCGTCGTGCGTCCGTCCGTCCGGTCGTCCGTCCGTCCGTCCGTCCGTGCGTTAACTTTTATTTCAAACATCTTCTTCTCTGAAACTACCCATCCAATTTTCATGAAACTTCACAGAAATGATCCTGCCATGGTCCTCTTCAGAATTTCTTGAAAGAATTTGATTCCTTCAAAAACTCTGGTTGCCATGGCAACAAAACTGAAAAATATTGGAAATCTTTAAAAATCTTCTTGTCTGAAACCATAAGGCATAGGGCTACCAAATTTGGCATGTAGCTTTATGTAGTAGACCTCTATCAAGTTTCTTCAAATTATAGCCCTGGGGTCAAAATTGGCTCTTCCCCAGGGGTCACAAGTTTTACATAGGCTTATATAGAGAAAACTTCAAAAATCTTCTTGTCTGAAACCATAAGGCATAGGGCTACCAAATTTGGCATGTAGCTTTATGTAGTAAACCTCTATCATGTTTCTTGAAATTATAGCCCTGGGGTCAAAATTGGCTCTGCCCCAGGGGTCACAAGTTTTACATAGGCTTATATAGAGAAAACTTTAAAAATCTTCCTGTACCTGTGCCATAAGGCCTAGAGCTACCAAATTTTGCATTTAACTTGATCTAGTTGGGGTCTACCAAAAGTGCCCAAATTATAGTCCTGGGGTCAATTTGGCCTCATGCTGGGGGGGGGGGGGTTTCACAAGATTTACATAGGCTTACATAGGGAAAACTTTTAAATCTTGGTGTACATAGCCATAAGGCTTAGGCTACCAAATTTTGCATAATTATAGCATTATCTAGTGGACAACTACAAAGAGGGCCCAAGTTACAGCCCTAGGATCAAGTTTGGCCCTGCACCAGGGTTCACAAGTTTTACATGGGTTTATTGAGTGAAAAGTTCAGAAACCATCTTGTTACTAGCCATAAGGCCAAGAACTCCCAAATTTGGCATGTTATTCTTCTAATACACATATTCCCCATTTAGTCCGACTGTAGCCCCGGGGTCAAAGTTTTATGAGGGCTTATATAGTAAAGACTTCTCTTCATGGTTTATATTTATAAGCCAGTGGAGCGATACAGGGCCATCATGGCCCTCTTGTTTAAGGGAAGGTACTCCTGCAATACCAAAAAATAATGGCAGACAATTTTAGTGAGCTTTTCAGGAATTTATGGCATGTGCCAATTTTTGAAACATTTGATTATGCAGACCCTTTCCAGGGTTCCCATTCACGCACATATGTGCGTGATTCACGCACTGAATTGAATAATCACGCACAAAAATATGAAGTGAAATGTGCATGCACACACAGATTTCAGGGCTCCCGTTGTCGATCACCAGTGGCGCCAGTTGGGACAAGTTAACAAGTGTGAAAGTCACTGTTTATCACTGCTAATCACACTTAGTATCAGTCCGCTTTTCTAGTGTAAAATCAAAGGTTTTGAAGTTACATGCTATTCTTATTGACAAATCTATGTCAAATCATGTGGAAATACTCCTCCAAAACTTAACACGCGTGAAAAAAAGATCGCTGCAAGAAACGCGAAAACCCGTGACACAACAAAAATCGGTTTGACATCGTCCGATCATAGGCATGTCAAACTGTCTATTCAGTTTTATCAATGACTTTGAACAGTGAATTTACATAAATATCTCTATGAAACAATAAGTGAAACCTAATTAGTGTCTGAAATTGACAGTGAAATGGAAAATTCTTCTGGCTATCAGGCTGTAAGTTGTCCCTCTGAAACTGGTCCCGTGAGTAAGGAAATTATAACAAGCGTCTTCTTTTTTTAAATTACCCACATTGTTCTCAAGAGCAGCTGACTGCAGAGTAAGACTCATCAAAACAAATTTTCAATACAACAGACCCTTACTGTCCTCCATAGATGCTCTATAATTGTCAACATTAAGTGCACTCCTAGAATTTCTCTTGCACGCCCAAACTTGTATTCCAGGGAGCGCATGCACTCCCAAAAAGAGATGTGAGTAGGAACACTGCTTTCTATCAAAGATCAGACAATCAAACTACAGATCTGTAATCAGAAAAGTAAACAAAAAACCTGTCTAATGAGTGGTCATAAAAATCCAAATCAATTTCATTTTTATCTGCACACACAGTCTAGCATTACGATATTTATCAGTCACTTATTGATTTTTCTGGTGTCCAATACACCCAGATTATTTATCTATATAAATAGCAAAGCATGCAAAGGCACTCAAATGATAGTTGCTGATTCGAAGAGGAAGATGGATAATGTTGAGATGCTTGTGGTTTTTTTATCTCATCTTGGAGTTTAACGACACAATCTTTTTGATTTGCCTGGTCCCTGGCACAAACAGATGTACAGTTTGACATAGCTTTTTAAGGATTTGTATGAAATTTAATAGTCACTAATAGGGGTGATATGGTCTAAAAAGTCATAATTTGGATGGTCGCTGGTTGGGGACACCAGGGGATTGCCTAGCACAGGTCATTTACATGGGAATTTCATTGGGGGGAATTTCATGTGGTCATTTACTGCTGGGGTCGTTTACGGCAGGTAGTTGTGTTTGCAGGTTTGACTGTACTGAAGAATCTCTGAGAAAGTAAGTATGGATGATTGGATAGGTGCATTGGCCACCATGATAGAACTAAAATAATTGTTAAAAATGGTGTTACACACAAGACAAACTAAAAAATGATTTTGATGAATGTCAGAATGAGAATTATTCCTCACTGAACATATTGCATGCGTTATTAAAGACAAGAAGCAGTCACTGATTGGTACAGAAAAGATTGGCACATGCCTCATAACCAATATGGAATCTATAGATGTACTCATGAAACCATATACATGTATTTCAATTTTATTTACAGTGCCAGACTGGAGAACAGATGACTTACTCAGGGCTTACAAACAAGGATGTGAGAAACATGGAACAAAACCTTTGAATAAAGTTCTACAGCAATTGCAAGTAAGTCTTGGAAGATGAAAGGGCTTGTTTGCTCTCTTGCTGAAGACCAGTGAACTTATGATATCATGACATAGTGTCTGTTATATGTCTGTGCATCCATCATATCCATCTGTACCTTATATTTTATTCTGAACATCTTTGAAACTACCCAGCCATTTTTAACAAAACTATACAGAAATAGAAGGGATCAGGACATCAGGAGTTAAAGAAATGATATATGCCAAGATGTGCTCTGTATAATAATATTATTGCAAAAGTAGTTATGAGCTGCTTTTAAGATCACAGTCTGTTGTGTAATTAGTACCTTGGTTTTATGCTTTCAAGGGTACAGCCCTGGATATGATATTCCTACAACTAATATATACATTTTTTCAAATTTGGAGATAGCTTGATCTATGTCTCATAAACAGACCTTTTTTTGTACTTTCAGTGTATTGAAAATGTTGGAGAGAGGTATGAAATTCTGAGCTTGAAAGGTACTGAAACTGTTTTTTCTGTTTTAATATTTATGTACATGTGCTTGAAATTCTTTTCTTTAAATGGCGGAGGCTATCTTACATGTATTTCTTTTGAGCCCTGAGACAAATTTTGGTATTTTAAAGTCAGCATTGCCGATTTAAATAGATTACAAGAGAGAAAAAAAAGTTGATTGAAATATTGATTGTAATCATAATAAAGAGAATAAAAAAAAAACACTGTAAAAAATTGAGAAAAAGCTGGCCCTGATTAATTTCTTCATTTTACACAATGCATTAGAACCTATACATTTTACATCAGTTGTGAAACCATTGCTTCTGGTTACCATAATCAGTACTTCTGCCTTGTAGCACCATGGATTGATCCTGATCTTGGTTCTCCCAGTATCAGTGTGTTCAAAAGGCATCTGTGATAAATAACAGTAGTATATAAGCCACATTCTAGCAAAAGGGGGTTTAATACATCTCCATGAGCAAGATGATCCATAATTAGGGATTTATAAAATCCACTTTGTCTGACAACCAACTAAATCAAGAGGTAGAATGGTCCTTTGACAGGCAGAAAATTGACCAACAGTAGAAAAGTTTCAGCCCAGGTCAGCCTGTGTGCACTGCACAGGATGACCTGGGTAAATACTTTTTGCAGATGCATTAATCCCTCTTTTTACAGAGCATGGCTCATATGCACTATTCATTTGATAAAATCCAGTGAAATAAATCCTGTGTTTTGGATGGCAAAATTCTAGACATGTTAATGTTGTATGCATTTGCAGATGACAAATATGTCTGAAATGATGGGATTTGTCTCATTAACTCTATACCAAATGGCAAAATTTTTGGACTGGTTAAAATTGAAAGCATTTGCAGACAAAAAAAATAATGCAACTTTAAAATTGAAATTTGTTTAGCAAAGGGTAGAAAACATTGTGGGAAAAGGAGATAATGCTGGTTACCAGCATTTTCTCCTTTTCCCACAATGTTTTCAAAAGTCTGCCTTCTCGTGGCCATTAAAATTGGGATTGTGTGGTAAAGGGTAGCAAATATTGTGTAATAAAGGAGAAAAAATGCTGCAGAGATATGTAATACTAGTAAACCATTTTTTGGCTTCAGGTTTGTTCAAGTACATCTTATTTCTCTCAAATTTGTAGAACATGAAATTCCCTATATATGTGACAGGAGTGTTGGTGGCTGTTAGTCACTTTGGTAGGAGATAGTGCAAGACATAGATGGAAATCTATCTGAAGTTATGCCATGTTTTTTAACATACTTGATATGTATCACTGTCACATGGGACCTGAATTTAAAGTCTCATCCAAAAGACAGTTAGTAATTTCAGTTGAAGGCTCTGGGAATTGAACCTACACTCTCAAGAGATAATAATTCAGTGATCTACCACTAGGGCTACTACAGCCAACTAGGCTCACTTGTTTTATTAGTAGTGGAGTGATTTAGGGCCATCCTAGATTCCTTTTACTGTTATAAATTCTCATTTTCAGGGGAACGGTTAGATCTGAAACAGATTGAAAGTCTGGAGGATATTTTTAGACATGTCAGATTTCGTTGCATTGATCTTGAAGCAACCCATCTTGACGATGAGGTATGATATGCCATTTATTGAGAAAATACTGATAGCTTATTTAAGTTGGTTCAAATGTAGGTACTTCAAGCTGGAACAGTGAGTCTTTCAAACAGCATAACCCTGTACCAAACAACAAAATTTTAGACTTGTCCAAATTGAAAGTATTTGCAGACGACACATTAATTGTAACTCAGATTGTAATTTATGTCTTTGATAGGATAGAAAACATCATGGGAAAAGGAGAAAATGTTGGTTACCAGCATTTTCTCCTTTTCCCATAATGTTTTCAAAAGCCTTTTCTTTCAGGGTTGTTAAAACACAGGATTGTGTGGTTAAGAGTCAAATCTTTACCAAACGACAAAATTTTAGACTTGTCCACATTCGAAGCATTTGCAGACAGCAATTAAAGGTGGTCAAAATGATGGTATTTTGTCCTTGATGAGGTAGAAAAAATTGTGAGGAAAGGAGAAAATGCTGGTTACCAGTATTTTTTCCTTTTCCCACAATGTTTTCAATAGTCCTTTTCCTTACAGTCATTAAAACTCAGGATTGTGTGGTAAATGGTTAACATAATAGGTACTTCAGCCTGGAACAATGAGTCTTTCAAACAGCATACCATAATAGAATAAATTTTATCTGTAACTTTATAATAGCTTTTCACCTGAGACTGAAATTTTACTTCAACCATTTACGAAACAATTCCATATTTTAAGGACCCTAAGGTAGAAAACTTACCCTTTTCAAAAAATGCCTTGTACTCTTCGAAAGATTATTTGGGCAACATTTAATTTGTCATCAGCATATCCTTTCAATATGAATCAGACTCGGATTTCATTGTGTAGTAAAGAGCTAACAAGTTAAGTCTTCAGCTGTATAATTTATAGTGTAAAATCAATCTGTTTTGTTAAGCTTACCTGAACACAATCAAAAGTGAGCTATGGCAAATCCTCATGTTTCAATATCTTTACCAAACATTCTCAGATAGAGGCCTCAGTCTTTATGAAACTTATGAAACTTAATCAATATGATGGTCTTGACGATTCTTATTTCATATTCCTTGTAGCACTAAGCCTTAACTCTTTACCGCACAAGAAAATCTTAGACTTGCCCTAATCGAAAGCATTTGCACACGACAAATTAACTGTGGCTCAAATGATGGAATTTATCCTAGAAGGAGTAGAAAAATGGGAAAAGGAGAAAATGCTGGTCACCAGCCTTTTTCCCTTTTCCCATAATGTTTTCAAAAGCCTTCTTGCTCAGGATAGTTGAAACTCAGGATTGTGTGGTAAAGGGTTCAAGGGTTAGTATGTTTCTGCCTTTCATCTGTCGCCCCCATCCCCCCTTGCCCCCTCCCCCCATGGGCAACTTCTGTTGCAGTTATCTTCTACAGTTTTCTTTTGAATTGAAACATAGGTGACTTTATGAAATAATTATGGTTGTGCACTTTTTAACTCACTAAGTGCTCAAGATGAGCTTTTGTGATTTTTAATCTGTCCATCATGCGACATGTGTCCATCATGCGACATTGTGCTGATATCAACAAGTACCTTGTGTGCATTCTGGAGGCAACATTTTCAGTGAGATACTCATGAAAATTGGTCGAAGTGTTTACCTTGATAAAATTTTGGACAAGTTCGAAATCTGGTTACACGAGTTTAAAAAGTAGGTCACTGAAAGAAATCTTATACTAGGCCACATTTTCCGTCTAAGACTCAATGAAACTTGGTCAGACAGTTTGTCTTGATAATATCTCAGACAACTTTGAAACATGGTCATGTTGGGTAAAAATAAAAATAGGTCAGTGGGTAAAATCTTAGGAAAAACTTAGACTTAAACACTCTAGAGGCCTCATTTTCCATCTGAGACTCATGAAACTTGGTCAGAATATCTTGATGGTATCTGATAGATGTTTAAAATTGGATCATGTATCAGAAAGGTTACTGGGACAAATCAAAGAAAAACCATGTATGCATTGTAGAGGTCCTATTTTTGATCTGACAGTCATCAAATTTTGCCAAAATGTTTGTCCTGATCATATGTTGGATATATTCAAAATTAGGTCACACCAGGTCAATAAGTAGGTCACAGGGACAAATCTTAGAAAAATCTTATGTGCGCTCTAGAGGCTACATTTTCAGTCTGACACTCATGAAACTTGTCAGATACCTAGTACAGATTTAGAATTTGGTCATGTCTAATCAAAAGGTATGTCACTGGAACGAATCAAAGAAAATCCTTGTGTGCACTATAGAGGTCACATCTTCAATCTGATTATCATGAAATTTAGTTGGAATATTTGTCCTGATGATATGTTGAACAATTCAACATTGGGTTACAACAGTAAGTACAAAAAGTATTTTATAGGCTAAATCATGGTAAAACCTTTTGTGCATTGTAGAAGTTTCATTTCAGTCAAATTCTCATTAAATTTGATCAGAATGTCTTGATAATATGTAGAACAAGTTTGAAAGGCAGTCAGGTTGGATTTAACCCTTTACCACACAATCCCGACTTTTAACGACCCTGAGAAAGAAGCCTTTTGAAAACCTTGTGGGAAAAGGAGAAAATGCTTGTAACCAGCATTTTCTCCTTTTCCCACAATGTTTTCTACCCTATCAAAGAAAAATTGCACCATTTGAGCCACAAGAAAATTGTCGTCTGCAAATGCTTTCAATTTGGGCAAGGCTACAATTTTGTCGTCTGGTAAATGGTTAAATGTAGGCAACTAACACTTCTGTTTTATGTATCACTACAACCAGGATCTTTTCAACTTTTTCAATCCTACATGACTTCACTCAGGCAAATGCTTTAGTTCCAAGGCCTTTGTTTTTTATCCTTGTCCATTTTGGTATTTCAGATTTATTTAACCATCAGTTTAGAAAAAAATCTGTTTCTTGTGATGTTAATGTAAACCTAGATTGTAATTTGTGAGATACAAGCTGACAAAATTTGTGCCTATGACAAAAATGGCATGTAGCAGTTAAAGTCTTTGAATCCACTAATTGGTGAATTATTCTAGCTGTTCACTGAAATTCATGAAGCATTCTGAAAGGCTAATGGCTTAGGTAAAGGGATAGAATTACTCTAATATTGCTCACAATCAATGAATTTTGTCTCGTAAAATTGCCTTTTGTTGTCATAGAATGAATGTGTACAGCAGAAGGAACCCTTTACTTAACAATCCTGAGTGCTAACAACCCCAAGAAATAAAGCTTTTGAAAATGTTGTGGGAAAGAAGAAAAGTCATTTTTCTCCTCTTCCAACAATGATTTATACCCAGTATGTGACAGATCCCATCATTTCAGCAGCATCTAATTTGTCGTCTGCAAATGCTTTCAATTTGGACAGCACTAATATTTTACTGTGTGTGAAACAGTAACCAATTCTTAGAACACTCAAAAAGGTTCTAAGTACCTGCAAAAGCAAGTATGGTCTAAAATAAATAATGTTTATTACAAAGGTAGAAAAGTTAATAAAATTATCTGATAGATTGATTACCAAATTGGCATGTGGTAAAACCAGACACTATTTGGTGTCAGTGTTATCAGTATCCATGATTACATAATTTAGCTTTACCTCTACATACATTAACCCTTTACCACACATTTAACCCTTTACCACACAATGCTGACTTGTAATGACCTGAGGAAGAAGCCTTTTGAAAACATTGTGGGAAAATGATAAAATGCATGTTACCAGCATTTTCTTCTTTTCTCACATTGTTTTCTACAATTCCAAAGAGAAATTTCAGTTTTTGAGTCACTTTTAATTTGTTGTTTGTAAATACTTTTAATTTGGACATGTCTATAATTTTGTTGTCTGGTAAAGTTTTAAGTATTTGGCTCCACCTTCAAGTACATTAATTTAGTTGTTGCAGAAATAGATTTACAATAAATCCTGCTGTCTCATTCTGAATTCATGAAACTTACCAAAATTATTCTCTTTGACAGGTAGGGTTGCACCTAATATCTTTTATCCTGGTAAGTTCAGGCATATTTCCGTTATATGCTCGGATCTTTGCCGTTTTCTTGTGGAGCTATCTACCACAGTTTTCATTGAAATTCCTTGATACTTATTGCAATGTATTTCTGTGACATGGAGTTATGCACTTTGTATTTTTTTCTTCTAGTCACTGAAGGTATTCACAGTTATAAAACCCTTGAATCGAGATATTAGCAATTCTCCTGGGATTTTCTTCTGCAGTTTCATAAATCCTTGAAACCTACAATTTATCTTTATGAGAGGTAGCACCTCATAGTTTTATCCTAGCCAGTTGAGGTCTTCCAGGGTTGTTTGCCCTAAGAATTAAGCCAGGTCTTGTCCAGCTGTCTTCTAGTGTAATATTTCATTTAAATTCCTTTTGGCTAACCGCAATGTACATGTATCTACATGGAATTTGCTTTTGCATCTTGTTTTTTTTTTTATGCAGAACAGTTAAGTTGTTCCAGAGTTATGTACCCTTAAAACCCATTTGATTTACAGGGGAGATGTACCCCCATTGCTGGGACTACAAAAAACTTTGGGAGTACAAATGGTATCAAGAAGAATAACTTGAAATCTACCTACTGTCCTTCTATTGGAAACTTTCAGTAAAACAAAATACCAAAGGAGAACCATTGACCTCTGAGGATCTATTGGTCTACCATGGAGCACTAAACTTTCATTGGTCGATCATCAAACATTTTTACTAAAATAGCACATTGGTACATTGCCACTGTATTGTGAGTAATATTACATAGGGTGTGCAACAAAATTTGACCCCCTGTCCCTTTTCAACTATTCAACTGTTTCAAAACAGAAACAACAACCTTGTTATCAGTGTGGATGGGTTCAGATATAATTTTTCACCAGTTCTCTGAACTTCAAAAGTGTCCATCTCATGAATTTTAAATAGCTTCCATATTTTCCAGATCGGCATGGGCTGGCATCACACAATTCATTATCCCCCAGCAAGTTATAAGTTGTACAACTTTTGGTTGTACTAGTTGCTTTATTTGCAAGCTAGGTAGTACTCAGCTGTTTGTTGAGGTTTCATATTAATAAAGGATCTACTGAGTTTCTCTGTACAGGGGTAATGCTATTGCATTAATTTTAAAGTACCCCTTACATTAGAGGAGCACCACCAGTAACTGGGAGTGACCAGTGGCATTTTTATGTTCCTATGGCACCAGCGTTGCTGCTTGAAGTTGAAACAAGTGACAGATTACTCAGATATGATGCAATAATTATTACTTGCGCTTCTGATAATGATTGGATTCATTATTTGGTGTGTGAAGCAAGTCTCTGGGTCTCAATAAATATTTATAAAATGACAGGTTGGCTAGAGAGACAAACAAGTATATGTTTGATACTTGGCATAACTTGGGACAGGTGCTTTTTTGAGTGTATGACAACCTATGTGCTTGACCAGTTCCGTTCTTTTCATAGAATGATTTAGAGGTTGAGGGAGATCAAGCCATCCAGGTATTCAAAACTCAGGATTGTGTGATTAAGGATTTACAGATGACAAAGGTTAGGTGGCTCAATTGATGAAATTTGTTATGGTGAAGCATAGGTAGAAAACATAAACATGGGAAAAGGAGAAAATGCTAGTTACCAGTATTTTCTCCTTTTACCACAGTATTTACAAAAACTTCCTTCTAATAGGCTGATTTAACAAAGACTCTTTGGTAAAGGGTTTGTAGTTAGTAAAATTAAGATACAACAAACCTCAATGTGCTAAAACTAGTTTTAAAAACTTATAAGATCAGACATAAGCGCAGTTATCACTGTTACTGTGCTGGGCCTTATGCTGCCTGGCAAAGAAAAACCATTTTACAGCATGATCCATAACTGTTTTTGTTAAACAAAGGGACTGCATTCCCACATTACCAACATTATCCTGATGTATTCCCTGTCTGGAAGAAATATCTTTAAATTTGATGCCCAGAGGAGCTAGGCTAGTTCCCAATTTATTATAGCAGATTTATGGTGCATTTTGGCAGTTTGCTTGGTTTATTAGTACTGGGGTAAAGTCAGGTGTCACCTAGGTTTTCCATGTAGATGGCCCAGTGAATGCAGGCACTATCCTGTCATACTACAGTTCTGTATATGTGACACAAGGGTATTGCCCGATGTTCAGGGGATATGATGCATTAAGGTGAAATCACAGTTTCAACTGGAAAAACAAAATCGCCTCAAGGATTAGGGAAATGGGCATTTTACTGATATAAAACATAAAATACATGCATTAAATATTTAGTACATTACACAGTAATATTGGAATGTTGCTAAATTTTGAATAATATAAATTACAAGGGAAAAAAGGGGGACCATGATAGCTATGTATTGCTACACTGCCTGTTAAACAAGATGGCAGTTTGAAGGACAGCTATTTCCCTGCTGCCAGTTTCTTTTTTTTTTTTTAAATCTTAACAGAGTTTCACATTTGACCTATGGAAATCTTTGAAAGGGTTCAGGGAACATGAAGCCACAAAAAAATGTTTCAGACAAACATATGGACAGACAGACTAAAAGGAAAAGCTGAGGACAGGGCCTATAATTCCCAATATTTGACTCTCCAAAGCTGGTACTCACAGTAGTCCAAATCATGCTGTGATGCTGGCATTTATCAATGTAGAAGAACAATATAGAGACCTGGTGTTGCCCAGGAAGTACAAGTGTTGCTCTGGAAATTTAAATATTTTGCCAGTTTCTGATATCTTTCCCAGTGATTCCTAGTTGTGTTAAACAGTTAAACAAACGGGGCTATCCGCCAGTTCAGCAGGGTTCATCCAGGATATTCGAACATTACAACGGTGCTGCTCGCATTTTTACCTCGGATTAACACATTTTCCTCTTGAATACTACCCGTGACAGGGTTTCAAAACAAGGACAGTGAAAGTGGGGCTTTAGAACTTGAATTGCATTTTGATGTTGCACATTTTTTGCATGGAAAACAATATATTTTTCCTGTTAAAGACTCATATGACAGCCATGAATATTACAACATCCCTTACTGTGAAATTATATCCATAAAACTATGTGTTTTTGTTCTTGAAGTCTTTCTGTTTTGTTCTTCCTCAGCTTTTCTTGTGATTTTTGGCAGATCTGAAGGTTTCTTATGTGGCTATCTTTTGCAATTTCCATAGAACTCCCAAAAACTTCTTGTTATGTTACTTTGATAAGTATTTGTGCATGATGGTGTATATGTTCTGTTGAACAGTCATGACATTCTGGAGCTATAAATATAAATGTGCTAAAACTTGGGATTGTTTAGTAAAGATTAAGAGAGAAATAATAGAAATTCTATAAATATTCTGATGAAGGTGAAGCGGAAACCCTGATTAAGAATTTCATCTGTAATTCATACAATGTCATGCTGTTAGAGATTTTTTCCATTTAACATATTCCTTTAAAAGTCAATTGATAAAAATGTCTGAAAGGACAATGATTTTAAATACTATATAGTAATATTTTGTGTAAATTCTGGGGATCAGAAGAACAATTTGACGTACATATTTTGGTAAAAGATGTACATAGTAATTATGTCTAGGGTCCTGTTTGACTTAGCGGTAAAGTGTTGGATTCATGATTTGGAAGCCCTGGGTTCAAGCCTCACTGGAATTACTGTGCTTTTTGTGGGAGTGTCCTTGGGCAAGACACTTCAAAGCTGTGGCCTAGCATATGAATATGTAGGCTGTTGTCACAATATGACTGAAATAATGTTAACAGCGGCTAATACATGTTTCAATCGATTCAATAATTATCATGTCCCTTTTTACTTGGTAACTGTTAATGAAAGATGCGAAACTGCTAAGCCCCTTCGGGTGTACATCTGAATGTTATTTACATATGACAGTACTTGCTAGGAAGCTGCATAGGTTAAGATCACAAGGCAACCCTTGAAGTCTAAATTGATCAATTGTGTTAAAAATGAGCCATGTAATAAAAGAACTTATCAATAGAGATGATCACCATACTGCTATGTTACATGTACTTCCAGTATATACACACATAAAATTTTTGTACATGTACATGTTTAAACCAACTGCAGTATACTTGTTCACTTTTGATCATAAAGTTTTGGCAGGTTTTTAGATTTATACTTCCAAGAACAAGGACTTCTGAATAGAAAAATATAACTACATTTGCATGTTCTGTTTTATTTACTCTGGCATAGTCATTGCCTGACCTGTTTGAAGTATACCAGCAAGGTCACTGGTACATGTGCTGTATTGGGCACTTGTAGCTGCCAAGTGACATCATTGGAAAGAACTGGCTTCACTGGAAGCAAACATAATTTTCCAAATGTTCATGAACTTTCTCATACATAATTATGTAAGCTGACCCCTTGAAAAGAATAAAATAAGGAAAACATTAAATTTTGGGGGTCATTTAGAGAATCTGTGGGTCACATTTCAATGACACAGGAGTTCAGGGAAAACCTTGTTGTGTTAAAAGGAACTTTGCTCATTCACAAATCATGAAAACAAAAAGCATCCATAAAAGCATTGCTTGCTGAAAGCTTTCATGTTTATCCAGAAACTTTCCTGTGTTGTATTGATACACTGACTAATGACAAAAGAGGCAAATGCTTTCATCTCCTTGATTGTGTAAAGGTAAAGTCATACTGTCTTCCTGTTCAGTCTTATCAAACCCAGTCACAGGTGTCATGTCAGAATGTCAGCAATCTTCTTAATCTTCTGTGATTATCATTAACCCCGAAAGCTCCTTTCACAAATATAGTTGCCATTGCGGCCAGTGTAGATCAAGATCAGGCTGCACAGAATTTGCAGCCATATCTCTTTGATCTGCACTGTCCGCTTTGCTGAACAACAGTAGACAAAAGCAAACATGAAATATTTGGGTCATATTTCTAGAATGAAAATGTCTGATAGGTTTATTTTGCACTCTTTAGTTTAAGTGTTGTCACTGATATCAACTTGAGCTCTTTACAAGAATGTAAAATTTTAGACTTGTCCAGTTTGAAAGCATTGACATTACAATGCACCACAAATGTTGGGATGCATCCTTGAAAGGGTAAAAAACTGAGAGAAAAGGAGAAAATGCAGGATACCAGCTTTTTCTCTTTTTCTCACAATGTTTTCTAAAGCTTTATTCAAGCTTTATTTGTAAAATAATCATTTTGTTCTGTAAAGGCTTAAATGATTCTTGCCTCATGATATTATGCATGAATTTTACGTATTTCAGATGGCAGTTGCTATATTTGAGATGGTGGAATATTATGAATCTGCATGCAAGCTAAACATTTCCTTTAATAAGAACATAGGACCTCGTGGCTGGCAGTCATGCTCAAGACTGGTGAGGAAGGTAAATAACAAATTTATAGTACCGTATATAACTCTGAACTAGATGACGACACTTTACATTTTTCAATTTGCTAGCATTTGTAGATGACAAATGTTGTTGAAACGAAGTCATTTGTCCTGGAAAGGAATGGACAACATAATGGAAAAAGGAGAAAATTCTGACAAAAAAGCTGGTTGTCTAAGGGTTGTTAAAACATTGGATTGTTTTGATAAAGAGTATAATATTAACTTTTAAAGTGCCCTTCACGACTATAGTTGCCTTTGCAGCCAGTGTAGATCAAGATCAGGCTGCACAAAAGTGCAGCCTGATCTTCATCTACAAGGTCCGCCTTGCTAAAACACTGTAGTGTTACGGGAGATCAATCTTTCCTTACAGCATAGCTTTCCCATATAAAAAATCAATACCTGACAACTGCGTTGAGGAGAATTCTCTTTAGCTCAGGGGTTAGTGTATTGGTCTTTTAAACCTCAATAAACGAGGATCTTTGCCTGCACAGGTTTGAATCCCAGTCGGTGCGGTTTGTATTTGAGCTATGCATTTGTTGCGGACTTTCGTGTTCGTAAGATGGGAGCTCATCGGGGATTGGCCATTGAGCCATTTGTCTGCCCGTTATTGGCCATTGAGCCAGTTGTTGTCTAATTAATAGAATTCCTGCCTAATAAGGTTTTCCCTCATCAAAAATGATGACCTCCCTTAAGAGGGTGTGTGTTACAGGAGATCAATCCTTCCTTACGGCATAGCTTTCCTGTGTAAAAAATCAGTACCAGACAACTGTGTTGGGGAGAATTCTCTTTAGCTCAGGGGTTAGTGTATTGGTCTTTTAAACCTCAATAAACGAGGATCTTTGCCCGCACAGGTTTGAATCCCAGTCTGTGCAGTTTGTATTTGAGCTGTGCATTTGTTGCAGACTTTCATGTTCGTAAGAGTAGACAAAAGCTACCATGAAATTGCAATTATTTGAGTCATATTTCCAGGGTGAAACTGTATGATAGGTTGATTCGGCACTCTAAGGGTTAATAAAATACAGTTTTGCTAAAAATTAATCATTGACAAAACTTATTTAGTTCTTCAAATAATTCTTTAGCTTAAGGCCAGCAAGCTTATGTAGTTTTGCATTGTCCTTAGTGTCATATGCATTAACCTTACACAAGCAAATGAATTCACTGGGGTATACTGCAATCACCTGTTCTGATAACACAGACTATGTCACTTGATCAAAATAAAAAGAATAGCTGTGCACAAATCTCTATGATATTTTGCTTTCACAAAAATGATAAAAGTTATTATAGATATACCTTTGTCCCTTTTGTCAAATGGGTGTCAAAAACTAGGTCACTTGATGAAGATTCTTGTTGAAAGTAATAAATATTTTATAATCGTAAGTTTCAAGATTTCACATTTCTAGATTTATTATCTGTTCTTTTGCAGACTCCTTGCCTGACATTCATAGATGCAAGAAACTGTGATCTAAATGAGCGGGTTATTCCATTTTTAGGCCGAGCTCTACGTATGGGCTGTTACCTAACTCGGCTACAGTTACAAAGTGCAAATATTGCTGGGAGAGCTCTTGTAATTTTGGGTAAGCCCTCTGTGTAGTTTGAATGGTGTGCCCATTTGGTATGAAGTTTGAGAAATGAGCAGCACTCTGGCAAAAGGGGGTTTGATGTATTTCTGTGATGCATTATACCAAGCAAGCCATCACATAATTGTGAATTGATGAAATCTATTTTGTTTCACAACCAACTTAATCATGAGATAAAATGGTCCTTTGACATTGAAAATTTACAAAAAGCAATGAAGAATTAGTGAAATTGTGTAAATATGATCTCTTTGTCAATTTTCACTAATGGAGTTGTTGGCCAGTTGATAGACAAACGCATTTATAGCAACACATGATGACAAGAAACAATGATGATTACCCTTAAGTGTATCTTATTAGAACACATTTGCAGCAGACAACTTTGAAAGCATTTTTGTCAAATATTGGTTATCAACTTACAGTTGATCATTTACCAAACAATCCAAAAAGGTTTTTTTTGGGGGGAACTGTCTTCAAATCATACAAGTCTAAAGTTTCGTCTTTTTGGTAACCCATTGCCACACGTTGCTGAGTTTTAACGACCCTGAGGAAGAGGGCTTTTTAAAACGATGTGGGGAAAAAGAGAAAATGCTGGTTACCTTTTGAAAATGAATTTCAATTTTTGAGTCACGCGTATTTTGTCATCTGCAAAAGCTTTCAATTTGAACAAGTCCAAAATTTTCTCGTTTGGTAAAGAGTTTAGGGGTAAAACTTAATTTTATGTATACATATGAAAATATTTTGGCAATAAAAAACAACCAAATTATTTCATTTTTTTTTTTTTTTCTGTGCACTACACTCAATTTTTCTCTGTCTTTTATTGTTACAGTTGCAGCTTTAAAGTTAAATGAGACTTTAAAGGAATTGTCCCTGGGTGACAACAAATTTATGCCCACTGATGGTGTTCATATTGGAAACCTGCTAAAATACAATCATAAAATTGAACTTCTAGATCTCAGGAATAATCACTTACAGGTAAGTGGGTAGTGTGGAATTTGGCCCATTCCCCATTAAATTATGATTCTTGCTTGATCTTCAGGCTGGAGGAGCTTATATCATAGGATGGTTGTCATGGCCTACATCTATAAGACTTTTTTTTTTTAATGTGTTTAAATCAACATCTGTGGTCTTGATTTATGTGAAAATTACACTTTTTATAGCCCTGAAAGAGGTTCATGGGCATATAGGCTTTTGTTTTGTCTGTGCATCTGTCTGTCATTGACATTTTCATATCCGGTCCATAACATTTTTTCCATATCACTTAATTCCAAAATAAGATTGCGAAAATGTCAATCACATGGAAATGATATATTTTGAGCAAGAGTCATGTTTGAAGGTCAAATGTCATAGCTAGGTCAAATGTGTCATTTTTAATTATGAATGAATTTCAGTAAAATTGTGCAGAATTATCAACCACATAAAGATGATGTGTAGTGTGCTGGAACCATGTCCATTGGTCAAGGTCAAAAAAGCAAGGACAAATGTTAAAAAAAAGTGATTTTTTTTTTTTTGTTGGGGGGTGTGTGTGTGTGTTTGTGTTCAGCATGTATCTTACTTTAATTATAGATCAATTTCAGTATAACTGTCCAGAAATTTCAACCTCAGATAGATAGTGTGTCACTTGCAAGTCATGTTCATATGTGAAAGGTCAATGTCAAATGTGTCAAAGAAATTAAAATTTTAGGAGGTTTATGTTCAGTTCCCGCCTGTCACTTTTTTTTTTCATTCCAAATGAATTCCAGCCAAACTTGGCAGAAATATCAACTAAAGAATCACATACAGACAATGTATTATGTGCAGAAATCATGTCTGTAGGTGAATGGTCAAAATCATTGCAAGGTTCGAAGTGTTTCTAAGATGTTCATGTTCAGAGCTCACAGCAAAGAGTTATATTAACTTTGGGAGCATCATTCACTTTTCAATGACACATAATCTATTCAAAGCAAGCAGTGGAGTATGGTGGAAACTGGAGAAAAAATTATATGTTAACCCTTTTGCTCACAATCCTGTATTTGAATGAACCTTAGGAGAAGGGTTTTTGAAAACATTATGGGATACAGAGAAACAGTCGGTTCCCTCAATGTTTTCTACCGTTTTAACCCTTTACCACACAATCCCGACTTTTAATGACCCTGAGAAAGAAGCCTTTTGAAAACATTGTGGGAAAGAAAATGCTGGTAACCACCATTTTCTCCTTTTCCCACAATGTTTTCTACCCTTCCCAACACAAATTTCAATTATTGGGTCACAATCATTTTGTCGTCTGCAAATGCTTTCAATTTGGACCAGTCTAAAATTTTGTCATTTGGTAAAGAGTGAAACAAAAATTCCACTATTTGAGCTTCATGCATTTTGTTGTCCACAAATGCTTTCAATATGGGAAATCTAAGATTCTGTTGTCTAGTAAGATGTTAAACAGCACATCTAACATGTTGACATGTATTTTACAATGATACAGGATGTGGGAACTACACATGTAGTAGATGGACTTGCTGAACAGAATTTAGATGAGGGTCTTTTGACGCTAGTCCTTTGGAATAATCAAATCTCATTCCAAGCAATGAATGCCATTAACAAGGCTTTAGTAAGTTTTTAATGAATACATTTATTATCTTTCTTTTCTGTGGTTTTTAATGAATATATTTATTATCTTTCTTTTCTGTAAAGACCATTTGATTGAACTGTTTAACCCTTTACCACACAATCCTGAGTTTTAGGACCCTCAAGAATAATACTTTCTGAAAACATTGTGGGAAAAGGAGAAAATGCCGGTAACCAGAATTTTCTCCTTTTCCCACAGTGTTTTCTACTTTTTCAGACACAATTTCCATACTTTTAGCCACATTTAATTTGTTGTCAGCAAATGCTTTCAATTTGAACCAGTCCAAAGTTCTGTTGTTTGGTAAAGAGTAAAGTGGATTAACCCTTTACCACACAATCCCGACTTTTAATGACCCTGAGAAAGAAGCCTTTTGAAAATATTGTCGGAAAAGGAGAAAATGCTGGTAACCAGCCTTTTCTCCTTTTCCCACAATGTTTTCTACCCGTCCCAAAATAAATTTCAAATTTTCAGTTACATTTATTTTGTCGTCTACAAATGCTTTTAATTTGGACTAGTCTAAAATTTTGTCGTTTGGTAAAGAGTTAAATATACTTTGGCTCTTTTTAGACAATAGACCCAAGAGACAAGCCTGATGAATTTCCATTCTAAAACTTGTGTATGCTAGTTTCATTGCAAAAGTGTTACTTGATCAAATAAGTTGTTTGGAGAAAATTTCTTGTTAAACCATCAATTAAAAAGCTCACAATTTATTAGATATTACATGACTTCCCATTTGTGGTCTGCTACCTCATATTATCACAAAATGCGCGTAGGTGGCTTTTAGGCTTGTCATGTTTCAGCATGGGATGTGTGCCATACATTATCAACAATTTCTTAACTTTCAACCAGTTAAGAACATCTTTACTTGTCCAACTTGAAAGTGTTTTTGTTTTTTAGACTACAAACAAAAGGTGACTCCAATGTTGGATTTTGTCTTTGAAAGGGTAAAAAATATTGTGGGAAATGGAGAAAAGGTGGTGGATCTTCGCCTTTTCCCACAATTTTTTCATTGGTAAAGTGTGAGACTAATAACCTGGAGGCCCTGGATTGGAGCCTAACTGGAAGCACTTGGTCTTTCATTGGAGTGTTCATGGGCAAGACACTTGAGAGCCCCATCACAGGACTGGTGAAACCCAGGTCATACACAAATAAGTGAACTGTCATGATATGACTGGATAATCTTTAAGCAGTTTAAAAAACCTTTTAATCAATGTGAATCAATCAGGTTTTAAAACATAGAATTGGGTGATAAAGAGTTTAGCATCTAGCCTCTAAACTACTTTACGAGCATCAACCAGTAGATGTCTAATAGTCCTTGTTTTTTTCAGACAACCTGTGAATATATAGAGACTTTGAACTTGGGTCACAATCCAGTCACCAATGAAGGTATTCACATTCTGAAAGATGGCTTGTTGAAGTCCAGATCCCTTTTAAAACTTGGTCTGTCAGGTACAAAGATATCTTGTGAAGGTAATGAAAGTACATGTACATTATTCTCCTGGGTCATTGTACACCATTTATTCTAATTTGAATTCTAGTTCTAAGTAGCATGGTAAAACAGTATCAGATTGGTTGAAAAATTCAGATTTATCCAGTAACATGTGTTTGTTTCAATTTAGAAAAGTTCTAGAGGATTAGGATTCAGTTACCAAACGACAAAATTTTATACTTGTCCAAATAGAAAGCATTTGCAGACAACAAAACAAATGTGACTGAAAAATTGAAATTCGTTCTGGGAAGGGTAGAAAACATTGTGGGAAAAAGGAGAAAATGCTGGTTACCAGCATTTTCTCCTTTTTCCCACAATGTTTTCAAAAGGCTTTGTTCTCAGGGTCGTTAAAAGTCGGGATTGAGTGGTAAAGAGTTAAGAATGGTTGGTGAAAAAGGATATTTGTTCTATTTTGATTTCCTATCAAGGAATGTTTAATAATATCTTATTTTGTGTTCAGTGTTACCCTTTTAAAAAAATGAAAGAATGTTACCATTCATCAGTAATTGGAAAACTCTACAGATTTCTCCCTTTGTAAAATTTGAAAAGAAATACAGGATAACTCTACAAGTTGTTTGCTTGCTTTTGAAAGTTTCAGAAAAAAAAAAAAAAAAAATTAATTATTCATTTGGACAAGAAAGATAGCTTTTGGAAACATTATGGGAAAGGAGAAAATGCTAGGAACCAGCATTTCCTCCTGTTCCCACAATGTTTTCTACCCTATCGAAGACAACTATGCCAGTAGAGCTACATTTGTCATCTGCAAGTGCTTTTGGTTTGGACAAGTCCAGAATTTTGTGGTGTGGTTAAGGGTTAAACTTAGACACTGTTGCCTAATGTACATTTATTATGTCACCTTTCGTACCAGTTCTATTTTCAATTTGTAAATAGAGAAAACAGTAACAGATTTTGATGTGCAGTGTATGCATATACTTCCATTTTATGGCAGAAGTCTAGGTCACTGTTATCTGAGGTAGAAATGTAAGATCTGAGCTCTAAATGAATTGTTATGAGAGGTTCTTTGCTGTTCAGTCCAGCTGTGCTTAGCTCACCTGAGCGCTAAGTGCTCAATGTGAGCTAATGTGACCGTTTTGGGTCTGGAATCGTGGGTCTATAGTGCATTGTCCGTCTTGAAGTCATCAACATTTACCTTGTGTGCACTCTAGAGGCCACATTTTCAGTCAGATACTCGGGAAACTTGGTCAGAATGTTTGTCTTGATAAAATCTCGGACAAGTTAGAAATTGGGTCATGTCGGGTCAAAAGGTAGGTCACTGGGCTAAATCTTAGAAAACCTTGTGTGCATCCTAGAGGCCATATTTTCAGCCTGAAACTCATGTAAGTTGGTTGGAATGTTTTTCTTGATGATATCTCAGACAAGTTTGGAATTGGGTCATATGGGGGTCAGAAAGTAGGTCACTGGGCTAAATCTTAGAAAAACTTTGTGTGCCCTGAAGAAGTCACATCTTTAGCCTGATATTCATGAATCTAGGTGAGATTGTCTGTCTTGATTATATCTCAGACAAGTTCGAAATTGTTTCATGTCAGGTCAAAAAGTAGGTCATTGGGCTAAACCTTAGGAAAACTTTGTGTGCACCATAGAGGCTACATTTTCAGCCTTACACTGATGAAGAGTGGTCAGAATGTCTACCTTGTTGATATCTCAGATAAGTTAGAAAGTGGGTCACATTTGGTAAAAAAGTAGGTCACGGAGCCAAATTGTAGAAAAACTTTGTGTGCGCTCCAGAGGCCACATTTTCAGCCTGACTCTCATGAAACTTAGTCATAAAGTTTGTATTGATGATATCTTGGACATGTTCCAAAGTGGGTCACATCAGGTCAAAAAGTATGTCACTGGGCCAAATCTTAGAAAAACCTTGTGTGCACCCTAGAGGCCACATTTTCAGCCTGACTCTCATGAAACTTGGTCATAAAGTTTGCCTTGATGATATCTTGGACAAGTTTCAAAGTGGATCATATCTGGTCACAAAGTAAGTCTCTGGACCAAATCTTAGAAAAACCTTGTGTGCACTATGGAGGCCACATTTTCAGCCTAATACCCAAGAAACTTGGTCAGAATGTTTGTCTTAATGATATCTTGGACAAGTTTGAAATTGGGTCACATTGGTTCAAAAAGTAGGTCTCTTACACTCATGTGTTTTACATAATTAAAACCAGGATCTTTTGAGCTTTATCAACTGTAGATGACTTTACTCAGGTGAGCGCTTTAGGGCCAATGGCCCTCCTGTTAGTGTCTGTTATTTGTAACTGATGTATGTTTGTATAGTTTTCTTCTAAACTGACTAGGATCAGAGCCACAACTCTTCTAAACTGACAAGGATCAGAGCCATAACTTTGTACTGGCGGAAATACTGTTGATAGTAGCTTAAACACCATTTCATCAACCATTTAAGGGTAAATTTGGCATTCACTCTCCCAATCCCAAGTTTTAATGACCCTGAGGAAAAAGCCTGTCACTAACCTTATGGGAAAATGAGAAGATACTGGTCACCAGTATTTTCTCCTTTTCCACAAGGTTTTCCACAATTTCAAGGACAGTCACCGTCATTTCAGCCAAATTTGATATGTCAACTTTAAATGCTTTCAATTAGGACCAGTCTAAAATGTTGTGGTTTGGTATAGAGTTAATGCAGTTTGTTTTTCATGATAATTGTATATTTATATCAGGGGCTGTTGCACTGGCAGAGGTGATTGCAGATAACAACAGGCTTATTAGAGTAGACTTACAGGAGAATGATATCAAAACAGCTGGACTAATGGCACTCTCCTTAGCTCTCAAAGTTAATGAAAGCCTCACAAGACTTGATATAGACAGGGAAACAAAGAAGGAAACGGTAAAACTGGATTTAGCTATACTGGCATATGGTCATAAAATCTTTCGTTATAGCATAGTCTCTGTCTATCCACCAACATTTTCACATCAATGCAAGGAGGTCCAAAGATTTTAGTCAGATTCTTGTGATCTATAACATTTTTAGCTCACCTGAGCACAAAGTGCTCTAGATGAGCTTTTGTTATTGTGCTGTGTTGGTCGTGCATTGTCTGTTGTATGGGTCGTCAACATTTACCTTGTGTGCACTCTAGAGGCCACATTTTTAGCCAGATCCTCTTAAATGTTGGTCAGAATGTTTGTCTTCCTAAAATCTTGGACAAGTTTGAAATTGGGTCACGTTAACAGTAGTTAACAGGGCTAAATCTTTGAAAAACCTCATGTGCACTCTAGAGGCCACATTTTTAGGCGGTTACTTAAAAACCTTTTTCAGAATGTTTATCTTGATAATATCTTGGACTTGATTGCAATTGGGTCATGTTGGGTCAAAAAGTAGGTCACTGAGCCAAATCTAAGAAAAACCTTATGTACACTGTAGAGGCCACAATTTGAGCCCGATACTAATGAAACTTGGTCAGAATGTATGTCTTGATAATATCTTGGACATCGGGTCAAAAAGTAGGTCACTGGGCCATATCTTAGAAAAACCTTATGTGACCCATAGAGGTCACAATTTCAGCCTGATACTCTTGAAACTTGGTAAGAAAGTTTGTCTTGATGTCTTGGACGAGTTTGAAATTGGTTACATTTGGTCAAAAAGTAGGTCACTGGGCCAAATCTTAGATACACCTTGTGTGCACTGTGGAGGCCAAATTTTCAGCCTGAGACTCGTGAAACTTTGTCAGAATTTTTGTCTTGATGATATCTTGAATAAGTCCGAAATTTGGCCATGTCGGGTCAAAAATTAGGTCACTTGCACTCATATGTTTTACATCATTAAAACCAGGATCTCTTGAGCTTTATCAACTGTAGATGACTTTACTCAGGTTTGTGCTTTAGGGCCAATGGCCATCTTGTTTTAATACTTTCCCAAACAACAAAAAATTTGAATAGCCAAATTGAGGACATTTGCAGACAACAAATCTAATGTGGCTTAATTGATGGTTTATTGTCGTTGAAGGGTAGAAAACATGGTGGGGAAAGGAGAAAATGCTGGTTAATGGCATTTTCTCCTTTTCCAAAATGTTATGTACCCTTTTAAAGACAAATCTCATGGTTTGAGCTACATTTCAGTTGTTTTGAGCAAATGCTTTGAATATGGACAGGTCTAAAAACTTGTCTGGGAAAATGGTAAGAGGCCACATTTTGCCCAAAGCTTTTATAGCTCACCTGTGCACAAAGTGCTCAAGGAAAGCTTTTAGGCTTGGTCATGGTCCATCATAGGTCATAATGTTATCAACAATTTTTTAACCCTTTCAATGCAATAAGAGAAATCAGAGGCTTGTATGGGTGACATAGATCAAGATCATATTGCATGGAATATGCAGTCTGAATATGTCCGCTTCTGTAGTCATTCTGAGTTTCATCATGTGGTAGTTTTAGCAATTTAAGTAGATCATGTTGTCACGGAGAGAGGTTAGATATATAAGCACTTCAAACCTGCCTCGCTGTTGAGCTAGCTTTTACAGCGATGTGGTTTAGTGTATTTCTCTCCGTGATAGTTGAGTAAAGTGCATTAGGTTAGTGGGTGACCAGGTCATTGCGCGTTACATTTGGTGGCAGTGGTGGGATAATGACAACTGCCGGACTGGAGTTGCCCTACCCATGTATATTCCCCTGGTTTATTTGTATATACATGCTTTATGACCCATAAGAAGAAAGCTTTTGAAAACAATGTAGGAATACAAAAAAAAAATGTTTTCAAATGATTTCTACAGGACAAGTCTAAAATTTTGTTTTCAGTAAAGAGTGAATCACATAAATTCTGGTCATATATGTTCATATTTGTTATCTATAGGGTGTGAAAGACTATGTTGAACAACAGAAACGTCTTCAGCAAGACATCGCTTCAGTACTGGAAAGAAATAGAGATCTTGCTAGACAAAGAGAAGAAGAAAAGAAACAAATCGAAATGAAAAACAAGGAAAATGCCAAGAAACTGGAAGAGGCTGCCAGTGAGGTTGACTTGACAATAGATGAACAGGCCATGCACTACATTCCGTCTGGGGATTCTATTCACAGACCCAAGTTATTATTTATTCCACATGACTCAACAGTGAACAGTCTTGACTCTCCAGCTTGGGGGGACAACACTGTCTACAGTCCTCACCTGTGTTCAGAAACTGCAAGGCTTCCACATTCAACTGAGGGTCCAGACTTACTTAGTCCACAGTACTGGCCTGATTCCAAACTTACAGCAAAGAAAATGTTTTCTGTGGCTCAGGTCATTAGTCCAAACCAGACTTATCAAGCCAGGGATTTCCAAAGCAGTTTTGTTTCTGGTGTCCGTGATTCCAAAGAAGCTTCTAGTAATGGTGGTGATTTCAGGCTATGCTCTCCTATTCCATTGCTTGAGCATTCTAATCAAAGCCAAACTGACAATATTTTGACTCCTTCTACTATTCAAAGGGTTGTTGAAGAACAGACTATGGAGAGTTATATTCAAGAGATTATTGGAGAAGGTTATGTGAGTGACACTGCAGGGAAAGGGAACCATGATGCTGCAGGAAGTGTTGTTAATACCAGTGTTCATGCATTTCTCCCAGATGTAAAGACTGTTTCAAGTGAAGTAAGTGTTTGTGTTGTTAAATGTGACAAAGCCGAAGATGAAAAGCAACTTGGAAATGATGTTCAGTCTGACAGTTTTGAAACTAAAGGAATTTTACTCAAAACAAGTGATAGTGGGCAGTGCAATGACCAAGGTTTTATCGTAGACAATGAAAACTCTGCTATGCCGAACTCTGGAGAGATACAAACTGATCAGTGTATGAGTCTAGGTGTGACATGCGAAGATGCAGCCAAACAGAATGATGCCGAAAATATAAATGAAGAGTATGACACAGATGCTGTTCCAACCTGTGATACCAAAGCTTGTGAATTTCCAGATGAAGATAATAACACAGGAATTCCAGATAATTGCAAATCCTCTTTAGGATGCACTGAAAACATATATGTGACTGCTTCTTTCTGTGATACTGACACAACTCCTGATAGTGGTAAAAATGATGCAAAATATAGTGATGAGTATCTTACAGTGACTCAAACCTTTCATCAATTAGAACGATCACCTTGTGATACTGACTTGGGTGTGAAACATGAATCAGCTTGCAATTTAGTACTTGTTGGCAATCTATCTGGAACAAAGACAGACATGGTTAAAAAATCTGAATTAGGAAGTGCTTCAACTGAAACAACGAGAAATGATCAAGTTGATACAGCTACTTTCCAGAGAGTAGTGGACAGTGCAATACAGAATGAAACACCAAACACTGCTGATTCAGGTCATGATTCAAAAAATGTGAATGACCTAGAGTCCTGGAATTCAGTAAGCGAGTCAGAGCTGTCAGAAAATGACAGCCTTGTGCTGTTGTCACCACCTGGTGGAGATGACAACGGCAATAATAACAAACCTGACTTCTTCTCAAGTTTAACTATGAATGGGCTCAAACAAGAGTTAGCTAGTCTTATAGATGATGAAGTTAATAATTCTTCTGCGACACAGTCTGCATCCCTAGTCAATGGTACTTCATTATCACAAGATAATGAAAGTAGCATGCCATAGAATTCCTGTTAAATTGTGGTTGAACGTTTATATGGACATAGAAAGATGCTCTAGGAATCGGACCAATCTTACCAAGCCTTCAAATCTTTATTGCTTAAAGCATTGTATTTCAGCAGATACCATAATTAAAGCACTTCCATACATTAGTAGACTACAGTATATTGATACATGTATAACAGATTCCTTTGCAGTATGTCTCAGTCTTTTGCAAGGTGATGTTTTTAAACTCTTATCATGTTTTCAATTATGAAGTAACCAATTAACCCTTTACCACATATCCCAGAGTTTTAAAGACCTCAAAGAAAAAGGACTTTTGAAAACATTGTGGGAAAAGGAGAAAATGCTGGTAACTAACATTTTCTCCTTTTCCCACAATGTTTTCTGCTCTTTAAAAGAAAAAAATCCTAATTTGTGCAATATTTATTTTGTCACCTGAAAATGCTTCCAATTTGGACAAGTCGAAAATTTTGTTGTTTGGTATAGAGTTAATCTTTAACAAAACAATCTGGAGTGTAAACAAGCCTGAAGAGGAAAGCTTTTGAAAGCATTTTGGGGAAAGGAAGAAAATGCTGGTATCCAAGAATTTCTCCAGAGAAAGCTCCACCTAACGTTTTCTATCTTTCCAAAAACAAATTCCAGATTTTCAGTCACATTTAACTTGTTGTTTGCAAATGCTCTCAATTTGGGCTAGTCTTAAAAACTGTCATCTGGTAAAGAGTTGAATAATTTATGACATTCTGATTCTGGATACTCAAAAGAATATTGTGGTATTTTCTGTTTCTGACATTTCGCTGGCAATCAACTATGACAGTACCTTGACTCTGTAGTATTTGGGTCTTTCCTACAAACTGTGATGGAGTGCTTAGTATCTCAGTTGGTAAAGTACAGTGCATGGAACAAGGATATGGCTGGTTCAAATCCCCAGTTAGACCAATTTTCTTTTTTTATGGTCATGGGGACAGGATTCATTCTTCTGTCACGGCTGATCATTGTTCTGACAGTGACAATGGTCATGTGGGAAAGCGGCCATGGGTGGAAAGATATTGTGTGAAGCACTGGTCAAAGAATCTCCAGGAAAGCATGGATAGGTGCACTGGCCACTGCTACATAATTGAAATGATGTTGAAAAATAGCGTGAAACACAATATAAACAAACTGGAATAGGATTTTTTTCATTGATTTATCAGTCAAGCAATTATATATGTGTTGTGAAGTTGTGTGATTTACAAAAAAAATGAGATTTTAATCATTCAACCCTTTACAACACAATCCTGAGTTTTAACAACCCTGAGAGAGGCCTTTTGAGAATGTTGTGGGAAAAGGAAAAAATTCTTATAACCAGCATTTTCTCCTTTTCCCACAATGTTTTCTGTCCTTTTACAGACAAATCTCACCATATGAGCCATATCTAATTTGTAATCTGCAAATGCTTTCAATTTGGACAAGTGTATGATTTTGCCGTGGGGTAAAGGGTTAAATAAGGCATGTATTTATGTATTTTCTCAGACTAAATTGTGGTATTTGTTGAAGTTTTTAACAGCTTATTCAGTAAGAGAGGTAATAAACTTATAAACTGGTTCACCTTTTTCTTTACAAATTCAACTTTTTATCTCTATTCCAGTCAACAACATTTTAGATTCATCCACAATAAAAGTATGTGAAGATAGATATGGCTCAAACAATGTTGCCTATCTCAGAAGTTAAAATCTAAAAAAAGATTGTGGGAAAAGGAGATAACACAATTTTAATAGCATTTTATCCTCTTTTCTATTATGAATTCAGGGTTGTTAAAACTTGGGGCTGTTTGTTGAGGACTGAAGTCCTTTCATTCAAAAGTTTTGGAGAACATTTTTGTAAGATTTGTTTGAAATAAACAATTTCTCCTTTTCCCACCATGTTTTCCATACCTTTGAAATATCCATACTATAGAGGTATTATATACATGTATGGATATCTTTCCTTCAAATATTTGCCCTTTATGTAATTTACAACTACATGGAGAAATTTTTGGTTGGTTTTAAAAATGCCAGCATGATAAAGGGTTGGCATTTCTTAACAACTTCAAATTTACTCCATTTAGCTTTTTTTGCCAATCAATTATGAAAGCTCATATAGATTCTTTTATCAATGGAATGCATGTGAAAATATGACAAATGAAAATAATGCTTAGCCCTTTACCATACAGTCAGTTTATATGACCTTTAAGAAAAAGGCATTTGAAACCGTGTAAGAAAAGGAGAAAATATTTGTAACAAGCTTTTTTGCCTTTCCTGAAGCTTTCTACCCTTCATAAGTTAGGGTCAATGCCTTAAAACTTTTTTCATGCTCAACTGGGCTGAGCATGAAAATACAAAGTTGTGAAAATGTAATTTGACTTCGGAACTTTTAAACCTTTCTCTTTTTTTTTTTTTCAGCTTTTTTACCCTTTACCACATAATACCCACATTTTACAACCCTGAGGAAGAAGCCTTTTAAAAACATTGTGGGAAAAGGAGAAAATGCTGGTAACCAGCATTTTCTCCTTTTCCCACAATGTTTTCTACCCAACTAAAGGAAAATTGCATCATTTTAGCCACAATGAAATTGTCGTCTGCAAATGCTCTCAGTTTAGACAGGTCTAAAATTTGGGCATGTGGTTACAGGGTTAAATTAGTCTTTATGGCCTTCATTGTTTTGTCTTTGCATAAATGAGACTTAAACCCTTTACAACACTATGCTGACTTTTAACAACCCTGAGAAAAAGGGCCTTTGCAAACATTGTGAGAAAAGAAGAAAATGCTGGTAACCAGCATTTTCCTCTTTTCTCACAATGTTCTCTATCCTTCCCAAAACAAATTTCAATTTTTGAGCCATATTTTATTTGTCATCTGCAAATGCTTCCATTTTTTGACCAGACTGAAATATTGTCATGTGTTAAAGGATTAAATTAAGTGCACAAACTCAGCTGAGCATGAACTTAAGTTTTATAAGCAAGGGCACAGATTTCAGTTTTAAAGCGAATTTTCTCTGTCTTATGCAGATGCTTTCGATTTGGACAAGTGTAACATTTTGTTATCTGGTAAAGAGTTAACCCTTAGAGTGCCGAATAGACCTATCAGACATTTTCAACCTTGAAATATGACCCAAGTATTAGCACTTCCATGGTCGCTTTTGTCTACAATGTTTCATCAAAGCAGACAGTGTAGATCAATGATCAGGTTGCATATTTTGTGCAGCCTGATCTTGATCTACACTGGCTGCAAAGGCAACTATAGTTGTGAAAGGCGCTTTAAGGGTTAAAATGAGCTATTTTCCCAATTCTGATGCCTTCTTGATCATGGCTCAATCCAAAATGTTCAGCATTTGTACTGTATACAATATACTGGTAACCTTTTTTCCAGAACCTTTCAAATACATGTTGCAAACATTCTTATAAAGTAATGACTTAACTCTTAACCAAACACTCTAAATTTTAACAACCATGTTGGAGAAAGCTTTTGAAACATTGTTGTAAAAGGAGAAAATGCTGGCAACCAGCAATTCCTCTTTTTCCATGATGTGTTCTTCCCTATCAGATGAGTTCCTTAACTCAAGGCCTTGTATACCAATTTCCAATTTGTCTTTTGTAAATGTTAATGTTATGTATTTGTAAGCGTCAGAAAATGGTTGTTTGGGAAAGAGTTACCCTTGCACTTATTTATTTTGTTTTTATAAGCATGGAGAAGAAGATGTGAAAATATGGAAGAAGGAAACAAATACTGGTAACCATGTATTTTGTCAATTTTCCGCTCTGTTTCTGCCCTTTCAAAATCAATTCCGATCATTTGAATCAGTTTTGGATCTGGCGTCTGCAAATGTTTTCAATGTGGACAAATTTTGACATTTTAGTTAACTTTAGCAGATGACAAAATTTGAGACTTGTCCAAAGTATTCGCAGATGACAAATTTAGCGTGGCTAAAATGATGGAATGTGTCTTTGATAGGGCTGAAAACACTGTGGGGAAAAAGCTGGTTATATAGTATTTTATCCTTTTCTCACAATGTTTTCAAAGGCTTTCTTCCATATTTCGGTATCGTTTGGTAAAAGGTTAATCTATTTTTGCATGGTTTCAAGGGAATTGGATTGACACTGTTTATGACAGTATTTTTGTCAGTTGTGAAATACATATCAGGTCTTGTATGAAACTTTGTTATCAACAGTTATTGAATGAAATGTTGATGTTTACAGTGTAGTATTCTGATTTCTTGTAATGTGTTTGAGTGTTGAACCCTCACCTAAACAATCCAGGGTTTTAAAGACCTTGGGGAAAGAGACTTTTGAAAACAGTGTGGGAAAAGGAGAAAATACTGTTTACCAGCATTTTCTCCTTTTTCCACAATGTATTTTACCCTTTTAAAAACTAAAACCCGCATCTTAGATTTGTTTTCTGCCATTGCTTTCAATTTGACAAGTCTGAGGTTTTGCTGGCTGGTAAAGAGTTCACCCTTTACCAAACAACAAAATTTTGGACTGGTCCAAATTCAAAGCTGCTGCAGACAACAAACTAAATGTGGTACAAATGATAAGATTTTGCATCAGAAAGGATGGAACACATGGTAGGAAAAGGAGAAAAACTAGTCACAATTTCCTTTTTTTTTTCCTACAATGTTATACCAGCTTTTGCTTTAGGGTCTTTAAAATTTGTGACTTTGTGTTAAAGGGTGAAAAGGCTTCTTCCTGGATGTCATTAACACCTATCCTTCTAAATAAAAGAAAGGAAACTTTCAAACTGATAGTTTAAACCCAAATTTTCCTATTTCAAAAATATTTTTGAAGGAAAGATATCTCCTTATTGGACAGTGTAGATCAAAGATCAGACTGCATGTTCTGTGCAGTCTGATCTTGATCTACACTGTCTGCAAAAGGTTCCCGAGTCATGCTCAGCAGCCTAAGGGTTAAAAGACAGGAATTTTTGGTTTAGAATTATGTATTTTTCCAAATTATTCAGTGCTTCAACAACCTAAGAAATAAGGCTATTAAAACATTGTAGGAAAAGGAAGAAATGGTTGTATTTTTAGACTTGATAATTTTGAAAGTATTTGTATACAACTAGATGAGAGGTTTCTCAAATGTTGTGAATCGCCTTGAAGGGATAGAAAAAAATGTGGGAAAGGGAGAAATGCTAGTTACCTGCATTTTCTCCTTTCCTCACAATGTTTTTCCTAAGCATTCTTCCCAAAGTTGAAAAAGCATGTGATTGTCTGGTAAAAAGAGTGAACAGTTGACATGGAGACTAACATGTTGGTTTGAAATTTTAGATTTGAAAGACGCTTCATATTTCATGCCTTGCCACGAAAATATAATAGTATACTATGCACAGTACTAAAAGAAAACCTTGCTAAATGGCCATCTCTGTTGACCCTATACCAAACAATCTGGAGTTTTAACAACCATGATGAAGAGGACTTTTGAAAACATTGTTGATAAAAGGGAAAATGATGCTAACCAGCAACTTCTCCTTTTACCTGTTTTCTACCCTTTCAAAAGCAAATTCAAATTTTTTATCCAATTTATTTTGCCATCTGCAAATGCTTTCAATTTGGAGCTGATTATCAGCATTTTCTCCTTTCCATCAATGTTTTCAAAAGCCTTCTTCTTCAGGGTTGTTAAAACTCTGGATTGTGTGGTGAAAACATAAGCAAGCACGTTTTTAATATCCCTTACATCCTTGCTTGGTATAAGTTTGACTGTTCATAATGTCATTCTAGACTTGTATTGACCAACCATTCTAAATCAGGTTCTTAGTTTTGTCTTAGATTCAGACAATAACACAGTTTTTGACTGACTAAACAAAATGGTTTAGCCAATGTAGAAATAATGTTACTTGTACTCAGAATTGTTGAAAATTCTGTAGAATTAGGCACAGAATGCTATGTAGAATGGTTGGTGAAAACACGCCCTTATTACATGAGATTGTTTTGTTAATACTGATGCTTAGTCAATAGGACAGATGATTGTATAGATACATGTAGATACTTTATTCAGACATGTATAAAAGTACATTGTCATACACACACACAAATATTTCAATGAAAATGAATCAAGAATCTACTTCAAAACAGATTAACAACAACAACTAATTTTGTAAAACTAATTAACTCTTAGACTGCTAAGCGCGGTTCATTTACCTTTTGCAGACAGTATAGATCAAGATCAGACTACACAGAGTGTGCAGCCTGATCTTGGATTTACACTGTCCTATAAGGAGATATCTTTCCCCCCAAAATACCTTTGTGCTTTTACTGTCGACTTGAAAGTTTCATTTCACTTATTTAGTAGGATAAGGATTAAATTTTGTATAATTATAGTACTACACAAAAGTAGGCAAAAATATTTGAACCATGCTCATTGAAAATGGGGCTTAATGCATCTGTGAAAAGTATTGACCTAGGTCAGCCTGTGCAGTGTGCATAGGCTGACATGAGCCAAACATTTTTTCGCTATTGGTCAATTTTCTGTATGTACAAACACCAGTGTACCTAATGAATCAGTAGGTTGTTAGACAAAAATAGATCCATAATTATGTGATGACTTGCTTGGTATTATGGATCACAGGGATGCATTAAGCTCCCTTTTGCAAAAGCATGGCTCATTTGATGTATCAAAGAGTTACAAAGCTAATAAAATGAATAATCAACTGACATTAGGAATTATTATTAAAAAAAAAAAGGGGGGGGGGGGTAATGTGTCATTATAAACCTGAACAGATTTACCTGATCAGACAACGAAATCTTACATTTGTCAGCATTTGAAGCTTTTGTAGATAACAAATGTGTGTCAAATTACGAGATTTGTCTGTGGAAGGTAGAAAAATGATAACCAGCATTTTCTCCTTTTACTACTATGGTTGCTAGAGCTTTTCCGTGGGGTTAATAAAACATGGGGTCATTTGGTTAAATTAATTAAACCAAGTGGCCACATAAGTTTTTGATCATGTTCAAATAATTCTTGACCTTTGACAAAATATTATAACAACTTTCATTCTGAGAACTGAAGTATAAGAATCTGATTTCTACTACTATTTCATCATTTTACCACCAATTATTATGTGCTGAAAGGAAACTCTGTTATATATAAGTTTTATATGTTCAAGATTAAATGGCATGGATCTAGCTCTATGAAGAGAGAGTTTGGTAGATATGCCTGGAGTTGAAAATAAACTAAGGGACCATAAATGATTCAGGTTGCTACATTTGCAAGTGAGAAAATAATATTGAAGGCAGGGGAAGGAATAATTTCCGAACGATCAAATCAGTGGAATTTTATACATGTTAGGAAAATTTTTTTTTGGCATATACCAATTACATTTAAATTCAAGGGAAGGATACCCCCACCTGTTGTGTTTATCTGTCTGGTAGGGAAGATGTCAAAAGTATTGAGACAATTACTCGATCATTAAATAAAACCTTTTACACAGATTAACAAAATTAATGGACAGATCTTGGAAGATGGAAAACTGGACAGATCTAGGTAGAGGAAAAAAATAAACAGTCATTCCAATTTATCATACCAGACGTTTGTCAGACACTACTCTTGAATCACCAGATTAGTTGGCGATATGGGTCAAATTTTAATTAACCCTTTACCACACAATCCTGAGTTTTAATGACCATGAGAAAGAGAACCTTTGAAAACTTTATGGAAAAAGGAGAAAAAGCTGGTAACCAGCATTTTCTTCTTTTTCCACAATGTTTTCTACCCTTCCAAAAACAATTTTCAGTTATTGGGTTACATTTATTTTGCTGTCTGCAAATGCTTTCAATTTGGACAAGTCTACAGTTTTGTATATGGTAAAAGGTTAATTAACTTGTAGAAGAAACTCATTCCATAGTTTACTCTTAATTTCATTCAAACTTTAGGAGAGTGATAACAAGAAATGGTACTTCTAAAAGACTGTTCTTGGGCCACATGTTTCATATAGAATTTTGTAACACTTTCACTGCCTTTTGACCTGTTTTGTCATCTGAAATACAATCCACTGAATCTCAAGAAAAGTTTTTGATTTATAGGCTTGATTGAATAAGTAGATGGTATAGATCTTAGATCAGACTAAACATTCGTGTTGTCTGATCTTGATCTATGCTGTCAGCAAAAGGCCCTATATTGTCACCTTTGGTACTGAAAGGATTAAGAAAATTTTCAGAAACCTTGTCTGAAACCACAAGAACATGAGGGCTGTTATGTTGTACATGACTATACCTAAAAGTTCTCTAACATGGATGTTCAAGTTATATCTCTTTGGTGAAATATAACCTTGTCTCATGTTTAAGAGAGTCTGTCCTTCGGATTGTTATAACATCTATTTTGCTGATCCCAGTAGCCTAGTTGGAACCATATAGGACTTGAAACTAGGGGGTTGCTGTTTGGAATCCCTAGCCCAGTGAATTTCTTTTCAAGGATTGATGATAGACATTGTGATAGGATTAATTTCTCCCTCACCACTAATCATTGTTTTCATGATGGTTATGGGAAAGCAGCCACTGGCTTGGGAAGAACATTGCGCAAAGTACTAGTAAAAGAAACTCCAGGAAAGCTTGGATTGATGCAATATAATATTGATAGAATATAACTATAATAATGTTGAAAGTGGTTAAACACCATACATCTACAAACAAACAAACAAACTAAAGATTTTTTTCTTGAAACTAAATGGCCATTTTTTTGTATAAATTGTATAACTGAAGCATCATGTAATGATCCTTTATGAAGGATTGCTCAAATTGGGTCCGGGGATCAAAGAATGCAAAAAGAATCCAATACTCATTTATAGGTCTTACAAGGCCAAAAATATGAGCCATGCTCTGTGAAAATGGGGCTTAATGCATCTGCGAAAAGTATCAACCCAGGTCAGCCTGTGCAGTCTGCGCAGGCTGACCTGGGCCGAAACTTTTCGCTATCGGTAAAGTTTCTGTGTGCCAAAGAACCAGTCTACCACGTGATTCAGTCGGTTGTTAAAAAAGTGGCTATTATGGATTCAGGATACTGTGATGGCTTGAATTTCATCCTGCGTCACGGAGAAGCATTAAACCCCCTTTTGCCAGAGCATGCCTCATATAAACTTGACGTCTTTTAGCCTCAGAAATTACAATCTTCTTAAAAGAAATAGAAATGTTTTTATGTAATAGGCTTGGCCAGTAAAGTGGACAGTATAGATCAAAAATCAGCCTACACATTCACTGCTGTCTGATTTTAATGTATGTCATCCTGAAAAGCCCCTTGCTTTGCCCATGGCCCTGAAGAGGTGAATGCAATTCATTCTATTGCTATAAAGATTGTCAACAGATTTTTAGCCAGCAAATTTTCACAATTTTCCAGATTTTTTTTTTTATTTTCGATTAACTGTATATTTAAACTTATTCTGTAGCATTGACTCGTCCATATTAGAAGGATTTGTACATGACAAGGCTCAAATGATGAAATTTATCTGTGAAAGGGTAAAATTCATTGAAGGAACACGAGAAAATGCTGGTTACAAGCATTTTCTCTTTTTCCCACAATGTTTTCAAAAGCCTTCTCTGTCAGGGTCGTTGAATTTCTTGATTGTATGGGAAAGGGTTAAAGTTTGTAAAACATGGAGTTATCAGAGGAAAGAAAAAATGTGTTTTTATACTACGATGGCATAATGTTTGTTGTATCTGAGATTAAAAATTAGATTTTGTAATTTCAGGATGGCTGTTAAAAGGATCTTCCACTCTTGGGGTATCCTTCACTAAACTGCATAGATTTACTCAACAAATTATGTGCATACAGTTTAGAGAAAGGTACCCCTGGAGAGTAAGTTGGATACTTTTGCAGACTGTAGAACAAGATCAGATTGCACAGAACATGCAGGGCAAAATAGTAACATGATGATTCTTTTAGCTGTTAACTCTGAAACTGGATGCCATTACATACATATTGTTGGAATAAATTATATATATATATACACCAATGTTGTACACAAATACAATAAATTAATAAGCTCACAACTGATAATGACTTTTTCTTTTCTGTCTGAAATTACTGAACCAAATTGTACCAAACTTCACAGGAATGATTATAGAAATGATCCTGTCATGGTCCTCTTCAGCATTTCTTCAAAGAAATTGATTTCATCAATAGAGAATCACCAGCAGCTTTTAGATGGTTTTAACACTTTTCCACACGACACAAATTTAGACTCATCCAAATCGAAAGCATTTGCAGACGACAAATTTAATGTAACTGGAAAGATAGTTTATGTCTTTGAAAAGCTAGAAAATATTGTGGGAAAGGGAGAAAATGCTGGTTATCAGGATTAAAACTCAGGATTGTGTGGTAAAGGGTTAAACAATATATGATATGAATAAATGGTGACAGAATTCATGTCTGTCAACTCCTTACCAAACGACAAAATTCTGGACTTGTCCAAATTGAAAGGCATTTGCAGAGGACAAATTAAATCTGGCCCAAATGTTGTAATTTGGCTAGAAAGGGTAGAAAACATTGTGGGAAATGCTGGTTACCAGCTTTTTGTGCTTTTATCACATTGTTTTTAAAGCCCTCTTACATGGGGTCGTTAACACTTGGGATTGTTTGATAAAGAGTTCATTCATGTTAACAGACGTAGCAGTTGAAAAACAGATTTTGACATATTTCTTGAACCAGTGAAATCTTGGTTAACCCTTTACCAAACGACAAAATTTCAGACTTGTCCAAATTTAAGGCATTTACAGACAACAAATAAAATGTAACTCAAAACATGTAATCTGACGTTTCTAGAGTAGAAAACATTCTAGGAAAAGGAGAAAATGCTGGTTACCAGCATTTTCTCCTTTTCCCATAATCTTTTCAAAAGACTTCTTCCTCAGGGTCGTTAAAAGTCAGGATTGTGTGGTAAAAGGTAATAAATGATTGCAGTGTAAAAACAACTAAATGATTGGTTGGTGTAATCCTCATATGATATCCTAAGTGAAAATGGGAGTTTCTGGTTCCATATATTTTTACTCCACTTTGTCCGCCTATCTTCCTGTCCGTGCACCTGTCACATTTTTTACCAGAGCATATCTCTGGAAGTATGAAAGGGAACTGAATGAAACTTCAAACATTGATAAAGGGCAATGAGAAGAAGTGCATATCTCAAGAAACATAACCCTGTCATGAAGAAATTACAGTTATTCACCTTCTTAGTTTTCAGCTCACCTGAGTATGATTGTTCAAGGTGAGCATTTAGGATTATGTTGTGGGCATCCTCAGTTGTCCAGTCATCAACAATCGCCAACCTTGTGTGCACTCTAGAGGCTACATTGCTGTCCTATACTTTGAAAGTTGGTCAGCATGTTTGTCTTGATAATATTTCAGACAGGTTCGAAATTTGGTCATGTCAGGTCAAAAAGTAGGTCATTAGCACAAATCTTAGAAAAACCTTGTGTGCACTACATTTCAGTCCAGGATTCATGAAAATTGGTTGGAATGTTTGTCTTGATACTATCTCGGATGTGTTTGAAATTGGGTGACTTAGGGTCAAAAAGTAGGCCACTGGGTCAAATCTTAGAGAAATCCTGTGTGCACTCTAGAGGGCACATTTTCAGTCCAATACTAATGGGAATTGTTTGGAATGTTTGTCTTATCTCTGACAAGGTCAAAATTTGGTTATTCTGGTCAATAAGCAGGTCACTGGAACAAATCTTAGAAAATCCTTGTTTGCACTTAGAGGCCACAATTTCAGATTGATTCCAGAGAAAGTTGGTCAGAAAGTTTGTCTTAATGCTGTCTTAGACCTGTTTGAAAATTAGTCACATCAGGTCAAAAAGTAGGTCACTGGAAAAATCTCGCAAAAACATGCACTTTATAGGCCTTATTTTCAGCCCAATTCTTTTTGAAAGTTGATAACAATGTTTGTTTTGAAATTTTGTCGAAATTCATCCAGTGGTTGCACAAAAATTTCTCAGAAAAATTCAAATCATGGTCATGTTGGGACAAAACGCAGGTTACAGGAACAAATCTTTAAAAAAAAAAACTGTGTGTATTCAACAGGCTGTGTTTTCTGACTGATTCTGACAAATAATTGTCAGAATGTTTGTCTTGATGATACCTTAGTCAAGTGTAAAAATGGGTCACTTTGAGTCAAAGTAGGTCACAAGGAACAATCGTCAAAAAACTTTGTATGCACTCTAGAAGCCACATTTTCATTCATTCATTCATTCATTCATTTAAATACTTATGGAAGTTCTTCAAAATGTTTTTCTTGGTGATATCTCAGATTACTCATAGATGCCTCATTTTTTTTTTTTTTTTTTTTGTCCAATTCTCATGACAAATGATCGGAATATTTGTTTCGATAACATCTCTGACGAGTATTTGGATCTCTTTGACTTTACAAATCCCAGATCACTTTTTTCAGGTGAGCGTTGTAAGGCCACTGATGGCCCTCTTGGTTAATTTTTTTGTTTGTCCAGAGCATATCTTTGGAACTGTAAACGGGAACTGATTGGAACTTCACACATTAATGGATGGTCACGAGAAGCAGTGCAGCCCCATTCGCTTTGTCAGTAGGCTTTCTTTTTTTTTTTCATTAGTGTATGTGGTCATCTTTGGTAAAACTTTTTTGTTCGTTCGACATTCCCCGGACTTCAAGATAATCTTTGTATTCCGGCGTTTGGGTGCCGGGATTCCCTTGTAGAAATAACGCGAGACGCGCACCTGCGAGATCACTACCCGGAGCATCATGGCCGATTGTGTTGTCAAGTGAAGCTAACATCTGTCATATTAATGTCACGTTGCCTGTAGGATAGCTGTCAATTTCTCTTTGTAAAATTAACGGGATAAATGGAATAAGAGTGGAATAATGATACGGTGACAGACGAAATGGATGCGAAAGATGCCACCACTTCGCTGGCAGAAGATTTGAAGGAACTCGCTATAGAAAGGACTGTCACTAAGGCATTAAAGGTGACAAAAACTTCAAATTTTGTTTGTGTTTCCTGTTCTTCCATAGTTTTTTTTGACGGTAGTCTTCTTTACGCTTTAGCTGAAAACCATGTATTCGGATAGTGCTCGTATTTAGAAGATTCACACTCCTAATTAAGCACCCTGAAGAAAACATCCCCAGCTCAGATTGTCCCAATATTATGGCCAAACTTGAGCAAAATCCACCATAAAAATAAAATAAAAAACTTGCCAGATGGATTTTTATTTCATCTCTTTCAGCATTTTCTCCTACAATGGTGTTTTCTACTTTAAAGACATCCCATCATACAAGCCACATTTAACCTCAGTGTCCATATTACGTGATGATATGGAAACAATATGATAAAATTAAGAGTTTAGATAAGAACATGAACAAGGAAGCAGCATGCCCACTGGGTTTTCAATTTGGGGGCATCCTCCAGGTTTTGAATTGGGGTTACAAAGAAAAAATTTGGGGTACACTGTACCCCCTAGGTTTTGAATTGGGGGTACAAAGAAAAATTAGGGGGTACAGAGTAACTTTGGGCTGTCTCAGTTTTATCAATGAATTTTAACACCCTAGGTCCTTTACTATAATGAATGGGATCTTAATTAAGTTAGTAAATAGTGCATTTGGTGATTATATGGGTGTATCATATGTCTCCAGGGCATGCACATACTTAGATATAATCGCAACGGCAGTCAGGGTTTAAAAGCCGAACACGGCCCTGAGTTTTGACAATCAACCGCCTTCATGGAAGATTTTTCGCCTTTATTCCTTTCTCAAAGTTGCGAAGTACATTTGAACTGCTTAAAAAAGGGAGAGTAGACAGATTGATGCTCGTTGTCCAAGATGATGTGCATAGATCTGGCTATTTCAAAATCACAGAGGAGCAGGCCGATTGGCTCATTGTAAGCTCAAACTCTGTAAAATAAAGGCCATGCTGTGTTAGGGCAAAATAAAACAAAATGTGTAATGATAGAATCACTTGTGTAAACCTACCTTTCTCAGATCTTCACACTGTACAATGTATTTTAACAGCTTTTGTTGTGATGACAGTTTTTCCGCAGCAGATGCCATACATACAAAAGTTACACATTTAATTTGCGGCTCGATTTTTCAGCTTTCATATATCAAAAAAAGTGTTTTTAACAATAACTGAGCATCATAATATTATTAAATTATTTCAATTTCTCATTAAAAATTCATTACTAGATTTCCTGTACACGTGGTAGATTCTGATACCTTAAAAAATTGTAGCGAAAATTATTCAGACAGACGAGGGAGCCACAAAATATACATAGTGAAATATTTGGTTAAACTGGCAGCCTGTTGTCGATCTTCGTATCTATTGGACGGTTAGGGGAGATACAAGGAGTACTAGTTTAATATTTGGTAACCCGCGATCAAGCGTGGTACCCACTTATGAGGAAAACTACTTTCGTTTTGTTTGTTTGGCATGCAATACGAAATGGTATCTAATTTGTACGTGCAGTTTACATAATTACTTTCCTTTTTGTATGTGCATTCATTTGACAGTGCTTGCATGCATGTAAGCACAAAATATTTGTACGCGCGGAGCAGAATTTATACGTGAATTACGTACTGCAGTACGTGATTGGGCACCCAGAGGAAGTACTTGTCTACATAAAGTAATCATTTCTGATCACTTTCATGTAAAATTATAATTTAGATATTATAATTTCAATGGTATGGTGCATGAAACAAAAAAGAAAAAACATGTGCCACATGCTGTCGGCCTTCTTGAGAAAAGATGGTAAGACCTAATTCCATTAGGTCGGTAGTAATTACAGCAAAAAGGAATAGGTCCTTGCATTTTTTGAGAAGGAACACTATTTAGAAATCTTACAAACATGAAAGTTTGCAACAAATGCATAGCTCAAATACAAACAGCCCTGGCTGGGATTCAGACCTGTGCGGCAAAGATCCTCGTTTATCACGGTTTAACATACAATACACTAACCCCGGAGTTAAAGAGAATTCTCCCTAAGACAGCTGTCAGGTATTGATTTTATATAAAAAGAAGCTATGCTGTAAGGAAGGAGTGATCTCCCATAACAATATTGTTTATACATGTACATTTTTATTCGGAATTTTCACTTGCACTGCATTTAGCCCTCTGGCACATGTCCTTTTGGATTGTGATGCAACACACACTTGAACATTTTGTAGTCCTCTGGCACATGTCCTTTTCGGTTTTGATGCAACACACACTTGAGTGTTTTTTTTTTAGTGTTGGAGAACAGCTTAGTGGACATTTTCTTACATATGTACCAGTTCAAGGATTAGAAATTTAGCCATAATGCCATTTTAATAAAAAAGCAGGCAAAATAAGCCCTGTTTCATATCACATGTTACTATTTGTTTCATATGTCAACAGCCCTTGTTTGCATATTTGATGTGCAGGGTAGTTGCCTTTTCTGCTCTCTCCCATTTTGCTAAGGATTAGACATATACATGTACATATCCAGGGGGCACAAACATCATGTATGTTGAGCCTTTCACTTGCTGTTAAAATTAGGAAAACTGCTGACAAAACCTGGCCCAATATCTCCCATTTCTGTTCAATTATGTATCTGGCATCTTTCTTGCTTAATATTGCTTTCACAGTATCTGTGTCTGTGTTAGGCACAGCATACAGAAGGCACCCATGTTTGGCCTCATCTTTGGTAGTAGTTCCAGTCCCTAAAGAGAGGTACCAATCAGACAGTAGTACAGTATGGCAGTGCAATGTCCCAGTATATTTTGTGCAAGTGCACTTCTGCCGAGCCGTGGTAGCTCAGTCAATAGCATACAGGACTTGAGAACAGGGGGTCGCTGGTTCAATCCTGGGCTCGGCCAGTTTCATTTCCAATATTTGGGGGAGGGGTAGGGGGTCGAGTCCCACTGGGGGGTAATAGTTTTCAGGTTTTTAGCTCCACTGGCCAAAGCCCAGTGATCTTATGTCATGGCCCTGTGTCTGTCGTGTGTCTGTCTTTGCATTAACTTTTAAGTCAAACATCTTCTCTGAAAGTACTGTTCCAATTTTGAGTAAACTTTACAGAACTGATTCTGCCATGGTCCTCTTCAGACATTTTTGAAAGAATTTGATTCCTTAAAAAACTCTGGTTGCCATGGCAACAAAACTGAAAAATATTGAAAATCTTTGAAAATCTTCTTGTCCATAACCATAAGGCATAGGGCTACCAAATTCAGCATTTATCTTCATCTTACGGACCTCTACCAAGTTTCTTCAAGTTATAGCCCTGGGGTCAAAATTGGCCCCACCCCAGGGGTCAGAAGTTTTTCATGGGCTTATATATAGTGAGAACTTTGAAAATCCTCTTGTTCCTAACCAGTAGGCCTAGGATTACCAAATTTTGCATGTAGCTTCATCTGATAGACCTCTACTAAGATTTTTCAAATTTTAACCTTGGAGTCAAAACTGACCCTGTCCTGGGGGTCACAAGTTTTACATAGGCTTATAGAGTAAAAACTTTAAAAATCTACTTGTTCTGAACTATAAGGCCTAGGGCTACCAAATTTGGCATGTAGCTTCATCTAATCGACCTCTACCAATATTTTTACAAATTATTACCCTGGGGTGAAAATTGGCCGTTATCGGGCTTCAAAAGTTTTACATGGGCTTATATAATGAAAACTTTAAAAATCTTGTCTTTCCAAACCATAAAGCCTAGGGGCATCAAATTTTGCATATAACATAATCTAGTAGGCCTCTACCAAGATCGTTCAAGGTATAGCATTGGGGGTCAAATTTAGCCCCACCCTGGCAGTCACAATTTTTATATTGGCTTACAAAGTGAAAACTTTAACGATCTTCTAGTTCTAAACCGTATGACTTAGGGATCCCAAATTTTTCATGTATATTTATCTAATGGATCCGACCTCTACCAAGAATATATATATTATAGCCCTTGGGTCTTAAACTGGCTCAGCCCCACAAGTCACATGTTTTACATAGGCTTATATGGTGAAAACTGTAAAGACCTTCTTGTTCCTGACCTTAGAAACAGCTGTAATATTTTGTGAGCGTTATTATCTAGCGCACCTCTTCCAATATCATTTAAATTAAAGCCCCGGTGTCAAAATTGGCCCCACCTCATTGGTCATGAATTAAGCATGTGCTTGAAGAGTGAAAATTCCAAAAATGTTCAGACTCATAACCATAAGTCCTAGGGCTACTAAATTGAATCACTTCTGAATTTGTTCAAAATTTAGCCCTTGGTTTGAAATTAGCCCAGCCCCAGGGGTTTCATGTTGTACAGTGGCTTTATATTGAAAAAACTTTGAAATCTTCTGTTTTTAAGCAAAGGCCTAGACCTATATTAGTTGGCATGTGGCTTTAATATCTTATGGATCTTTACCAAGATTCAAGTAATTATATCTCTGTGGTCAAAAATGGCTTTGCCCTGGGATCAGAACTTTCACATGGGCTTTTGTAGAGAAAACTTTATAAGTCTTCTTGTTCAAAGCCATCCAGCCTAGAATTGTAATGTTTGGTATGAATGGTTTGTTCTTATTAGCCAGTGGAGCGATACAAGGCCATGATGGCCCTCTTGTTGTTTTTTTTGTTGTTGTTGTTAGTGTTTTTCCACCGCTAAGGGTAAACACTCCCATCCTTAAGATTTTTCCATACAAAATACATGTATCAATTTCCCTCTCCTTCCTTTCAAAATTTTGGTCAAAATCTGGTTAATACCCCTTTTAAGTAGACAGAAACAATGTAGAATTGTACAAATTAAAAGCATTTGCAGACATCTAATGTTGTGGGGCTCAAATAATGAGATTTGTATCAGAAAGGCTAGAAAAAATTGTTTGAAAAGAAGAAAATAATGGTTATCAGCATTTTATCCTTTATCAGATGATTACGGAAGTTTGCTTCCTCATGGTTGTAAAAACATGGTATGGTTTAGAAAAGAGTTATAAATAAACAAAATATACCAGTTGGTGCAAAAACATGGAAAACAGCAGCTACATTGAAATAAACATGTTCTTTTTGGATGTGATATTGGCCTTCTTTTGTTTGATATTGGCTGAATTTTACTCATATTGGCTGAGCTTGCTGGTTTTGGTTGAGTTTGTCATTTGGTATTGAATGGACTGTTTTTCACCATACAAATGAAAACACAGTTTGTTAATAAATGATACATAGTTATGATATCTGGTCCAAACTTCATTCCTGGTAAAATTTTGTCACCTCACATGAAAGCTTAAACATCTATCTACTTAATATATACTTAAAATTTCTGGCCCAAACTTCATTCCCTGTAAGATTTTATCACTTCACCAAAGTCCAGAGCTTAAACATGTATGTTTTGGACAATTCTAATTTAAATGTCAACCAGTAATTAATATATAGACAGACATATAATTATGTGATCAGTATTTTCTCCCTTTGCTCACACATTTTTCTAACTTTTGAGAGACAATTTCCATCAATTAGCCATTCTTTAAATTGTTGTTTGCAAATGCTTTTAAACTAGAGAAGTGTAAATTTGATCGGCTGGTAAATAGTTAAATAATATCACCATCCACTTCTGCTTTTATGATTGTTTACAAATATAAAAGAATAAAATGACATTATGCTAATGAACACACCTATATTTCTAATTGTAGTCATTGGAAGAGCTTGAACAGTTAACTGTTGATGAACACCTCAGTGATATTGAAAGAGCTGTTTATTTGCTTAGGTAAGTGCCAGATTAACCCTATACCACACAATCCTATGTTTTAAGTACCCTGAGGAAGAAGACTTCAGCAATTACAAGTCTAAACATTTTTTGTCTTGTAAAGAGTTATGTACCAGAAATAAAAACAAATGTTCTTCTATGTGTAGAAAACCATACAGGTAAGGTCTGCCTAGCTTACAGGAGCATTTTAAGTGTGGTGAAAGATGACTGGCACCAGACTAAATATGCTTCAGATAGCAAATTCAAGTTTTCCACAACATTATTGACATTATTGACTGCTTATTACCATTTATGTACTTGTAAAGTTATTTTGTTTTGTTTAAAGGTAAACATGTATGCAGTGTTTCACTATTTAATGCTTCACCAAACAAATGAATTTTGTCCAAATTGGAAGCACTTCAGGTCACAAATAAATATAACTCAAAGAATGGAATTTCATTTTAGCTCACCTGAGCACAAAAAAAGGGTCACAGGGTCAAATGTGTGCACACTAGAGGCCACATTTTCAGTCTGGTATGCATGAAACTTGGTTAGAATGTTTGGCTAGATGAAATCTCGGACAAATTTGAAATTGGGTCATGTGGGGCCAAAAAGTAGGTCATGGGGTCAAATCTTAGAAAAAGCTTGTGTGCACTCTTTAGGCCACATTTTCAGCCTGATATGCATGACACTTGGTCACAATGTTTGTCTGGATAAAATATCAGACAGGTATGAAATTTGATCATGTCAGGTCAAAAACTAGGTCACAGGGCCAAATCTTAGAAAAAGCTTGTGTGCACTCTAGAGGTCAAATTTTCAGTCTGATACTCATGAAACTTGGTCAGAATGTTTGTCTAGATAAAATCTTGGACAGGTTTGAAATCAGTTTATGCTGGGTCAAAAAGTAGGTCACAGGGCCATATCTTAGAAAAAGCTTCTGTGCACTCAAGAGGCCACATTTTCAGCTTGATACTCATGAAACTTGGTTGAATGTTCATCTAGATAAAATCTAGGACTTATTTGAAATTGGGTCATGTCTGGTCAAAAGGTAGGTCACAGGGTCAATTCTTAGAAATAGCGTGTATGCACTCTAGAGGCCACATTTTCAGCCTGATACGCATTAAACTTGGTTAGAATATTTGATTTGATAAAACTGTGGACACATAGAAAATTGGGTTATGTCGAATCAAAAAGTGGACACATAGAAAATTGGGTTATGTCGAATAAAAAAGTAGGTCACTGGGCAAAATCTTAGAAAAAGCTTGTGTGCACCACTCAAGAGGTCACATTTTCAGCTTGATACTCATTAAACTTGGTAAGAATGTTTGTCCGGATAAAATCATGGGCAAGTTTGAATTGGGTCATATCGGGTAAAAAAATAGGTCACTGGGCCAAATCTTAGAAAAACCTAAAGGCTACATTTTCAGCCTGATACCCATGAAACTTGATCAGAATGTTTGTCTGGATGAAATCTCGGAAAAGAATGATAGCAAGTCACGTCAGGTCAAAAAGTTGGTCACAGGGCCAAATCTTAGAAAAACCCTGTGTGACCCCAGAGGCCACATTTTGAGCCAGATTAGAATTTCAAAAATAGGCTAAAGCAGTCAAAAAGTAGATCATTTACACTCATGCGTTTTACATCATCACGACCAGGGTCTTTTCAGCCTTATCAATGCTAGATGACCTTACTCAGGTGAGCGCTTTAGAGCCAATGGCTCTCTTGTTTAAAAGGGTAGAAAATATTGTGAGAAAAGGAGAAAATTTTGGTCATCAGGATCTTTTTCCTTTTTGAGAATGTTTTAAAAGTCTTTCATGAAAAAGGGGATTGTCTGGTAAAGGGTTAAATGATCAAAGATAGAAGAGCTTGTGTCAAGGCAGGATGTTTGTTGTCTGCCTGTGTGTTATCTTCCCTTAGGACCTATACTTTTTGTTGCTTTGTTTGTTTGCACCGGAGTTTGATGCTGTTTTAACAGCTTAGGTTATATCACTTCAGTCAGTGCAGCTACTCATCTTTTTCCTGGCTGTCTCACACCAGTACTGACACAACTTTCTTTCCAATCCACTGACTACTTTTCTCGCCAGCCGAGGTAGTTCAGTGGTTAGCGTATCTGATGCATGACCTGGTGGTTGGGAGTTCGATACCAGGCTGGGGCAAACTTTCTTTCTGGCAAATTTTTACCTCTTACCTTTGATACATGTGAGAAAAGTAGTCAGTGGCTTTGGAAAGAAAGTTGTGTCACTACTGGTGTGAGAAAGCCAGGAAACACAAGGGTGTGTCACTGTCCGCCATGATACGACCTGAGCTGTTGAATTCACGTTAAGGTAAGACCTGTGTAATGGAAAACAGCTATTTCCACTAAAATATCATCCTGCAAAATTAGCTATAATTAAAAATGAGTATTATTGAACTACTTTCACCTTTTCATTTTTTCCATTTTTTCCTTTTTTGAATTATCATTTATAAATTTAAAACCGCTATATTCTCAATTGAAAAAGAGATAATAATTACCTCCCTTTTTAGAAAACAAACAAAAGTATCAAAAAAAGTTTCAAGATAGACATAAACGGAATTTCTGATCCTTTAGAAATGTGCAAAAATATTATTTCGGCATAAATCCTTATTTATCCTTATTTAACTACCAATTAGAATTTTTGCCCAATGTTCAGCGGAAGTGCATTACACAGGTCTTACCTTAAACTCCAGTACTAACCAAACCAAACTACTTTGCTCACATGCATCAGAGGTGAGGGAAGGAAAATCGCCAGAACAAAAGCTTGCTCAACTGGGTGTCAAACCACCAGGTCACAAGTCAGATACGCTAACCACTGAGCTACCAGACTGGGCTACTTGCTTATGCAATAAAGTCCATATTTCAGTCATGAATTACAAGTAGAACATAGAAAACTCCTTTTGAATGACATGCCTTCACATCAACTTAAACTGGTATGCAGTATGCAGTAACTGGCCTGGAGACTGATTCAGGCCCACATAGACCTCTTGCTTTTCATAATATTTCTGGATTCATGTCAAAAAAAGCTATGTTGATCCTGTTAAATTCTTCAAGGAAAAATGACTGAGAATTCTTTCTAGTACAGTTGCATTGTATGAATTTACATGAAGATGAGACAGGTCTGCGTGGCTCAGTGGTGAAGATGCAGTATTTGTATTCCAAATGCCAAAGATCATCATTCCAAGTGCTGGATGTTTCTTAGTGGCCTTGTACTGGTAAAACCTAGGACACAAATGAATAATCTAGCTGCCATAGTAATATACTTGAAGCTGAAAGTGCCCTGAAGCACTAATCAATCAATGATTTATCCATCAGTCAGTCAATCATTCAACCTGTAGATGAACTGAATGTGCAGTGTTGACTGTTAGGGGGTCATGCATAATTTAAGTTGATAAAATCAATCAAGATTGGAGTGCCTTTGAAGAAAAGTGTAAATCAAGAACAGACTGCACAGAATATGTGATTTGATCTCTTTTGGAGTGGCCAGTTCAGTAATTGTGAATGAATGGAATAAGAAATAAAGTTCTCCTTTAGTACTTGATGCCCAGGTGAGTTAAAAAGGAAAACCGGCTAATTAACAATTTCTGAAAGCTGTACCATTTCATAACCTTTTCATTCTAATCAAGCCTTCCCCTTGCAATCAACCCCACTTCTATATGGCATAATGCCAGAGGACAAGAGTAAATTACATCTCTGCTATTGTAGTGATAATAAACAATAAAAACAAGTCAGTCTCTTACATATTAATACAAGTATTTTGAAATGTTAATAAAACAGATATTACAGTTATACATGTATATATTATGAATCATGTTCTGATGTTGAGTTTGCTGAAATTAAAAATGGAAAAAAGGTGGACTTAGATCTATCCAGGAATAATCAAAGACAGGCAAAAAAGAATGGCAAAAATGAGCCATTTTAAGCTCCTACAACACAGAAACCTGTGGGCTTTCCAGGAGAGTCCAAAGGAGGGAACTATGACATTAAGAGGCAAAATTTTTGACTGGCCCAAGTTGAAAGCATTTGCAGGTGACATATCAGGTAAGGTTTCATATCATAGGATATGTCTCTGAAAAGGCAGAAAACATTGTAGGGAAAGGAAAAAATGCTGGTTACCAGCATTTTCTCCTTTTCCCACTATGTTTTCAGGAGCCTTCTTCAGGGTGCTTAAAAACGGGATTTTTTGGTAAAGAGTTAATTATCCAAGTATAATGAACATTTTCTGTGAATGAAACACAAATTTACAGTAGGAGGCAAAAGTATGGGATAGACTGTCAGCCTTGCATGATAGAGAGAGTGGATTCGAATCATGTGATGAGCAGTGTCATTTTTTTTTTTTTAACTTTGGTCAAGGTTATGGTTTATGTTTCCAGGAAGAAATCATTCTGGGTGATTGATAAAAATTGTTGACTTAGTTTCACAGTTGATGTGAAATGAATAGGCTTAAAGATATATATACTCATTTCAGCCACTTTTAGCCAATTTTATCTTTATTTTAGGGAACTATAATAATTCTTGTATCTTCAAGCTAAATGTTTCCCCTTGGCAGTTGCAAGGTTGCATAGATTACGACAAGTAGAAATGCATTTCATTTTCTGGAGACCATCAAAGAAATCACTGTTTTTGTTTCCAGTTTTAAATCGAAGTTTTCTGATATATGTCAGTAATAGGTACGCTTGGGATGTCAAATGATCATTATGCATTCTATTGCATAAATATATTTGGCCTTCGCCTTATGTGTGATGACATAAACAAAGAAAATGTGTGCTAAAAAGCATGGAAGAACAAAATCCTATACAGATTACATCATATCCAACTCTTGACAGAATCCAGCAATAAATTTCCGTGAAATCCTGCCATTCCCTTATTAACTGTTTTCATCTTCAACCGTAAACCAGTTTTTCTACTCACCAAGGTTCTGTTTCTCAGTCAAATTTTTTGAGTTTCCTTATTCCTTACACCATATATTTGTAATTTAATTGTGTACACAACTGACTAAATTCTGAACCAATCTAGTCTTTCAAATAATAAGAGCTTTTTTTTTTGTCTGGCTGTATATAAGGATGTATCTTTAAAGAAATTGACAAGAAAAAAATAAATGAAGGTTGATTCTAGGTGATATTGGGGTTTACCTGTATGCCAAAACTTCTCTGAAATTATATTCTCTGGAAATGGTATCATAGTCAAAGCCAAAAGCATTTTTTCTACTACTGCTAAAAATACTTTGTTACAACTGCCAAAATTCTTGACCTTATTCTGTCTGCACTAATGATAAAAATCTCCCAACTGAGATCTTGCGTTGAAATATACTTGCCATACACAACTTATAACTAGATGCAAAATCCTTCAAACAGTGCTTAATTTCATGCCCTGATTGGGTGTGAATTTTTTTTGCATTGTCATTTTTGTGTCATTTTTATACATTTTCCGTGAGAATATTATAGAATCATGTTGCTGAGAAAAATATTCATTTGCTCCTCGGATAAGAATTTGTAGTTGGATAACTATTTTTCTAAGTTATAGATTAGCTTTTTACACTCTCAAATTTGCATCTAGTTATTGTTGTTTTTTTTTTTTAAACTAACATGAGTCAAAAATTATGAGTCCTGATCTGCATGTGTATCATTACATAGTACTAGTTTGTCTGGCATGTTATGTAAATGATAGCAATTTCATCACATCATCATTATTTTAATGTCAGATCCAATGTTTAATATTAAAGGTTTCCTCTTAAAAAACACTTGACACAAACAAGAAGTAGAGTGATTTAAGCCCTGATGGAACTCTTGTTTTGGCCTATCAGCAATCCATTGAAAATGGATCTGTTGTAAGGGAAAATTACTGAAGCACTTAGCCAGTGGAGGTTTTGTTTACAGATTACAGTCACGTGACTTGTCCATACAGTCTATAGCTGATCTGTGGAGGAGAGATAAATAGATAAGCATTGCACTGAACATAAAGCACACACTAGGTTAACTGCAGTAACACAAGATGAGTTTAGCTACCTATGTACAATAGATAACTGCTAATGTATTTACCAAGGAAGAGTTATTTCTGGATACAATGTGGTACAACGAAGTTGGAATACTAACTAGGGATTATCAAATGATTGTACATTACTTTATAACTTACTGATTCTGTAGGTTTCATGTTGAAGTTTTTTTGATGATTTTCAAATGGATGTCATTCATAGTTATCTGTACGATAGTACTGATGCGATTTAAGCTCTAACTTTTTTCTGCTTCTGTTAACTTGGCAACAGTATATATATGTAATGGAGGTAACAGCTATAATTCAAAAACTTTAACCTGTTATTACTGAAGATGAAATTGCCTGGGATAAACGTTTTAAAAGCATATAATCATGTTGCTATACTGGCCTTTGTCTTGTAATACTTAATAATTTTTCACAAGGATGTTGTGGTCTCCACTCTTAAACACCATGAATTCTTGAACTCTGTATTTGAAAGTTGGAATATAGTTTTTCATTTAGAAAGCTTCTACCTTTTTGTGTGGAAAAAAAGGAAAAAAGGAATTGCCATGGATTTCATGTAAAGAAGTAATTACAATACATATGTTAATGGGGCTAATTTATAACTCCTATTGTAAATCGGGATAATTAAGTGTGTATTAATTGAAATATCATAAAACCTGCCTTTCAACTGCCGAGAGTGAACTCACTTCCAAGATCCTTTTTTATACACACATATCTGTAGATCTCTAAATTAATTTCATTGCCCTGAAATATTTTCTCTTTTTTTGTGTGTGTGTGCGAGATCTTTGATTTTTCGAGATTTTTAAGTCTTTATGTGGCTCTTTAACTTTTTTGGCCAGCTAGATTACAGCAATTATTTCAATTAACCACATGACAGTCTTTTTAATTATACTGATAGCAGCTGTAAACATCAAATAAAAATATTGCTCAGATGATGAAAACTATCTACAACAAAGAAGAGAACATTATGGAAAATGGAGAAAATGCTGGATTCCAGCATTTTATTCTTTTCTCACAATGCTTTCTCTTCTTAGGGTTTTTAAAACATTGTATTGTTTGGTAAAGAGTTATGTACTTGGTTTTCTGTGTGGGGATTTAAAGCAAGTGAAACTAATTATAACAAATTATGATTGATTAGTCTGAAAGTGTTGATTAGTAAGTTTCAACTTCAATTTTAAAATAACCCCAAGTTTTAATATCAAGCAAAATTAATATTTAGTCAGAACTATGAAGCATAAGGATAGTGCTATATGTCTTCAGGAACTCTAAACAGTTAACTTCTATATAATTTTGAATTTTTGCAGCCATGTTAAACTTTTACCATACTACAAAATTTTAGACCCAACCAAATCAAAAGCATTTGCAGATGACATATCAAATGTGGTTCAAATGGTGAAATTTGTTTTGGAAAGGGTAGGGTTACCAGCATTTTCTCCTTTTCTCACAATGTTTTCAAAAGCTTTCTTTCTCTGCTTTGTTAAAACTTGGGATTATGTGATAAAAGGTTAACTCTTCTTGAATTAAGTTAAAGTTGTGACAAAATTATGACTACAAATCTGTATAAATTATTTGGAGTGTTTTGTGATGAAACAAAATTTAAACCAAATGGGGGTGGAATCAGAAACTGTGAACATATCACTTAATTCAATGGAGGAAATTGAGATATTTAAAACTGCCGAGTCTCCAACAGGAGAAAGGATCAAATTATTTGTGGATGAATTGGAACCCTTTGTCGAACCTTATGTTGAACCTCCCTTGGATTTACCTGGTCAGAGGACGATATTGCCAGGATTAGATTGTCTGGATCTGGGTTTTGATCAGGTGGATGAGTAAGTTGGAATTCTTGACATTTCAGATCTAGTTTTCATGAGTTCGCACACAAGTTGCCCATGGTGAATCATTGTAGATAAACAGATGATTGTATTTTGATGGTATTCTACTTCAATAATAATTGCCATAATGGACAACTTGTGCACAATGGGCTTCAGATAAACAATCTTAGGACTGCACAGCTCTTAATGACCCAGTGGTGGCCAAAAAGTAACAGGGGTGTTAACATGCATTTAAAATAAATAATACCATTGGAAATTATTCTGAAAATGATGATCTGTTATTTTCTGTCCAAAAATTAGTCGCTGGCAGAAAAATGAGTTTTAAAACCAGGTAAAAAGTAAATAAATGATAGAGCAACGTGATTACTTTTCACCATGTAAAAAATTCATTTTTCTGCCAGGGACTAGCACTTGGATGGATCAACAATTAACAGATTGTTGTCTTCACAATGATTTCGACACTTTAAATGGTAAGATATAAATTTAATGTATTTCATGTCCACATTGTTTACTTTTTGCCACTATTTGGACTTTAATTTAGATCCTTCAGTTGAGGAAAAAACCTTGACAAATAAAAAAACATATTTACTTGACAAGATATTAAATGTACATTAACCCTTTACCACACAATCTCGACTTTTAACGACCCTGAGAAAGGAGCCTTTTGAAAACATTGTGGGAAAAGGAGAAAATGCTGGTAACCAGCATTTTCTCCTTTTCCCACAAAGTTTTCTGCCCTTCCCAAAAACAAATTTTAATTTTAAAGTCACTTTTATTTTGTCGTCTGCAAATGCTTTCAATTTCAACCAGTCTAAAATTTTGTCATTTGGGAAAGAGTTAACTCACTTCAGTAAAGGTGGTCGCTAGGGTAAGGTTGATGTCAGCAATGTTTTCAGCCACAAGTCTTTTGCAAGTTTTCTAAACTAGTGCAGGAGCTTTTAATTTCATTTAAACTTTGTGATTTTCATTTCTTAATAAATTTTACTGTTTAAAAATTTTGATTGAACCTTGTGTATATTTGACCCTGTTCTTGAGTTGTGTTAATTCCTGGGATATAATTTTTGTTGTTGGTACTTGAATATTTGGTCCTATAGAGTCATTATTACATCTGATGATTGAGATTTATCTTGTGTGCTTTTTAATTGGTATGCAATTTCATTGATCCGGCCAGTACTGATAGCTGTAACTTGGTTGATATGTAAACACATTATGCAAAGATATTCTGTATTCCGTTTTTATTTACTTGCAGTTCTGGCCAAGAGGTACAGCGTATAAGTGTCATCAACAACCTGCCAGATCTTTTAAAAGATAGCCATGCTGACTGTATGCGAAGGGTTGTCCCTAAAGTTAGGGTAAGATTCCAGCTGTTTAACTCCTAGATAACTTCTCTACCACTGGTGACTTCAAAGGAATGGTTTTTTGCAGTCTGATCTTAAATTTACATCATATGCAACCAAATGCCACAGTATAATCCAAATCATCTTCAGCCCATGGAGTAAAGAATAATAGTACATTTTGAAAATTAATGTCTGCAACCAGAAGGCATAAAGATTTATGTTCACAAGCAATTTTACCTGTATTGAGAGTTTCAAACACCTTGTTTGAAACTGTCAGGCAGAGAAGATTGATATATTGTATATTATATGTTATTGAATTTGTATGGATATATATATACTGTGGGACAGTTCTTCAGGTTGAGTTGCCTTAGCTTGTGAGGGCACATACAAGAACATACTGCATGTTGTGTACAGTCTAATCTTGATCATCCTTTTAGTTATTTCAATATAGCCATATCCAAATATGGTTTCCTTTAATCCTTAAGTGGACAATCTGAATTATGCAGTCTGATCTAGGATCTTTACTGTTCTTTTGCCAGATATCTTGAAAGAAACACCCTTGATACCATAATATTGCATTTTTTGTGCTGACTGAACTAAGGTTTCCATCTTATTTATGCAGCACTATAAGGGTTAATTTCCTTATTGGTGCCATATTTTTCTCTAACCACACACCTAAAGCTAGGTGAACTGATCTTCTCACATAGACCAGGTAAATAACACCTTGGTGAATTGCAGTTATGATGCATGTAGCAATATGATGTCCAGTGTTCTGCCACTGGGAAGATTCTGGGACATTGTGCCACAAATGAGAAAAATGGCCCATCGTCATGCATACAGGTGGGACTTTGCCCCTCTCAATTTTATTTGGGAATTACGGTTGAGTGCATTTGTCTCACTAATTTGAAAGCGTCCCCTATTCTTGCAAGTTTATGGGACAATTTTCTGCCCTCTGAATAATCCTTGGCAGAACATTGCATGCCCCTGGAAAAATGGATTTATCTGTAACATTCTATGTTGATATTATTTGACAGGAAGTGCTGCACGTGGCTCAAGCAGAGATGCAGCTTGCAGCCTCTTCAGCTTTCATCCAGATATTACAAAATGACCTTGTGCCTGTACAAAACTATGCTCAAACATTCCTACAAACCATATTGTCCAGTGTGGATAATAAAGACCCAGGTATGATCAACCATTTTTCACCCAAGTTTTCAAGAATCAGAGGTAGAAAACTTTGAAAACATTGTGAGAAAAGGAGAAAATACTGACAACCGGCATTTTAACCTTTTCCCCACTATGTTTTCAACCCTTTCTAAGACAAATTCAATTAATAGAGCTACATTTTATTTGTAACCTGCTTTCAAAATAGACAAGTCTTAAAATTTTGATGTCTGGTACGTAATGGGGTTAATATTTTATTCTATTCCAAAGATATTTCTGAAGAATACGAAAGACAAAAAGGAAGTATGACAATGTAGCATTATTGGTTATTATTGCATGTTGGCAAATTTTGGCATGGAGCTGTTTGCTCAGTCCTTATCCATTCTCATAAATTAGAGCGTTTGTGAAGTTGAAGAATTTGATACAGGTAAATGTTAAACATCAGTCCTGTATAGCAGCACATGCCTTATAATACATAACTAAAAGAAAAATAGAAAAAAATATTTAAGGTTAAAAATTTTCAAAGTGTATTGATTCTGTAATGGCACTTATTCCACAGAATTTTGATGAAGAGCCATCAGGATGATACATGCATTGTATCTACAATACAGACTGAAGCAGCCATTTGATTTCTTGAATAGTCATTTAGGGGTCATAGACCATGATTTGCACCGACTGAATGTATCAGTGAGTAGCCAAGTCCCGGTAGAGCATTCAGTAGCATATAGGACCTGTGATTGATTGATTGTATGGTGTTTAACACTGTTTTCAACATTATTTCAGTGATATCGCAGTGGCCAGTGCACCTATCCATGCTTTTCTGGAGTTTCTGTTACCAGTACTCTGCACAATATTCTTTCCAAGCCACTGGCTGCTTTCCCACATAACCATCGTCGTAACAGTGGTCAGCTGTGAGAGAGAAATGAATCTTGTCGCATTGACTGTCATTAATCCTCGGAAAGAAATTTGCCAAGCCGAGGATCGAACCAGCGACCTCCTGTTCTCAAGTCTTGTATGCTACCAACTGAGCTACGGTGCTCGGCAGAGGATTTGGGAACAGGGGTTTGCAAGTATAAATCCCAAGCTCAGCCAAATTCTTTCCAAGGATTGATAATAGTCATTGCAACAGGATTCACTTCCCTCTCACCTCTGATCATACCTTCAGTGGTGGTTATGTGAGAAAGCAGCCAGTGGCTTGGGAAATATATTGTGTGAAGTATCAGTTATAGAAACTCCAGGAAAGCATGGATAGGTCACTGGCTGCTGAAATGATGTAGAAAATGGGATTAAATACCATACAATCAATCAGTGAGTATCCATGAGTCGGCTGACCCAGTGTTACTAGTGATGCAAAATTGCAATCTCTCAATAACTGCAATAAAAAAAATATTGACTTCTCATATGACTGGCCAGCCCAAACCAAGGCTTTTAATCCCATAAGCACCAACTACATACCCCTAGGAGCCTTAATCAACACTTGAGAGAAAGTGGAAGTCTGTCAGCAAAGCAGAATGGTTTTTGCCTGGCATTGCTGAAAAAAGGGGCTAGTTTATTGAGCCAAAATCTATCATTTATAGTGTAAACAATGTAACACATGTGTCAGGCAGTGACCTTTGAATGTGTCAGTTCTACCTACAGTTGTGTTTGGCTGGTAAAGGTTTATTTGTGCTACTTCATTACTTGATATACATCTATTAAGACCATGACATTCTTTTAAAGTTACTGTTATCCTGATAGATGTTTTCTATTTTTTCAGAGATAGCCAATGCCTGGTTAGATACTTTGTTAGATGTAATAGACTTACTGCCAAAGGAAATTATAAAAAGAGAGGTAATTGTATTCAATAATGATGTAAAGAAAAAGGAAAAACTCTGCTTATGCTCTGCAATTGAAAGGGACATTATGACAAAAACAATATTTCAAAAAAAAAAACAGTGAAACATTCTCTGCAGTCTGATCTTGATTTACACTGGCTGGAAAGGCAACTAAATGTGTGAAAGATGCTCCAAGGGTAAATGCTTGTATTAACCCTATACCAAACAATCTCATGTTTTCATGACTACAAAGAAGAAGACTTCTAAAAACATTGTTAGAAAAGAAGAAAATGCTGGTAACCAGTATTTTTCCCTTCTCCTGCTGTGTTTTTTTACCCTATCAAAGACAAATTCCATCATTTAAGCCACATTTTATATGTTGTCTTCCAACACTTTTAGTAATGACAAATCCATAAGTTTGATGAATAGTAAAGAGAAATAAAAAAAAAACTTCTGAAAGTAACCAGCAAGCTACATGTCACTTGTCAGGATATTGCATGAGAAAATGGGATAAGTAGCATGCTACAATGTAGCAGTTTTTGCAGCCACCATACTGGTATTAAAGCTTTACCATACAGTCTTGTATTTTCACAAGCCTGAGGAAAAAGAATTATACAAACAGGATTAATTGTTGTTCACCAAGACTTTCTTCAACCATTTCAATGATAAAACCCATCAGTTTGGATACTTTTTATTTGTCATCTGTAAATGATTTAAATTTGGAAGCATCTACAATTCTGTTTACTGGTTAACCCTTTAACACACAATCCTGACTTTTAACGATCCTAAGGAAGAAAGCTATTGAAAACATTGTGGGAAAAGGAGAAAATGCTTGAAACCAGCATTTTCTCCTTTTCCCACAATGTTTTCTGTTCGATCAAAGACAAAAATCATCATTATACCCCCGCAAACGAAGTTTGTGGGGGGTATACTGGAATCAGCCTGTCGGTCGGTCGGTCATGCGGTCGGTCTGTCCGCAAAATCTTGTCTGGACAACTCCTCCTACAGTTTCAATCCAGTTCCCTTGCTACTTGGCAGAAGTGTTCATTAGGAGCTGTAGATGTGCAAGACACACATTTTGTAAAAATTCCATCAAGAATTACTGAGTTATTGCCCCTGATTTGACTTAAAAATGCTTGTCCGTACAAATCCTCCTACAGTTTCTGTCTGATTCACTTTAAACTTGGCAGAAGTGTCCATTAGGAGCTGTAGATGTGCAAGACACACATTTTGTAAAAATTCCATCAAGAATTACTGAGTTATTGCCCCTGATTTGACTTAAAGATGCTTGTCCGGACAACTCCTCCTACAGTTTCTGTCTGATTCACTTTAAACTTGGCATAAGTGTTCATTAGGAGTTGTAGATGTGCAAGACGCAACTTTCGTGAAAATTCTATGAAGAATTAATGAGTTATTGCCCCTGATTCACATTTAAAATGCTTGTCCGGACAACTCCTCCTACAATTTCAGTCCGATTCGCTTTATACTTGGCAGAAGTGTCCATTTGGAGTTGTAGATGTGCAAGACGCAAATTTTGTGAAAATTCCATCAAGAATTACTGAGTTATTGCCCCTGATTTGACTTAAAAATTCTTGTCCGGACAACTCCTCCTACAGTTTCTGTCTGATTCACTTTAAGGAGGTCTTTTCTGTCATATGTATAGTTGGCCAACATTATGCGAAAAGGCACCTTTGGACATTTGCAACAAGCGTGGATCCAGACCAGCCGCTGTGTCTCAGACATATTGTTAAATCATGGTCTACACTTTTTTACACTCATTTAGTTTTGTGTCCAATTAAATTGATACTTTGCATAAATATTCACCAGGAGCAGTAGAGGTTCAAGATGCATTTTTCTCAAATGTTTGCCAAATTAATTACCCCTGAATTCACTCAAAACTTCTTGTCCAGAGAACTATTCCTTCAGTTTAAGTCTTATTCACTTGATATTTGTCATGATATTCACCAGGAGCAGTAGATGTGCAAAGCACAAATTTCATGAGTGTTGGCCTAATGATTACGGAGTTATTGCCCCTAAATTAACATTGCAGAGTTATTGCCCCTGTGACATGAAATATAGGGGCGGGGGTATTTATCACCTTTAGTGATAGTTATTCTAGTTTAAATTACATTCAATTTGTCGTCTGCTAAGGCTTTCAATTTGGTCCAGTCGAAAAATATTGTTGTGTAGTAAAGGATTCAGGGTTAGCTAGAGGGCTTCACAGGTTCACTTTCCCATCCTCTCATGAAGGTTGTGAAATAAATGAACCACATATGTAGTTACAAAGAATACAAAGAAATACGCTGCCCAGTGTAAGATGAGTCAATAGGTAAATTATCTATTAACATTTTGTATCGAACAGAATTTATTTTATTATGTGAAAATTATAGAACTCCACATAAGCTTCTTAGGTCAAGATAAGTTTTATGTCATTGCAGATTCTAACTATTGCAATAGAGAAAGGTCAGCTGTCTCAGCCTGTTCAAACCAGATTGTCCTGTTGTAAAATACTGGGCAAAATAGCCACAAGATTTGAACCATTTGTGTAAGTATAGTATCATTTTATTCAACAACAAACTTTGGTCTCTTAGAATATAACCCTTTACCACACAATGATGGCTTTTAACGCCCCTGGGAAAGAAGACTTTTGAGAACATTGTAGGAAAAGGAGAAAATGCTGGTAACCAGCATTTTCTCCTTTTCCCACAATGTTTTCTGTCCTATCAAAGGAAAATTGAACTATTTGAGCCACGCTGAAATTGTCGTCTGCAAATGCTTTTGATTTGGACAAGGCTAAAATTTTGTCATCTGGTAAAGGGTTAAAGTGTCAGAAAATGACAAATTCAAATTTAGCACAAATGAGCCAGAGTCCTCTGATATGGGCATAAAATGTGGGAAAGGGAGAAAATGCCTTGCACTACCATTTTTCCTTTTTTGCTTGATTTTTCTTAGATCCACTGGGTTGTGAAAATATGGGATTGTTTTGTAAAGAGTTTTCAATTTATCAAATAATGTTGTTTGTAAAATGCTGAGGAAGAAGGTATTTAAAAACGTTGCAGGAAAAAAAGGAATTATTGATAACAAAATTTTCTCCTTTTTCCATGGTGTTTTTATCTGTTTTAAAGAAAATTCCCATTGTTTAGGCCTCATTTGATATGTTGTTGGCATATGCTTTCAGTATGGACATGTACATTGAAAGTATGAAATTAAAGTGGGACATTAAATTCTTTCCACCTAAAAGGAGAGTGGCAAAGAGGCAAAAATAATGCCAGGAAATATTCAAAATTTTGTTTGATAGCAGTTTTTTAAATCTTTACCAAACTGCAAAATTTAGGACTTGTACAAATCTAAAGCATTTGCAGACAACAAATTAGATATGGCTCAAACAGTGAAAATTGTCTTTGAAAGGGTGAATAACATTTTTGGAAAAGGAGAAACTGCTTGTTTCCAATATTTTCTTCTGTACCAAATTTTATTTTCAAAAGCTTTCTTCCTCAGGATCATTGAAAGTTGGGATTGTGTGGTAAAGGGTTAAAGAATGAGTGATAATCGTTGGGAAAATGAGTAAGTAAGACAGCCATTAGAAACATTGGCAAATGAAACTAACTACCATTATGTCCTTTATTGATGCTGCCCCTCTAAATAATGCCCCCTCGGCTTTTTTCATGCTAAAAACTGAAGTAAAACTGCTATTCTGCATTAAAATAGAGCGGGTTTCTGAAATGATGATCGCTTCACAGTCTGCAATGACTAAAACCCAGGTGTTAATGTTATTTTAGTCTTCGGAAAATAATAAGTTGTTTTACTTCTATGAATTGGCTCCCTTCCAGAAAATGTAATGCCCCAGGGGCGTTAAATAGTGACAATAAGGTATTCAAAATACACATACATTTGTACTTTCTAGAAAATAACATTGAATAATTGAGGTTATATAAGGGTATTACAACTGAGGTTTTGCTCCTAATAGCCATAGACATATTGTTATGTTGTAATGTGTGAATGGAACTGAATATGGTAGCCATGTGTAAACATCACAATGTACAATATATATGAGAGAATGCAATCCAAAATTGAGGACTGACAATGCAAAGTTGATGACTAATTTAGGTTAAACTATGAACAAGTTCATTATACTTTTGCTCTGTTGTAGAATTAAGAAGGAAATTCTACCTGTTGTTCAGTCATTGTGTCAGGACGTGGAGTACGAAGTGCGAGGCTGTATGTGTCTACAACTTGATCCTGTCTCCAGGGGACTCGGGTAAGTGCCTCTTTTGCTCTTTTAACCCTTGACTAAAGGTTACTATGCTTTTATGACCCTGTTAACTCTTTACCAGATGACAGTATTCTAGACTGAACCAAATTAAAAACATTTGCAGATGACAAATGCATCTTGCAGGATTAAGTTTGTTTCAAAAAGGTTAGAAAACAATGTTGAACTAGAAGAAATGCTGGTTACCAGCATTTTCTCCTTTTGCGGGATTGTGTGGTAAACAGCCAAAGGAGTTCTAGAAAATATTGTTGGAATAGAAGAAAATCCTGGAAACCAGGATTTTCTCCTTTTCAAACTATTGTTTTCTTCCTTTTTTCAGGCACTATTTCCATTAGTTGAGCAGAATTTAATTTTTTCATATGTAATTGCTGTTAACTTGGATGATCCTAATGTTTTGTCATCTGGTAAAGACCATTATTTATCCTTTTGGTGGTTATTTCAAATTTGCTAAAAATATTTATGGGTTTTAAACCCTGTAACTTAGATGACAAAATTCTTAACATTTTCTATAATAAAAGGGTTTACAGATGACAAATTAAAAGTAACTTAATGACTAGATTTGTGGCTGAATGTGTAGAAAACCTTGCGGAAAAATGAAAAAAAAAAAAACAACAAAATCCAGTCTACAGCATTCGTCCTATTCCTGTAATTATTTTCCAACCTATTAAAGACATATCCTAATCATTCTAGTCTTCAAAAGCTTCCAGTGTGAGTGAGTCTAAAATTTTGTTGTCTGGTAAGGTAAAGAGTTTTATTAATATTTAAGTAATCATTTCAAATTTGCCAGAGACATTTTATTGTTACTAACCCTTTCACCTAGACAGCAAGATTCTAGACCTGTTCTTAATGAAAGGATGTACAGATTACATATGAAAAGAAGGTAAAATGATGGAATTTGTTGCTGAAAGGGTAGAAAACATTGTTGAAAAATGAAAAACAAAATATAGTTACAGGCATTCTCCTTTTCCTACGATGTGTTCTTAAGTACATGTAGTCCTCTTCAGGGTCAGTAAAATAGGGATTTGTATGGTTAGTTATTAAAAGAATTTTAATGATATTTGAGTATATTTTTATATAGGATTTAAACTGAGACAAACAGAAATGTAAATATTTTCAGACTAGAGGCTACAAAAAGTGCAATATTACCAGAGTTAGTAGAACTGACCAATGATGAGGAGAGTTACGTGAGAAATTGTGGTCTAGAAACTGTTGTTAACATTCTATCATTGGTGGATGAAGGTACGTATTTCTGGCTCACCTGGGTCCCTAGTCATCAACTATTCTTAGCAACATTTTAAATCTAATTCTAAAAAAATTTCTAAATTACAAAGTAAAACTTACTGTTTGGTGTAACCAGTCATAAATTTGGTATTTCTAAATTTTAAGTAAGTCTAAGAATGCAACTTAGAACGATGGATGAATAAGAGCCCTGAACATATAGTACTCAAGGCACTGTATCTGGGTTTGCTCTTCTTTGTCTTCCCTCCACCTTTCAACAAACTAAAAGGACCTTAAACTCGGGCTTTCATAGGCAAGTTATGCTGAAACTTAATGTGCCCCCTGCCAAGCACGGGTGGAAAAGATAGTGTTCAAATATTTAGGTCATGTGACCAATATGGTGGTTAGTGCTAAAAATTGGTGAGAATCATCTGTTCTGAAACCAGAATTCTGGTTGCCTTGAATAATGACAGGGAAAATCAGGAGTATTATAGAAAGAGTTATTATGCTACAGATCATAGAAAAGCAGCATATTCTTTTCCTAACATATTTTTGAAAAGATACAAAGAATAAACAGTGCTCTATCATTAGCTAATGATCATGATAAATGACCCTGTGAAACTGTTTATACTCTAGTTTTTTTAAGTATGCAAATACAGATCATGCTGCAGGCCAGGTGAATGGAACAGAATAAGTGGCCTAAAAATGTTCTGTTGAACTTGGCAATGTATTATCAGTGCTCTTCAATACCAAATTTGAGATGGTTTGCACTGAAAAATATTGTTCATTTTGAGTTCCACTGGCCATAAGCCAGCAAGCTTTTGTCATGGCCCTCTGTTGGCCGTAAGTCTGTGCCTCTGTATGTGCATGTATTCATTAAATATTGTTTCAACAATCTTCTCAGAAACTACTGAACCAATTTTGATACTGTTATGATATTTTTACGGGAGGTAGTTAACGATGCACAGATTATGCATGTTTATAGTTTCAAGGCACAAGCTGAGGACATTTTCTTTGTTTAAAAATTGGGGAAAAAATGAATCGCAAAGAAACTTCTTCAGACAGTAGCCAAGTTTAAACCCATGACCAAACAATCTTGTGTTTTAACAACCCTGAGGAAGAGGGCTTTTGAAAACATTGGGGGGGAAAGGAGAAAATGCTAGTAACCAGCATGTTCTCCTTCTCCCACAATGTTTTCTATCTGATAGAGGACAGGTTCCTACAAGCCATAGTTATTTTATTATCAGCAAATGATTTCAATTTGTACAAGTCTAGAATTATCTCATGTGGTAAAGAGATCAACCTGTAGGGGTAAAAGGTAAAAGTTTTGTTTTGTTTTTTTTTTGCTTTCAGACACCTGTCACACAACTTTAATACCCCTAGTATGCAAATTTTGTCAGCAGTCTTTGAAAACAGAGGATGTGACATTACCCGTCGTAGCAAAGGAATTCGGAAGACTTTGTCATGGATTTTCAGGTAAATAAATATATAATATGTGCATAATGTTGTCATATATCAGAAATATCTAACAAGATTGGGAGAATCGATAATTGTTGAGCCTTGAAGAGACAATTATTAATTCTCAAAACCTCGTTAGATACATGTTTTCCTTTATATGATATACCATAACACTATATATTATATCTATCTTTTAACATCTGATTTGTTTGTATTTATCATTTCTAACAATGAAAAAAATGAGTTTAGCAGTAATTGCAGATGATATGAATATGGATGTAGACTATGCCACAAAACGTGATGTTTACCCGCAGAAAAGTAATTCATGTTCTTTAAATATCAAAAATAATAATCATATTTTACAACATATTTGTTTCAGTATACCTGACTGATGAACAGAAATCATGGTTTGTAGATTTTTTCAAGCAACTGTCAAAGGTTGGTTTGTGTGACACCAAACAAAGTAAGAATAAAGATACAGAGAAAGATTCCCCTTCAAAAGAGCAGGTAACACTATGATCTGTCTAGTAAAACTTTTTCTCATATGTTTTTTGCTCACCTAGCCATAGATTTTGTAAACTTATGTCTTACTAGGCATCTGCAGTCATTACGAGTCAGCCATTGTCAATAGATCACTTTTTTTTTCTTTTTTAAATCCTCTACTGAAGCTTGGTACAAAATTTTATTCAAACTTAGTATCATCTGTGACATGCTCTTTGCAAATGTTCTCCGTTTTATTTCTATTCCATGGAAAAGAAGGCAGTTTCAAGTGGAAATGAGACATTTTGTTCTACAGTGAATTCAAAACATTCAAAACAAAACATTAAACTCTGTTTATAGTATGAAACAGGAGGCAGATAAAGACAAAGTGTTTTAAGCAAATTTGATCATCAAGTCTATGTCTAACTTTCATACTTGCTGAAATTTTCAGAAAAATCCTTTTTTTCTCTGCAATAAGTTATGGATTTTCAAAGACATTATCTTGCAAAAATATTTTTAGCTCACCAGCTGGGTCTGTATTCACCAACCATTCTTCAGAACGTTCTTAGACTTATTCTTCAAGATTTTCCAAGTTTGAAAGTAACACAACTTCTTATTGGCTATATCAAATGGTTTAGCCAGTCAGAAGGTGTGATACTTTCAAATCTTGAAAATTTTGGAGAACAAGACCAAGAATGTTCTTAAGAATGTGTTGGTAAATACGGACCCTGAGCACAAAGTGCTCCAGGTGAGCTTTTGTGATTGTGCTGTGCATGTCGTCTGTCATGCATTGTTAGCTTTTACTTTGTGTAATCTTTAAAGGCTACATTTTCAGTCTGATATTCATGAAACTTTGTCAGAATGATTTTCTTGATGATATCTCGGACATGTTTGAAAATGGGTCATGTCTGATCAAAAACTAGGTCACCAGGTCAGATCTTTGAAAAACCTTGTGTACATTCTAGAGGCCACATTTTGAGTCCAATAGGTATTAAAGTTGATCAGAATATTTGTCTTGATGCTATCTCGGACAAAAATGAAAATGGGTTATGTCGGATCAAAAACTAGGTCACCACGTCATATTTTGAGAAAAACCTTGTGTACACTCTAGAGACCACATTGTCAGTCCAAAACTCATCAGAAGTGTTCAAATCTTTGTCTTGATGATATCCCTGAAGAGTTCCAAAATGGGTTATGTCAGGTCAAAACTGGGCCACCAGGTCAAATCTAAGAACCTTGGATGTCTACCAAGATTGTTATTGCTCTTTGGTGAAAAATATATGCATATCCTTAGACTACATATATTTTACATTGAGTTATGTAAGGAAAATTTTGAGTATTTTGCTCAAACCAATTAGACATATGCCATATTTTGTATGAAGTATCTGATGAAACTATTGGCATTTTGTTCAAAGTATAGCCTGAGGGGCTAAAATTACCAATATGCTGGATGTTGCACATTAGTATAGAGAGAACATAGTATGAAGTTTTATTCTCCTAAAGAACAAAATTTAGAACTGTGATATTTGATATGTAACATAATCCAATGGATATCTATGAAAAGTATAATATGGTCCTGTTTTAGAGTATCTCCTTCCTAGTGATCCTACTTACTGACATTAAATATCAGATGCTGACCTTTCAGAACAGCAGTTTCAGGGCCATCATGGTCTTTTTTTTTTTTTTTTTTAATCCCTATACTTGTGTTACATTGTTTGTTTTTCTGTTTGTAGGGACCTATTTTGACAGACATTGTTGAATTAGAAGAGAGACAAGTTGAATGTAGAAAAAACTGTGCATTTAATTTTCCTGTAAGTATATCTATATATTTCAGTCAAATTCAGTGGTAAACCAGTATATTTAATGTGGTATTCTCTTGTAAAACTGTAACATATTGAGTAATGACATCAAGGTGATCAACTAGCTGTTATGTTAGTCATCTTAGTTGGAATTACTAAAAATCCTTCTGTAGGCTTCTTTAAGATTCCTGAATGGATTTTTGATCTATTAATATTTTACCACACGATCCAGAGTTTTTATGACTCCAGGAGAGAAGGTTTGAAAACATTATAGCAAAAGAGAAAATGCTGGTAACCATTGTTTTGTACCCTTTAAAAGGCAATTTCGACCATTTGAGCTACATTTTATTCATCATCTGCAAATGCTTTGGATTTGGCCAAGCCCAAAATTTTGTTGTTTGGTAAAGAGAATACCAGGCCATTGTGTTGGATGGGACTTGTCTATATATAGTGTATATAGTAATTACTGAATATTCATTGGATTAGGTTTTTAGTAATCATAAATATTTCCATGAAAATTACTACTCACTTGATTTAACCCTTTACCACCCAGTCCTGAGGTAAAAAGCTATTGAAAACATTGTGGGAAAAGGAAAAAATGCTGGTAACCAGCATTTTCTTTTTTCCCTCAGTGTTTTCTTGCCTTTCAAAGACAAATCCCATCATTTGGGCCATGTTGCATTTTTTGTCTGCAAATGCTTCCAATTTGGACAAGTGTGAAATTTTGTCATCTGGTAAAGGCTTAATAGCCAATGGGGAATCATTGTGTCTCTTTTGTTAACTTCTTACCACGTAGTCCCGAGTTTTAATAACCCTGAGAAAAATGCTTTTTGAAAACATTGTGGGAAAAGGAGATAATGCTGGGAAACAGAATTTTCTCCTTTTCCCACAATGTTATCTACCGTGTCAAATACAGAAATCACCATTTAAGCAACATTTGATTTATTGTCTGCAAATGTTTTCAATTTGGACAATTCTACATTTTTGTTGTGTGTTAAAGGGTTAGCAGGTACTATTTTCTCATGTTTTTCAGGCAATGGTTTTGTATGTTGGTTCAAAGTCATTCAAGTCAGAATTGGGTGCTTGCTTCTCTAGTCTGTGTAAAGATCCAGATGTGCAAGTCAGGAAAAGTTTGTCCTTTGGCTTTCATGAGGTGAGCAATTTTATTTACCCTATACCACACAGTCCCAAGTTTTTGATGATCATGAGAAAATGGGCTTTTGAAAACATTGTGCAAAAAGGAGGAAATGCCAGTGACCAACATTTTCTCCTTTTTTCACAATGCTTTGTATCCTTCCCAAGGTAACTACCGTTACTTGAGCCACATTTTATTTCTTGTCTGGAAACACTTTCTGTTACATGGACAAGTCTAAAATTTTGGCGTGTTGTAAAGAGTTAAAACTGAAAAGTATAGTGTATTAGTTAAAATAGCATGATCAAAGTGTCATATATCTTGACTTAGTGACATTCATAATTCACTTATTCCCCTTTGCAAATCAGCACCCCATCCATGTGTGTTGGGTTGATTGTGAAAAAAATTTATCATGATTATTTATTACCAAATGCACCTTCCTAGATGCTACCATATACAGTATAATCAAAAAGGGTCTGGGAAGTGGTCTGATGTAAATCACTGGTGTTTTTCTATCTCAACTAGTTGAGAGCTAGAAAGATCTTTTAAAAATAATGTCATGTTTTTACCTGTCTGCAGGCAACATTTTTCCTTTACAAGATAAAGTGTTCATGGTTTATTCATTTTTTTTTTAAAAACTTGCACAGATTGTTTATATTATGAAGGATTTTAACCGTGATGAAAATAAAGAAATTCAACAAAGAGTTCTGAAGTCTGAGTGAGCCATTTTGAAATTCAGATCTACATGTTTTTTTTTTTTTTTTTTTTATGTTTGTTTAGGCTATTCATCCAACCCAATTGAAATTTTAACACCTGATGAAAATCACCTGTTTTGAAAGACCTTTAATCTCCTAGAAAAATAAAGACATTTTGAAAATAAGTCTTTGAATATTATAAAGAGCCATTTGAAGTTCTGAAATGTGATATGGAGTTTTTGGTAGATAGGATCCTGTGGATTTCTTTTTTTTTTTAAGTACATGTTTTCATTTACTATGTGTATTTTGAAACATACACAAAATTTGTTATCATCAGATAATATTTCCCAATTGAAAAAATTGAAACTAAAATTTCAGTGTATATTTAACCCTTTACCACATGACAAAAATTTAGAATAGTCCAAGTTGAAAGCTTTGCAGAGAAAAAATTAAAACTAACTCCATTTGTTTTTAAAAGGGTATAAAACATTATTCAAAATGGAGAAAATGCTGGTTACAAAAGACTTTTTCCTCAGGGTTGTTAAAACTCAGTGTTGTGTGGTAAAGATATATACTGTCAGAACCTTGAAAGCACTGAAGGATTTTATGCTATATTTTAAAGAAAAAAGTTGGAGAAGAGATAAACAGACTGGTTGTCATGTTTTTTTCAATGCTGATATTGTTAAGTAGAGCATTAAGGACATAGAATGAAATGTCAACTTACACTGTAACTGTTTACATTGTTTGTAGATTGCCAGCATTATGGGTGGTCATGTAACACATTTACTGTCAGATTTGGTTTTACTGCTGAAAGATGATAACACAGAAGTTCTGAAAGGGGTTGTAACAAATTTGCCTAAAACTCTAGAGGCTGTCTGTGGGCCTTTAACCCCCCATGCCATGCATGAAGTCAAGGTAAATTCTTTTCATAGAAAGGTTTTCTTCAAATATTTTGCACTAGCCTTTATGAGTAGACCCCCACCCGCTTTTCAGCTCACAAGTTGCCTCAGCTCAGCCATTTTCTTTCTGAGGATTGATGATACTCATTGTGACAGGGTTCATTCCTGTCTCTCAGGTGATCATTGCTTTGACTATAGATATGCTGGAAAGCAGCCAGTGGCTTTGGAAGAATATTGTGCAAAGTCCTAGTAAAAGGAAATGCAGGAAAGCATAGATAGGTGTACTGGCTGCCACATTATCACTGAAATAATGTAGAAAATGGTGTTTAACACCATACACACAGACAAACACACAGTGCTGCTGGAGTTATTCTTTTATTTGGTTATTCATGCAGTCAGTCCAACTTTTCCATATGCCTGGTGGTCCTCTTTTGTGTAGATGATGTACATGTAAAATCTTTCCAGATGACAAAATTTTTTAGTCATCAGAATTAAAAGCATTTTGCAGGTTGATATTTATATGTTGCCCAAATGACAAGGTCTTTCTTTAAAAGGGTATAAAATGTTGCAGGAAAAGAAAAAAAATGCCAGTTGCAAACACTTCCTCCTTTTCTCATCATATTTGCACAAGTCTTCTTCCTCAATATCATTTGATGCCTGAAATAGTATTACTGGTAAATATCCCTGTTAACTGAGATTGTTTTTGTGAAATTCAATCACAAATATATCAAACTTAACAGTTTGCTTCTGATCTTATTCAAATTTCATGGGAACGATACAGTTCTTGGTAGTTTTGCAAGACAAAACTTCTGAGGCATGTGTAAGAAAGCAGTACAAAGTGGTTTGCCCTAGAACTTGGACTGTTTATAGGAATTAGCGCTTTTTAAAGAGAGGCTTTCATGAAAACAATCATTTACAGTTTTCTTTGAAAATCATGAGGATATTTGCAGTTAATGAAAGTTCAGTCGACTCCAAATGTCTTGATCACATTTATCTAGACATAAATGATGAAATTTGTTTTTGAAAAGATGGAAAACATGGTAGCAAAAGGAGAAAAAACTGATTACCAGCATTTTCTCCTTTTCTCACTTTGTTTTCAGAAGCCACCTACCTTAGAGTCATAAAATTACAAAATGATTTTATAAAGGGTTATACACATTGAAAATATGTGATTGCTTAGAAAGTTAACCTTTACCATCTTTTTCAGCAAAGTCAGATCAGTGAAATTATCCCTGCAGTTTTGTCAGCAGAGCTTGTGATATCTGCATCCAATGACTGGAGACTACAGGAAACCATCCTTATTCATTTTCAGTGTTTTCAGTACCTCACCAATGGTGAAATTTTGTATCATAAAATCATTCCAGTTCTTGTCTCAAAACTCAAAACTGTGGTAAGAAATGTTTACTCATTACTTAAAACTTTATTTATCAAAGCACAGAAATAAGCCAGTTACTTCTTAAGGCCTCTATAGATTTTTTTCTTATGCAGAAGAAAAAGAAAAAAAATGGTGATTCTCATATTGTGTTGCAATGAACTTTAACTTCTTCAATCAATCATGTATGAATTAAGATCACGCATTTCTCATTAGCATTTCTTTCAATGCAGACAACAGAGGGTTTCATGTAAAAAATTTAGGTATGCCTTATAATAAGACATACTTATTGTTATCAGAGTTCCTAAAAAGATTTGAGTACTGGTTATTTCTTTTTCTTTTTTGTCTGTCTAGTTTATACATTCTGTTAATATCAACATGACTTTTCCTTCTCTTGGAAATAGGTAAAAAAAGATTAATGACAGTATTAACCTTGCAGGTCAAATTATACTTATTCAAGAACTCTTTTAACTGGATCAAGTTAAGTGGCTTTTGGACAAGAAAAAAAAGTTTTTTCTTCAAACTGTTTTTATCTCTACTGGCCATAAGCCAGCAGAGCTTATGTCCTGGTTTTGTTCCATTGTCCGTCTGTATGACCATGCATTAGTCTTTTCCTTGTTTATGCAATAAAATCTTCATTTGTAGTTGGATTTTGCATTAAACTTGCAGCTTGTTTATCTCACCAATAGCTTGAACCCTATTGATTTTGCGCCCCCAGCTGGGTGGGGGGATAGAAATAGCTCAGCTGTCGCACTACAGCAGGGGTAAGACCCCCCCACTGTGCCTGCCCGTTTGCCGTGGGCTGCAACTCGTGTCGTTCGATGATGGGATCCTGGTGGTTGAGTGGATTCAGGGCTTGGCCGTTTGATTGCTCTGTTTTTGCAACACACCACTTTGGCCTTGAATTGAACTAAACGAGAGGTCAGGAAGGCCCGTCCTGATCAGTCGGCAGGTCATGCCTTGCCCTAGGGCATCTAATATGTTCTTTCTCTTATACCCTTCTCTCTAGTAAAATTACAGTCTTCTCCATATCTAGTCCACACTCTTTCCAGATTTCATATTTCTTGTTCTGCCCTAGAAGGCAGTGGCTCATGGGTCAATCGGGTGAAAGTTCTTTGGTATTTGACTGACATTTGTAACCTCTCAATGATTGTCTAAGCTTGGTAGAACTTTCTGCGAGAATGTATCTGTCCAGTCTAGCCCTTTCATACCGAGTATACCACTGATGTATCCCTGTCATGGTCTGCGAATGGGCTTTCCCCAGACCATGTCCCCTTGTTGGGCTCCATGGCGGGTGGGGAGCATCGGTGATGAAATTTTACACACAAACATGGCATCCCAAAAAAAGGCCAAGCTCAATGAAAGCAAACGCCCTTTATCAGACAGTGAATCCGAAACTGAACCTTCAATTTCTACTTCTTCTTTTCACTCTCCGCGTTTTATCGTTATCCAATCCCAAGATCCTTCAAAACCCATAACAAAACTATCTTCTTTAATAATAGAAAAACAAATTACCAGCATCCTCGGAACTCCAAAATCTGTCAAAAAACTCAAAGACCAGACCCTTTTAGTTGAATGTCTCACAAATCAACAAGCACTGAATCTTTCAAAAAACACAAAATTCTTTGACACAGACGTTAAAATTTTCCCACATCCTTCACTAAATTCTTGCAAAGGAGTAATTAGATGCAAAGAGCTTACTTACTGCAACGCTTTGCAAGAAATTAAAGACAACCTAAAACAACAAGGTGTATCGATGTCCAACGGATTTCTGTACGCAGAGATGGAGAACAGAGACTCACAAATACATACATTTTAACATTTTCTTTACCTGTTCTTCCAACATCAATCAAGGTAGGCTTTCAAATTGTAAAAGTAGATGTGTATGTGCCAAATCCCTTGCGATGTTTTAAATGCCAGCAGTACGGCCATCACATCAGTAAATGTCCAAACCAAGAAACATGCTCTAAATGTGCTCATCAAGGACCTGACCATGACAGTACTACATGTTCAAATCCTCCTCTTTGCATTAATTGTAAGTCTCCACACTCTACTTTTTCAAGAGAGTGTCCTGTATGGAGAGAAGAAAAAGAAATACTGTCCATTAAATACAACAATAATGTAAGCTTTCCAGAAGCAAGGAAAATATTTGAACAGCGCAAGAAAACCTCTTCTAGTCCTAGCTATGCAGGTGTTGTTGACTCGTCAACTGAAAAGGACGACTGCAGCACCTGTAAAATTCTTGCGAAAGTTCTCCTTCAAAAATTTCCTGATGTAGCTACTGAGCTGAAAGAACTTCTCCCTCCATCCACCTTGTCCAAACTACTTCCTGACTCTCCATCTGCGTCTGAAACAAACAAAACCTCTTCTGGAACCTCAAAACCCACAAACTCTCAAAGTATTTCTTCACAAAAAACTTCAAAGCCGTCTACCTCTTCGCAAAATATCTCTTCAAAAAAACCTTCAAAGCCATCTCCCCCTTCACAACAGCCTCCAGAAAAAACCCAACCTCCATCTTCACAGTCTACAATAAAATCTAATATTTCATCTAAAGATAACAAATCTAATCATGCACCTCGATCTCCTAAAAGGTCTTCTTCCAAACCTAAACCACAATCTAGAGATTCCCATGAATCTTGTGAAATCACAGTCAGAGTAAATGATCCTGTCCCTACCTCCAACAGATTTTCAGAGCTAGAGGACATGGACGCAGATGCTGAAAATCTGGAAGGTGAGGCTTCAGATTCAGAAGCCTCTATCTGGTCCATTCCTAAAGATACTTGGAACAAGGACACTGACACTTGGCACTCGTCCAAACCCGAGACAACTGTAATGAAGTCTTAATCAACCTATTTTAAAATGCATTGGTTTACAGCCTCTTTTTTTACTTTAGCTTTTATACTTTCTTCATGCACAATGGATACCATAATCCAGTGGAATTGTCGAGGTCTGAAGTCAAATGTTGACAAACTTTCCCTTTTAATTAGTGATCACAAACCAGTTGCTGTTTGTCTTCAAGAAACCTTCCTTAAACGGGAGGATGATATCTCTATCAAATACCATTCCCTTTACAATAAAGTCTTTACCGAAGGCGAGAAAGCTAGAGGTGGTGTTTCTGTTATTGTTAATAACAACATACCTCATAAAGTTATCTCTCTTAGCACAAACTTGCAAGCTGTTGCCATCAGATTATCTTTACACAGTGCCGTTACACTATGTTCTTTATATCTCCCCCCGAGCACACCTATTAATGAGACCAATCTGAATGATCTCATTTCCCAGTTGCCATCCCCCTATATTCTTGCTGGGGACTTTAATGGTCACAATGTTATGTGGGGTTGCGATGACACTAACCAGAGAGGTTTACAGTTGGAGAACTTCATTTCGAACAACTCTTTGTCTTTCATGAATGATAACAAGTCCAAAACCTACCTACATCCAGCAACTGGATCTTACTCATCTATTGATTTAACCTTATGCAGCCCAGTCTTACTTCCCAATTTCAGTTGGAAAGTGAAAGAGGATTTGTGTGGAAGTGATCACTTCCCTATTATCTTTTCATCTACACAACCATCCAGCAGCATAAAACCGCAGAAATGGAAGCTCTCCAAAGCCAATTGGAATAGATTTGAAACCCTCTGTGAATAGACCATTACACATGACAAATTTGGAGATTGCGATGATTCCGCTAAACTTTTCACTTCCCTATTAATTGATGCATCTAAACAGTCTGTCCCTCAGACCTCGACAAATCCAAAATGTCCTGACAAGCCTTGGTACAATGATGATTGTAAACAGGCTGTCAGAGACAGAAAACAAGCCCTTAGAAAGTTTAACCTCAGACCTACCAAAGAAAATCATAACCTATTCCGTATTTCCAGGGCAAAGGCTCGTCGTACCATTAGAGAAAGTAAGCGCAAGGCTTGGAGACAATATGTTTCTAAATTAAATAGTAGAACTACTACTAAAAAAACCTAGGACATGATCAGAAAGATCAATGGCAAAGGCCAACCCCCTCTTAGTCACCTTGAAGTTAACAATACTTCGTTGGAATCACCCCAGGATATAGCTGATGCTCTTGCCGACACCTTTTGCAAAAAGTCCTCCTCTGCAAACTATTCTGAAAAGTTTCAGAGGAATAAAGCCAGAGAAGAAGAGAAAAAACTTAATTTCATTTCTTCTAATTCAGAGCACAGGGATTTTTAGCGTTTTTTTATGTTGTACATGTATATATAATACAAGGGATGCAACTGACATTATCGGCAAATTCTACTTGTCATCACAAAAACACAAGTTACTTCGTCAATTTTACAGATAATCACATAAGGTCTACTTTATCTTGCTCTTTAGACATTTTTCTAGCAAAAAATAATGTGGTTTCATGACTAAACGGTCAATGATTTGTGCTACAGAAGCCGGTTTCTCGACAAATAGGTCGAAATTGTTAGGTCCGACACGGGTTCGTTCAGTGTGCTTGTCAGAGTAAATCTACTATTCTGTACAAGATCATGGCCAAAATACTTATCGGTTTGATAAAACAAGTAAATATCTTTAACCAACCTTCGTTGTTTAATAATAACACGAAGAATACAGCTCCAAATCGTCCGATGTTTGATCGATTCACTCAAATTTCAAAGAAGCAGCCATAATTGTTGTCACGTGATCAAGATGTATCAAGGCATTTCATTGGTAGGAACCAAAAATCCGACCAATGAAATGCCTTGATACATCTTGATCACTTGACAACAATTATGGCTGCTTCTTAGAAATTTGAGTGAATCGATCAAACATCAGATGATTTGGAGCTGTATTCTTCGTGTTATTATTAAACAACGAAGGTTGGTTAAAGATATTTACTTGTTTTATCAAACCGACAAGTATTTTGGCCATGATCTTGTACAGAATAGTAGATTTACTCTGACAAGCGCACTGAACGAACCCGTGTCGGACCAAACAATTTCGACCTATTTGTCGAGAAACCGGCTTCTGTAGCACAAATCATTGAACGTTTAGTCATGAAACCACGTTATTTTTCGCTAGAAAAATGTGTAATGAGCTAGATAAAGTAGACCTTATGTGATTATCTGTAAAATTGACGAAGTAACTTGTGTTTTTGTGCTGACAAGTAGAATTTGCCGATAATGTCAGTTGCATCCCTTGTATTATATATACATGTAAAACATAAAAAACGCTAAAAATCCCTGTGATTCAGAGCATTATAATAAACTCTTCACCTTTAAAGAATTAAAATCTGCTCTGACTAAAGCTCGCGATTCTTCTCCTGGCCAAGATAAAGTTCATTACCAGTTTTTAAAACACTTACCTTTTACTTCTCTCTCTGTTTTACTTGATATTTTTAATGATATCTGGCAGTCCGGTGATTTTCCTTCGTCCTGGCGAGAGGCACTAGTCATTCCTATCCCAAAACCTGGCAAGGATGCTAGTGACCCCGCCAACTATCATCCAATAGCTCTTACGAGTTGTCTCTGCAAGACTCTAGAACGTATGGTCAACGACAGGCTTGTCTGGTTTTTAGAAAAAAACAACCTCATCGTTGATGTACAGAGTGGATTTCGTCGTCAACGTGGCACCATCGATCATCTTGTCCGCTTTGAAACCTTTGTCAGAGAAGCCTTTATTAATAGACAACATGTAGTATCTGTCTTTTTCGACCTTGAAAGCGCTTATGATACGACTTGGAAATACGGAATTCTTAAAGACTTACATGACTTTGGTCTTCGAGGCCGTCTTCCTCTTTTTATCTCAGCCTTCTTGGATGAACGTCTTTTCCGCGTCCGAGTTGGCAGTACTGTCTCGGGAGCCTGTGAACAGGAGATGGGTGTGCCCCAAGGATGTATTCTCTCTGTTACACTTTTTAGTGTAAAAATAAACAGTATAGTTAAAGCTATCTGTCCTGGTGTAGACTGTTCTCTTTATGTTGATGACTTTGTTATATGCTTCAGATCTCGAAATATGAATATTATTGAGAGACAACTTCAACAGTGTCTCAACAAACTCCAAACATGGTCTGATGAAAATGGCTTCAAATTTTCAAAGTCCAAAACAAAATGCATGCACCTTTGTAATTTACGTGGTGTTCATCCAGACCCTGAACTGTATTTGGACAAAACTAAAATTGAAGTCGTTTCTGAGTTTAAATTTCTCGGAGTCATCTTTGACAGAAAGCTTTCCTTCCTTCCTCACATCACTGCACTTAAAAAGAAATGCAAGAAGGCTCTTAATCTTCTAAAGGTTGTAGCCCATTCTGATTGGGGAGCAGACCGTAAAGTCCTCTTGCGGCTTTATCGGTCTTTAGTTCGCTCCAAATTAGACTATGGATCTATCGTATACGGATCAGCCGGTAAATCTTACCTTAAAATTCTCGATCCTATACACCACGAAGGCCTGCGTCTTGTACTTGGAGCTTTCAAAACTTCTCCCGTCAATAGTCTCTATGTTGAGGCTAATGAACCTTCTCTTTTTTACAGGAGGGAAAAACTCTCACTTCAATATCTTTTAAAACTGAAGTCAAATCGTTTTAATCCAACTCATAAAGTTGTTTTTAAACCTCAGTATAAACGTCTTTTTGAAAGGAAACCAAATGTTATTCCTCCATTTGGTATCTGCATGGAGCCCATTGTAGATAACCTTGGCATAGACATTGAGTCTATTGCCGACTATAAAATCTCTGAAATCCCTCCATGGACACTAAACAGTGCAGAATTCAGATTTGACCTTGCATCTGACAAAAAGTCAGTCACGGATAGAACTCTGTTTCATGCTAGATACAATGAGATAAAGGAGCATTATTTTTCCTTCAAACCAATCTATACAGATGGATCTAAAGAGGGAAATTCTGTAGCAGCTGCAGCTATTTATGGAGAAAGGAGCTTAAAGTGCCGCCTTCCAAACAATTCCTCTATCTTCTCTGCAGAAATTAAAGCTATTGATCTTGCCCTTAATCTAGCTGAACATTCTAATTCCAACCGTTTCATTATCTTTTCGGACTCTTTGTCAACATTACAGGCCCTTTCAAATCAACGACTTGAGAACCCCTTAATCTGTAGTTTACTTGAAAGGATCTCACAAATTTCTTCTATGAATAGATTGGTGTTCTGCTGGCTTCCAAGTCATGTAGGCATCAAAGGCAATGAAAATGCCGATAGGTCTGCCAAATCTGCACTTAACCTTCCCATTTCAGATTTTAAAGTTCCACACACTGATTTTAAATCCTCTGTTTTAACACATATCCAGTCTTCTTGGCAATCCCAGTGGGATGCTGATGTTTTCAATAAACTGCATTCAGTAAAACCTTCCCTTGGTGAATGGTACCCCGTTTACAGGTCTGTTCGTCGAGAAGAAGTGATAATTGCACGACTTCGAATTGGCCATTCACGCATCACACATTCCTGGCTCTTGACCGGAGATGATGCCCCTGAATGTATTCCATGCAATGCATCCTTTTCTATAAAACATATCCTCCTAGATTGCATTGACTTTCAACCAATTCGTTCAAAATATTTCAGCGTCGATAGTTTAAAAAATCTTTTTGATTCTGTCAGCGTTGAATCTATTATCGCTTTCATAAAGGAGATTGGCATTTACAGTAAACTGTGATATTTGCTTTTTGAGTTTCTTACCCATCTTTTTACATTCTTTACACACTTTTCTCAATGTTAAGCTCTCATTTCCTTTAAGCTACTATTCACAGTCTTAACCTTTTCATTTAAAACTTTGAGTTGGCAGGGAATGCCCAGCCACTCAATATTATATAAATAATATATTTTATGCAAATTAAAAGTTACACATAACCTTTCAGCATTTAAAGTCACACATAATACTTCTTAATTCAACTCTTTTATTATTATTGATGTATTCAAACTTTTTCAGTTTAAACATTTCCACTTTTATTATCTTTTAACACAGATATGCATGCTAAATGACCAAAGCTGTCGATGCACCATAAAACAACATACATACATTCATTCCTATTGATTTTGAAAAAAATCTGACATTCAGTATGGGAAAAGTAACCATTTAAAGTTGAAAATTTCCATATCTTGTTTACGAGATAAAGTCTGCATTTGTGGGTCCGATTTTCGTGAAACTTGCACAGTTTATTTATCTAATCAATTGCTTGAATCATCTGATTTTGAACAATATCTGATAATCAGTATGGGAAAAGTAGCCATTTAAATTAAAAAATTTCCATGTCTTGTGTATGCAATAAAGTCGGCATTTGTTATCAGATTTTCATGAAACTTGCACAGTTGCTTTGTATCATCAACAGCTTGAACCCTATTGATTTTGACAAAAATTTGACTATCAGCATGGGAAAAGTAGCCATGAAAATTTGAAAATTTACATTACTTGTTCACGCGATAAAGTGGGCATTTGTGATAAAAATTTTCATGAAACTTGCACAGTTGCTTTATATTATCACTAGTCTGAACCCTATTGATTTTTAAAAAATTTGACAATCAGTATGGGAAAAGTAGCCATTTAAAATTGAAAATTTACCTATCTAAGTCCACATTTTTTATCCAATTCTTTTAAAACTTGCAAAAACTTTATATTATCATCAAGGGATTGTACCCTATTAAAGGTAAAAAAAAAAAAAATCTAGCAATTATTTTAGGATAAGTAGCCATTTGATGACTTAGTATTGTTTACTCAACACAGTTCACATTATTTGTCACATTTCTTTGAAACTTGCAAGGATTGTTTAATACAATGAGTACTGAAACCCTATCAAATTTGACCGAATTCCAAACAATTGGTTTTGAGAATTTTTTCTTCATTTTTAGCTCCACTGGCCGAAGGCCAGCGGGCTTATGTCATGGCCTGGTGTCCGTCGTGCATCCGTCCGTCCGGTCGTCCGTCTGTCCGTCCGTCCGTCCGGTCGTCCGTCCGTCCGTCCGTGCGTTAACTTTTATTTCAAACATCTTCTTCTCTGAAACTACCCATCCAATTTTCATGAAACTTCACAGAAATGATCCTGCCATGGTCCTCTTCAGAATTTCTTGAAAGAATTTGATTCCTTCAAAAACTCTGGTTGCCATGGCAACAAAACTGAAAAATATTGGAAATCTTTAAAAATCTTCTTGTCTGAAACCATAAGGCATAGGGCTACCAAATTTGGCATGTAGCTTTATGTAGTAGACCTCTATCAAGTTTCTTCAAATTATAGCCCTGGGGTCAAAATTGGCTCTGCCCCAGGGGTCACAAGTTTTACATAGGCTTATATAGAGAAAACTTCAAAAATCTTCTTGTCTGAAACCATAAGGCATAGGGCTACCAAATTTGGCATGTAGCTTTATGTAGTAAACCTCTATCATGTTTCTTGAAATTATAGCCCTGGGGTCAAAATTGGCTCTGCCCCAGGGGTCACAAGTTTTACATAGGCTTATATAGAGAAAACTTTAAAAATCTTCCTGTACCTGTGCCATAAGGCCTAGAGCTACCAAATTTTGCATTTAACTTGATCTAGTTGGGGTCTACCAAAAGTGCCCAAATTATAGTCCTGGGGTCAATTTGGCCTCATGCTGGGGGGGGGGGGGGGGGGGGTTCACAAGATTTACATAGGCTTACATAGGGAAAACTTTTAAATCTTGGTGTACATAGCCATAAGGCTTAGGCTACCAAATTTTGCATAATTATAGCATTATCTAGTGGACAACTACAAAGAGGGCCCAAGTTACAGCCCTAGGATCAAGTTTGGCCCTGCACCAGGGTTCACAAGTTTTACATGGGTTTATTGAGTGAAAAGTTCAGAAACCGTCTTGTTACTAGCCATAAGGCCAAGAACTCCCAAATTTGGCATGTTATTCTTCTAATACACATATTCTCCATTTAGTCCGACTGTAGCCCTGGGGTCAAAGTTTTATGAGGGCTTATATAGTAAAGACTTCTCTTCATGGTTTATATTTATAAGCCAGTGGAGCGATACAGGGCCATCATGGCCCTCTTGTTCTCACTCTTTTTTCATTTCACCATGCCTACTAAACATGCTGTCTTAATGGGTTCAAGCTCAGTTGCAACATCAACCCCCCCCCCCCCATTTTTTTTAAGTGTTTGTTCTTTTCCTTTTTGCATCATTAATTCATAATGTATGCTGGAAAAAAAAAAGCAAAGTCACTGCCAGTAGAGTGATTAGGGCCTCAAGGGTCTCTTGTTTGTTAATTAGAATTTTGTCACTAAAATCAAACATGGCACCCATTCTTAAAATGTACCACGTACTGGTGATGTCACCATACAGTATCGTGGAATATTATCTGATCTTTCCATAATGCCAATTTTTTTTTTTCCTCTGTCAAATTCCATTATCTCCTTCCAAGATCAATGTATCTGGGCTGGAAAATTTGTATGTATATAATGAATCCATTAATTGACCCCATATTAAATCATATTATCTTTTTCATGTATGTATTATTTCAGAGAGCAATACCAGTTAGGTTGGCAGCAGCTCGGTCAACATTATTTCTGTTGCGAAATTTGAAAAAGATGGAGCAGCGAGCAGAATTACTCAATAATTTGGTCTCAGGTGAAATTATGCACTTGACCTACTATAAATAGTTTCAGCTTTTTCTTAAAGCTAATATTTAATTGCAGTTGACTTGATGTATGTATTTCATGAAAAGAGTATGTTGTAGATAAATTGTTATTTTCATCTTACCAAAGTTATGGCAAAAATTAGACTTTTATATACTTGAACCTGATAATTCTTCGAGCAAATTTCAACATGATTTAGATAGATGGTAGAATTATCAACAATCGCATACTAAAACATGATGCAGTTTGAAAAAAACATTTTACTCTGTACCAGATACCTACGCTTAGACTTGTCTGTAGCAAAAGTATCTGCAGACAGAAAACTCAGTTTGCCTGAAATTATGGGATTTTCCTTGAAAAAGAAAACATTGTAGGAGAAGAATTAAATGCTCGCTCCCAAGATTTTATCCTTCCTCCTAAAATACACCATGTTTTAAAAGACTTCTACTTTTGGGTTGTATGAAGAGGGGATCTATGTTAGATGACTGGGTTAGTGCTCACTCTTTACAACAAAACAAAATTTTAGACTGATCCATTTTGGAAGCATTTGCGGAGGAAAAATTAAATGTTGCTTTGATGATAAAATCTGTCTTCAAAAGGCTAGAAAACATTATTGAAAAAGGAGAAAATGTGATTACCAGTACCAACATTTTCTCCTTTTCCCACAATGTTTTCAAAGCTTGCTCATCCAGATCCATTGAATCCTGGGATTGTTTGGGAAAAGGTTAAAAACTCTAATAGTAATGTGAAACTGAATGTTTCAGTAATTCCTTATTTATTGCAATATGCAGATGTCAATCTTGTACTTTTTAACTGAAAAGTTGATGTACATAGAATTGATTGATGAAAAACTTATAAATTTTTTTCTTGTTTACTTTCAGATTTTTGCCATGGCCATAGCTGTCACCGTAGAAGTTTATTTATAGACATTTGTAGAATGACAATGGACTTGTACTCCAAGGCATTTTTTAAGGAAAATTTTTTCATGTATTTACTTAGTTTACATTTAGACCCTGTTCCAAACATTCGATATAGATTGTGTTCAGTTTTACCGGATTTAAAACGTTTAATCAAATTACCAAGTGATAGGACACTGTTACAGCATCTGGATGCTTGTGTTCGTAAGTTACTGATTGGTGAAAAAGACAGAGATGTTAGTAATGCTATTAAGGTTGCTGTGGAAGAAATGGATAAAATTCCAATCCAGATGGAGTCTGTGAGTATAATTTTTAATTTGTCCTCCCTATCTCTACTCTGAGTAGCTAATGGTGAGAGTCTGTCTGCTTAGTTAAGCATTGTCTGCATTGTCTGCAAAAGTGAAGATATTATAAAAGTGTGTATAAAGGAAGGAGATTATATTTAAAATAGTGCATGTTGCCGCATTGCCTTTTTCCAGGTAAATAAAGATGGTAACCGTAAGGTTTTGTGAACAATGTTGTGTGTAGAAAGTGTACTAGTTACTGCAATCAAGGCTGTTTAGAACTATTCTATTCATATTAATGAGGTATCCTATCCAATTGGATTTGGTGATCATTGAGGGGATTTTTGAATTACAAAAGATGATGTCAATATTCTTGTGGATTATGCATGGAATTAGACTCCACAAAATTCTAGGAACCAGACTAACAGACATTCAGGTTGTAAAGAAGGATAGCCAAGACAGTGTACCATGTTAAGAACAAAAGAAGAGTCATCTTTTTATCGCTTTTTTCTAAAATTGTTTTTCAGCTAACTCGGCGGATTCTAATGGAAGAAGATATTGAAGATCAGAAGAAAGAAGCAGAGGAAAAAAAGTTGATAGAATTAGTAGGTGTTGTTAGAATATTTGAAGAAAAAAAGAAAAAGTTTATAAACAAAAATTCATTGTCCTAGATATAGATCAAAGGCTGAACCAAAAGATTATAAAAACAGAGCTATATTTACGTACAGGAGTCTTTGGTGGCTTGGATTTGTATAACGAAATCCTAGTTTGACTACCCCTGGCAATGATGTGCACATAGGAGTTTCCTCGGGCAAAGCAATGCAGCATCAATAAGGAATACTACTGAAACTGAGAAAAAACACACAAAAAAGTGACTTGTTGCCATGATATGACCATTGATAGCATTACAAAACACATTTCTATTCAAATCTGCCATTTCATATTTCAGTGAAATCCTGACTTTTTCAATGCCAACAAGTTTAACCCTTTAACAGTCTAACGTGTGCTTTAAAGACCCGCAGAGAAAAAGGGCTTTTGAAAACATTGTGAGGAAAAAGAAGGAAATACTGCTCCTTGTTTCTCACAATGTTTTCCACCCTTTTAAAGGCAAATACCCTCTTTCGAGCCACATTTAATTGTCATCTGCAAAATTCCTTCAATTTGTACAAGTCTAAAATTGTGTTGTTTGATAAAGAGACTTTATTCTGTAGTGATGATTATTAATTTTTCCTTAAAGCACATGCAGTGGAGCTTATATTGGTTGTGTGGTTTTTTCTATCACCCAAGTTCAAGGCAGTATTTTTTTATTCCAACAGTATCAAAGCTCAACACTGATAGGGGACTTTTCTGTCAAGAAATTGAGAAACAAAAGCCCAGCTCTTGTTAAAGAGTACTTTTTTTCTCCAAGTTGAGGTACTTGATCAACAGGTTCATTCTATTTTTCACTTTAATAGGAGGAACGTGAAATCAAGAAGGAGGAGGAGGCAGCTAAAGCCAGAGCTGAAAAGAAGGGTCATAAAGAAAATGCCTCAAAAATACCTGGACCAAAGAAAGGTAATGATTGTTTGGTCTCCTTTGACTATATGTGCAGATTCCTATTGCCGAGTGAGATTTGATGTTACCCCTGTGGCAAAATATAGAGTATTTTCAATTTACAACATACTAAAAAATTGCCTCTTGTGTCAGGCAGTGAGGTGATCCTTTTCACTATTATTCATGGTTTCCATGGCAACATTTCTTCTAATTGCTAACTGGTGCTTATTGGTGCATTGCATGATGCTCTTTTAACCTTTTACCTAACAGTCCTGAGTTTTAACAGCCTGAAGAAAGAAGATTTTTGATAAATTTGTGGGAAAAGGAGGAAATGCTAGTCAGCAGCATTTTTCTCCTTTTGACACGATGTTTTCAACCTTTTCTCAGACAAATCCAATTATTTGAGCCTTATCTTATGTGTCATCTTCAGATGCTTTGGACCTGTCTAAATTTTCGTTGTGCTGGTAAAGAGTTGAAGCTGCAGATTGATTTGCATCATAATGGGTTTTGGACTTGTTCTCAGAGTTGAGTTTTTTTTTTCTTAAGTAAATTGTAGAGATGATGCTGTGAAGTTACCCAGTCCATAGAAATTTAGTCAGGCTAATAAATGAATCTGTGAAGTCTAGATTGATAAAATTGATAATATAATCTTGAAGAAACTTCAATCATAAACCGGTATATTCTGACACCTTGTTTTCCAGGTAAAAGTGCAAATAAACAAGAGAGAGAATCAGCGGGAGTAAAGCGTACTTCAAGCACAACTGTGTCTAATACTAACACTACAACGTCAGTTAAAGGTGAGATTTCTTTTTTTTTTTTTTTTTTTTTTTTTAATCAAGGAGGAAGTTCTTGTATATGCCTATATGGGAAACTGTTTTTAATTAGAAGTCTGAAATTACTTATCCATATAAATTCATAAGTATTTTTCAAAACTCACGAAATTGCTCAAACTGAGTGGGTAGTATGCACTTTGACAGTATACAGTTGAAAATATCAGATCAGAACAATGTTTGCATTTACTCCCAACATTTAATGTTAAGCCTAGTAGCTAAGTTACTGTAATGCAAGAGGCAAGTAAACCAAGGGTTGGGCAATTGATTTAAGACCATCTTTTTACACAGTATTCATTAACTAAGAGATTTGTCTGGATTTTTTTTTATGCATGTGAATATGAACCATCTTTTGCTAACAAGGTCAGTCGGACAAATCTTAGCATCTCCATTTCTTCCCATAGCACTTGAGTCTTGGTCAGAATGCTTGTTTTGATTAATTTCAACATGAACTTATTATGATCTCAAGGGTACCACAGTATAGGTGAGCAATAATGACCCTCTGGTTTTCTTCAACATTTAACTCTTTACCACACAATCCTGACTTTTAACAACCCCAGGGATGAAAGCTTTTGAAAACATCATGGGAAAAGGAGAAAATGCTGGTAACCAGCATTTTCTCCTTTTCCCACAATGTTTCTACCCTATCAAAGAGAGTAATTATCATTTTAGCAACACAGAATCTGCAAATGCTTTCAATTTGGCTCAGTCTAAATTTTTTTCGGTTGGTAAAGAGCTAAAATAAGCAATAGTAAACATTGAAATAAAATGGTCTGCTGTGAGTGATAAAGGACCAGCTGATCCTTTTGTTAGGGTAAATGTTATCTTATAGTTAATTTACTCTCTCAGTCTCATGAAAAAGTTTAATTTCACTGCAGCTTACCTAAATGATCTTGTGTCTCACACTTAGCTCTACCTGAGAACCAAAGTTCAGACTTGTCCATGCTGGAAGTATTTTGAGATGACAAACTTTATGTTGTTCAAATGATGGGGTTTGTCTTCAGAAGGGTTGAGAAACTTGTGGGAAATGGAGAAAATTTTGATTACCATTGTTTTTCCTTTTCCCATGGTGTTTTCAAAAGCCTACATCCTCAGGGCTCTAAATGCATGACATTGTATTGTAAAAGGTAATACCATACTTCACATAGAAGGAAGGTTCACAGATACAGTATTTTTCATCTTTGCCATAAAACTGATTAAACTACATGTAACACTTCTTATGTATCTGCTATTTATATGTCTTTTTTTTTTTTTTATCCATCTGCTATCTTGGCCTTCAGAATCAGCCTTTCCTTTAAATGGGGGTGAATCCAGAATCCCTATTTCAAGTGCCTGTAAACTGTTATCTGGGGGACTGACAGGAGATAAGTCTGATAAATTAAGTAAGTTACTTGAACCATGGAATGAAGCATGTCATTAAACAAACTTTTGCATGCCATCATTGACCCTCATCAATATTCCTTTTTGCTAACATTTGACAAAAACTTGGGCTGAAAGGGAGGCAAGAAGAGGTTATGTTGATTCAGTGGTGTGAGATGAGAAGTATGGGTACTTCTGTATTTAACCTTCATTGATCATAGCCAAGCCCTGTAGCTCAGTCGGTAGCGCACAGGACTTGAGAACAGGAGGTTGCTGGTTCGATCCCCGGCGTGGCCAATTTCTTTCAGAGGATTGATGATAGTCATTGTGACAGGATTCATTCCTCTCTCACCGCTGACTATTGTTTCGACGATGGTTATGTGGGAAAGCAGTCAGTGGCTTGGAAAGAATATTGTGCATAGTACTGGTAAAAGAAACTCCAGGAAAGCATGGATAGGTGCACTGGCTGCCGCGATATAACTGAAATAGTGTTGAAAATGGCGTTAAAAACCATACAGTCAATTAATTGATTCATTGATCATAGTGATGGGTGGAATAAAACTAAGCTGTTGACAGTCATTAGCCTATTCACCTTTGCCCTTTTTAGATATTTTAAAGGCAGACATTTGCCCTTTCAAAACAACTCAACATACTTTCCAACAAAATCATGCAAGTAGTTGATAGACATTGGTCTATTTGCCTGAATCCATGTAGACTAATTGTTGATACAGGTATTTGAAAGTTAGATATTTTCCCTATCAAAATATTTTAACATAAGTCCTACAGACGATAGCATTTGCATGCTTGTTACAATATGCACACTAGTCCCAGAAGAATTTGCATTAAGGTTTACTTCTCACCTGAAAACAAAAAAGCTCCTCTTGCATTATAGTGATCACTATCTATTTCTTTCTTGTATCTGTTGATTGGCCCATCCTTGCACACGTACTTAAGTGATTTTTTCTTCCAAATTTACCGAATGAAATCACATTACATTAAGACTTCCTATGATATTGGCAAAATATGTTCAGATAATACTACATGAATGAGACAGTCCTCATAGGGATATTTTTATCATACGCATTTATCTTCCATGTTGTAAATAAGGACAATATGTTTTAACTAACAGGGCAGTATAACATGGTTATATGCAGCACACTTGACAACCTGCTGACATGGTCAATTTTAAAGCAAAAGAAAAAAGCAATTCAATAGAAATATTTTATATTTTTTGAAAGGCTGTTTTTTTTTTTATTTAAACAAAAGCAATTTCAATGGTATGAAACACCACAATTTTTTGACATTATTGTTTGATAAAGATGTATTGGATGCTCAAGTTGTTGTGTTGTTGGATTATAAAATAATGTTAGCATGACATACGGTTAGATTAATTGGTCTACACAGTACATTATTGTGTTCACTGTACAGGTTGATTATTAGTGTTGTTGTGTTTGAAAACAAGTAATTATGTCTGCTTCTGTCATACTATATTAAACAAGACATTTCATTTCAAATGGTAGTGATGATGGACTGTTCCTGTTATTTGATTGAAAAACAAACTTATTGTCTGCATGCTACTATATTGTCTTTATATGATACATTGACTAGTCAACTATTTCTGCTGTTGTCCCAACAAGTGAAATTATTATGCCTGCATGTTATGTTGTTGTGCTCATTGGCAGTCTTAACAGTTAAACTGTATGAGTTGCAGAGTTTTAAAATAAAGTAATATGTCTGCATGCCTTGTTAATGTATTCACGAGACCTGTTCATTCCAATTGTTGTTGCATTAAAAAGCAAACTTTGTAAAACACTTTTACCATGTCAACAAACCATGTTGTGTTCATAAGATATACTGATATGTCAATTCTTTATTTGGAAGGAGTAAAAAAAAAAAGTTTGTGTAGTTTAACTGCTATTATTACTGTACTGATGGGAATATGGTCATTGCTCATGTCTTGTGTTCTTTGGTTAAAAAACAAGATTAGTCTATACCAGCTAAATCTGTTGGGTTGTTTAACTGCAGTATTGTCCTGTATACATGACATGTTACTGTATTCATTTTGCAAATATACTTAATTATGCCCTTTATATTTTTTTGGAAAAAAAATGTAACAATCAGTAATTGTTGTTTATGCTATAAAATGGTAAGGGATGACCATACCAGTCCTGTAACAGAAATGTAAAAAACATGTGGAATACCTTCACTGGCTTTTTTATGCATGTAGTGCTCAAAATGAACTATGGTGATTATTCACTAACCTTTGTCAGTCTGTCATCCATGCAAAAACCATTTCTTAGATCTTCTACTAAGAAGTCATGTAGCCAAACAGACTCAGATATGATGTACATCCTCCCTGCGTTTAGCCACAAAAAGGTTGTTCAAACTATTGAGGTTGTTTGATAGAATACCAGTCACTACTAAAAGCCGAGCTTGGTTGTTCAGCTCAAAACATACAGGGCTTTAAACCATGGGGATGCTGGTCGATTCCAAGCTTTGCCAATTTCATTCCAAGCACTGATGGTAGTGATTTATTCCTCATTCAGCACTGTATATTGTTTTGAACCTAGAAAAACTATGGTTTTATATGGTTTTAATATTTTTGTTTTAACATTCATTTAATGTCCTATATCAAATTGTTCAAAATATATCCTTGTAGTCAAAGTAGGCATTGCCCAGTGGAGTTACATTTTTACGCTTTGCTCCCTCTTCCAGGAAGTGGAATCACTGTGCAGTGGCATCCAAAATTGGCAGTAGTGGCAAATTTGTTCTTATTAGCCCTATACCAAACAATCCCATGTTTAAACAAACTTGAATAAGAAAGCTATTGCAAAAAGGCATATGCTTTTATTTGAGCCAGATTTTATTTGTAGTCAGCAAATACATGCACTTGCTATTTGGATGATTCTGAAATTTTGCTTGGTAGTAAATGGTTAACTCAGGTGAGTGATAGAGACTAGTTGTGGCCATCTTGTTTATGCATGGCGTGATTCAGAGCTAATTTGACATTATTGTGAAGATTTTGCATTTATGTCTGCTAGAAACAAACATGCGTCGGTTGAGTTATGAAGATCTCCGTTTTAAAAATTCATTGTCTTATGTACAGTGTTTTCTGATATAATATTGGATAATAATTTGTGCAAAATTATCTGCAAAAGCTAAGGTTTGATAAAGATGAAGCAAGCTTTATCACTGATTGGCTTACTAATTGCCAGCCAGTGTCATGGCACTTAAGACTTTACTGCTTTACCAAACATTCCAGTGTTTTTAACAACCCTAAAGGAATTGCCTTTTGAAAACATTGTGGGAAAAGAAGAAAATGCTGGTAACCAGAGTTTTCTTCTTTTTCCACAATATTTTCTTCCTTTTCTTAGACAAATTTCCATTATTTTAGCCACTTTTAATTTGTCATATGCAAATGCTATTAAATTGGACAAGATTAAAATTGTGTTGTCTGGTAAAGAATAAGGGAAGCCTATCCATCTGTTCAACTGTTCTTCTGTCTGTCTATAGAAGACATCATGGAGTTCCCATGAAACGGTAGTGTCCTTGAAAATGTTGAACCTTGCAATTTTCAGTGTTAACTCTTTACAACAGAATCTTGAGTTTTAACGACCTGGAAGAGGAGGCTTATGAAAACATCATGGGAAAAGGAGAAAATGCTGGTAACCAGCATTTTCTCCTTTTCCCACAATGCTTTCTGCTTTATCAAAGGCAGAAATCATCATTTGAGCTTCATGTAATTTTTTATCTGCATTTGCCTTCAATTAGGTCCAGTCCAAAATTTTATCATTTGGTAAAGAGTTAAGAAGTTTATTTGCATTGATTTAGGACCTTAGTTGCTTTTAGATGGGCTGCTGATTTTTAAAATTCTACCAGACATTAAAATTTTGCTCTTGAATAAATGATAAGCATTTGCAAATGACACAATGAATGTGGCTCAAATGATATTTGTCTTTGAAAGAAAAGAAAACAAATGTAGGAATAGGAACAAACGGTGGTCACTTGCATTTCCTCCTTTTCCCACAACGTTTTTAAAAGCTTCCTTCTTTATGGTCATTAACTATATTGTATTGCTATATATACATGTATTTTAAGATTCCTCAGCAACCAAGACAAATACCAAATCTTCTGACAAGCCATCCAGATCTGGTGCTAGTGGTGTGCCTACTCCTAGCAGTGCAGGTACCAGGTATGAACTACCATGAATTCTTTTTATTAACTTGCAAGCACACATGATTAGAATTATTGCCTTGATGGTATCATGGGCAAGTTCAAAATGAGTTATGTGAGTGATGCATCAAGTCACTTGGTCAAACTTAAGACATGCTTACCTTTTGGATAAAAAGTTGATAATCATTTAGAGTTCAAAATCATATTTATTAAAGTATTGTATCTTATGCAACAGTGGAGTGACAGGAACTTAGCCAAGTGTTTCCTATTCTTAATTCTGGCATAGTTCACTGCAAGAAATGCTGTTACCAAACAACAAAAAATTTAACTCATTTAAATTGAAATCATCTGCAGATGACAAATTAAATATAATTGAAAAACTTGAATTTGTCTTTTGAAGGGAAGAAAACATTGTAAGAAAAGGAGAAAATGCTGGTTACCAGCATTTCCTCCTTTTCCCGCAGTGTTTTCCAAAGCTTTCTTTCTCAAGGGCGTTAAAACTTATGATTTTGTGGTAGAGAGTTACTTCTAAGATGTTTATTACATTACTTCAATGTCTTATTACTGGAACATTAAAGTTAAGATCATAAATATTCATCCTTTAAACATTTATGACCTTTTAAAGGTTCAATAATGGCCAAAAGTAAACAGTGTGGGTGTTAAAATGAAGTTATAATGTAATCATACTATTTAACTCTTTACCACACAACAGAATTTTAGATTGGTCTAAATTAACAGCATTTGCAGCCAACAAATTAAATATTGCTCAAATGATTGGACTTGTTTCTGACTAGTAAGAAAACATTGTGGGAAAAGGAGAAAATGCTGGTTACCAGCATTTCCTCCTTTTCCCGCAGTGTTTTCCAAAGCTTTCTTTCTCAAGGGCGTTAAAACTTATGATTTTGTGGTAGAGAGTTACTTCTAAGATGTTTATTACATTACTTCAATGTCTTATTACTGGAACATTAAAGTCAAGATCATAAATATTTATCCTTTAAACATTTATGACCTTTTAAAGGTTCAATAATGGCCAAAAGTAAACAGTGCGGGTGTTAAAATGAAGTTATAATGTAATCATACTATTTAACTCTTTACCACACAACAAAATTTTAGATTGGTCTAAATTGACAGCATTTGCAGCCAACAAATTAAATATTGCTCAAATGATTGGACTTGTTTCTGACTAGTAAGAAAACATTGTGGGAAAAGGAGAAAATGCTGGTTACCAGCATTTTCTCCTTTTCCCACAATGTTTTCAAAAGCCCTCTCCACCAGAGTCGTTAAAAGTCGGGATTGTGTGGTAAAGAGTTAAAAGCATTGAAATTATTGTGAAGGTGACAATCTGTTATTGCACAGTTGGTCCAAGTGTTAGTTGCTGGCAGAAAAACAAATTTTAAAAGTAGATCTAAAGTTGCCAGGTTGCTCTATCTTTTGTTTACTTTTTACCTGGTTTTAAAATTCATTTTTCTGCCAGCGACTAACACTTAGACCAACCATACAATACCAGATTGTCATCTTCACAATAATTTCCATACTTTTAAAAGGTACTATTGTACCCCCACAAAATGAATGTTTTCGGGGGTATACTGGTTATACCTCCGCAAAACAGGGGTATACTGGAATCAGCCTGTCTGTCCATCCGTCCGTGTGTCCGTGTGTGTACAAAATACTAGCAATTTTATGTCGCGAACTCCTCCTAGAGTTTTCGCTCAATTGCATTGAAACTTTGCACATATATTGATCATATATTGAAGATTTGCAAGACGTAATTTTCAGGTGTCAACTCCCCCAGGTAGAGGAATTATCTCCCCTTGAACTTGACACTTTTTTTCTGTCAAAGCGCTGGCGGGGGTATTAAGTCACATTCAGTGGCAGCTCTAGTTTAAATTCAAATGCATTGTAACACCCACAATGTGTACTTTTGGATACTACTGAGGCTTTTAAATGTTTAAAAGATAAATATTTATGATCTTAACTTTTATGTTCCATGTTATTTACTTCTGGCCACTACTTGGCCTTTAAGATCTTAACCCTTAGGCTGCTAAGAGCGACTCACTGACCTTTTGCAGGCAGTGTAGATTAATATTAGACTGCACAGAACATGCAGTCTGGTCTTGGATCCATACTGTCAGATAAGGAGATATTTTTCTCTAAAAATAAGCTTGAAGTAGCATTATTCAGGTTTTTACTATCAACTTGAAAGTTTAAATTATTTAGCAGGATAAGGGTTAAATATCAGTCTTATTATTTTACAGGAAATCAATGACTAGAGTTGCAGAAAATCGTAGAGGCTCTTTCAATAGCTCACCCACTTCAGAAAAAGGTACTGCTGTTAGAAAAAACAGCAATGGAAATATACAGTCAACAAAGTAAGTGGAACTATGAAATAACTAGCATTTTCTCCTTTTTCCACAATATTTTTTATCCTATCAAGGATAAATCGCCTGATCTGAGCCACAGTTAGTTTGTCATCTACAAATACTTTCAATTTGGGCTTGACTCAAATTCCGTCAGGTGGTAAATAGTTAATGCATACTAAGCTGGCACTTGAGGTTTGTGTGTGGCAGCAATTTACTGTGGACTCTTGAACAGCTATTTTCAAATTTTGCCTTTGATTTCAAAAATTAACAACATTTGTAAATTTTTTCCTTACAAGTCAGACAGTCAATGTAATGGTTGCTGTGTGTTCTTGCTCCAGTTTTGGACAAAAACAATGCCTTTCCAGGTATAAAAGATGCATTATTTTCGAAGTTTTTTACTCAGATAAGCATCTTATGTATTCAGATGAGCATCTTATGTACACAGATGGGCATCTTATTTGCTCAGATGAGCATCTCATGTACTCAGATGAGCATCTTATTTCTTAAATGGGCATCGTATTTACTCAGGTGAGGATCTCGTGTACTCAGATGATCATTTTATGTACACAGATGGGCATCTTATGTACTCAGATGAGCATCTTATGTACACATATTAGCATCTAATGTACACTGATGGGTATCTTGTGTACTCAGATGAGCATCTTATGTACACAGGTGAGCATCTTATGTACTCAGATTAGCATCTTATGTACACAGATGAGTATCTTATTTACTCAGATGAGCACATTATGTGCACAGATGAGCGTCTTATTTACACAGATGAGCATCTTATGTGCACAGATGAGCATCTTATGTACTCTGATGGGCATCTTGCTTACTTATGTGAGCATCTTATGTACTTGGATGAGCATGTTATTTACTCATATTAGCTTATATTACTCATATTATCAGATGAGCGTCTTATTTACACATATGGGCATCTTATTTACTCAGATGAGCATCTTATTTACTAAGATGAGCATCTTATGTACTCAGATGGACATCTTATGTACTCAGATGGGCATCTTATTAACTCAGATGGGCATCATAGGTCCATTGTCATCCACCTTTTAGAACAAAAAGAAATGCGATTGTAATTATAGGCAGAAAAGGTCTCAGGTGAGATGTAAAGGATCAAAGTTGTATCTTGTACTTTCCTTCATCTTGTAGAGAGCAATTACTTCATTCTCCATGATGGAGGCTAAAGCATATGAGCCATTCTGGTAAAAGGTGGCTTAATGCCTCTGCGTGATACGTAATACCAAGCAAGTCATCACATTAATGTACATCCCTAAAATCCGTTTTGTGTAACAACCTACTGATTCATGAGGTACACTGGCCCTTTGACATGTGGAAAATTGACCAAAGGCAAAAAGTTTGGCCCAGGTCAGTCTGCGCAGACTGTGGAGTTTGACCTGAGTCCATACATTTTGCAAATGCATTAAGTCCCCTTTTCACAGTGCATGGCCCATATACTTGATGTTGAATTAAAATGTGTCTTCATCAAGAGATATTCTGCTGGAAAGGAAACTTATTTATGTAATTGTTATTTATGGAGCAGTAAGTATGATTCTGAAAACTTTTTCACAAAAGCCACCCTTCTTGTCATAAAGGATAGCTTTGCAAACATAAAACAGCACTGCAACGATACAACAACAATGACTTTTATTTTTTCATGTTTTTCAGGGCCAAGAAAACCAAATGACTGTGTCTATATGACTTGGAAACCTAAAGGGATGATAGTTCCATTCACACTCCAAAATCCAGCATCAATTTCATCCATGCAAATCCATATATGTACATGTATACTGTATGAGTATTGGACCTTATAGCAAAGATATTGTATGCATTTATTGTGATAATGAGACCAGTTTTAAAAGGACAAACTACCTCTTCATAGGTATTTTGGATTGACAGACACACACACACTAACAGTGATCCCGAACTTGCCAGACATATCCTTCTTGTCTACAAATGTTTGAACCCTTATCAAACAATCCAAAATTTTTATAACCCAAAGAAATAGGGCTTTCAAAACTTTTTCGGAAAAGAGCAAAAAAGTGCTTGTGACTTTTTTTTTCCTGCAATATTTTTAGCCCTTATAGTTTCAAAGACAAATTCCATCATTTGAGCTAGGTTCAATTTGCCATCTGCAAAAGCTTTCGATAATTAACACTTAGGCTGCTGAATAAATGAAACGCAAATTTCTACTCAATACTAAAAGGCCAAACATTGCGGTTTCAAAGTTGATTTCACCAGAAATAAAATACCGTATCGGACAGTGTAGATCAAAGATCAGACTGCACGTTCTGTGCAGTCTGATCTTGATCTACACTGTTCGCAAAAGGTTAGTGGGTCGCGATTAGCAGCTTAAGGGTTAATACTCTATAATCTTGTTGTCAGGTATAGAGTTAACTCACCATTCCATCGTATACATTTTGATTGTCCTGAAAATACTGAGGATGAAAATTTTGAAAATTAATTTTTCTTGAATTTTTTCTAACACTGTGGTCCAGGGCAGGCAAGTCTCAATTTATCAGCTTACTTTTGACCAACTGTTTCATGTGGGGTTCAGGACAATTCTCTCCCTCAATTTACAGACTTTACATATAATTGTACTAACTCTTTACCACGCAACCAAATGTTAGACTTGTTCAAAATGAAAGCTGTGTAGAGGACAAATTAAACGTGACTCATTTGATGCAACTTGGTTTTTGAATTGGTAGAAAACATTGTGGGAAAAAGAGAAAATGCTGGTTACCAGCATTTTCTTCTTTTTCCACAATGTTTTCAAAAAGCATTTCCCTCAGGGTCATTAAAACTTGGGATTGAGTGGTAAAGAGTTAGCTCTTTACAGCACAAGATTTTATTCATATCCAAACTGAAAGCATTTGCAGATTACAAATGAAATGTAGTCAAAATGATGGAATCATTCTGTGAAAGAGTAGAATAGAAAATATTGCGGGAAAGGAGAAAATGCTGGTTTCCTCGACCTTTTTGAGTGTGCAATTCTTACACAAGCCCTGTCCAGTATGATCGATTATATGCCCATGATAAATGCAGCCCATCGATAATGGTGAGCGTACAACTTGATAAGATGCAATCCTGAATGGGCATTTCAGTTATATTTGGCAAGCAGTAGCTGTCTGAAAAATTAAGTTGAGAACTGTTGTGTTTTTAGTGGGGATAAAACTATTTTCACATGGTTTGTCTACCTGTCTTACAGTCCTATTTGTCTTTTTATCCCCTTACCACACAATCCCATGTTTTAATGGCCTGGCAGAAAAGATTTTGAAGACATTGTGGGAAAAGGAGAAAATGCTGGCAACCAGCGTTTTCTCCTTTTCCACAATGTTTCCATATCTTAAAGAGACAATGTCCATTATTTGAGTCACATGTAATTTGTCGTCTGCAAATGCTTTCAATTTGGACTGGTCTAAACATTTGTTGTTTGGTAGAGAGTCAAGACTTTTGGGATACCGGTATGATCTAAAGGAAGAACCTCCAGCAGTCAAGATTATCTTTGAAGATCTGTTCATCTGTGGCAGACAATAAAATTCTGACTGGCCCACATTGAAAGCATTTGCAGATAACAAAAATGAACGGGTAGGAAACATCGTTGGAAAAGGAGAAAATACTGGTTAGCAGTATTTTTCCTTTTCCTACAATGTTTTCTAAGGCCTTCTTCCTCAGGGTTATTAGAATGCAGGATTGTTTTGTATAGGGTTAACCCTTTACCACACATGTGTCTTCATGACCCTGGGAAAGAAGACCTTTGAAAATATTGTGGGAAAAGGATGGAAATGATGGTAACAACATTTCTTCCTTTTGTCACAATGTTTTTTTTTTTTTTTACCTTACCCTTCCAAAGACATATTTCGCCATTTCTTAGCCACCTTAGATTTGTAGTCTGAAAATGCATTGGATTAAGACAAGTTCAAAATTTTGTTGTTATGGAGTTACACATTGTAAATAAAAAAAAAATGGGTTCAACACAGCCTGATGAAATTTTATATGTGTATCTGTACGGGATAGACTGCACAATGATTAAAGCATGGATAAATATTGCTTTATGGTGAATCAACACCTATGCTCATAAAGAGTAATATATCGATAAGATCAGAATATATAGTAATTGACAGACTGACTTAGATGTTTACCAAACGACAAAGTTTTGGACTGGACCAAACTGAAAGCACTTGCAGACGACAAATCAAATGTTGCTGTTATGATGATTCCTCTCTTTGACAGGGTAGAAAATATCGTGGGAAAGGAGAAAATGCTGGTTACCAGCATTATCTTCTTTTACCGCAATGTTTTCAAAAGCCCTTTTCCTTAGGGTCATTAAAGTTGGGATGTTTTCAAAAGCCCTTTTCCTTAGGGTCGTTAAAGTTGGGATTGTGTGGTAAAGGGTTAAGGCAAGTTATTTGTTTCTAAGTGATAGTTCATTAACCCTTTACCACACAATCCCGACTTTTAACAACCTGAAGGAAGAAGCCTTTTGAAAACATTATGGGAAAAGGAGAAAATGCTGGTAACCAGCATTTTCTCCTTTTCCCACAATGTTTTCTAATCTATCACAGGCAGAAATCATCATTTTAGCATCTTTTAAATTGTTGTCTGCAAATGCTCTCAATTTGGTCCATGCCAAAATTTTTTCGTTTGGTAAAGAGTTAAGCCCTGGTGAAAGAGATCTGCATTTGAAAAAAAACATTATGAAGGGATTTTAATCTAAGTAATTACCGCAAAGAGATTGAGAGAATTATTTGAAGTCAAAGGGTACTTCACACTGCAATAAAGGTTGGCTTCCTCATTTGTGTTTTACTCTCTCATTATGCAATATTTTACCGTACCACATATATTCCAATTTTTAGAAAACGTTAGTGAAACTGTTCAACATGCTTTTTTCTAGATATGCTTGTAAGATTTTTTTATTCATATTCTTAATTCACTCAAAGCTATAATGATTTTTTTTTTAAAAATAGTGTGTAATGAAGTAGAAATACATATACATGTACCTGTGATAAGTAAATGAGGACTATCTATTCAACTTTTTGATCAGGGACATCTTAGCCCTTTACCAAAATATCGTAACTTTTAATGACCCTCAGAAAGAAGGCCTATGAAAACATTGTGGGTTAAGGAGAAAAGGCTGGTATCCAGCATTGTCTTTTACCTACAAGGTTTTTTTCCCTTTCAAAGGCAAACTTTTTGTGGTAACAGACTTTTAATTTCTCATCAGCAAGTGCTTTCAGTTTGGACCAGGTAAAATTTTAGTCATTTGGTAATGGGGTTAAATCTCTCTGTCTTGCTTCAGTTTTTTTCTGTAGTTTCCAGTTCATCTATAAGACAATATAGATTATATTTATGAAGTTGTTTGAATAACAGACCAGACCAAACTTCTTAGAAAGTGATCCAGCCATGGTTCTCTTCAGAATCTCTTTAAGGAATTTGAATCCATCTGGAAACCTGAAAAATCCCTAAGGACCGTCTTCTTCAAAACCACAGACAGGAATTCTATGCAAATTAGCACCCCTGGATTCACCTCTTTCAGATTTCTTGTATGACTTCAATGGTCGAAGGAAGAACATATCTGCTAAGGACTTGGCCTAATTGTACTTCATAACAAGCTATAGTTAAGCTTATAACAGAAATAACTCCTTATAATGAGGGGTTATTTCTTTTTATAAGCATGACTATAATGATATATCATTTTTTAGCATTTATGTACCTTGATTATTAGTTTATAATTCAGGTAACATATTCGTACATGGAAAATAGAGTGAAAACCATCTGCAGCTTTTTTTTTTCTGATGAAGCAGGAGTTTTGCTGTAAATGACGGGAATCTCTAATGGCCTTTACAAAAAGGTAGAGAAAGTGATATCATGAATATGATGTTTTACCATTCCTCTTTAAATACAACTACTGTTGGAAAATCTGAGTAAAATAGGCTTTGTTGAGTATTTTTTTTATGTGGCCACAAGGCACTAAATAGTTCTCAAAGAAAATAGCAAACCCATACTCACCTAGAAATTGTCAAATGAACATCAGAAACAGATTTTTGATCTGTCCATTTATCCCCTGAGAAAATAGTTTAGCAGTAGTCACTGATAACAAATTTGCAAATTGGAACATTTTGGAGATGACTGGGAAGCATTCTACACCTAGAGTTTAATCAAGTTTTCTGGACAACAAATATTTGGTATGAAGTCATAATGCTTTATTTTGGTCTTTAAGGTTATGTCCAGATTTTTGAATATTTAGAAAGAAGCACGGTTTGCATCAATATGTTCTTTGTTTGAAAACTTTACCATTTGTTCAAAAACAGAATCTGTTTTCCTGTTTCAAAATTTTTGAAAATATTCTTTTCAAAAGAGTGTTTGTCAGAATTCAATAATTTTTAGTATGATTGATCTATGAGTAGACCTCCTTTGTATTCATTTGGGTTGTCTTGACATGTTGACAAATAATGACTTTTGGGTAGACTTGGCATATTATCTTTATGAAATTTTGTTGGAACACAGACTTCTTACAGATAGAAGCTGTCTGTGCCAGTTTTTACATATTTTTCTAGGACAGTGGAGTGATACAGGGCCATCATGGCCCCCATGTTTATTTTCATACCAACACACATCATTATTCACAGAGACATTAAGTGATAGAGGTTTGAGGTGAAATATTGAAATGTGTTTGTGCATTAAGATTGATAATTTATTGAATGGAAAATATGTATATTTATGCATTTTTTAAAAGATAGGAACACGTTTTCTCTTCCATACCAGATTTTTTCTCTGATTAACATCTACAGGATTTTGCTTGCTTTCGATTGTTGTAATGCTGACTGTTTCTCTTATGTGTTCAAAAACTTTCTGTCAGGCAGGAAGAAATTTAATTTCCAAGTCTTTTAGTGAAAACCCGTCTTAACCATTTACCACACAATGCCGCCATTTAATGACCCTGAGAGAGAGAGAGAGAGAGTCTTTTTGAAAACATTGTGAGAAAAGGAGAAAATGCTGGTAACCAGCATTTTCTCCTTTTCCACAAGTTTTTGTACCCTATCAAAGAAACTCCATCATTTGAGTAACATTTAAATTGTCGTCTGCAACTGCTTTCAATTTGAACAAGTCTATATTTTCATTGTGTGGTAAAGAGTCAAAGTTTGTAGTAGTAAGGGCTCTTAAATTACTTGAATGTAATGGTTTAAGACAAACTTCTGCCAAGATACCTTGTCCTTTTTAGCTCCACTGGCCAAAGGCCAGCGGGCTTATGTCATGGCCCGGTGTCCGTTGTGCGTCCGTCCATCTGTCCGTCCGTGCATCCGTCCGTCCGTGCGTTAACTTTTATTTCAAACATCTTCTTCTCTGAAACTACCCATCCAATTTTCATGAAACTTCACAGAAATGATCCTGCTATGGTCCTCTTCAGAATTTCTTGAAAGAATTTGATTCCTTCAAAAATTCTGGTTGCCATGGCAACAAAACTGAAAAATATTGGAAATCTTTAAAAATCTTCTTGTCTGAAACCATAAGGCGTAGGGCTACCAAATTTGGCATGTAGCTTTATGTAGTAGACCTCTATCATGTTTCTTCAAATTATAGCCCTGGGGTCAAAATTGGCTCTGCCCCAGGGGTCACAAGTTTTACATAGGCTTATATAGAGAAAACTTTAAAAATCTTCCTGTACCTAGCCACAAGGCCTAGAGCTACCAAATTTTGCATGTAGCTATATCTAGTGGGCCTCTACCAAGTGGGCCAAAATTTTAGCCCAGGGGTCAAAATTGGCCCCGCTGCAGGGGTCACAAGTTTTACATGGGCGTACATAGTGACAACTTAAGAAATCTTCCAGTACCTAGCCATAAGGCCTAGAGCTACCAAATTTTGCATTTAGCTTGATCTAGTGGGGGTCTACCAAAAGTGCCCAAATTACAGTCCTGGGGTCAATTTGGCCTCATGCTGGTGGGGGGGTTCACAAGATTTACATGGGCTTATATAGGGAAAACTTTTAAATCTTGGTGTACATAGCCATAAGGCTTAGGGCTGCCAAATTTTGCATAATTGTAACACTATCTAGTGGACAACTACAAAGAGGGCCCAAGTTACAACCCTAGGATCAAGTTTGGCCCTGCACCAGGGGTCACAAGTTTTACATGGGTTTATGGAGTGAAAACTTCAGAAACTGTCTTGTTACTAGCCATAAGGCCAAGAACTCCCAAATTTGGTTATAAACATGTGCTTATAGGGTGAAAATTCAAAAAATCCTTTTGCTCCTAACCGCAAACACAAGGGCTACCAAATCTGGATCACTTTTGATTTTTTTTCGAAATTAGCCTTGCATCAGGGGTCTTATGTTTTACAGAGGCTTCATATGGACGAAACTTGAAAATCACCTTATTTATAACCATACAGCATAGACTTGTATTATTTTGGCATGTGGCTTTATCTTGTGGACCTCTACCAGGGTTCAAGTAAATTATCCCTCTGGGATCAAAAATGGCTTTGCCCTGCGGGTCTCAACTTTCACATGGGCTTTTACAGAGAAAACTTTGTAAGTCTTCATTTTGAAACCATTTGGCTCAGAATTGAAATGTTTAGTATTTATGGTTTATATTTATAAGCCAGTGGAGCGATACAGGGCCATCATGGCCCTCTTGTTCTGGAAACCAAGTACCGTAATCATGTTTGAATAATTAGTGATTAACTCTTTACCAGAAGACAAAATTCTAGACCTGCCCACATTGAAAGCATCTGCAGACGACAAATTAAATATGGCTCAAGTAATGGCATTTGTCTGTGAAAGGATAGAAAACATGGTGGAAAAAGGATGAGATGCTGGTTACCAGCATTTTTCCTTTTCCTGCAATGTCTTGTAAGATGGGATTTTTTGGTAAAGGGTTAAAGAATGAGAGATACAGCCAACAGGTTGTAGTAGAAAGAAAATGTTGCTAATTGGCTGGAGAATGAAGAGGTTTAAGTGAAATAAATTGTTAAAAAATTATGTCTTCGTTATATGCATGTCCATATTCATTCTTTAAACCATTATTTGAGTCAAAAGATTTTAATTCTTCTAAAATCTGAGCACACAACAGTGATATGAGCCATCTTCTGACAAAAGGGGGTTTAATGCATCTCCATGGTGCATTGTACTAATCAAGTCATCATAAAAGACTAAATGTGGATCCATCAAATATATTTCGTCGAATAACTGGCAGTGCCATGAGATGGAATGGTTCTCGGACATGCAAAAAAAAATTACCAAAAGGTTTTGATTCAGGTTAGCTTGCAAGGACTGCACAGACTGACCTTTGTCGATACTTCTTGCAGATGCATGAAAACCCCTTTTCACAGAACATGGCTCATATGTAGTGGTAAAAAATGTGAATCTTCTCAGTGGCCAAGTGCTTCATCAATCCACGTTATTATAGAGGAAGATGAAAGTCAGAATCACGGTGGTAAAGAGGGGTTGTTCTGTTATGGCAGCTTTATGAACTGCCAGGTTGTCAAATATGGCTTACAGAATGTTCACTTGCCTGTGTCTCGGTATAAAATGTTTGAATATTGGAAAATTACTGTGCCTGACAAAGGTTGTGAATGTTGTTATTCTCGAAACAGAGATTCAATTTTAGCTCCACTGACCAAAGGCTACAAAGTTAAAGTCGCGGCCGCGAGTCTGTTGTGCATCCATCTGCATGGGTATCCTTCAATGCATTAAGATACATTTCAATTTTTTTGTTTTAAACTACAACTACTGACCTAAGTTGAATCGAATTTCGAACATATTCTCAGATTTCTTGATGGAGGCTTTATCCGTTAGAAAACATGGCCACCATGGGTATGGCTTTTCATCTTATATAAGCCATCGAGCCAGTCTTAAAAATCTTTAAAAACTGCTTGAAATGATATAATGATATTTTGTCAGATTTATGATTTATGTTAGAATTGTGACCACATGCCCCCCCCCCCTCTCTCTCTCTCTCTCTCTCTCTCTCTGCCTGCCCCTCGACCCCCTTTCTCTCGGGTTTGTCCATGGTTTAAACTCATTTCCTTATCTGGAATAGAGAAATAAAATATGTTTAAAGACCTGAAACGTGACCTGTTTTGTAGCGTTATCTATTGTAACATGTTACCTATGTACAGTGACCCAACTGCCCCCACAGTCAGCACACCTTTACTTAGCCCCTTTTCCAGACAGAATTTTAAAATCGTCCTGTTTCACGCATTTCTAACAAGGCTCTTGAAGTTTGCATAATGACTGAAACAAGGCTCTTAACGTTTGCATAATGATGGAAACAAGGCTCATAATATTTCGATGATAATTGAAACATGGCTCATAATGTTTGCATAATGATTGACGCAAAGTCAATATAACGTTAGCATAATGATTTTAAAAAGGGCTCTTTAAGAATTAGGACTGAAACAAGGCTAATAACGTTCGTAACATTTGAATTATGATGGAAACAATCTTAACGTTTACAAAATGATAGGGGGGGAATGTTCTCTTTAAGTATGCGTAATGATTGCAACAAGGCTCATAATGTTCTAATTATAGTTGCAACAAGGGTCGTAAAGTTTGCGTAATGATTGAACATGGCTCATGATTTTTGCAAATCTATTGAAACATGTCTGAAAATTTTTTGTAATTATATATTAGATCCCTGGTAAGACAAGGCTTAACTGTTCGTGTTATCAATGCTCATAGCGTTTACAAAATGATTAAAACAAGGCTGGTAACGTTTGTATGATTACTGAAACAGAGCTCATAACGTTTGCAAAATGATTGATACAAAGCTCATAACATTTGCATAATGATTGATACAAGGCTCATAACGTTTGCATAACGATTGATACAAAACTCATAACGTTTGCATAAGGATTGATACAAGGCTTATAACGTTTGTGTAATTATTGATTCAAAGCTCATAACGTTTGCATAATGATTGATACAAAGCTCATAACGTTTGCATAACTATTGACACACAGCTTATAACGTTTGCATAACGACTGATAGACAAAGCTAAAACCGTGTACATAACGATTGATACAAAGCTCATAGCGTCTGCATTAAGATTAATATAAGGTTCATATCGTTTGAAAAAAGATTTTCAGCAAGGCTCATAACATACGCATAATGAATGATACAAAGCCCATAACGTTTGAATAATGATTGATACAAGACTCGTAACGTTTGAATAATGAATAAAGCAATGCTCATGGCGTTTGCATAAGGATTGATACAAGGCTCATAGTGTTTACATATTGATTGATACAAAGATCATAACGTTTGCATATTGACTGATACAAGGATCCTAACGTTTGCTTAATGATTGATACAAGGCTGACAGTGTTTGCATATGATTGATACAAGAGTCGTAACGTTTACATAACGATTCATACAAAGCTCATAACGTTTGAACAATGATTAATACAAAGCTTATAACGTGTGTATAATGATTAAAGCAATGCTCATAACGTTTGTATAACGATTGATACAAAGCTCATAACGTTTGAATGATGATCGATACACGGGTCATAACATTTGCATAGTGATTGATACAAGGTTCACAGCGTTTGAATAATGATTAAAGCAAATCTCATAACGTTTGCATAAGGATTGGTACAACGCTCATAACATTTGTACCATGGTTCATACAAGGCTCATAACATTTGCATAATGATTAAAGCAATGCTCATTGATACAAAGCTCATAACATTTGCGATTATGCAAGGCTTATAACGTTTGAATAATGATTTAAGCAGTGCTCATAACGTTTGCATAACGATTGATACAAAGCTCATAACGTTTATGTAACGATTGATACAAAGCTCATAACGTTTGAATAATAATTAAAGCAATGCTCATAACGTTTGCATAAGGATTGATACAAAGCTCATAACGTTTGAATGATGATTGATACAAAGCGTTTAACGTTTTTATAATGATTAAAGAAATGCTCATAAGGTTTACTTAATGATTGATACAAAACTTATAACGTTTGCATAATGATTGATACAAAGCTTATAACGTTTGCATAATGATTAAAGGAGCCGTCACACCATGACGTTCTGGTCAACGTTCTCTGAACATTTCAATCGTTCGATTTTTTAGCGTTCTAGAATGAGGATGGCACATCTGGCGTGTTATTAACGTGTGCCTAACGCATGACTAGCGTGTATCTAACGCACGAGAAGCGTGTAACAGCGACCAAGTAAGATACCCCTGAAAACCATTATCGTATGCTAACGTGCCACTGGCGAGCGACGAACGATTTAGTCACACGCTGCGTGCGTTAGGGACCGTTCAGCGGTCGTTGACAGGTCGCCAGTGAGTCGTTCACTGCAAAGCAAACGATTAGTAACAACCAAGTAACGCTAGAGTAACGACTGACTAACGATAGCCGAACGCGTGCAATGCTCGGTGAACGTTACTAAAACGTTCCACGAACGTTCTTAAACGTTCTTCAGCGTTTAAAATTAAACGTTGAAGAACGGTGGTGTCAGTCAGAACTTTTGTGCATGTTCAAAACTTTTTTCCGGACCAGCGTTCTCCGCCGATTCCCGGCGATCACCGACGTTCACTAGCGTTCACACAACGCTATTCTGGCGCTATCCCAGCGACCATGGGCGACTACCAACGTTTCCTCGAACGTCAGAAAACGTTAACCAAAACGTCATGGTGTGACGGCTCCTTTATACAACGTTCATAATGTTTGCAAATTGATTAATATAAAAAGCTCATAGCGTTTACGTAACGATTGATACAAGGCTCATAGTGTTTGCATAATGATTAATACAAGGCTCATAACTATTATAAAATGATTATAGCAAGGCTCAAAGCATATGCATAATGAATGATGATTGATACAAGACTCATAACGTTTCAATAATGATTAAAGTAATGCTCATCACAGTGTTTGCACATTGATTTGTACAAAGATCATAACGTTTGCATACTGATTGAAGCATGGATCATAACTTTTACAAAATGATTGATACAAGAATCACAGCGTTTGCAAAATTATTGTTACAAGACTCACAGCTTCTGCATAATGATTGTTACAAGGCTCATAGCGTTTGCATAAGGATGGACACAAGGCTCACAGCGTTTGCATAATGATTGTTATAAAGCTCATAGCTTTTGCATAATAACTGATACAAGACTCACAGCGTTTGCATAATGATTGTTGCAAAGCTTATAGCGTTTGCATAATAATTGTTACAAGGCTCACAGCGTTTGCATAATGAGTGATACAAGGCTTACAGCGTTTGCATAATAATTGGTACAAGACTCACAGCGTTTTCATTATGATTGATATACAAAGCTCATAACCTTTGCATACTGATTGATACAAGGTTCACAGCGTTTGCATAATGATTGATACAAGGCTCATAGCGTTTGAATAATGGTTAATACAAGATTCACAGCGTTTGCATATTGATTTGTACAACGCTCACAGGGTTTGCATGATGATTGATACAAGGCTCACAACGTTTACATAATAATTGAAACATGCTCATAGAGTTTTCATAATTATTGATACAGGGCTCATAGCGTTTGCATAATGATTGATACAAAGCTCATAGCGTTTGCATAATGATTGATACAAGGCTCATAGCGTTTGCATAATGGTTGATACAAGGCTCATAACGTTTGCAAAATTATTGATGCAAGGCTCACAGCGTTTGCATAATGTTGATACAAGGCTAATTGCGTTTGTATTATGATTGATACTAGGCTCATTGCGTTTGCATAATGGCTGATACAAGGCTTATAGCGTTTGCATAAAGATAGGTCAAACTGCCGACAGCTCGAACACATTACCGAGTTTCAAAAGGAGTTCGACTTAACGTCTAAAATAAACCCCAATGCCCCTTTCATGGACGTCTGCTTATTCGATGTACTTTAGAAAGTTTAACATTTATAATCCCCGGCCATTGACAAAGGACATTTGTAATCAGTGAACTACATAATTCAAGGCATCAACCGTGTGAAATGTACATGTATGTCTTATCAACACCTTTATAAACCTCGCAATTTTCTTATCTTGCGAATTTTCTGCTAGAGAGTCCAAAGAACACAACCGAGTAACAGCCATGAGATCTGGCCTTACACTTAGTTTGGTGGGTGCAATGATTGTCATGAGCAATGCTCATTTGTGCCTCATCAATCCGAAACAGAGGGGCTCTTTGCAAGGTCTGGACACGAAAGGTTTGTGAAAAAAAAAATCTATTACATGTACACCGTGTTGCTTTTTCTTGGCATTCCATATGTAAAAGAATTTACGTTATTGGATTTTCTGATACTTTGGTAGATTTTTCGGCTTATTAGATGTATAATCACACTTAAATGAATAAGCGTATTGTTATAGAACTGTATTATCCCGCTAGCAGAGTTATTATAGGTATACTAGAATTGCCCTAACGGTCGAGCGATTTGTCTGTCTGTCTGTCTGTCTGCCGGCTCACACAATGTATATAGTGATAAAAAGGGTAGGTATTTAAGCAAGAGATATTTTGAAACTTGTATCATTAAAGATGATACAGTTAGGTATATCTGCCTTTCGACTTTTTTTGCTTTGTATGTTATAAGAGCTGAACATAATTTTCTTTCATTGAGGATCAAACGACTGCATATTGCTTAATGCACCCTGTGGTGGAAGACCTATGGAAGAATCAGTAACAAAGTGGAAGTAAGTTTAAACCACAGTTGAGCCATGCTCTGACAAAAGGGGGATTAATGCATTTCCGTGATGCATGATACCGAGCAAGTCATCACATGATTAAAATTCCATAAAATCCATTTTGTCCATCAACTGACAGAATCATGGGGTAAACTGGCCCTTGGACATGCAGAAAACAAACCATAAGCAAAAAGTTTCTGCCTAGGTCAGCCTGCGCGGACTGCGCAGGCTGACCTGGGTCGATACTTTTTGCAGATGCAATAAGCTCCTTTTTCACAGAGCATTACTCATATATTTGCTATAAATTAGGTTATGCTTTTCGTTTTGTCTCGGATGTGCTGCGTACTGCAATCCTTTTTTTTACATCCAGTAAATGGTAACTATCTAATTTTCTCGGATGAGGATCAAACTATAGGTCTCTGGGTGACTAATCGAACACCCAATCCACGAATTCTTGACCATTAGGCTGCTAAGCGCGACTCAAGGACATTTTGCGGAAACGATCAAGATCAGACTGCATAGAACGTCCAGTCCGACCTTGGATCTTCAGTGTCCATTAAGGAGAGATCCCCCCCCCAAATACCTTTAAAAAACGGAAAATTTGGGTTTTCACTATCGGCTTGGAGTTTTAATGATGTAGTAAAGGGTTACGTAACAAGGAAAGGAGTTTTAGTGCACCCTTGCACTGCGAATAATTTCGTGGATAAACTGGAGCCCAACTGTCTATCTGTCTGTCTTTAGACATGTACACAAGAATATGCGTTTCGAACCTCCTTACTTTTGCTGCCATGACTATGTAATATTTTGCTTTACGTAATTTTTCAGATTCCTGGTTTAGATGGTAAAGAGTGTTTTCTTCTTAAGCTGATCTATTTTTTATGTTTTAAAAATCGAATTGATTTTGAGCATCTGTCGTTCTTTCAAAGCCATTGGTGGAGATACAAACCCTTTTACTCACAATCCCGTGTTTTAATGACGCTTGAGAAAAGATAATTTTATAAGGGTATGAGAAAAAGAGAAAATGTTGGTGACGAACATTTTCTCCCTTCCCCACAATGTTTTGTATTCATATACAGACAATTCACATCATTTTGTTAACAGTTTATTTGTAGTATGCGAATTCTTTCAATTTTGACAGGTTTGTAATTTTGTCACTTGCTTACGAGTAAAAATAGCTTTAACTCTTAAGCTGCTGAATAAATGAAACGCACGTTTCTACTCAATACTAAAAGCCCAAACCTTGCGATTTCAAAGTTGATTTCACCGGACAGAAAATACCGTGTCGGACAGTGTAGATCAAAGATCAGACTGCATGTTCTGTGCAGTCTGATCTTGATCTACACTGTCCGCAAAAGGTCACTGAGTCGCGATTAGCAGCTTAAGGGTTGATAGCAGTTCTAGACGACTGCGCAGCGCTTTGACAAAAAGTGGTTTAATGCACATCTGTGATGCATTATATCAAGCAAGCCATCGCATACTTATAGATCCATAAAATCTATTTCGTCTAATGGCCGACTGAATCATGTGATAGACTAGTCCTTGGACATGCAGGAAATTTAACCCTGTACCACACAGTCCCGACTTTTAACGACCCTGAGAAAGAAAGCTTTTGAAAACATTGTGGGAAAAGGAGAAAATGCTGGTAACCAGCATTTTCTACTTTTCCCACAATGTTTTCTAACCTTCCAAAAACAAATTTTTCATTTTTGAGTCACATTTATTTTGTCGTCTGCAAATATGTACTTTCAATTTGGACCAGTCTAAAATTTTGAGGTTTGGTAAAGGGTTAATACAGTTTTTGTAGATGCATTAAACCCTCATTTCCATGGCTATTGACTCGTTTCTTGAAATAAAAGCAATAACGAGGACAAGGCTTCCCGACGTGTGATTGGACGGTTTAAAAATGAGCCATGCTATTTGAAAAGAAGGCTCAATGCATCTGCCTGCGCAGCCTTGGCCGAAACTTTTCGTTATCTGTCAATTTTCTGTGTGTCAAAGGACCAGTCTACCTCGTGATTCAGTGGGTTGTTGGACAAGATGGTCTTTATGGATCCATGATCACGTGATGACTTGCTTGGTATAATACATTACGGAGATGCATAAAGCCCCCTTTTCTCAGAGCATGGCTCATTTGTTATTTATATATGTTTTCTTTCAACCTTTCCAACCTTCCAGATCTGGTGGGAACTACACCGTCATCTTCCAGAAGAATTTGGACCACTGGCTACAGGCTACACCCGTATGTATCGATATGGGGAAAAGAAAAAATAGATGAGAGAAAGGGAAGGGGAATGTGACGGGATTGAAAAATGGGAGGAAAATGAAAAGACAAATGAAACAAGAAAGATCGTTAAGAACGGACCGACGGCGTGAGTGGTACTGGAATGTGAATAATGTGAATATGAAGATTCGTGATTCAATACCAAGAGAAATTATGAGAAGTACATGTAACTACGCCAGCAATTGTGCACATCTTTTTCCTCATTGTTTTGCATTTTGTTGGAACTTACAATTAGATAAGTTATGGGCCATGCTCTGTGAAAAGGGGGCTTCATGCATCTGCGAAAAGTATCGACCAAGGTCACCCTGCGCAGTCCGTGCAGGCTGACCTGGGCCGAAACTTTTCGTTATTGGTCAATTTTCCACATGTCAAAGGACCATTCTATCCGCGTGATTGAGTCCGTTATTCTACAAAATGGATTCGCTAGATCCACACTTATGTAATGTCTTGCTATCGATAATGTATGTATCAAGGAGATGCATTAAGCCCCGTTTTGCCGAAGTATGGCTCATGTATTTTTTCAAGATAGGATATCAATCCAACTCATCATTGGAAACAGAGCAGTTGCTGCTAAAAATAGGGTGTCTGAAAATACATATCGACTGTACAGTAATGGTTACAGGATAACGCATTAGGAAATACAGAATTACCAAACAGTGCAAAAAAAAAAACAACATATAACCATTTGCTGAGATGTAAATAAGCACCGCGGGTGTCGATTAACTTTGGTAACCCTTGCATTTTGACAGCATTAACTTGTCCCCAAAAATACTTCAGACGTCCGCAGAATAAACACGTCCACGTTTTTGACCAATCGCAAATTATAATTTATTCATTTGAGAATAATACTAAGAAGTAGTTCAAAGGCCAGTTAATACAGCTATGCCGAAAAACAAAACAAAAGATAAAAATGAATAAAAAAAGAAGGGAAAAAAAAAAAAAGCTTTCAGCGTCTGTCACCAAGTTTTCTTGCATTGCATAGAAAACTGCATTCTTGATACAAATCCTAGACGATGGTTGTGTGGGAAAGCAGCCAGTGGCTTTGGAAGAATATTGTATAAAGTACAGGAAACAGAAACTCAGGAAATCATGGATGGGTACACTGGCCGCTGCGGCATAACTGAAATAATGTTGCAAACGGCGCCAACGTCAAATCAATCAATCAATCAATTCACACAGTTAAGTAAAGTTTGGGTGTACAGCATGTGATCTATATCATTGTCAGCGCCAGCTGTAGGCGAATTTAGGGGCTTGACGACATATATCAATATCAGACTTCACTGAATGTGAAGCACAGATCATTATTAACCCAATTCCTGCTAAATAACTTAAATAAAACTGTCAACTCGATAGTGATAGTAGAAACCCGAATAATGTTATTTCAAACTTTTTTTTTTTGAGAACAATATCTCCTAATCGGACTGTGTAGATCCAAGACCAGACCTCATGTTCTTTGCAGTCTGGTCTTAATCTACACTGTCCGCAAAAGGTCAGTGAGTAGCGCTTAGCAGCTTAAGGGTTAAATTTCTAGCTCTATGTGAAAAGCAAGTGTTGTTTGCCTGTCCTGTAGATAGTGTTTCAGGACAAAATTCACACACAATTACTTGTTTTACACCGATCAATCCTGTTCCATTAACTCACTGTACTAGCATTACACATATCTGATTACTACAGTTAATTTTCGCTGTCGATCGAAATATAGGCCTGTAACTGGTCTTCATTCGTTGAAACAAAGCTTCACACGGATGTGCGCGGGACATCATAAAGCTCGTGGAAAACCTTTATTTCACATGCGATGATTATTAAATTTCTAACAAGTATAGATTGATTTATTACAAGTGTGATTACTTCATGAATTTCACGAGATAAATGAAAGATTCCCAGTCATTATAGTAACGTCACTATGCATCCATCGCCGAAGTCAAAAAAAAAAAGAAAAATCTTATTGCGACACAGACGAAAGTATCTTAATCCTTCTTGAAAATCCAATTTTGACACAAAATTAGATTAGTTTAACGTACTTGTCTACCGGAAACACGGCTTTTTAAGGAAATTAGGCCTACGTCAAAAGTTTGTAAATGACGTCATCTGCGTCATGTCCAGTATTAGCGGAATGTGTTCACATAGCGTTAACGTTGTTGAAGAACGAATGAACCAGAGTCATTGATTCATTAAGGCCTGTGCTATATAGATCTGATTTGTAAATTTGAGCCGGATCTACCAACATAAACATGTTTAGACATTTTTTAAGTTGTTATTGAGACCATAATCAATTAAGCAAGGCAGTAATTAATTTGAATTTTTTAAACTGTTCTTATAATATTTGCTCATGTAATTTCTATGTAAGATAAAGAAACGAGAGAACTCCGGGAACTGTTTGGTCACCTCATCTATAGAAAAGATCCTGCATATGAAACTTTTTAAGCAGCCACTTTACACATGCGCAAAAAAATATGCTTGTTTGCTCTTCACACAGGGTTACTTTGCCCTGACCATGATGAACGCAGGCAGTGCACAAGAACTGACCAGAGTTCCAGATAACGGAGAGCCGTCCTTGAACCTATATACTGCTTCTGGTACACTTCCAAGTAGCATGTAAGTATTACTTTTGTTTATTTTCCAGTTTTAGTTTTTGAATGTGTATTTCAAACAACTCGGCATGTGGCTCTATTGTTGTAACATTAAAATAGGTTTTGAAGAGCACAAGTTCAGGTTGTGAATTTTGAGAATAACTTCAAATAATAAAATACGAACAGAAAGAAAGGTAGATTTAATTGCTTTTATTTTGAAAATTCTTATACATGAGCTTAAACGGTACAAAGTGTTACTAGAAGATATCGAGTTTTGGGCATTTTTTATTACAGTTTCTTGTGTGTATGTTTTTCGTTTCCTTTTTAATATGGAAAATCTAGGAGACCAAATATATCATCCGTCATTCGTTAACTTCTATTTAAGTTGGTGTGCTTTAAGAATCCCTGGAGGTGTCTGGGGGACCTTGATAAGTACATGTATTTACCAGACGACAGAATTTTAGATAAGACATTTATGTGCAGACGTATTTCTTAAGCAAACGACAATTTACATGTGAGTCAAGTGAAAGGATTTGTCTTAAATGCTGATTACCAGCATTTTCTCTTTTTCCCAAATTGTTTTCAAATCTTCTCCCACAGGCTCGTAGAACACAACATCGGCTTGAAATTGTGGATCAGTCCTTATTGAAAGCATTTGCAAACCAGTTACATGTTGCTGAATTGATATGATCTGTCTTTGATAGAAATTATGGCATAAAAAGGAGGGAATGCTGGTTACCAGTTTTAACTGTGAATGAGACAGTTTAGAGGTTTACTAAACACTTTAAAAAACAGGAAATTTATATTTTGATAAAGAATGTCGATATCACCCAAAAGATTTTAGGTAAGATCTTTCTCTGAAGTAATGGTAAAAAACGATTTTTTTCCCAAAAAGGCGTTCCACAGTTATGCATGTGTTAAGAAAAATAATCAAATAGATAACAAAACCTTGGCGACCATCTCTATCAAAGACCATTTTGTTTGTGTATTTTTAGGGCCAATGGGGATTACATCCTTCAGGTAAGCATACATTATACTGTATCAAAGAGTAGACTACATGTATTTACCGTAGGCCAGGAATGATCGGGCGCTTGAGGGGTTGGATTTATATTACTTAGTCGCCAATTCAGTTCCGGTTAGCTCCACACGTGATTGGAACGTCTATGACTACAAAAAATAAGCTTTACACCGGCGTTTTCAAACTCAAATGAACTTTTGCATCGAAATAATTGAGACTTTGTTAACCGTGTACTAAACAATCCTGGCCACGAGGACGAGTGCTTTTAAAAACATTTTGGGAAAAGGAGCAAATGTTGAATACCGGCATTTTCTCCATTTTCCTCAATGTTTTCTATTTTTTAAGAGACAAATCCCATCGTTTGAACCAAATTCTGTCGTCTTCATTTACTTACGAATTGGACATGTGTTGAATTTCGTAGTTACGTAAAAAAAGAGAATAACGGATTTTAATAGGACACTTGAAATGTGACAAACTATGTGGAAATTCTATGTGGAATAGTAGTGCAAACCAGGTATCATTCAAGTTTTACAATTTTCTTCCTTTTTGTGATTCGACCTTTAGTTTCGTTACTCATTGGTTTAAATTTCATGACTAAGTTCGCCGGAAGATGACGTTCCTTACCGTAGCATTTGGTCAAAATTTCATCGTTTGTCATTCGATGTATCATAGAAAAAAAAACATCTCACATCCTGGAGCAATGGTTAGCTGAGCTACCACTGTCGGCATATTAACGGTAAAAGTGAAACGTAAACATAGAAACTTAGTTTGCCGTCATCATATTTAAACTTACGGTGCCATATTTCTAAGAGATACTATTTCGGTAATTTAAGAAAACTACCGCGATAAAACAAACTTTCCTGGATATATTATCTAGATAATAGAAAGTTTCACGTAAACTATCGCGATAATTTTCACTTTTATCACAATTTATTTTCTTAGTTCGTATGGTGGCATATTTCTGCCACGAGATACGAGATAACTATCCGGATAATTTTAGGAAGCTATCGCTATTAGTAAAAATTTCCTAGAAATTTTATCTAGATAGTGAAAACTTTTCTGAAAAAAATATCACGATTAACTTTGTTGTCTAGAAACTTTTACATTGATCGGTAAATAGTTTAACGCAAAATTTCTCATTCGTCCACGAAGCTGACATTCGAGATAAAATCATAGGAATAGTTCTAAATAAAAAACTCACTATTTAGATGAACTCGGTAGTTTTTGACTACAAGATGGCAAAAGTATTCCGAAACTGTATCTTTTTATAGATACCGTGAATGTCAGTTGTGGGCACGAACGCAAAAAAAAAAATCGTGATGAAAGTGAGAATTATCGCGATATTTTTGTCGTGAAAATTATTATTATCGAGATAATATTTCTAGAAAAGTTTTTTTTTTTTCGCGATTGTTTTCTTAAATTGTCACAATAGTCATCTCGTATCTCGTGGCAGAAATATGCCACCATACGTTCACGAGTGCCCGCAACTGAGATTTGCGGTATTTATAAATACGGCTTCGGAACATCTTCGTCTCCAACCTTATGCTCACAGTACGGGTGAACGGATTCTCCTTTTCCCTGAATGGTTTTAATTAAGGTCGTTCGTAAGAGGCATTTTGAGTCGTCTTGTATTCAAGAAACTGAAGTTCATTCCATGTAAAGCCAAAATTTACCACTAAAGCTACAACTGGAAATAATTCGAATTTAAGTTACCGCCATCCTGTAAAGTAAAAAAAACTACAGAGTTCATCCAAATGGTGATTTTTCTATTCATAGATACCAAGAATGGGTAGATGTATCGATCATTGTAAAATTTTCTAGGTAACAAAGTTTATCTTGATATTTTTTTAGAAAACCTTTTACTATCTAGATAAAATTTCCAGGAAACTTTTATTTATAGCGATAGTTTTCTAAAATTATCCCGCTAGTTATCTTGTATCTTGTGACAAAAATATGCCAACATAAATAAATATACATTACATGTACATGTAAATTCTTATTCTCTGTTGTTACAGGTAACCTACGTCACAAAGAACGCTCAGGCACCAGCAGTATTCTTCCAGTGTGCTGACGTCACAGTTTCTTAGGTGATTCGGTGTCTAGAATCAGCCATGCGCAAAATGCGCTCTTTTCTTTTTAATCGCTGCTTATGTTGAAAATTCACGTAATAATAAAACTAAATGTTTTAAACAATGTTTGTTTCCTGTCTCGAATTTTATTAGATCTACAGCTTCACAATCGTTTTGTGTGATTTTCATGCGAGACACATGCAGGTTCAAGGCTATAGTTGTCTTATTGAAATTTACAAGATTGAAGCCTCTTACAGAAGCAACCGACTGAAATATCGAAATCATTACACAATAAAAGTAAACCGTCGGCCTAGCTTTATTTCATGGGGAAAGAAGAATGTGATGCAAAAATCAAAGTTCTTTTTTATCTCTTCGGTATAATAATAATAATAACCCATGTAAAGCCACCATCACACCTTGAAGCCATCCCGACTATTTAAGCCATTGAAAGGAGAACGTAACAACATCTTGCCAGTTTTAGCTCGGCTGTTTTCGAATAAATTTCGAAACTTGTGTCGTCATAGCCCTAACGAAGCCGCCTGCGTCTACGCCGCCATCGTCATGCAAAAAAAAAAAAAAGATTTTGTCATGTCTCTGCCTATCACTGAAATTGTTTACTTCAAACTTACTATAAAAAAAGGGAACCAGTTAGACAAGGGCAGGTAACCCTTAACATATTTTAACCAAGTTATGCTTCTATTTTAACATTGAATTTTCACTGAAAAACAACTGCAGTCGAGCGTTGGCACCTGCATTTATTTAGTTAGAATAACACAGACTCCCAAATTTGCAGGACCATGATTGTCTCGAATGAATAAAACCTGTCGTAAAATTACAAAGAAAACTTGTATTAAGGCCAACATCAGGTTAAGACAGCAGTTGAAATTCTCGACCAGTATAAAAGTATACAGAAAGAAGTATAGTGTACACACGAATCACAACTGAAGCTTTCAAGACGCGAAAGAATCAAGACACTTATCGACCACATACAGTCATCTATTTGAAGTTAAATAAACATGGGGGCGTGTGGAGACCCCATTGCATACCGCGTTGCAAGACCTTAATGCAAAATCAACTGAAAGAAACCGTCAGACAAAAAAAAAAAAACAGTCACTGCAGCACCTAACACTGATCATTAAATTGTCATACAGGTACTATATATTTTTAGTTTGAGCTCAATCTGAGTACCTCATTTAGTTACATTTAACTCAGTTTATACTTCAATCAAAACATTTGGGCCATGCTCTGTGAAAAGGAGGTTTAATGCATCTGCAAAAAAAAAAAAAAAAAAAAAAAAAAAAAAAAAAAAGACTGCACAGGTTGACATGTGTCAAAACGTTTTGCTATTTGTAAATTTTCAGCATGTCAAACGACCAGTCTATCTCATGATTCAGCCGGTTGTTACACAAAAAGGATTTTATGGATCCATAACTATGTGATGACTTGCTTGCTATAATGCATAACGCATTCGCATTTTGCTCAAGCACGGCTTATTTTCATTAAATCACCAAGGTTGATTTTTTTTTCTAAGGATTGAAACGTTCCCGATTGCGTTGTATTCCTTAACTTTATATATAACCAGACGACCAAATAGTTCCATGTTCTTGCGACCATGAAGAAGGATTTTTGAAATCACAATATTAAAAAAAAATGCGGTTTACAATAACTCTTTTGCCAAATTGTTTTCTTATTTTCCATAAACAAATTTCATCTTTGTAGCCACTTTTCATTTGTCGTCCTCAAATGTTTTTATGTTGGATCAGTCTAAAATTTTGTCGTCTTGTATTACAGGTTAGAATTTAACTCTTTATCAAACGATAGAATTTTAGACTGGTCCATTTGCAGACGACAAAATAAATGGGAAAATTGAAATTTGTTTTTGAAAGAGTAGAAAACGTTTTGGGAAAAGGAGAAAATCAGCATTTTCTCCTTGTTTTCAAACGTCTTCTTTCTCAAAGTCCTTAAAAGTCGTCATTGTGTGGTAAAGGGTTAATAATATAACTATAATACAATGAGAATCACCGACTAACTTTTATTTTCAGCATTTAAAGTTCTCTTCTCATGAATTACAACTAGAAATGGTATTTTTGTACAATGGAATTTGTTAAGTAGACTGGTATTGCCAGCGGCTTCCATACTGCGTAGAGATTGAAACAAAGACACAGTCTAAAACGTACAACCTGATCTTCCATGCAAGCTGTCTGATAGTTTGCAAGAATTTCTTGACAAACCATCCCCGAATATGCAGTGCTGAGTAGTGCCTACTCTTTAACTATCCGAAGTAATGCGGGTTTAATCCTTAACGACCCTTACGTAGAAGACTTTTGAAAACATAGAAACAGGAGAAAGTGCTGGTAAACAGCATTTTCTCCTTTTCCCACAATGTTTTCTACCCTTTCAAGTACAAATCCTATCATTTGATCCACATTTAATTTCTCGTCTGCAAAGGCTTTACAAAATGGACAAGTCTACAACTTTTTATCTGGTAAGGAGTCAAATTTGATAATTAAAGAGCGGCACAACCTCACAGGTTTTACATATTCATGTAGAGAGAAAATATAGGGTTAGAAAGGATTTCTTTGTTTGTCGCATCTGACCTTCGTGACAGAAATGTTGTTGAAAAAGGCATTTAATTAAGTATAAACAAACGCGAAAATGAGAGAATTTATTCATTATCTTTTTACAAGATCTGTTTACTGATAATTGATTCTGTATTTTTCCCTTCAAAATGAGTTTCGTTTTAATGGAAAAAAAAAATAAATGTCAGAAACTAAAAATCCAAGCAAACGCGACCAGACATATATACAGTAGAAAATGAAACGAGAGAGAGAGAGAGCGAGCTAGCTCTACTACAAAACAAAAAAGGTCAATAAAACAAGTATGCTTAAGCAGGGAGGTATATAACGAAGAACACACAGCCTACACCAATGATTCCAGTTTGTAAAAAAAAAATGTGCATCAAAAGGTAAATATAATTGCTTCTGATGATTTATTGATAAAACATCTGAAGATCATTTCTCCAAGATCGGCTGTAAACGGCTCACTGTATTATCTTGTAACTTGTTCATATTTAAATTTCATACAAGCTGAATTTACACTAAACGCCATATAAAAGTCGATTAAAAAAAGAATCTAGCCTTTCAAAAACACACTTTAACAAGATATCCGACTTCGCTGCACTTTCATGTAAGCACAAACATAATTAGTAAATTTTGACAAAATTCAAAGATCTTTTCGTTGTAATTAAGCCATCCATCCTCTGGCAAAAGGGGGTTTTATGCATCTCCGTTATGCATCTTACCAAGGAAGTCATCACATAGTTGTGGATTCACGAAATCCATTTTGTCTAACGGCCGGCTAAATCACGAACTAAAATGTCTTGGACATGCAGAAAATGTACAGTAGGCAAAAAGTTTCGACACATGGGCAATCCTCGCAGGCTGACATGAATCGATACAGATGCATTAACACCCTTTTCACAGAGCAGGACTCGAATATTTCCTTCATTGTGTATGGGTACACTTACAATGATTTAGTTCAACAAATGACGTTACGTTTGGATTTTTTTTTTTATCGTGGCAGTTGCCATATTGTTTGACGGCGGTTCAGCCTATACTTCCGGTAGAACTATAACAACATGAAGCCACAGTTTAACCATTCATTAATAAATTTTGGCATTCTTCTTGTAACTCTAAATTTAGACAAATAAAACAACTAAATAGTTTAGTCAGTCAGTATGCTTTTCTCAATATAGCATATAGTTAGCAAGTCAGAAATTATGTTATTTCATTAATTTTGGACAAATGCAGAAATTAACCCTTGAGATGCTACATAAATGAAACGAAAATTTCCACTCCATAGTAAAACCCATAATCTTGAGATTTCAAAGTTGATTTTACCGGAATGAAAATACCACATCGGACAGTGTAGATCAAAGATCAGACTGCACGTTCTGTGCAGTCTGATCTTGATCTACGCTGTCTACAAAGGGCCAGTGAGTCGTGCATAGCAGCTTAAGGGTTAAGAAAAATTGCATTTCATCGAAATTACTTATGCTTAGTACACAACTCAAATTCCTTTCAAGTACTATTTACATTTATAGGAAAATTCCCGATCAGATCGAGGCGATTTTTCCTTTTAGATTAACGTTGAGATAAGAACTGCTAAGTGATACAAAGCAGCATTTCTTTTTCCAACCAGTGTATTTTTGGTTATTTTTATGGAGTTGGTATAACATGATATAGCTTTGGCCAGTTGCCCATCGACCGAGTAACAATATCCAAGGATATTATAGGCTCTGTAGAGAAACGGTGAATCTCCAGCTTGGTGCACAGTCTCTGCCAGATTGTCTAGGTACTTCCTTGCGAGACCTCTATCCTTCAGGAAGGTTTTGGTCATAAACAAGAGAGTAAAGGCATACACAAAAGGATGAACAATAAAATAGCGATCTTCTTCCTCCGGCATTATGGCACACTCAAGTTTTAGGGGATATGGTACAAAGTCTGTATCTTCTCTCGAAAACACCATGTCATAAGTTGTGTCTATCACTTCATCTACCTCACCTGTTACGGGGGCATCTTTTGTTTGAATGACTTTGAGGTCGGGTGAACTCACCTCTAACCCAAGCAGTGATGAACAACGCCCAGCGTATAACATATATTGTCGTTCTCTGATTGCTTGTAGAGTGAGATTTTCACAATGTGCATACCTTTTCAAACAATACTGGAAAGTGGCAAGGTACAGCTTTCCAACAAGATCATCAAGGCTGGCGCCGTTTTCCATATGTTGAAGCGATTTGCTTGTAAGGTCGTTCCCTTCTTGTCCTCCTATCCCAGTGTCTAGACCGGAACGATAGAGCTTGATAGCCAATCTTATATCCATAACAGCTATCATTTTTTCGATGTACAGAGCATCTACATCAGCTGGGGGACGTTCATGGAATTCCTTAATTGCCGATCGTAAAAACTCCGCAGAGTCGAGGTAATCCGTAAAATTGCAAAACAAGTTATAGACGGCTTGGTACCGCTTGTGTGTATCGCTGACGTTTTTGCAGACTTCATAAAACACGCTAAGAGTTGGTTCTTTCAAACATTCTTTTTCAAGATTTTCCACGTTTTCCTGACAACGCAGCCAAATTTTGTGCAAGAGCCAACTCTCTGGCAAGGATTCCAAAACTCTAGCCATCAGATTGTTTTGGATAGACTCTATTGTGTCCAGCACGAATTGTCGGTCCTCGGACTTTTCAAGCTTACGTCTAAGCAGATTATTTTTCCGACAGAAATAATGTTCAAGTCGTCTATCCTTCACACATGTTGACAAGTAGGTCAGACAACGGTTCACACAATGTAACAACTGATCTTCTCTCCAAGCATATATTCCCAAGTTCTCTGACAGCCAGAAGACAATTGTCTTTAAGTGGTAAGAGCTGACCTGGTCTTGAATTTTGTGATCGATATACCTCTTATTCAGTAATTTCAAAATGATGTAGCACTGAATCTGTGTGTCATTGAAGTTCCAGATCAGTTCTCTTTCTCCAAGTAAGAAGGACAAACGCCAATCTAGAGAGGGACGTTTGGATGTCGGGTCGCCAACCGGAACTACATGACAATCTTCTTTGCGAATCTTATCTATCAGGTCCTCACTCGGCCAGCCATGCTTGCGTTCTCTAGTAAACCATTCTATTTCCTCGTCTGGCCACGAATAGCAGAGCAAAGAGAACGCTGTATCTGCCTCGAGCAGTTCTCCAGGAGTTTTGTTATGAAAGCCATACATGTTGTTATGATCACCTGTGAGACAGGGACCATGTCTTCTGAGCGTTGTAGCAGCCTCGGTGGGAACTTCATTGTGATCTAATTGATACTTGACAAACTTTTCGCTTGACAGAAATAACCCTTCAGGAGTTGCTTCCAGGATGTCTTTAAAGTCTCCAAATGTGTCATGTGTCAAGTTGTTTTCGACGGAAATTTGTAGTCTTGTATATCCAGGATTAGAGTGGGCCTTATTTAAGTGGAAGACATTTTGACAGTGACTTTCGACCACTTCACCAGGGTCATTTACTACCAATATATCGTGGAGTATTTGCATTCTATCGACGTCACTTGCTTTAGTGTACGTTCCTTCAGCTACTGAACCACTCATGATCTGACGTAAACCTGTTCTTCGGCACATCAGAAAATCAACTATAACTGCCTGGTTTTTGCAAGCTTTTGTACTTGCTGCACATTTTCCGATAAGGTATAGGCCCTTTGAAAACCAGCTTGAAATGGATCGGAGTTGGACATCGGACGCATCCATTCTAAAACAGAAACGAGAAGTTTTCACCGGTCTTTTTTTTCCCTTTTACTACTTTCGTAATATCGAATTGTTGCTAACATTTGATGCAACTGGGTATGCAGTCGATCAGCTGTTTATTAAAACCAAGTTCTGAATTCACCAACCATTCTCTACAGCATTCTTAGTCCAATTTCTAAATTGGAAAGATGATGTGGCCAATCAGAAATTATGTTATACTGAAACTTAGTAAATTCTTGAGAATTAGATTAAGAATATTTGTAAGAATGGTCCTTACGTGCCCGGGGTCCGTATTCACCAACCATTCTTGAAACTGTGACATTCTTTGTCTTATTCTCCAGAATTTTCCAAATTTGAAAGTAACACACCTTCTGATTGGCTAAACCATTTAGTGTAGCCAATCAGAAGGTGTGTTACTTTCAAATCTGGAAAATCTTGGAGAACAAGACTGGGAACGTTCTCAAGAATGTTTGGTGAATAAGAGCTCAGGAGGCCAACATGAGCTGATTCGGTTCACTATTTATCTCTTTACATGAAATCTAGAGTCCATATTCATATACCACTCTCTACAGTATTCTTATTTCTAAATTTGGAAGTAACGCAATTTCTGATTGGCTAAACCAACTGGTTACGAATTACAAATTGCGATACTTTGAAATTTAGTTAATTGAACGTTGATAAGAATGTTTGGGGAATATAGACCAAGTAGGCCAACATAAGCTAATTCAGTTTATCATTAAACATTCAGGCTGCTAAGCGGGACTCAAGGACCTTTCGAGGACAGTGTAGATTAAGATCAGACTTCAAAGAAGGTGCAGTCTGATCTTTGATCTACATTGTCCAATAAGGAGATATTTCTCCACCAAAAATAATTTTGACATAGCCACATTCTGGTTGTTACTATGATGTCCACACGGGACCATTTGGTAATTGGTTAACTCTTTTACCACATGACAAAAAATGTAGACTTGTCCAAACTGACAGCATTTGCAGACGACTATTTAAATGTTACTTAAACGATGAAATTTGTCTTCGAAAGGGTAGAAAACATTGTGGGAAAAGGAGAAAATGCTGGTTACCAGCATTTTCTCCTTTTCCCACAATGTTTTCAAAGGCTTCTTTCTCGGGATCGTTAAAACACGGAGTTATTTGGTAATAGTGAATAAAGGGAATGATGATGATATTTATACTCTTACCAAACAACTACATGTTATAACGACGTGAAGGAAGAAGTCAAAATACATTCTGGGAAAAGGAGATAAACGTTGGTACCCAGCATTTTCTCCCATTCTTACAATATGCAACATTTCAAATGCAAATCGCCTTATTTGAGTAACATTTACTTATCGTTTGCCAATGCTTTTATATTGGTTGACTGACTGATTGATGGTGTTTTACGCCGCCTATAATATTATTTCAGTCATATCCGTTACGGCGACAGCTCAAATTTTCATGTACTTCCTGGATTTCAGCAGTACTAGGCTAGGGCTCTGAAGTGTCCTGCCCTGTGACACTCCCACGAAAAACCCAGCGGATCCAGTGAGGCTCGAGCCCGGAGCTTCCAGGTCACGAGTTCTACACTTTACCGCTGAGCCACACAGGACCCGCTTTTATTTATTTAGGAGACCAACATTTTGTAATTGGGTAAAGAAATCATCTATGTTTGGTAAGCTTTCTTAAATCTTTTCCATCTCCTTAAAGTCGTAAAAAGTATGAGTCATGCCATGTGAAAAGAGGGCTTAATGCATCTGCGAAAAGTATCGACTTAGGTCAGCCTGCCCAGGCCGCGTAGGCTGACCTTGGCCGAAACTTCGTTATTGGTCAATCGTTTGTATGTCTAAGGACCAGCCTACCTCATGATTAAGTCGATTGATTAAAAAAAAAAAGTGACTATTATGGATCCATAATTATGTAATGGCTTGATTGGTACCATGGTTCACGGAGATCCATTAAGCTCCCTTTTGCCAGAGCATGCCTCATATGTAATGGTTTTCGTAAGGGCTTATATAAGCTCCCCCTCCATCATTATATAAACCTTCCCACGTACAGATCAATGTTTATATGGGAAAAAAAAAAACAAAAACGTTTTGGTCTTTGTTTAGGATTAAAGCTCTAAAATCAGTCTTTAAGGTCTATATTCTGACCTTCATCTACACTATTTTCACCCCCCCCCCCAAAAAAAAAAAAACTTAAATTACTTCAGCGTATTCATTTTCCTGGTAGTCATTATAACTGACTCATCTACTTTCACTTTCGAAACCTTTATTTCTTCTAATATCTGACATATTGATTTTCTTCCAAAGTACAGTGTAATGTTTACAAACTTAAATTTATTCGTAACTAAGATCAACAACTAGATTTTTATTGTTGGCTGGTTCCATTGTTCATTTCATTTATTTCGAAAGAATGTCAGGATAAATTTTAGGCTGTGTTAAGCGCGCCCAAACACGCTTTTGCAAACGGTGTAGATCTAAGATCAGACTTTGATCTACACAGTCCGATATAGTTAGATTCTTCTGACGAAAAGACCTTTCAAATCACAGTATTTGGAAACTGTACTACCGGCTTGAAATGTTCATTTAATCTATCTAGCAGTTTAACTCTTTACCAAACGAAAAGAATTTAGATTTGTCCAAACTCATAGCATTTGCAGACGAGAATTTAAAAATGCCTAATTTGATGAGATTTGCCTCTGAAAGGGTAGAAAACGTTGTGGGAATGGAGTAAAGCTGGCTGCCGGCATTATCTTCTTTTTCCAGAATGTTTTCAAACATTCCTCCCTTGGTTCGTTAAAAACTCGGGATTGTTTAGAGAAGGGTAAAGGGTCAATCGTTAAAAGCTGTTTGCTGGTTTATTTCAGGCTATTTTGTCCACAAAAGGTCAGTGAATTGCGCAAAGCAGCCTAAGGGTTAAAAAAAAAAAAAAATTGTGGATCTACAAAATCTAAATGACTTCTAGGCTGGATTCTAAATAAATCATTTTTCTCACATAAAGTCAAGTTTTTCTCTCGATTGGAGTGCTGTACAGACCTGTATTGGCCTTTGTTCAAAATATTCAAACCAAAAGAGAAGAAGGAAAAAAAAAAAATGTAAACCTACCTCTATTACATCTACTGCAACGCGATTTATGCCCAAATACGAAACCCGCTCGAGTGCAATATTTGAAACACTGTACATTGAATATAAAACAAGAGGGTAATTGGCCCTAAAGCGCTCACCTGAGTAAAGTCATCTAGAATTGAAAAAGTTGAGGAGATCTTGGATGAAAGGTTTTAAAATAAATTATAAATATACTCGGTGTGCATACTGGGAATTACCTTTTTTTCCCAAATATCACATTTGTGTGCGTGTGTATGCGTGTGTGTTACATGAATTGACATAAGTGCATTCCCACTCTTCAAGAGAGTTTGACTGAAAATGAGGCTTCCAGGGCGAACACAAGGGTTTTCCAATATTTGTCCCAGTGACGTACTTTTTGACCCTACAAGATCAATTTTCGAACTCGTCAGAAATATTACCAAGAAAAACATTTTGACCAACTCCCATGAGTATTGGAAAGAAAATACGGCCTCTAGAATGCACTCAAGAATTCCAGTTACCTACTTTCCGACTCGTGCAAGGTTATCACCAATTTTCGTGCGTATCAGACACAAAAAGAACGCCTCAAGAGGACATATAAGATGTATATAGGATTTGTCCCACTACCTTTTTACCCTACGTTACCCATTTTGGAGTTCGTTCGCGACATCATCAAGACGAAAATTCTGACCAAACATTCTGACCAATTTCCACGAGTATCTCACAGAAAACAGGGCCTCTAAAGTACACACAAGGTTTGTCCAAGATTTGTTCTGGTGACCTACTTTTTGTCCCTACGGTTACCTTCTTTTGAACTTGTCCGAAGTATCAAGACAAACAATGAGTATCGGTCTATAAATAGGGCATCTACAGTGCACACGAAGTTTTTCTGAAATTTGTGCCAATGACCCATGTGTTGACCAGATATGAATAGAAATTACCATTTTTCGTATTAGACTGAAAATGTGGCCTCTAAGAGTGCACACAAGACGCACACAGCACTATCACAAAAGCTAACCTTTACTACTTCGTGTCTAGGTGAGCTAAAATAATTCACTTCATTTAATTGCTTATCTTCTACTCAAGTTACAATTTACCGATCTTTCAGGGAAAAAGATTGGTAAAAAAGTTTTGTTCGGCGATAAACCTACTAAACTTCCTTTTAGAGCTTTTTTAGCAGACGCTGAATAGAAGTCGAGAGCGGACAGCGGACTACGGACCTTTATGCGGGGATATCTCAAAGGAATTACACTTTTTGACACTTACGCGTACTACAAATTATTGTTTAATTATTAATTTTACATACCCTTTTCGTCAATAAAGTTGCTGTGTATTTCATAAATTATCTTATTTCTCAACAGCCCCCTCTGTGGTATTCCATAGGCGTTTATCAGACGAAACTAGGACCTCATTATGGTAACATCAAATTCTAGTGGTTGGATGTGACTGGTATGTTCTGGAGTGAAGGTTTACCAACAAGCCGCTCTTTTTCAGCTCTCACCTCTGATGCATGTGAGAAAGTAGTCAGTGGCTTGGGAAGACAGTTGTGTCAGTACTGGCGTGAGAAAGCCAGGAACACATACCTAGGTGCAATATCCTCCATGATATGACCTAACCTGATAAAGCGGCGTTAAATTCCAATACACAGATCAAAAGCTCAACGTTAGCACTTTGTGCTCAGGTAAGCTGAACGTAATAAGACATTTTGGATTTCACATGATTTTATTAGGTTTCTTTATTTAGTTTGTACAAACAGCCATTTTAACATCTCTAGTATATACATAAACTCATATGGGTTTAATTAACAACTGAAATGGCGTGCTGCAGATGCTTTGTTATCAAATGCCAATGATATAGAGTGGAAGATGGTTCCAATGCAGATGCAAACCAAGACATTTAGAAACTTGTGAACCATTTAACAAAGTGAAAACAATTCAAATGCAAGTATTACAATCACAGTTCTACATCATAACCAACTGACTGAGGGATCCTTTCAAATTAAATGTTAACCCTTAGGAGCACTAAATAAATCAAGCAGGCTCTTGAAGTCAACTGGAGAGAGGGGGAATCCACGAAAGTTGCAATGTCCTTGTTTTTTTTTTTTTCAGAATAATTCATAAAACAGAAAATAATGTAGATCCAAGATAACCAATCTTAAGAGCATTCTTAGTCTCATTCTCACCAAATGGTTGACTTTAGTGTTATTTTCTAAATCTAGACCAAGAAATTTCACAAAAATGGTTGGTGAATAGGGACCCAGAATGCATGTTTTATGCACTCTTGATCTACACTATCCATAAAAACAGTCTGACCTAAGTTTTCCAGACTTATTAAACCCTTTACCACACAATTCTGAGCTTTAACAACCCTGACAAATAAAGCTCGTGAAAACATGGGAAATGGAGAAGATGCTGGTAACGAGAAAATACTGGTAACGTTACCAGCATTTCCTACTGTTCCCACATTTTTTTATCCTGTCAGAGACAGAAATCATCTGAGCCACACTTGTCATCTGCAAAGTGCTTTCAGTTTGGACAGGTCTGAAATTGTTACCATTGGTAAAGAATTCCAGAAAAAATGCATAGAGTCATATAAAAAAGTGTGTTATCAGCTAGATATATATAAATATAGAATCCAACACAAGTTGCCTTTTAAGATAAAACTTAATGAAACGAGCCCCGAAAAGTGTCATTAAGGGAGCCTTTGGTGAGCTTCGTATTTTTCGACGAGTTCAATCAACTTTAACCTACAAAGCCAACGTATGTCTGACTTTTCTCTATTGCATAACTTGTATGTCAAGAATAATATTCCATAAAATGAAGAACAATAGGCCTATACGTAAATGCATGTATGCTGAAATCTACTTAAGCTATCTGCTTCTTCTCGAAGTGTGTATACGAAAACATTTTCAAACAATTTTACATATAATGACTCTATTTCAAATCTGAAGCTAAGAAAATTGTAGTTTTGTCCAAATCATTGATTTTGACGGTTACAATGAAGAGAACAGCTAGGTAAGCTATGTTTTAGAAATGATTATAACTACAGAAGTATGGCAAATGACGGCATTCTGCTTATCTTACACATAATAGTACATGAGTGGTCATTTTTTCATGGCACTATGTAGCAATCCTAAACATGATAAAAATACTGCTACACTCTCTCCAAGACGGCAAAATTTCAGGACAACATATCTAATGTAACTCAATGACAGGATTTGTTTCTGAAAGGGTGGAAAACGTTGTGGGAAAAGGAGAAAATGCTGGTTACCAGCATTTCCTCCTATTTCCATAATGTTTTCAAAAGGCCTTTCCAACTGGGTCATTAAACAATGGATTGTGTGGTTGAGGGTTAGATAAACTTCTACCATTTTTACGAAGTAGAGTAGGATACAAGCAAACACCAAAAAGAAAGAACATTAAAGTGATATTCTTTTTATATCCTATCTTAATATACGATTGATTTAGCTCGTAACAGCTTTTAAATACATGTACTTATACAAAACCCCTTGATTTGTTCACAATTTTAACTTTGAACATACATGTATCTTTGTATGCAACATGCACTGCTCTTTGAAACAGAAAAGAAAATAATGATGTCATGAAACCTTTTTTTACACCCTGTGTAAATGAGTATGTTGAGGTTTCAAACACATGTCAAGGTCAATCCGAAATAATTTACTTTGTACTCTTGACCCTGATTATTTCTGCCCAGCTTGATTGTCATCTGACAAGTTCTCGAGAAAGGTATGTTTAGCTTAATAAAGTAACAGCTGCCACCTTGGTATTGTGCCCAAAAATAATTGGAACCAACTTCTTACTGCCATCTAAGTTTTTAAATGCTTCCCTACAAAGTACCCCAATTGAGTATAGCAGTTTCTGAGAAACTGTTTAACCCTTTACCACACAATCCCGAGTTTTAATGACCCTGAGGAAGAAGCCTTCTGAAAACATTGTCGGAAAAGGAGAAAATGCTGGTAACCAGCATTTTCTCCTTTTCCCACAATGTTTTCTACCCTGTCAAAAACAAATTCCATCATTTCAACTACATTTAAATTGTCATCTGTAAATGCTTTCAATCTGGTCTAGTCTAAATTTTTGTTGTGTGGTAAAGAGTTAAAATGATTTCCGATATTGGAGAGAGACAAATATAACAATGAAGACCAGGCAATCATAGAACTTATATCAGCATCACATGCTCTGGTACAGTAAAGGGGTCATAATTATAAAACTTTGTACAACATGTTGGTTCTAGAACAGTTCAATTTCAACAATGATATTTGTGATGGTATCAAGCTGTTTATAACAACAGAAAGATTCATTTATTCATAAAATATGTACTTTATCCTTTGCCAAACAACCACTAATTTTAAGTTTCCTGGGAAAAAAGGGCAATAGAAAACTTTGTGGAAATAGGAGAAAAAATACTAACAAGAGGGCCATGATGGCCCTGTATCGCTCCACTTGCTTATAAATATAAACCATAAATACTAAACATTTCAATTCTGAGCCAAATGGTTTCAAAATGAAGACTTACAAAGTTTTCTCTGTAAAAGCCCATGTGAAAGTTGAGACCCGCTGGGCAAAGCCATTTTTGATCCCAGAGCTATAATTACTTGAACCCTGGTAGAGGTCCACAAGATAAAGCCACATGCCAAAATAATACAAGTCTATGCTGTATGGTTATAAATAAGGTGATTTTCAATTTTTGTCCATATGAAGCCTCTGTAAAACATAAGACCCCTAATGCAAGGCTAATTTCAAAAAAAAAAATCAAAACAGGAAGATTTCTTAAGTTGTCACTATGTAAGCCCATGCAAAACTTGTGACCCCTGTGGTGGGGCCAATTATGACCCCAGGGCTAGAATTCTGGCCCGCTTGGTAGAGGCCCACTAGATATAGCTACATGCAAAATTTGGTAGCTCTAGGCCTTATAGCTAGGTACAGAAAGATTTTTAAAGTTTACTCTATATAAGCCTATGTAAAACTTGTGACCCCTGGCACTGAGCCAATTTTGACCCCAGGGCTATAATTTGAAGACACTTGATAGAGGTCTACTACATAAAGCTACATGCCAAATTTGGTAGCCCTATGCCTTAGATTTCAGACAAGAAGATTTTTAAAGATTTCCAATATTTTTCAGTTTTGTTGCCATGGCAACCAGAGTTTTTGAAGGAATCAAATTCTTTCAAAAGAAATTCTGAAGAGGACCATGGCAGGATCATTTCTGTGAAGTTTCATGAAAATTGGATGGGTAGTTTCAGAGATGAAGATGTTTGAAATAAAAGTTAATGCACGGACGGACGCACGGACGGACGGACGCACGACGGACACCGGGCCATGACATAAGCCCGCTGGCATTCAGCCAGTGGAGCTAAAAACCAACGTTTTCCCTTTTTCCAACAATGTTTTCTACTTTTCTGATAAAAATCATACCGTTTGTGCCATATTCAAATTGTTGTCTGCAAATGTTTAGACCTTGGACCATTCTGAAATTTTATCGTTTGGTAAAGACTAAGTTACTGAACACAAACTGTAGCAAGAGAAATGATTTAGTCATGAGCACAGCAAGCATGTCTGCTACTCCACTATTAACCCTTTCCCAAACGATGAATTTTAGACTGGTCCAAATTGAAAGAGTTTGCAGACGACAATTTTAAATTTGATGAAAATGACAGAAAGTTCTCCAAAAGGGTAGAAAACACTGTGGGAAAAGGAGAAATTGCTCGTTACGAGCAATTTCTCCTTTTCCCACAGTGTTTTCAAAAGACTTGTACTGCAGACACATGAAAACCAGGGCTTGTTTGGGAAAGGGTTAATGAGCCATGCTCTGGCAAAAGGGGGCTTACATAATGGGTCCATAAAAACATAAAATCCATTTTGTCTAACAATCGACTGGATCTGGGGGCAGAATGGTCCTTTGGACTTGCAGAAAACTGAGCGATGGCAAGTTTTGATCTATGTCAGCCTATGTGGCATGACATGGGTTGATACTTTTTTGCAGATGCATTAAGCCCCCTTTTCACAGAGCATGACTCATTTCTTTTTACGGTTAAAATACATATGGACTAGTTTCCCATAGCTTCTAGCATAATTCATGACACAACTTGATATCCAAACACGAGGAATGACAACTAGATACACAGCAGTTGTGTGAGCTGATTTCAAGAAGTAAGAAAAGTTTTAATTCCTCCATTCTGTCTTGTTTTTGTTTGGTCTTGTATCAAAAACTGTTTGTGGCATACAGTTTTCCCTATCAAATTCTTTGAGGGCTCAAAGTCTGTCAGAAATCATTATCAAAATGAGATTTCCCTCCACTGTTGCTCAATCCTGCATGTCCTCCTGTATTTCATGTGGCCCAATGATACCAGGAACAGACATCTGAATCTTTTTCTTTTCCTCTTGGGCTTGTTTTATAACCTGCTCTCTCTCTTCCAAGAACAAGTCACTATTATCCTCTCCAGCAAACTCCTGTAACATAAATACAATAAAGAGTGTACTCTTTACCAAATGAAGGAATTTTGGAATGGACCAAACTGAAAGCATTTGCAGATGACCAATTAAATGTCGCTAAAATGGTAATTTCTTTTCTTGATAGGGTAGAAAACCGTGGGAAAAGGACAAAATGCTGGTTATCAGCATTTTCTCCATTTCCCACTATGTTTTCAAAAGCCCTTTTCTTTCAGGGTCAATAAAACTCAAGATTGTGTGGTATAAGGGATTACTAATACAATTTTGAACTCTTTACCAAATGGAAAATATATCAGAAATGTCAACACTGAAAGCATTCGCAGATGTCTGAAATAATGGGATTTGTTGTTAAAAGGTTAGAAAACATTGTAGGAAAAAGAGAAAATGGTGTATAACAGCATTGGGGTACAGGGTCAAGGGTAATTAGTGCTTTGGCAGAGATGTATGCCAGACAACAAACTTTCACACTTGTAAGATCAGAAGCAAGTGCATACTAGAACTACAATGTGGCTAAAATGATTGCTTTTTTTCTCATACGGGGATGAAAGCATTCTGGGAAGAGGAAAAAATGCTGGTTTCAGCATTCTCTCCTTGTCTTACAATGTTTTCAAACACACTCTTTGTCAGGGTTGGAAAACAAAGGCTTGTTTGGTGAAGGGAAATCTGTCCATGCAGTCCACACCAAAATGGCTATGTTCAAGGGGAGATATTTCTTTCACACTGAAAACAAGAGTGCCAAGAGCAGGTGCTAATGCTTGGCTCCAGTATGTGACAATTCTAGTTAAAAAAAAAAATTCCATTAAGTGTGTCAAAAATATTTTGTTGGTTACCTGCCCTAACTGTATGGGTTCCCCTTTTTTAAGTTAACAATTAGTCCAAGTTTAAAGTCAGTATCTTCAGGTATGATATATTATAAAAAGTTCAAAGTTGAAAAAGGGGCATAAGTGTGTCAAAAATACTGATGGTTACCTGCCCATGTTGTAGGTGTTCCCTCTTTTGATAAATAACAATTAGTCCAAGCTTGAAGTAGTAATGACAGAGGTATTATAAAATGTCACAAGCTTTTGTGCTACAATGCCAAGACTAGGACAATACCTCAACATTTTCTTTCAAAACAGCCAAGCTAAACATGGTGTCTTGCATATCTAGTTTGTTGTTAATGGATGTACAAAGTTTCAAAGCAATGCCATCTCAACTGTGGGAAGAGTTTGTTACACAAATATATGAGCCATGCTCTGTGAAAAGGGGGCTTATTGCATCTGTAAAAAGTATTGACCCAGGTGAACCTGTGAAGTCTGAGCGGGCTGACCTGTGGTGAAACTTTTTGCTGTAAGTAAATTATCTGTAGGTCAAAGGACCAGGGTACCACATGATTCAGTTGATTGTTATATAACATGGATTTTAATGGAACCATACTTATGAGATGACTTGTTTGGTATGATGGATTACGGAGCTGCATTAAGCCCACTTTTCACAGAGAATGGCTAATATCTATATGCAAATGGCTCATATCTGTATGTATATTCATAGATGGACTGATAGGCTGATAACAGTAAACCCTTTAACCCTGTACCTGCCTGCCCGAATTGGAAGCTTTGGCAGAAAACCCATTTAATTTGGCTCCATATGATGATACACACATTTTTCTGAGAAAAAGGAGAAAACACTATGGGCAAAGGAGGGAATAGCGTTTTTGGTTTGGGCTTAGGTGACCAGTAAAGCTATACATAAACGGGGGAATGTGTCCCAAATAACATTTCATCTTGAACATCATCTTCACCCCAGGCATGTAATTCAAACAACTTCTGCAAAGGATTTGTGTGTTTGTTTCAGCGTGTTCACTTAAATTTTCAACAATATTTCAGTTAATGCCCCTTTTTTTAACAAAACAATGCAATAGACCAATTTTTTCCCATGTTTCTTGCGTAGTAGGCCGGAGCTCTGCAGTGCATCAGCACAGGAAATTCCAACGAAAATCAGTGCCATTGGTTTGGAGTGATCTGACAGCATCTCAAATATAAATCAACCACCTCAATCATTGAGCATCACATGACCAATATACAGAATTAGTGAATAGTTTCATCAGTGCAACACTTCCACGCCACAGTGCAGGCTTTTGGCTATTTGTAAATTTTTTGCATGTTAAAGGACTATTTTACCTCATGATTAAGCATTGCTAGACAAAATGGATCCATTATTACATGCCAACTACCTTGGCATAATGCATTACTATGATGCACTACCCTCTTTCCCCACAGCACCACTCAAATAATAATAATTTCTTTAGTCTTAAAAATCTTTTCAGTGTATCTTACTTACCCTAATCTGCACTAGGAAATCTCTCAAATGTTCCTTAAATGCTGATATGTCTTGATCAAAGCTGAATAATCCCTCTATGAAAATTTTGATCTGAGGTCTGGGGAAAAAAAAGATACCAACATCTATTTTACAAAGACATTTTCACCCATTTCCAAATGAAAAGTTTTGGACTATTCTGAACCTAAAACATCCAAAGATGACAAATTTGACACAGGTGCAAACAAGCTTAAGTTCTCTGATAGGTAGAAAACATCGTGAGAAAAGGCTGGTTACCAGCATTTTCTCCTTTTCCCACAATGTTTTCAAAAGGCTTCTCATCAAGGTAGTTAAATTGGAATTGTGTGGTAGAAGATCAATTCATTCTACAGAGGCTTAGAAAGAATGTGCTTTTTAAAATAAGGTAAACCTTTATTCAGAGACAACTCAAAGATAGTTAACAAATTTCTACTACAACAGGTGGTCTTTTCATGCAAATTTAATTTAAGAAGGTATGCATGATAAAAGCTGGCCACATTAAACAGTGGGCTGCCCATTGCAAGTGATATTTAAGACAGGTTAGAGTGTAGTGCATATACTCAATGTACATGTTTTTCTTTCTTTTTCTATCATTAAATGACTGTGAAACCATAAATAGGATCATTCAGAATTTCTGTGCGTTAACACCTTGATCTACTTTTTGACCCCATGTGACTAGTATCTGTTATCTCTAGTACTATCAATACTAAAATTCTCATCAATTTCATCACAATCCACTAAAAAAAAAAAAAAAAAAAAAAAAATAGCTTGTTTGTATTGGAGTTTAACTCCATTTTTCACAGCTAAGGTCATATCATGGTGGCCAGTGCACCTAGGCATGTTTTTCCTGGATTTCTCACTTCAGTAATGACACAACTTTCTTTCCAAGCCACTGACTACTTCCTAACATGCATCAGATGAAAGGCGAAAATCGCCAGGAAAAAAAAGTTTGGCGCAACCTGGTATCAAACCCCAAACCACCAGTCAGAAACACTCACCACTGAGCTACCGGACAAAAAACAGAAAAAAAAAAAGGTTTCATGGAGTAAACACAATGTTTCCCCAATCCATGGCCCATAAATATAGTCTAGTATTACTTTAGGAACCCAATGTAACCTTTATCCCACTTGTTCTAGTAATTGAGAAAAGCTCAAACCATACACAAAAATCTACACTAGCTTATCTACACTAAGTTATCGCAATATCTTTGTGCTTACGTGAGCTTCAACCGATTTATAAAAATTTCACCTATTTTTAGGTATGTCTCTTCATGCTTTTGATTAAAATACTTGGTCATTGATGCCTTACTATCAGCCAGCCAAATCAAGGTTTGTTCCACTTTGAAAGATTAGAATATATAAGGCACATCAAACTCAACATGTACATGTTAGATTTTGGGAATCAGCTTTATATGAAATCATGTAAGAAATGCTTACTCATTCAGATGTGGAAAAGCTGCCTTCAGAAGGTTCAGAAGAAATTGTTGTATGTATGTGACATTGTTTTCCATAGTGCTTGATGTTCCTCCCAGGGGAATTGTGATCTTTCCTTTCTCTACCAAGCTGAACATATATGCTAAAATTGTGGCCTGCATTGTCAGTCCTGAAAAAAATGAGCAATAGTTCTTAAATCTTGTTATTTTTTACCTTTCTTGGTTAGGCTTTTCTGTATACACCTTTAAAAACAAAAACTTAAATCCAACAAAAACTATACTTTTTGCCCTGGACAGGATCAGTGCCTTTTTAGTATAAGGGTCAGATCTTTCTACATCTATATCTGTTGCAACAGCAATTGGCCTTTATTTTAGCCATAAAATGTAGGTATGTGCACTATCTGCATTTCAAGATTTTCAAAAATTTAGTAGCTCATGGTTAAAGATATGGCAGGTCCCCCACCCTCACTTCAATTTTAGCAACAATGACTTTGAATTTGACTTTCAAAAATAATGGAAGAAAGGACTCGCATGTGACCAACTTTCCCACTACAGTATGGGAGTTATAAGAATTCAGACAAGTATTTGATTACACTGTTGTCGGTAAAAATGAAAGAGTGATCGGTATAGCTCACACTATTTTGCGGATAGTCCAGCTGAATATATTTATCTGACTTTTTACCACATGATCCCGAGTTTTAATGACCCTAAGAAAGAAGCCTTTTGTAAACATTGTGGAAAAAGGAGAAAATGCTGGAAACCAGCATTTTGGTAACCAGCATTTTCTCCTTTTCCCCATAATGTTTTTTACTGTATCGGACAAATTTCATCATTCGAGCCACATGTAAAATTTTCGTCTGCAAATGCTTTCATTTTGGACAAGTCTACATTTCAGTTGTGTGGTAAAGAGTTAAAACTTCTTCTCTAAACTTTGCCACTGTATAATAGACCAGAAAATAATTTTATAGTTCCAGACTATACCTGCTGTATGTGAGCTGTCTGTTACAATGGAGAATATGTGTTGTAAAATGTCTGTGAAAAATGTCTGGTAAAAACTCTGTGCTGCACTCTCTTCACCTGCCACATTCTGTAGTAGTACATATAAAATATCCAACCCTGTGTCCGCTACATTGCGCATAGTGTGTTTGAAGGCCCAGATGATTGAATCCAAAACCAGCTTAAATTGTGCTGCGGGGATATTCAAGAAAGCTGTAAAAAAAACCCCAAAAGACGAATCAAAACCTTCATCAACAAGAGCTGTCATAAGACAACACAGCCCACCTGTAGAAGTTAGGTGTGTGTGTGTGTGGGGGGGGGGGGGGGGGGGGGGAGGAGGAGAGAAAAGAGGGGTTTGGCTGCAATCATTCCCTCTGGAAAATGGGAGCTCTAGAAATACTAATGTAAGTGAATTGGTCTGTTGTGAGAGGGACTTATTGCTGTACTAGAGCAGTAGCTTTGTTTGGTGTTTTAGCCCTTTACCATATGGTTCAGTGCTTTTGCCGCCCTGTGGAGAGGTCTATGAAATCATGTGAAAGGGAGATGACGCAAATGTTAATAACCAGCAAATTGGCAATTCCACTATCACAGTGAATGTATTGAAAGAATCTGACTAAACAATGAAACATTGCAAATAGCTTTTGGTAAAGAGCACCTTTTTCCTTTCCCAACAACGTTTTCTATTCTCATCAAAGACAAATCTTATCATTTAAGCCACAATTTGTCGCTTGCAAATGCTTTCAATGTAGGCAAGTCAAATTTTCTTGTTAGGTACAGAATTAGTACTGTCAACAGATAAATCAACACATGACTTATGAATGACTCAGAGTTCAGTAAAATCACAAATATTCCAGGTCCGAAGGGGATAAGCAAAATCCTTGGATTATCGCCATGCTCAGACTTTCCAACAGATTCATGAAAACAAAAATTGCTTTCTGTTCAAGTCAGAAATTCTGCAGATTTTCCCCTGCAATAAATATTTTCTTTATTCCTGTATTCATTATCTTTTAATGCCATCATATTGAGAGAGTGGACTTCTTCGAATATACCTGCAGCTTTTGCCAGGCCTTTGGAAATTCATCTAAAAATCTGGAGTTCTTGGACATTCAAGACTCTGACTATTTAGGCTTCACTGCAGTCATCAGTAACTTACCTTGGAAACAGTGGGTATTTACTGCTTGTAAGAGGAGGAAAAAATTTGTTCTGTGCTCCGGAAATTCTTCAAAGTCCTTATTGATCATTTCCAAAGTGCACTCAAACACAGCATCAAAGATTTGTGGGATATCCTTGGTAATATTATTCTGAAATAGAGATAAACACTGACTTAACCCTTTGACCTAACATATTCGAGTTATAACAAATCTGAAGGAGATACCTTTGGTTGGTAACCAGCATTTTCTTCTTTTCTAACTAAGTTTTCTTCTCTTCTATAGACCGATTTCAGTTTTTAAGTCCTGTTTACTTTGTCATCTGCAAAAGCTTTCAATTAGGACATGTCTATAAATTATAATTTTGTTGTATGGTATTGAGTTAATATTTTGACTATACCAACTTTATGAGTAATTCCTGTTCTAAAACTTGGAAATACAGTCAAACCTCAATAGCTTGAATACCTTCAGAACTGGTAACCTTGTTCTCATTATCAGCAGTTCAAAGGTCCATATTTTAGACTAAGTACAAAGTGGTCAGTGAATGATTTACATGCATTCTCACTGCATCTTTATATCTTTGTATTTGGAAATATCCCTCCAAACACACTCAACATCTTTGTCATTTGTTAAGCACATATTTAAAGGCCATTTTATTAGCAAAAATGAAAAGCCAATTTTTTTAACCAAATTTATAGGTGCCAATAATATAGGAAAAGTTCAACTAAACATTAGCAGTGCAAAATAAATCAGTAAGACTTTTTCCAGTCTATGTAAGAAGCCTATAGCACTACAGTTTCAAAATGTTTTGCAAGATTATTAACCCCCCCCCCCCAAAAAAAAAAAAACTACAGTACATCCAAGATCAAAGTGCACACTGTATGCAGTCTAGGATTCATTCTCACTGTCTGATCTTGATCTCTATTGTCTTGACAAACAACTTAAACTGTGCATAGAGCAATAATGCTAAACTCTTTACCAAATGATACTGTTTTAACAGCCCAGAGGAAGAAAGCTTTTGAAACATTATAGGAAAGGGCAAAAATGTGACTTTTCTTCTTTCCCCAACATGCTTTCTACCATATCAGAGACAACTCTTAAAGTTAAATTTGGTTTTTGCAAAGGCTCTGGATTTGAATGAATCAAAAATTTTCTCATCAGGCAGTAAGTTAATAAAATTAATGACACTTACTTCTAATCTGTTGACTATAGTTGCCATTGTACTCAGTACTTCCGGTTCTCGCGCTGCTGGTACATTCCGTTGATAATCCAGAAGAACTGCATCTAGCAATGGTGGAACAAAATTTTCTGCAACCATTGCAGGGTCATTTGAACGAGATACCCAGCCTGAGATTAGCTTCAAAGTCTCTTTTTTCACAGTTCTCATACTTCTAATGAGGGGCTGTTTTGTAACACTTTCTCCATTAGTTGCTATGGCACTACTTATATTTTCACTCATCACTTTATACACATTTAACATGTCCAGGTATATTCTACCAAGCTGAAAAGATTACACAAATCGATAAGTTTCAATTATTCATTGCATTATGTATCAAGAATCCAAATGCTCTGGTTTTAACCCTTGGAGTGCTTCAGCTGTTTTTGCAGGTAATACAAAAAATGATCAGCTTGCATTTTGCAGACAATGCATATCAAGATAAGACTGCACAAAATGTGTGTTCTGATCTTTGAGAGAGAGAGAGAGAGACACACACACACACACACACACACACACTTTTCACTATTTTGGAAGTCTTCTGGCAAAAAAGGATTTGAATTTACAATTCATAGGTCTTCTTTCCAGAACTATAGAGGTACTTCATGTTCTAGCAAAACTAATATATACTTTCTTCTGACTCTGAGGGTAAGGTCTTTCGGTCAGAGAAACTTGTTAAACTTTTTACCACAAAATCCCATATTTTAACAATGGAAAATGGAAAATGGCCTTTTGAAAACACCATGCGAAAAGTTTTCTACCATTTCAAAGACAGAAATAAACATTTGGAGCAATACTTGACTTGTCTGCAAATGCTAAATTAAACAAGTCTAAAATTTAGTTGTTTGTTAAAGAGTTAATGAGCAAATTTCCTCAAAATGCAATGAACAACAAGCAGTACAGCCATTTAACATAATTAGATATCTGATCAAATTTATCAGCAAACCTTTGAAGATTTTTTTCATAGTATATTGAAAAAATATCCCTCCAACCCTTTTTTTACTTGAATGATCTATTAAACCTTTGCTAGATTATTACAATTTACACAAATTTGCTGAAATTGAAATTTGTTGAGTTAGGTATGAAGTCTTGTCAACAATGTATCAATTTACAACCCTAAATTGTACATACCTGCACTACATATGGATGACCTAGAGCTTTACAGGCTCTAACATTTGTCTTGAGGATATTTCCTAGCTGTTTGACAGCATCCGAGTCTTTCAACACTTCAACATTTTGTGTTGCTTGATTGATGATTCCATCCCACACTTGATTTGGTAATAACATGTATCGTTCAATTAAATGTTCCTGTGCCACTTGGTCTGTTTGTGCACTGATCATCATTCCAACAGCTTCATAAAATGTGTGGACCTTCAAAACAATGCATAATAATGTGACTTTTTTACGATTTACTAACTTGGCTTTAAACAAAAAGTTTAGCTTTTGATGGCATTTACCTAAACAATACCATATATAAATGACCCAAAGGAAGGCTTTTGAAAACATGGAGGTAAAAGGAGAAAACACTTGTAAACCTGTATTATCTCCTTTTCCCACAATGTTTTCAACCCATTCATAGACAAATCCAATCATTTGAGCCAGACTTACTTTTTTGTCTGCAAGTACTTTCAATTTTGACATGTATAAAACTTTGTTGTCTGGTAATGAGTAAGGTATTATGAAGTCATTGCCCTTACACTAAACATTTAGGAGCATACATCATCTGCTTAATGTTATCTACCACTAGAAAATTCTTAAAGGTTATCAATATAGTTTTTGGGTGATTGCAGTACCAGATTGTTGTTGGGCGTGGGGGGTTGGGGCAGAGAAATTGAAAGGAAGACAATTTTATCTTGCATGTGGATGAATTTAAAGTAGTATCCAACCCGATTTATTTAAGTAGAAAAAAAATTGTTAGAGAACACAAATTTTTGGTATTTTTTCTTCAAAGTGTCCCATCCTGTTTGGTAAGAGGTAGCCGTTGTTACGTGACAAGGGATAAATACAATTATCGTATGAAGAATAACAGTTGCCTGGTTGGCTCAGTTGATAAGTAGCCAAGTTTTAAGTTTGAAGGCTGTGAGTTCAAATCCCAGGGAAGGCAAAATTAATTTAGCACAGAGTTTTTTGGAGATTTTCCTCAAGTGGGGGTAAACAGTCATATCCTCATGATTTTTCCTACCAAAATACCAACTTTCACTCTTTCACCCTCCTCCACAAAATTTGGGTCAAAATTGAGTTTCATGCTGCTTTTGAAAAAAAGCAATACAACACACACCTGCTGTGGCTGTAGATCACAAATGATGGTATTTATACCATTTAGGATCTCTTCGATGAAGGGCATGACCTCTCCCACCTGGACTTGTACAAAGTGACGCCGACACTTCTGTGCTATCTTGATAAATGTATCACAGGCCATGTCCTGTACACCATCATGTGTTTCTGTAAGAGACATTGTAAAAAAAATTGCAGTAACATTTATATATGTATTTTTATGTATCCCATTTAAATTCTCGTACCCAATGTTTGTACATGGGATCCGCTAACCAATTTCTGATATATATATATATTTCCCCATTTCTCCAACTCGATACAGACGACCCTTTTGCAAATGGATGACGTGTATGATAATGATTGCTGTGAACAAACGCTTTTAGTGATAAGGTGAGAGTAAACCAGTAATGATACTCGACTTTCTACCGAGACTGAAGTAGAAGGTCAGCCACCAGTCTAAAAACCAATGTGATATGATGCAATACCAAATTACATCATTAAAATATGTGTAGACACTGCTCTTCCCTGTTGACGTATATACTCACTCGTATGAGGATATGAAGGAATACGGGTTTCTTTGCAAACTTTCTTCGATCACGTCACCTGGATATTCGGGGCATTGTGCCTTACGATTTATTAGATTTAAGGGTTTTTCAAGGACTGTCTATGCATTTTAAGGGTTTCAAAAGCCTTCTTCCTCAAACTTGTCAATACATCAAATTGATTGGAAAAGGGTTCAAGCAACACCATCATCTTTGAAAAATGTTCATTTTTATGGAGGGTGATCAATAAAGTTATGGAAAAGACAAATCTTACTCTTACCATGCATAAATTCAAATAATTTATTCACAACTGTTTTTAAGAACCTCCAATGCGCTCTCAGAAACCTGGGATACTGTCCAACCACATACATAATGTTAGAAGCCACAATGGCTTTATTGTCTTTGCCTCTTTTCTGCTCACAAAGTCCCAGTAAGTCTTTAATTACAGTCACAAGAAATCTCTTTTCATCATCCTCATGCATTGCTCCACTTATTGAGCCTATTGCCCAGCATAGCTAAAATGAAAAATAATTATGAGCAGCGCTCTTCAGAAAAGGGGTTTTTTGAGTTATTGTAACAAATTGTACCAAGCAAGTTGTCAGGTAATATGGATTCATTTTGTCTGAAAATCAAGTGAACCATTAGGTAGAGCAGTCCTTTGACATGCAGAAAATTTACCAAATACAAAAACTTTCAACCAAAGTCAGCCTGTGCAGTTAGCGCATCAGGACCTGTGTCAATGTTTTTTGCAGATGTATTAAATCACTTTTACACAGAGCAGTACTCTTTTTAATGGGACCTATGCATCAAACCTTTCTCCATGTGTTTAGTTTGCTTTCTATCTGTAAACACCATGATGAAAACTGCTTAACCCTTTCCCAAATGACAAATTTTGGACTGGTCCAAATTGAAAGAGTTTGCAGACGACAATTTTAAATTGGATGAAAATGGCAGAAAGTTCTCAAAAAGGGTACAAAACACTGTGGGAAAAGGAGAAATTGCTCGTTACGAGCAATTTCTCCTTTTCCCACAGTGTTTTCAAAAGACTTGTACTGCAGACACGTGAAAACCAGGGCTTGTTTGGGAAAGGGTTAAAAGTGTATAAAATCAAAACAAAGCAACATGCAGTTTACTGTTATCGATTTTTCATACAAAAACACTGACAGGATAAATTTATCTTTAGTATGAGAGCTACCAACATTATTTTCAACCCCATAGCATTCATGTTCTGTCACCATGCCTCACATTCATCACATAATAAAGAGGTTGCAGTAAATGGTCTTTGGGTTGAGCTTATAAGAAACTAAACATGTGTTAAAAATTACAAATACTGAATGAGTTCTTACAGTGTTAAGATTTTTCCATGACCATTCTGTTCCATTCACTTGGTTATGTAACTTTTCTGTCATAATTGCCTCTGTATCAGCGTAGTCCAAATGGGTCAAATAAACTAGAGGTTAAAAAAAGTAAAGTAGTTATGAAATATAACTAATAAATTCGTACTTGTTGGGTAATGAACTAGTTCAACACAGCTAGATGATGCCACAAAACGAGAAGCTAAAATTTCAAAGCTTCATGGTTCTCAACAAGATCCTTAAAGTCTCACCATTAAACAAAAAGAACTATGTACTAAAATTTTGAGATATAAAATAGCCCATTAGTCAATTTGCACATAGCTTGCAGACCTTCGGATACTAATTATCCATGCCAAGTTTTGATGTCATCCGACTTCACATCTCCTATAAAAAATTAAGTGATGTTTGGCCAGTCTCTGTTGAATCATTCTAAAGAGTGAAAATTTGATGGGAAAATAAATTTAAAATTTGAATGCTAACTGTCCAAATAATAATGTTAGGCTTAGCGCCTGATCTTCTGTAAATCGCCTGATTGGCTGGCAAAGCTATTTCTTGTTTTTACATTTTTGAATTGAGGAGATTGGGGTGTACCCCAGTTAAAGAACCAGATATAAATATTTTCAACAAACCTAAAGTCTCCCGCATATTTTTGTACAGGTTTATGGAGTCTGTATCTTTCATGAACTCTCTGACAACTTCACCTTGATCATTTTCAACCACAAGAACTTCTTCTGGTTTGGCCATTCTGGATATCATAACCCGACGTACCTACAAACGAACAAACAAAATATATTTTATGTATATATTTTCAGAGTTTTTAATCACAAAATTCATCTGCAGAAGGAAATTTACTTTAAAAAGAGGGAAAAAACACCACAAGATACAAAATGGCACTTTAGAGGACATTTCCAATGACAAATTTGCTCCTTAAACAATGTTTTCTTTTTACAATTTGAAATGTTAATGATTGGCATGGTCAGCTGATTGTCATTTTGAGCAGTAAATATGCTGCCAAAACAGAATTACAGCCAAGAAAATTTTGATTTCCAAATTGCAGAACAGCTCACTCTTCCGACTAAAAATGGTCCAATCTATGATGAAGTGGACCAATGGCATAAAAAGTCTCCTATCTGACACTATCATAACCTGTTTGAATAGTCCCCCCCCCCCCCCCCATGTTTTTTATTCTTTGAAATACCATCCTTTAAGATACATATTCTTGAGCAGTCTGCAATAGCAGTCAAAACAGCCAGGTTGTATGGTAAAGAAAACAAATTCTTTTTTTTTTTTCCCCCAGGAATTCTATATATGTATAATTATATAATTACTGACATTCCAATATTTGCAACTAACCTTTGACAGAACAGGGTTGTACAGCTGTCTCCGTACCGGCAATTCATTATGAGATTTACCAAGCAATAATGGTGATGAACTGCCAGAAAATGGGCTTTCACGATACAGGTCAGCTGCCAATGAATTCCAATACTCTAGACAGATCTTAAATATTTCCACTTCGTCTACCTCTGATATCAGGATCAAATAATTCAAGGACTGTAAAAAATAAAGAGAATTTAATCTTCTATTCAATCCCAGTGCAAGCTGAATTTTCTTATCAATATATAAATGCAGCCAGTGCAGACCTTAACTCTTTACCACACAATCCCGACTTTGAAGATCCTTAGAGACAGAGCTTTTGAAAACATTGAGGGAAAAGGAGAAAATGCTGGTAACCTACATTTTCTCCTTTTCCTGCAATGTCTTGTACCCTTACCCAAAACAAATTTCTATTTTTCACATTTATTTTGTCATCTGCAAATGCATTCAATTTAGGTTGCACTAAAATATTGTCGTTTGGTAAAGGGTTAAAACAGGCCGGATTTTTTTATCAATACTTAATGGTGCCAGTGAAGACCTTGACACAGTCAGTTGCAATGTACAACATCTGAGCCAAAGGCAAGCTTATTATGCCTGAAGGAACTTTTATCATACAATTTAATTTCTCTTTTAACCTTCACCCCTTCTAACTATGATCTATCACTCTTCCTTCCCTATGCTTTTCTGAGCAAAATTATTTGACAGATTATGTTCTAAATTGATACCAATACTATCTTACACCTACGGTCTAAACAATGCTAATTTCTTCATTGAAAAATCCAGAAAAAGTAGAAAATGGCCATAATCTTTTCCCACAATGCTTTTATATTTCATCTTAGACAAATTCTACCAATTCGACAATATTTGTTCTCTGCCATTGCTTTGAAAATGGACGAGTCTAACACTTTGTCCTCTGGGAAAGAGATCATCAATTGTCAAATATTGTCCTACCGCCATTAGGTTTTCATTCAGGTCTGTTTTTTTCTCTATAAGTGGCGCATGTTCTTTTAGGTAAGTACAAAGGAACAGGCTGAGGTTCTGTATAAACATCTGCTCATCATCAGTTCCTCTCAAATAGGCTTCTCGAATATTAGTGGATACCGGTAACATCTGTAACAAAGGTCATACAGCTATTCATTAGTTCATGATGTTCATTAACTATTCACCAAAAAACAAAATTTCAGACCTGTTCAATTTGAAAGCATTTGCAGATGACAAATGAAATGTGGTTCAAGTGATAAGGTTTGTAACTGAAAGGGCAGAAAATATCATGGGAAAAGAAATTGCTGATAACCAGCATTTTCTCCTTTTCCCAAGATGTTTTCAAAGCCTTTTTTCCTTTTCCAACTTTTGTTGTTTGATCAGATACCCTAATGCTTATTGGTATATTCCCTTTGCCTAATGCTTTATCAAATGCACTAATGCTTAGTGGCATATGCCCTTTGCTTATCTCCAATATATCTTCTGTCAGTTCAAGGGCCACAAAAGGAGCTATTCAGATTTTTATTTTCTCACCAGACTTCAAAAATGATTCATTACTCAACTGAATAAGGCTTTAGCTAACAAACCATTTGTAAAGAATAAAGACAAAAGGAAAAAAAAAAAAAATCAATTTTCTATGGTATTTCCTTAATGGGCTATGTAGCCTCATTAGATATTTATAGATTTTGCAGAAATGTTGGCAAAGACTTGTGACAATGACTCATGGTCCATTAAATGGGTTGGTTACAAGGATCCATATTCAAATCAGTATGTTGACATCATATCTAATCTCATAATAAAAATAGTTATTGATCGCAAAACAACAAACCTTCATCTAAATGCCTAGAAATGCATCTGATGTATTGATTGCAAAACAACAATCTTGTTATATAAGTACTCATAATTGCATCTTTTTACTGCATGTAACCATACAGTTTCTTCTTTAAGGTTGCATAGAAAACAAGAGCAGACATGCAGGTGCCAACGCTTAGCTGCAGCTGCATGATTTTCAGTGAAAACTCATAGACAAAAAAAAGTAGCATTAAAAAGCTGTATCAATTTACTTTGGTGGTTACCTGCACTTATTGTATGGGTTCCCCTTTTCATTGTCAACAACTTGTGCATGTTTGAAGTAAAATATCTTTAGAAATGACAGAAATATTACAAAATGTCAAAGTTTTGAAAATGTCGAAGGTTTTGCGTGACAGTGGTGCAGACGACATCAGGGCAACGACAATACCTCAATGTTTTCTTCAGGAAAAGCTTAGCTAAAAACATATTGGTGTATTTATTAGTATTTTGCTACAGATTTAGATTTACTATAAAACAAATAAAAGGCTCCTTTAACACTTTACAATACAATCTCATGTTTTACAGACCTTGAGAAAACGGGCTTTGGAAAACATTTTGAGGAAAGGAGAAATTGCTTGTTACAAGCAATATTTCCTTTTCCCATAAAGTTTCCCACTATGTCAGAGAGCTACAGATGATTTGAATCAATTGTCACCTGCAGATGCTTTTCATTTTACAATTCTGAAATTTGTTTATTTCGAAAAGGATTTAAACAAAAATAGATTTCCATTTTGTGAAAGTTTACTAGCTGAAACACAGTTGTGAGTTACTGACTACATGCTCAGTTTAGCTAAGAAGTTAAGGTTGGCAACATGCATCAATATTATTTGTACTTGATTTACTAAACATTTTGATAAACTTCTTTCATACCTTCATAGTTTGATCATAACTTACCTGTTTGAGCTGTGTAATGGCAAAACTGAACAGCTGTACAAACTGTTCATCATATTGGGACACCTGAACACTGGCTGTAATGAAAGCAGATAGATTCTATCAAGAAAACTAAGGTTTACAAAACAGTATATTAAATAATCTATGAATTCTGACCCATGTATATTGACTTGAGGATTTTCATCATAGATTGTATTCAAGCTTATAAGAATAAACAAGATGACTAACATGGTTTTGTACACCACTAAAGCCAAACTTGGCATCACAGAGATGCAATAGACCCCCTTATCTCCAAGCACTGCTTCTATAAATAAAAAGAAATGTGTCACCCATACAGATGCCATGCAGCATGACAGAGGTCAGTCATGGTATAGTTCCAAACTCAACAAAGACCTACAGCAGTATTTTTGCTTACGACCTGTTTCTGCCAAATTACTTTGAAATGCTTTCCACATCAAAATTAAAAGCTAGACATGTACACCACCTTTTCCAAGAACACACACACACCAAGAGACAATGGTAACAATATAATTATGCCCATCTGCCATTTTATGGTGGGGCATAATAAGGGCAGTTACCTGCAAAGATAACAACTCTTGAAGCCCAAGTCTGAGAAACTCAATTTTGCATTTGCTAGTAAGTAAATCATGAAAAAAATACAGCCTGCTGCATGCACTGCTGATAATCTACATCTAAAGTAAAAGTAAGGGAGTTAATTCCAACACTCAGGTCAGAGTTATCCTTATATATCATGACGCCCCTATTTCATGTTCTTGGCAGCTCTACTAACTACAGTTAAAATGACTCCACTGGTTAAAGAGTTATGGCCTGCACAAGATTTGACCACCAGGGGAGATCAATGAAAATAGATGAGTTACAATTCTCAGGTGCAACCCTCTCCTATTTGATGCCCTAGGCATCCTTTTTCATAATCACCAAAATATCTCACTTGGTAGAGGAGTTATAACCTTAAGAAAATTTAACAACCACAGCATATACATGTAACTGCAAAATAGAGTTGTTTTTCTTGTATGTGACATACCTACTTAAACCTTTACCACACAATCCCAAGTTTTCACGACCCTGGGAAAGAAGTCTTGCAAACATTGTGTGAATAGAGAAAATGCTCAAAGCCAGCATTTCCTTCTTTTCCAGCAATGTTTTCTCTGTTTTAAGAAGCAAATTCCATCATTTTATTGACAATTATTTTGTCATCTGCATTTGCTTTCAGGGGTAACACTATATGCCCATTGTCATTACTGGGTGCGGGCATAATAAACAAACAGGACACAACAATGTGACAGAAACTCTTTGACCTATACAACCAACAAAAATTGACAAGAAAAAAATTTACCTATTTCTGTGAGACACTTCAGCGTGACATTTCTGAACATCGGCACATTGAGAAACTGAAAATAGGCAAAAAATTATATCAATCCAAGACCAACCAAGGAAAGAGATTTCAATAACTGTTACTTAATTAAGTAGACTGGTCTATATACCAATTTCTGATTGCCATGCAAGATGTTTTTATTCCAAAAGTAAACTTGCATCAGTGCCTGCACAGTCAGATCACTCTCTTTACCACATAATCCAAAGTTTTAACAACCTTGAGGGAAAAGGCTTCGACAAACATTGTAATAAAAGGACAAAATGCTGGTAACAGCATTTTCTCCTTTGTCTACCATGTTTTATACCTTTTCAAAGACAACTTCCAATATTTGAGCTATATTTTAACTTACACTCCCCAAAGCTTTGGATTTAGACAAGTCCAAGATTTTGGTGTTTGGAAAAGGCTAATGGTTGCACAGTAAGACCAATTACAAGTGAAGTGATGTTTTTGGATTTAAAATGAATATACCCCTGCACACAACTTCATGACAGTCTTTCATAGTCACTGTCCAGTAACTAATTATCATCTGGACACAAAGCAAATAAATAATGTCATATCCTCTCTACTTCAAGGAGGTGCAAACTAACTCTTTACCAGACAACAGAATTTGAGACTAGTCCACATTGAAAGCATTAGCAGATGACAAATGTTGGTCACATTTGGAGATTTGTCTTTGATAGGACAAAGAAAAAGAGGGAAAACCTTGGTTATCAGCATTTTGTCCCTTTCCCACAACGTTTTCAAAGTCTTTCTCCTCCAGGTTATTACAACTCCAGATTGTGTGGTAAAGGTTTATAACAAGATCTGCCCTCATATATTGTTATAAGCTTAATATCATGATGTGAAAAAATTCTAGGTAAATTGAAATGGCATAAGATTTCTCAATTAAAACAGTTATATAAGATACCTTATAGATGAGGGTGGTTATCAGTTTTGTTTCAAATATATAACCAAGTGGAATCCAATTTAAAAATCGTAACAAGGTCTCTAGTGTAGAGCCAACTAGAGGTGCATTCTGCGAGTTGTCCATTACAAACTGACACAACTGGAAAATCTGGGAGAATTCACTGCACATGCTATCCTTCAGATGTTTAGCTTTAGCCTGGGTCATCTGTCCACTGGAGAAATCAAATACCTCTTCACTGAAAAACAAATCTTATCATTTAATAGAATTAACAGAGCTCACTCTTTCTCTGTTACCTGTATAAATCCACTAAGTAACACCTTGCCATCTCATCGAATTTAATACGCAATTAATTCTCCTTACCACCCATCACCAGACATCAAAATTTTACATTTTTCACTTTGAAAGCTCTTTTAGACGACAATTTACATGTGATTTAACTCTGTACCAAACGACAAAAAGTTAGACTCTTCCAAAATTCAAAGCATTTGCAGATGACAAATCAAAATCTGCACAAATGATGGAGCTTGTCTTTAACAGAGTAGAAAACATTAAGGGAAAAGAGAAAATGCTCTTAACCAGCATTTTCTCCTTTTCCCACAATGTTTTCAAGAGGCTTCTTCCTCAGGGCTTTGTGTGGCAAAGGGTTAAATGAGAGGATTTGTATTAGAAACAAGAGAACACATTTTGGGAAAAAGAGAACATACGGGTAACCACAGAACTGGTCTTCAGTGTGAAGTCAATGATAAGACCTAGAACAGTGTCTAATCCAGGATTTGAAAAATGAAGGGGAAAATCCCCTATTACTTTGAAAAGACAGGGGATTTCTCATAGTATGGGGGATAGGAACAAAGTAGATAGGAAAACAACCCAACTTATAGAATCGGCTTTGGAAAAAATTGACGAAAAAATTAATTTACTTTTTTCTGCCCTCCTTTTATATTCTTGTCGATAAAACAAATTCGTATTCAGAAAAAAAAAAAATAAATAAAAAATACTAACATTTCTGTAAATACGATGAAATTATTTTTTTACCAGGCTTACTTAGATAAAAATGCGGTTTAATTTTTCATTTAAAAAAAAAATCTGTTAAGTTGAATTGGTAAATCTACCATAAACAAAAAGGGAAGCTACTCTATGCAACAGTGATGTGTTCGATCTGTCTATCCTTCTTCATAAACACATAAATCGGTGAAAAATAGGTGGGAAATTTGACTATTCTCTCCAAAATCTGAACGCAGGATTATCTTGCAGTTGGTTTGAAAGCATGCATGATTCACAAATAATCGGCCATTCCTGCAATCAATCCCTCTAGATCAGACACTGCTAGAATATGTATTAGATCATGTTGTTTTGTAATTAATTAAAATTGTAATAATGCCTATACTTTACCTCAGCAACTTCAATATTGTCATATTATTCTGACACAGGGACTCGTTTGTTTTACTTGCACCAACAATATCCGAGATGAAAGATGGCCAATTACGTGGCCATTCATATTTCAGGATCTGTAAGGGGAAAAAAAAGGAAAAAGTTAAATTGCAAGTTTAGAAACTTCACATTCATCTTGGTAATCCTTACAACTTACATGTATCAGCATTTCCTTGTTTCAAATTATGACTCAAAGTGTCTCCTGTATATAATGCTAAAAAATCAGGTCTGGATGCAAAATGTTACAGTGCAATTCATTCAAGGAAAGCATTGAAAAAAGTCAAACTTCTCCATTACAACATAACAAAACAAAAACCTTGCAGGTATTTCCCCACAGTTCCTTGAAGTTGGAAACAAGAAAATCCCCTAAGCCTTTAACAAATGATACAATTTTAGACTTGTCAAAACCAAAAGCATTTGCAGATGACAAATATGGCTCACATTGTTGAGCTATTTGTGATAAGGTAGAAAAACATTGTGGGAAAAGGAGAAAATGCTGGTTACCAGCATTTTCTCCTTTTCCCACAATCTTTTTGAAAGTCCTCTCTTTTGAAGTTTTTAAAAGTGGGATTGTGTGGTAAAGGGTTAATTGAAAAATTAATTTGTCTGCAAGTGCATCAATTTTGACAGGTTTAAAATTAGACAGCTGTACAAAATTTACCTGGACAAGAATCATGTTCATTTTCCCGAGGTATGTTTTTTCCCTCTCCAATGTACTTGCATCTGAGGATGTTTTGATTATCAGTCCTACAATATACTTCTTAATACCTTCACATTGTGGTCGAGGCAAAACTTTCCAACGGGTCTTGATGACATTTTCAAGGATTTGAAGGGCATAGTATTTTGTCTGTTGATTACTGGAGTACTCAAGAATGGTGTCCACTCTTGTCCAAGCATCAGGGTGCTCCTTTAGAGTTGTGAGAATCTCTTGGGCCATTCTTTGCTGAAACAAAAATTGAAGATACAGAAAACTTAACTAACATAGTAGTTATCAGCCTTTTTCAGGCAAAGAAGTGGCATGATGGCCCTGTATTGCTGCACTGGCAAATATCACAGATGAGCCATAAATTGTACATGTAGGTTTTGATAATTATCCGTGAGAAATACAATACTTTGGACAAGAAACTAATTCGCAGCAGACACCTTTGAAACATTCCCTTCAAAGAGGGATGATCAACATGAATAAACGCCTAACTACATGGCTACAAGATGAAGCCTTATGGTAAAAGGAGTAATTGCTTTTAAGATTAAAAAGATTTTCCCAAGTGTTTCACTTTAACCCTTTACCAAACAAACCCACCTTTTCACGACCCAAAGGACAAGACCTTTTGAAAACATTGTGGGAAAAGGAGACAATGCTGGTAACCAGCATTTTCTCCTTTTCCCACAATGTTTTCTACCCTGTTAAAAACACTCAAGTTCAACAGAACCACTTTCAAATTTGTCATCTGCAGATGCCTTTAATTTGAAAAGGTTTAAAATTTGTCATTCAGAAAAGGGTTATTGCCCTGGCAACCCGGGTTCTCAATGTAGGATTTCATATGAAATCTACGATGAGGACTGCTGGAAAGCACAAGCAAAACTTGTTTCACACAGGGCAAGCAGTTTTAGAGAAGAATTTAGTTTGGACTCTTCCATAATGATATCAGTTGCAAACAACTAAAATGTGACTCCAATGATGGAATATGATTATGAAAGAAGAAAAGAACATTGTGACAAAAGGAGAAAATCCTGGTTACCAGCAATCTTCCTTTCAGACAATGTCTATAAGAGCCCTAGTGTTCCCAGTTATTAAAAACACTGGATCGTTTAGTATAGAGTAACTCTAAGCCTTTATCACACATCCCAAGTTTCAATCATCTGGAAAAAGAAAGCTTTTGAACACAATTCGGGAAGAGGAAGAAATGCTGGTAACCCCCATTGACTCCTTTTCTCCCCAATGTTTTCTACTTTATCAAAGACAAATTTCATCATTTGAGCAACATTTAATTTTTTGTATACAAAAGGTAAAAGGTTAATTCTTCACTAAGCTGAAAGCAATGAATATGTTGACTTTTCAAAATTCAAAGCATCATTAGACAGCAAATCCAATTAAACTCAGTGGCCTTTGGTAAATATAGTTTCAACAGCACTGGTCTTTGGCTTACCCTCTGTCCATCTCCTGTGTACATACATCCCACAATGGTATCCAACAAATTTATATCAAGCTTCTGATTAAAATCAAGTAATTTGGAGGCTTCATCAGCCAGGGTTCCCATTGCTGCTGTTGATGGCATCCAGTTTTAGATTATCGTCAAACAGGAAGATTCTAACTGAAAAACAATATGAAACTATGTAACAAGACCCAACAAAACAAATATAACAGTTTCAACACCTCGTAACTATGTCAACATTGGGTTTCTTACCTTAATATTTGGTCAGACTGCCTTTTATTACTTTCTGTTGCCAGGATGGAATGGTATTAGCCCTTTACTCCACTATCCAGGTTTTAACAACTCTGAGAAAGAGGCCTTTTGAAAACATTGTGGAAAACCGAAAAAATGCTGGTAACCAGCATTTCCTTTTCCCGCAATATTTTCTGTCCTGTGGGCCCCGAAAGTGAGATGAATTGTGTCAGTTGGGATTTTGGTGTGCTAAATACTGCAAGGCCAAGCCCTGGAGAAAACACCGATTCACTTCTTCCATTCTTTGTTGATAGTCCAATGTTTCTCTTGCACCGAAAAATTCTCTTTTCCTTGTTAGTTTCCCTGACCACAATATATTTCTTAATAGCCCTCATTTGTACCATAAATCTGCAATCTTTCTTCCGATTGTTTCAGTGGAAAAAGAATGGTCCCAGCCCTTGTTTAACATGAAAGTTACATCCTGCAGACGTTGTTTCCTATTGCTTTTATTTAATAATCCTTGGAAGTTGGTTTTCATCTCTCTTTGTAAATCAATACTTCCTACCTCTTCCTGTACTGTTTTGCTGCTTTTATTTCTTAATAATAGTCTGGATGGAAGGCCTTGGTATGTTTAACATTTCTGCCAATTTATACTGAAAATGGCCCTCTATGTGACATACTAAAATAAAGTTCCTGATATTACTCCTGATTTCTTTGTTTTGTATGTATGTTTTTATTCTATTTGTGTTACATTTGCAAAAACCATAACATCATCATTAAGTGCCATGATGTCATCAGTATAGAAGTAGCTTTCACATGACACCAAGACGGTCACATGACATTCCAATAGCATGTTTCTTTAGAACATATTGGATGGGAAATAATTAAAATAAATTTGGATTGTTGTTGATGAACAATTATGTCCCTTGTATGCTACTTTAACCCCTTACCACACAATCCTGACTTTCAATGACCCTCAGAAAGAAGGCTTTTGAAAACTTTGTGGGAAACAGATTAAATGCTGGTAATCGGAATTTTCTCCTTTTCCCACAATGTTTTCTACCCTGTCAATGAGAGAAATCATTGTTATAGCATGTTTTATAATCTTCAAATGCTTTTAACATGGTCTGGTCCACAATTTTGTCATTTGGTAGACTTAACACATTACTTTAGCAAAAGTCCTAGTTTCAGCGCATAGAATAAGCAACTCGCCATTCCACCGCACCTTCCTTCAGTCATTATCTTGGTAATTTTTAGCAAGTTAACCAGATAGAGAGGTCTGAAATGTAGGCCTAGAGCAAGATCGAAAATGTGGTTGTCTTTTCTTCTCTCCCGTGAAAGCGAAAGTAAGAGTTTGGTAAGAAAATACAGGAAAAACTTTGTAGACCTCTATAAAATTATTTTTGTATTCAACATGATCTCAGACCGACAGACATAGGACTATTGAAATAAACTTCTGGCTTTAAGTAGTGCAAGAACACCACAACATATTTCATGTATACAAACAACGGAACTGAAATCAGAGCTGTAGTCGGTAAATTTCCATTTACGCGCTCTGAAAAAAAACGAGGTCGATGTCTAGCAACCGAGGGGTTATTTATAGATGGAGCACGGCTGCTTCCGGTACAGGATAGCGAGCGGATTTCTTATTAATTCTTAGAATAATGAAAATAAGCACAAAACATGATAATTATGAAGTCTAACTACATTCTCATACCTTTTCTCCTCCCGTTTCCTTCCACCGTCTTACAGCGGAGTTGACAGTTAATTTCCAACAATAATTGTACAACCGGTTGGAACTGGAACATAGCCGCCATTCTCGTTGAGTTTCGGTTGTTTCCGCGATGGTTAAGAGATTCATTATTTTATAAATGCGTCAATCTCATAAATAGAGTTGAGAAATATCAACTGATTTACTAGAGGTGAATGCACAATTTATTGAAAATTAGGAAAAAATTATCTTTGAAATAATTTCTACAAGTTTATCCTTCGTAAAATCAGGATATCCGAAAATGATACATAACCTGGGTTGTGATTGGTCAAATTTTAGTAACGAGATATTAGCGTTTGTCGTATTCATTAGAAAAGAAGAATTATGCTTGATAATTTTTTGGTGCATCTTTACTGGAAAGGGTTTTAAAATCTGGCAATTCTTTTATTACTTGATGCGCGGCTGTTTGTTCATAGAATTGCAAATATTTACAATGGAAAATTTTGATCTGTCCGTCACCATCGGCCAATCAGATCATGCGTTTCTTAAATGGTGCTTCGCAAAGTATCGATATGAATATTCATAGTGTAAATTGATCGTGAGTCGGACACTTTTTATTGCGGGTCTTCCGACTTCGCATTTTGTAGCTCTTTCGGCTTCCAGACTATACCCGTTGTACTCGCTGGTAACATTTTCACATAAATAAAAAAATGATAACTGTCAAACTGTCGATATGTTGTAAACTAAACGTTTGAAAACATCTAACCCAATATCGACCGTGAGTCGGACGCACAGATCAATATTGAGTAGGACGGTTCTTTACTTATCTAAACCTTAACTGTATTCATGAATCATAAAATCGTTTAAATTGTCATTTTTCGCAAAAATTGCAATTTACTTAATAATTCTTTTTTAAATGGAGGTATTAAAATTAACAAGGAAGGTTCTTAAGACTGTGTGATAGATCTAGATCTGTTATTTTCCTTTCCCAGTGAACCCTTGATTATTTAAAACGAATCTGCAACAGACGACAAGCAATTTCTCCTTCCCCCCAATGGTTGTAATCTATTAGAGAACGGCAACTCGTTAATACCGGATGTAATTTGTCTGGCAGACTCTATTAATATGGAATAGTTGAATTTGTTGTTTGACAAAGGGTAAATCTATACCACCAACTAATCAGCATCAAATTATTTTTTCGGGAGCAAATGCCGGATAAAAAATTGGCCGTGAAATGATTCAGGAGTTCCATGGATTATATTCCCCCGAATAGCTATTTATACACATAGGGAACTACTGGACCTGGGCAAAAGTGAGGAGAGAAGCTGAAAGATAATTGAAAATATGCAAAAATCAGTTGCAGACCGGAATGTGAGAGCATAGGCAGAGTCAAAGACAAACATTCGGAGAGAGAGATTGGGAATACAACAGATGGCCAGACAGACATATTACAGTAAAAGACTCTCCGTGTGACCACTTATTTCGGAGACATGATGGTCATTTAACTCTTCGTCAAGCATAGGCCTATAATTATTTGCGGCATACTTTTTTTTTTTTTTAAACTGCGGAATGAAATACTGACTGCCTATAAATACAGTTTTGCCGCTGACACCTGCACATGTGGAAACTATAAAATTTGATGATCAAGTTTATGTGAAAACATAGAACTTTGCATCAGGAGATAAACCTCGGCATGGATAATATCTCCTTTTACTGTGATATTTTCAAATGTCACCTGTTCACAAGAGATTTGTGCCGTCGTTAGAAGAATTACGAATGAATAATACATGAAATGCTGAACGTCTTTACGCATTTCTTAGTTCTGCATTCAGTTGCCCAAAGCGACCAAAGTATGCTAAATATGAGGTCGCAAAATCGAGGTTTTACAATACAATGAACGCGAGAAATAGAATATTGTCATCGTAAATTTTATTGTACATGTACTTCATTTTTTGCGTTTTTCTTCTGCTTTCCTTCCCTCCTTTTCTTCCTGTTGTCTTTTCCTCTCCGCTGAAGCAACATTTTCGTTGAATTCAGCATCTTTGACTTTTGAAACATCAATTTTTAATCCAATATTGCACACTTGCATCGGTTTTTAGCCTGGGTCCAGGCGGTAATAATCTTATAGTCATTCTTTATCGCGGTCTCCTTTCACTGCCCACACAGATCTGTGAAAACGGTTTATCCCTTCCGCAATTGTTACCGAATTTGATAAAGTAACGTTCGTAAATATAAAAGGGAAAAAAAAAAGATGACCGGACTGGAATCCAGGCTACATGGTCCTTTGTATTTTATTCATTGAGTTCACATGCATCACTACTCCTTGTATGAGCAGCTTTGTGTTATAGGCTAATGGTCGGTCACCGAAATCGACATCTGCATTTTTGTCGTATTGGTTGTTCTCTTCTTTTGCACAGTACTAAATCTCCAAAACCTCGAGATCTCTTCGGCCCCAGTGGCCCGTGCCGACGGTTAGTCTCACTAACGAGACGTTTGCGATGCTTCTTTTAATATTTGGACGTTTATTGTGCACCGTACCGTCTCAAGTCCATCGTGAAGTTTCCTGTAGAACAGCTATGTAACCCTTCACTGGCTTTCTGTTTCGTCAGTTTAATCAGTATTGTAGCGAAATGCAATTAATTTTTAGTGACACACATGACCAAGGACAAATTAACTTTAAACGTTTCATTACCTAAAGCGCAGTTAGAAGTCGTTCATAACACGTAAATCTGAAAAAAAAAAAAAAAAAGATCCAAATCTAGAGGCCCTTGGGGGCCTGAATCGCTCTACTGGCAGTGACTTTGCTGATTTTCTACCATAAAATTCGAAGAACCTTTGTAATCTTTTATGTTCATTTTATCAACCAAAGGCAAATTGGTAGTACAATCTTTTACAAGCAAAGAGGAAACTGCACTCTAAAAAGAAGAAACGTTACTCTTTAAAAAAAAAAAAGAACGCAGTCGTTTGACTGTCTTTCAGGTTGTTGTTCCCGAGCGATGATGTAAAGACCGGGATTGCGCAATACATTAAAGAACGGTCATTCTGTGTAGACGACACTTGAATGTGACAAATGATACACGGTTGTCTGTTAATAAGATACGATAAAGTGGTAAAAAAAAAAACTAGGAAATCATCAACAACTCTAGATTTCGTCCTACTCTAGATCGCGTCCGACTCTAGATCACTTTACCCTATGTGCCACGACACCCCTAGCCTAGTTTGCAGTCCGATCATTCTTTCCTTTTTTTATATTCGTACGCTGATTTGTCAAAAATGACGTCATTTTTGACAAAGTAACGTCTGTGTACAAAAAAAAAAAAATTATATATATATATCGGACTGGAACCCAGGCTATGACAACCCCTTCTCGTATAAATTTGCATGCGAGTTGCACTCTGAAGTGGCATTTCGCATCAAATCTCATGTCACTTTAGGATGCAGGTTCGAGGGCTTGACTCATGACTTTCGAAACAATACTAGATCAAGATAGATGAAGATAATAAAAAGGAATGCAAGGACGTCAAAAATAATGGGCTTTGTGCAGAATTATGCCACACATGAATAGAGAGGATACAATCTTAATCCACAAGTAATCTCCCGCATGTAGAATCCAACACGGTCTTTTAGAATACACGTACATGTGTAGATAGATCTAGATCTACATGTGTATTTGAGACAAGAAATATATGAGCCATACTCTGTTAAAAGGGGGCCTAATGCATTCGCGAAAAGCATCGACCCATGTGAGCCTGCGCAGTCCGCGCAGGCTCCCATGGGCCGAAACTTTTCTCTATTGCTAAATTTTCTGAAAGGCAATGGATAATTCTCCCCCATGATTCAGTCGGTTGTTTGACAGAATGGATTTTATGGATCCGTAATTAGGTTATGTCTTGTTTGGTATAATGCATTACGGAGATGCATTAAGCCCCCTTTTGTCAGATAGCGGCGCAGGAGGGACTGGAATACATGAGTTCGAAACTGTTTTGTCGCTCGATGTGAGAAATATTGGAATGTAACATCTCCAGCAATTGCCTCTTTTTCCTCATTTTGATATTTTGTTTAGAAGTGAAATTTTGAATTACATAAATACACGAACTTAATCCCAACCATCGTTAATAATAGGGGAAAATACTTAGTGTTTAAATTTGCATGAAGTAGGCTTGACAAACATCTTACCTCATCTCGTTTCAGTGGCATTTTGTCTCGGACACCAAATTATGTCAAGTCCTACATATATACGAGTATATATGTGTACATATGCAAATCTGTCATATAAATTTTATTTTATGTATGATAATAATATTATGCTGTATGACGGGCCGGTGGAGCATACTGTTCCACTGTGAGAACTACCTGGTATAATTGGCAGTTTCTAGGTGTTAATATTATTGAGCCATGCTCTGGCAAAAGGGGACTTTATGCATCTCTGTGATGCATGATACCAAGCAAGTCATCACATGATCATGGATCCAAAAATTCAATTTTTCTAACAATCGATTGAATCATGAAGTAGACTGGTCCTTTGCCATTCAGAAAATTGTCAAAAAGTGAAAAGTTTCGGCCCAGGTCAGCCATTGTGAACTGCGATACTTTTCGCAGATGCATTAAGCCCCTTTTTCACAAAGCATGGCTCAATTTATGAATTATATAACCACTTTCCATGCACTTCTTTGGTTGATTCTGAAGTTGGCAGAAATACACTCTCATTGGCATATTGTAATGGGCAGCACTTAAAAAAAAATACTGAAGTATCAAAAAGTACAAGAAAAGGCCCATTCGTTATCATATTGATTTGCTATGGTGTGAATGAAGGTCCTGGGTATCAATTAGCTGTAGCAACACGTGTATATCAATTGGTGTTATAAATGTGCAAGCAAATAGGGCAGTAGGGCCTCGCCAAGTACAACTGTGTACATTTTGACCAATCACATACAGCCATTTATTTATTCATTAGATTCAGTCACAACAAAGAAGTAGGTCAAAAGCCACTACCTTCATATGCCAAAAAATGTCGGCATGTCAAAGAACCATTGGCCTACGTCTTAACAGATGGTCTGCTTACAACTCTGATATGGATAAAGACTTCCAGTTTGCCTTCATTTACTTTGCTTGGGGAGAGGGGGAATGGTTATTGTAGGGTGCAGTGGAAAAGCTTTTTTCATTGCCATCTTCACTGAAAGGAATAATTTAGCTCTATACCTGCCCTACACTTCTATATCATCACAATTTGAGACTAACGGAGAAGCCAACATGAAGTTCTTAATGCCTGCAGGGAATTTAACAATTACCAAACAATACTATATTGCCTGCAGGGGATTAATCCATTTCCTAGCAATCATATGATGCCTGCATAGGATTAATCCATTACATAGGCTACCAATACAGTCTAATGCTTGGGATTAACCCATTACCTAGCAATCCTCTTCTGCCTGTAGGGGATTAATCTCTTACCTAACAATCCTATGATGCCTGCAGGGGATCAGTCTCTAACCTAACAATCCTACAAGGCTTGCAAGCATTTAATCCATTACCTAGCAACCATGTTATGCTTGCAGGGATTTTAATCCATTACCTAGCAACCACATTATGCTTGCAGAGGATTTAATCCATTACCTAACAACGACATTATGCTTGCAGCGGATTTAATCCATTACCTAGCAACCATATTATGCTTGCAGGGGATTAATCCATTACCTAGCAACCGTATTATGCTTGCAGGGGATTAAACCATTACCTAGCAATCATATTATGCATGCTGGGAATTAATCCATTACCTAGCAATCATATTATGCTTGCAGGGGATTAAACCATTACCTAGCAATCATATTATGCTTGCAGGGATTAATTCATAACCTAAAAATCCTATAATGCCTACAGGGAATTGATTCATCATCTAGCAATCATATAATGTCTGCAGGGGATCAATCTCTTACCTAACAATCCTGTCTTTTAACTCTTTACCACACAATTCCGACTTTTAACGAACCTGAAAGAGAAGACTTTTGAAAACATTGTGGGAAAAGGAGAAAATGCTGGTAACCAGCATTTTCTCCTTTTCCCACAATGTTTTCTACTCTATCATAGACAGAAATCATTAATTAAGCTACATTTAAGTTGTCGTCTGCAAATGCTTTCAATTTAGACTGGTTTGAAATTTTGTTGTTTGGTAGAGTTAATGACCCTTGGGTAGAAGGCTTTTGATAACATTATTGGCCATAGTGGATATCAGCATTTTCTCCTTTGCCAATAATGTTATAGAGAAATGCCATAAATTTGAGCCACATGTAATTTGTCATTCGCATGAACCTTTCAATTCGGACAAAACCAAAATTTTGTCATTTGGTAAAGAGTTATTGTAATTCAGAACAGGAAACACACACACACACACACACACACACACACACAAAACCAAACCCAGAAAAATCACTTTAATACTTAAGTTCCCAATATTTTTTTTTTTATTCCCAATCACTTACATTTACACAGAGTTCTACAATAGATCTGGACTAGTTACACCTCTACCAAACAACAAAAATTTAGACCTCCCAAAATTGAAAGCATTCACAAACAGTAAATTGAAATTTAAATGTGACTCAGATTTCGTCTTTGAAAGGGTACAAAACAATGTGGGAAAAAGAAGAAAATGCTCAGTACCAGCATTTTTTCCTTAATGTTTTCGAAAGGCTATTTCCTCAAGGTCTTTAAAACCCAGGACTTTGTGGTAAGGGGTAAAAATCCTTCTCTGAGGCTTGTATAAACTTGAGAATGTTTGGTAAAGGGTTAAACAGAATCTATGGTAACTTTCTACCAGACTTAGTATAGGTTATCTTACAACATGAATCTCATTCCAACTTATTTGCCAAAGAGTTTTACAATGATAAAAATTCATACAATGGAGCATATTTAATTCAATTACACAGACAATGTATTTCATTGTAGATGTCAGAAAAATTGCTGTAGTCATAAATATATGCAAAAGGTACACTACATAAGGGATGCAATGCTTGGCTGCAGTTGTTTTTTTTTTCAGTGAAAATTTAACTTAAAAAAAGGGCATAACTGTGTCAAAATTATGAGTTACATGACCTTCTGGTTCGGGTTTCTCTTTTGGTAAAGCATCCTGACCTTTAATGACCCTGAAAAAGCTGGCTTTTGAACACGTTGTGGGAAAAGGAGAAAATGCTGGTAACCAGCATTTTCTCCTTTTCCCACAATGTTTTCTACCTTGTCACATACAGATTCCATCATTTCAGTCACATTTCATTTGTCTTCTGCAAATGCTATCAATTTGGACCAATCTAAAATTTTATCATTTGGTAAAAGGTTAATAAATAGCCCAAGTTTGAAGTAAACATCTTCAGTGCTGACAAATATATCAAATGGTATCATACTTTAGCACACACAGAGGACAACTTAGTTATGACATTACCTCGATGCTTCCTTCAAAAATAGCCAAGCTAATATGCAAACTTGGTTGTTACTTGCTTAGAAATAGTCTCACTGTTTGCATCTACGTTGCTATTATCTTTTTATGTCACAATCAAAATCAGAAAGACAATGGGCATCAGATCGTTTAGGTTCAACACTCAAGCAGTAACTCAATTGGCTCAATCAAAACTCTCTTGCGACAAGATTCATTTAGAGAAAGGACACCAAACATTTCCGTTTGTATCTGGTAGATCCATGTATGGCACATCCCACATCCATGGGCGATCTGTAGGGGGGAAAAAATGAGTAAAACAATGTGAGCCAAACTCTATGAAAAGGGAGTTTATTCATCTGCAAAAAGCTATTCACCCATGTCAGCCTGCAAAGTCCGCGCAGACTGACATGGGTGAAGGACTGTTGCTATTTCTAAATTTTCTGCTGCTCATAGGACCACATTACCTCATGATTTAGTTGGTTATCTGACAAAATGGATGTTATAGGTCCATAATTATACAATGGCACGCCTGATATAATGTATCACAGAGATGCATTTAACCTCCTTTTGCTAGAGCATGGCTCATGTAAAACTATACTTCAGTACACTCTTCATCCTCTTCTGTGATGACCAGTTTTATGTGGATTTACCAGGGTCTGATAGGATACTGTTAGAACAGTAAGAGTAAACTGGTCAGCTCAGAAGACAAGCCAAGTAGGATTCAAGGAACAGGCAGATGTCTTGGTTAAACTCTTGTCAACCAATTAAGGTTTACCTCAAATTTCTTAAAAACTAACAAAGATTTAACTGTTATATAATATTTTCAGACATTTACTTGCATAGGGTATTCTTAATTAATCATTTATTTGAATTATACTGTAGTTAATCATTAACCAATCAACAAATTTCAGGCTCTTCTCAAATGAAAGCATTTGCAGACAACAAATTTAAAATTGTATAAGTTGGCTGCATTTCTCTGATCAGGTAGATAACATTGTGGGAAAAGGAGAAAATGCTGGTCACCACAATGTATTCTAACCTATCAAATTACAATATTTGGGTCATCTTTACTTTGTTATCTGTAACTGCTTCCAATTTAGACCATTCTCAAATTTTGTCAATTGGTAAAGAGTTAAACATCTTGTTATTCATATTTTAATTTGTGTTATCAAAGATTAAGTTATTATTATGAAAATCAAACAAGCATGTGTTTACAGACAAAATCAGGTAGCAACAAAATCTAAGCTAGATTTTAGTCATACTCTTTTTTGTTTTATCTTAACCCATTAGCTGCTAAGCGTGACTCACTGACCTTTTGCAGATGGTGTAGATCAAGATAAGACTGCACAGAACATGCAGTCTGATCTTTGATCCACACTGTCCTATAAAGAGATATACCCCCCCCCCTCAAAATACCTTTGAAATAAGGATTAACAAGATAGAAATCATCACTAAGTACCTGTTTTCTCATATTTCTGTGCAGGCAAGTCATATGGTAGAATTAAGTTCTCACAATCATTGGTGGTTCTGATTTTGCTTGTTATACCAAACACCTCTCCATTATCCTATTTCAAGTAAGGGAAAAAATAAAGGAAATTAAAGTTAAATGTACTAGCTATCAGAAAATATCAAAATCCTTACTGGTGCGGCAGAAAAGAGAAGAAAACAGAGTTCCATGATGGACTTAGATCGCTAATCTAATTTTAAAGCCAGTTTGCACAAGAAAGAAAACAAATGTCTACATAGCTTTTTACTCTTTACCACACACAAAATTTTGGACTTGTCCAAATCAAAAACATTTGCAAAGGACAACATAATGACTTAAAAAATTAAATTGTTTGTGAAAGAATAGAAAACATTGTGGGAAAAGGAGAAAATGCTGGTTACCAGCATTTTGTCCTTTTCCCACAATGTTTTCAAAAGGTCTCCTCCCTAAGGGTCCATTAAAGTCCGGACTAGTATAGGGTTACTGCAGTATCTTAATATATAAGTGTATCTGGGAAAAAAAAAAAAAAAAAATGCTGGTCTTTTTGACAGAAATAGGTAACTCCTCTTATAGTTTAGAGCATGGATCTTCATTATTCTATATCCAACCACGACCTTGACCTTTACCAAAGTGGTAACAAAAAGGTATGAGCAAAATCTGCAAAGAAAGGTTTATAACCATGTGAGGTTTCTGATTTCAGAATTCCCATACCTTTTGAGTTATTGCAGGATTCTTATTTAGCGATACACAAACAGATGGACAGACAGATGGTAGAGGTAAAGATCGGACCTGCAAATAACTTATAGGAGGTGCACTAGTTTAGGAAACCAAGGCTTTATGGTGTCTGGCAAAAACTCAGTCAAGATATTAGCACTATGTGTATAAATCTATGTCAACCTATGCATCCCCATGGCCAACATTGGGTCAACTTATGACCCATGGCTATAGTCTCATAATTTTAGTTTGCAGAAGTCTATAAAAATGCTACAGACCCATGATGCAGCTTCCTTTCACTGTACTGTAAGAAAACTTTTGAAGATTTCACTACATGTATATGATTAAAACTACAGAAGGACAACTCTGTATTAGTGCAAAAACCTGCCGCATATTGAATGATCTCTTTCAAAAGCACAGAAGAGCAGTAAACCACATAAAAGTTTTCATCATATAATCATAATAATAACCAGACTTACGAAGAATTTGGGCAACAACAGTACTCCTATTTCATATGATCGAATCATCAATTGAGCACCTTTCTTCTCTAGAGCACCCCACGCTGCCTTCGACAAATTGGCACTGAAACATAGCCAACAATGTTCAATATAAAAGTTTAGCCCTTTACCACACAATCCTGACTTTTAACAACCCTGAGAAAGTAAGCTTTTGAAAACATTGTGAGAAAAGGAGAAAATGCTGGTAACCAGCATTTTCTCCTTTTCCCACAATGTTTTCTACCCCTCCCAACTCAAATTTCAATTGTTGAATCACTTTTATTTTGTTGCCTGCAAATGCTTTCAATCTGGACAAGTCTAAAATGGTGTTGTTTGGTAGGTTTGATGTTATCACTTTATTTCTCCAGTGTTTCGATATGCCACTGTCGCCTTAATATTTACCACACAATCCCGAGTTTTAATCACTCTGAGAAGAAGACTTTTGACAACATTGTGGAAAAAGGAGAAAATGCTGGTAACCAGCATTTTTCCCTTTTACCACAATGTTTTCCACCCTATCAAAAGCAGATTTCATTATTGGAGCCACATTTAGATTGTAGGCTGAAAATGCTTCCAATATGCATGCATGTATTTACATATTTGTTGTTAGTAAAGGTTTACGGAAATTAATGTGCTTTCCCTGGTTGCTCAACCAATAATGTACAGGACCCAAAGGTTGCTGGTTCAAGTTCAAGCTCAGCCAGATTCTGTACGAGAAATTAGGACAGTCACTGCAACACTGCAATTCATTCCTCTCTCACCGCTGAACATAGTTTTAGTGATGTGTATGTGGGAAAGCAGCCTGTGTATTGGAAAGAATTCATTTAGTGCAAAAGCCCTTGATATGGATTAATTATGTTGTTAATTTTGGGATGCAAATGCAACCAGACAGAAGGAAAAAGACATACAGGGATGGCCAGAATGACAAACTTTGACTTCATGCCTATGCCCCACAATCCAGAGTTTTTACAACCCTGACAGGGAGGGCTTCTGAAAACATATGGGTAAAAGAGAAATTGCTGGTAACCAGCATTTTCTCCTTTTCCAACAATGTTTGCTGGCCTTTTAAAGACAATATACCCATTTTCTGAGCCACATTTTATTTGTCAACTGCAAATGTTTTCCATTTGAATAAGTCTGAAATTTTGTCATCTGGTAAAGGGTTAAATCTCTGATTGTACCTTGTGACTAGAAACCATGCTGCCTTGGAGCCATCTTGTTTAGGCCTGATATAAGTTTTAATATGAGGCATTGCTCTACTTCTTCCTCTTCCCTCAGACATCCATAGACTGCAATGTAAAAGAGTAACATTGATATTTTGAGAATTTAAAATCATATATATCTGGGCAACTCCCGGTATTGTCAACATTCAGTTCTTGTTGTCAATTCATAATATCTAGAACTCTAAACAATTAAGTCTTTCACCTTTTACCAAACATTCCGCATCTTTTTTTACCCAGAGGAAGAGGACTTATTGAAAAGAAAAATGCAAAAAGGAGAACTTGCAGAATTTTGCAATATTTTCGACAAAACCACAAAATGTTAACAGATGATGTTATCACATGTTAACCCTTAACCAGACGACAAAATTTTAGCCTTGTCCAAATTGAAAGCATTTGCAGAATGACAATTTCAATATGGCTCAAATGGTGCAACTTTTCTTTGATAGGGTAGAAAACACTGTGGGAAAAGGAGAAAATGCTGGTTATCAGCATTTTCTCCTTTTCCCACAATGTTTTCAAAAGGCTTCTTTCCCAGGGGCGTCAAAAGGCTGCATTGTGCGGTAAGGGTTAAGACACATATGGCACAATCAGAACCACTACAAATTTGAGGTCAAGTATTATTCCTTGGAATACATGGATGCTGGGCTTGCAGATCTTTGTGACATAGCTCTTACTATCTCTCACTCACAAAATTCTGTCATTTAAACTGAATATACTGCTCTGTTGTCTGGTATACAGTTAAGAACAAGAGACAGCAAAAGTGAATATTCTACTTTTTTGTATGGTAAACAGTTAAAAACAGTTAAGAACAAGAAAGAACTTACTGAAAGAAATCATGGAGAAATGTCTGTTTTTGAGCTGTCTTCACACTGTATGGTATACTTCCACCCGCAGGATAGCCTTCTAAACTTAAACGGACATTGTGTCTGCTGGGAAATATCTGGAAGTATGCAACAGTGTGTACATACTCCTTGAAAGTACTAAATGTCGGTCAAATGATGGAATTTGTCATTGCAAAGGTGAAAAACTTTGAAGGTAAATGAGATTAAAAATTCAAATTCTTTATCGTGCTTTTAGGCCTCTGGCCCAAGAAGATGCTTGTTAGAAGCATTTTCTACTTTTCCAGCAGTTTCCAAAGCCATCTTCTTTTGGACAGTATCAACAATGAATTGTTTGGTAAAGAGTTAGAATACCTTTAAAAACACCCGCCAAATTGTGCTTATTGAGTGTCACACCACTATTGCTTTTTACAAACTTGTAAACAAAACTAGATACTTGGGTAATTTGGTAAATTACATGATGGGCATAGGCATTTCACAATATAAGTCAGTGAATATGAGCAAGGATCAATATCTATCACATTCTCTAATATTTGCACAGGTAGGGAGTGCGAGTCAGTAAAGTTGGTCAACTGGTAAATGTCATGTAATTGAAAAAAAAAAAAAAAAAAAACTAGCCTTTTCAAAATCCAGTAGAATGCTTTCTCTTAAAAATAATTAAATAGAAATCCCCAAGTCAACTGTGACATGTAGATGAGAAATAAAGTAGTCCAACATAAGTTTTAAACCTATCAGCCAATCTACAATTTTGTGCCCTGATAACAAAAGCTCAGCCTTTGCAGAAATTACACCTAAACTTACAGTAATCATTAAAAAAAAAAAAAAATCTATGTAGAATCCATGTTACTGATTACAACAATGAATATTAAAAATATCAGGTTTTGGCAGATATGTTTTCTTTCTGAATTATGGTGGCCATCTTTTCATGTGACCTGAACCATTTGATCACTAACTCTTTTTCCCCATCTATTACAAATTTCATTTGACTTGGTCCAGCAGCTTCCAATGACAATTGGCAGATTTCATTTGACGTGGTCCAGCAGCTTCCAATGACAACAGGCAGGCAGGCAGGCGGATGGATGGACGGAAAGACGCCCAGCCATACAGTCAGAAGGATGGAAGGACAGCCAGCCAGCAAGAAGAACAGATGGGCAGACAGATGGTGGTGAACAATCATGTAGCTTCTCTTAACCTTTTTCCAAACAATCCAGTGTTTTACCACACGACAAAATTTTAGACTGGTCCAACTGGAAAGCAGTTGCAGATGACAAATTAAATGTGACTCAAAAATTGAAATTTGTTTTGGGAAAGGTAGAAAACATTGTGGAAAAAGGAGAAAATGCTGGTTACCAGCATTTTCTCCTTTTCCCACAATGTTTTCAAAAGACGTCTTTCTCAGGGTCGTTAAAAGTTGGGATTGTGTGGTAAAAAGTTAAAGAATCCAAGAACAAAAGGCTTTTGAAAACATTGTGGGGAAAAGAAGAAAATGCAGGTATCCAGCATTTTGTTTTTTTCCCATGTTTTCTATCTTTTCAAAGACCAAATCTCTTATGTGAGCCATATCTAATGTGTAGCCTGCAAATGCTTCAAAGTTTGGATGAGACCAACATTTTGTCTTCTGGTAAAAAGTTAAGTTCATTCTGCTAGAATAGACTCAAAAGCTGATGACTCTTTACCAAAAGACAGAATTTTAGGCATGTCCAAAAACGACAGCAGTTGCAGACAACAAACTAAATGTAACTCAAAATAAGAAATTTGTCTATCATAGAGTGGAAAACATTGTGGGAAAAGGAGAAAATGCTGGTTACCAGCATTTTCTCCTTTTCCCACAATGTTTTCAAAAACCTTTATCCTCAGGGTCATTTAAACTTGGGATTATATGATAAAGGATTCACAATCTTACCAATTGCAGAGGTGCATTACTCCTCAACCCTGATGATCCCTTTGTTGCTGCTAGGGATTCTAGAAACTCCCCACAGACCCAGTTTTCCTTGTTTGCTCCCATAGATCCTATGCTGGAAAACTGACCAATCACTGGCCAGGTGTTGACAATGCTGTGATCTGGGCCATGCTGTCTTAGAACTTTTCTCAGTTTTAAATGTCCCCATTTACATTTGTCAATTTCACCTTGATGGCGACCAGGCACTGACCCAACTATCACGACTCTGTAAAGAACACACAAATGGTACGAAGAAAATGAAGGTCCTTGGCTGCTCATCTGAGTACATGACAAATTTCTTTGACAAAATGGCATATTTTGTAACCACAGGCAACATTTGAACATTTCAGTTCAGAAGTTTGGAGCTGACACAATAAATATATGTATCACAAAGCAAAATTCTTTTGCTAGAGGTGATCCCTTCAAGGTCACTAAAAATAATTATGATCACTGTGACCCAAGGGTCAAAATGCGAAGAAGCACCATTCATTGATGTTACTCATCACATTCTAGAACTGAAGGTTTTCCTCCAAGCAATTTTCCCAATAGAAGTCTATGGCAGACATATGAACCCTGGGGGTAGGGCCAATTTTGAAGTACTTTCATTAATTCTTTTCTAAAAACAAAATTTTAGACTGGTCCATATTGAAAACACTGGCGGATGACAAATAAAATACAGCTCAAAAGATTGGGCTTATCTTTCACAGGTTACAAAAGAAGAAAATGGTCGTTACCAGCAATTTGATCTTTTCCTAAATATTTTCAGAAGTATTCCTCCAAAGGGTAATTAACCCTTTCCCAAACGACAAATTTTGAACTGGTCCAAATTGAAAGAGTTTGCAGACGACAATTTTAAATTTGATGAAAATGGCAGAAAGTTCTCAAAAAGGATAGAAAACACTGTGGGAAAAGGAGAAATTGCTCGTTACGAGCAATTTCTCCTTTTCCCACAGTGTTTTCAAAAGACTTGTACTGCAGACACATGAAAACCAGGGCTTGTTTGGGAAAGGGTTAAAACTTTGGATAGTAAAGGATCAAAAAGGGCAAGGTCTTCAAAATGCACAAGTCACATGCAGAGTTCTGTGGAGAATATCTAGTTAACCCTTTCCCACACGATAAAATACTGGACTCGACGAAATTGAAAACATATGCAAACAACAGAGCCAATGTAAGTTAAATGAAGATTTCTGTTCTTTATATGGTAGAAAACATTGTGGGAAAAGGATAGAATGCTGGTTACCAGCATTTTCTTCTTTTAGCACAATTTTTTCAAAAGCCCTCTTTCCTCAGGGTAGCTTCAACTAAAGGGTTAAGATTACCTTGCAGCAGACATGTCATGATGTTCAATATGTTCGATCCACTCTTTTAGCTGATAAGCCTTGTAGGCTGCAATATAATGTATGAGATCTCTTTTGAAGAAGGTTGGACTTTCTCCTTGTTCTTTACTTGGGGATTGTAGGCGTGGAAATACTGGGCTTATCCAAATACTAAAATGGAAAATGAGGAATTTCAAATCTCCAAATTGAGAGTCTGCTATAACAAATTATAACTAATTACAGTCTTCCTTCCCCATGTAGATGCAAAGCGGATGCCAAAAAAAACCTCACATGGACACAAAAAAATTAACTTGTACATACAAATACATGTAATTACCAATTCAACTAGGCTTTTATTCTCTTTTCTATTCTTAACTCTTTAGCAGAATGCACAAAATACTTTTCAGACTTGTCAATATTCACAGAAATTACTTACTGCAAATTAAATGTACCTTAGTTTAATGGGATTTGTTTTTTTGAAAGGGGAGAAAACATAGTGGGAAAAGTAACAAAATGTTGGTTAGCAGCATTTTCCATTAGTGTTTTTTCCATATATCCCTTTTCCTCAGGGCCCTCCACGGAAATTTCTGGTATTAACCCTTTATCACACAATCCCAACTTTTAATGACCCTCAGAAAAATAACCTCTGAAAATATTGTGGGAAAAGGAGAAAATGCTGGTAACAAGCATTTTCTCCTTTTCCGTCAATGTTTTCTAAATGCTGGTAACCAGCATTTTCTCCTGTTCCCTTAATGTTTTCTTTTCCTTTTAAAATAAATTTCAATTTCCGAGTCACAATTATTTTGTCATGTGCAACTGCTTTCATTTTGGACAGTCTAAACTTTTGTCATTTGGTAAATAGATAAAGGTTAACTTTTTACCAGATGACAGATTTGTCCCAATTGAAAGCATAACATTTTATGCTGGCAACAAGTTAATTGTGCCTCAAATAATGGGGTTTGTCTTCAATGGGGTACAAAACATTGTGGGAAAAGGAGAAAATGCTGGTTACCAGCATTTTTTCCCTTTCCCTGAAATGTTTTCAAAAGCCCTCTTTGGGCTTAAACTTGGGATAGTGTGGTACAGGGTTAATCTTTGTGAAAATTAGCCAAGCACCATTATTGTCTCCAGCAAAATATGATAAATTGTGAAAAAGGCAATATCTACAACGGATTAAAAAAGATGACAAAAAAGACTTGTGGGTCTGTGCTATAATTATGTTTCATTTTTCAGTAATTAAGACGTGAATCTGCTAATTCAATCTCAATTAAACTTTCTTTGAAATCATTAGCACCCTTATTAGCCCTTTCACAACAATAAAGTCTGTTAATGTATTTACACAGAATTTTTCTCTAAAGATAGTGTGAAATGAAGAAATTGTCTGTAACAAAAAATTCCTCCTTTTTCCACATTTTTTTCTTCCCCATAAGAGTACTTCAACAGAGTTCTTTCTAGCCATTAAAATGAGAGTGATGGACCTGGACATAGCTCTTTACCACATAATCCCAACTTTTAACGACCCTAAGAAAGAAGCCTTCAGAAAACATTGTGGGAAAAGGAGAAAATGCTGGTAACCAGCATTTTTTCCTTTTCCCACAATGTTTTCTACACTTCCCAAAACACATTTCATTTTTTCAGACACATTTATTTTGTCATCTGCAAATGCTTTCAATTTGGACAAGTCTAAAATTTTGTCGTTTGGTAAAGAGATAGGACACTTCCTCAAAGTTCAAAACATAACATACCCCTGAGTTTTCCTCAAAGTTCAAAACATAACATACCCCTGAGTTTTCTGGAACCAGTCTCTCTCTATTAAGTTACTGGTGTGTATGACTACCCTCATACCATTATCATACAGTAGCAACATCATTTTTCTGAAGTAATGGACAGTTTCATCACAACATAATACTATTATTTGCAAATATCTGAGAAAGAGGGCTTCTGGTAACATAGTGGGAAAAGGAAAAAATGCTGGTAACCAGCATTTTCTCCTTTTTCCCCACAATGTTTTCTTATCTATCATAGACATATCCAACCATTTAAGTCACGTCTGATTTGTTGTCTGCAAATGCTTTCAACTTGGACTAGTTTAAAATAAAAAAGAATGATAAAAAAAAGCCTGAAAAGGCCCTACATGTATTTTGTTATTATTTGCTTTTTTGCTAAATTTTGCAAGACACGAGCCATTTACCGTAGTTCTACTAAATGGTTGCATTACAGTGGCCTACACTGCATTTCTGAAAGAGAAATGGCTTCTTTATCAATGATGATACCAAGTCAAATTAGATGCTCTGAGTATATTTCCTAACAGTAAAACTGAAACCATCAGAGTACAGTGTAATAATAATTCTATTACACTTATCAAGCTTACATACTGCTAGAAAATAACAAACCTGAAAAAATAGACAGATATCAAAGATCATTAAAGAAAGCACCATCCACATAGCTTTCATAATATATTGAATATACAAATTTCATCTTGTCTGCAGAGCATAACCATTCATGCAAGGGACTTTATATGTAAGGGTACATTACAGATGAGCCATGCTCTGACAAAAGGGGATTTAATGCACCTTCATGATGCATGATACCGAGCAAGCCATCACATACGTGTAATTATAGATCCATAAAACCCATTTTGTATAACAACCGACTGAATCATGAGGAAGAAAGGTCCTTGGACATGCAGAAAATTGACCAGTGAACAAAAAGTTTCAACCCAGATTCCATGCAGGCTGACCTGGGTTGATACTTTTCGTAGATGTATTAAGGCCCCTTTTCACAGAGCATGGCTCAGATCCATTTTCTCCTAAATCTCTGTCATGGCATTTGCTTATAATTTGTGTTTCTGCGTGTGATATATTGTAAATTAGAGAAAAAGAAAGTAATCACATATCGTAATTGACAGTTCAAGTTCTCACCATTCTACTTCAAAAGGTTTTACGAGTAAACTGATATTTTTGTTGCTGATTGACATGGCTTAAACATTAAACTTTGGTTTCCCAAAATATTTCCTACATCATCAAAGTAAATTCCACCATTACAGCCATATATTCCTTGTTGTCTACAGTGCTTTCAATTTGGGTAAGTCCAGATTTTTGTCATATGGTAAAGAATCAACAGGAGACAGAATGTCTTCAACTTACGTGTGATGGGTACCATACATCATTTCCAGTCTAGCCTGAAATTAAAATAAAACACATAATTCCTCCTAGCAGCCACTGCTATTTAGCAATCCACCTGTATTAACTCTTTACCACATGTCAAAAATATAGACTGGTCCAAATTGAAATAGTTTGCAGATGACAATTTAAATGTGGCAAAAATGGTAGAATTTGTCTTTGATAGGGTGGAAAACATTGTGGAAAAAGGAGAAAATGCTGGTTACCAGCATTTTCTCCTTTTCCCACAATGTTTTCAAAAGTGTCCTTTCTCAGGGTCGTTGAAACTCGTGATCATGTGGTAAAGGGTTAACTCTTTAGCAAACAACAAAGTTTTAGACCTGTCCAAATTCAAAGGATTTGCAGATGACAAATAAAATTGACTCAGAAACTGAAAAGTGTTTTTGAAAAGGTAGAAAACATTGTGATAAAAGGAGAAAATACTGGTTACCAGCATTATCCCCTTTTGCCATAATTCCTTCAAAAGGCTTCTTCTTCAGTGTTGTTACAACTCAGGATTGTGTGGTAACAGGCTAACTCTTTACCAAACAACATAACTTTAACTTGTCCAAATTCAATGCATTAGCAGACGACAAATTCTTTGTTTCAGGAGGTAATGAGTAACCATTAACTTATAGCATATGCAAATATATTGTTCCATCTTAACCCTTTACAAAACAATCTCGCGTTTTAACAACCCTAAAAAAAGACATTTTGGAAAAAGAAGGATAAGCTGCCAGCCAGCATTTTTCTCCTTTTCTCATGACATTTTTCTACCATTCCAAAAAAAAAAAAAATTACTTTTTGAGTCAAATTTATTTCTTAGTCTGCAAATGTTTTCAATTTGTCCAAAATTTTGTCTTTAATAAAGAGTTAAGCCATAACCCTTTACCACACAATAATGAGTTTTAACAAACCCAATGGAAAATGCTTTTGAAAACATTGTGGGAAAAGAAGAAAATGCTGGTAACCAGCATTTTCTCCTTTTCCTACAATGTTCTCTACATGTTTAGAAAGAAATCTCATCATCTGAACCACATTTAATTTGTTTTCTGCAAATGCTTTCAATTTGGACAATTCTAAAATTTTGTTATGTGGTAAAGGGTTTAAGTTTCTTCCACAACTACATGTACAGTTGACTTTGTGGCCAGTGGAGATCAAGATCAGACTGCTTAAATATGCAATCTGCATTTATTTTACACTAATTTTGAAAATGCTGGCTTTATTCAGCATTATGAGGGAAAATATCAGTCTCATTTTGTTTTGCTATTGAAACGTTTTAACCCACAATTCCAGCCCTTATCAAAAACAATGAAGAAGTACAGAAGCAGTAAATTCCATTTCCTTTCTTCTTTGGAAATCTATTCTTAGGTGTATTTATTTCACACCAAAACAAAAAACGGGTCAAAATCAATGTCTATGAAAAAAGTGTGCCAAATTTGAATCAATTATCTAAAACCAATCTTAACCTAGATTTTTCTTTTGTTTTAACCCAGTCCCAAATGACAAATTTTAGACTCTTTCAATTCCAAACATCTGCAGACAATAATTCAAAATCAGTACTAATGAACTTAAGCTCTCTAATAGGGTAGAAAACATTGTGGGAAATGGAGAAAATGCTGGTTACCAGCATTTTTGCTAGTAACCAGCATTTTCTCCTTTTCCCACAATGTTTTCAAAAGCCTTGTTTCCCCAGATTGTTTGGTGCAGGGTTAACCCTTCACCAAACAAAACATGACCCTGTAATATGCCATCTACTCTTTACTAAATGAAAAATATTTGACCCGATCAAATTGAAACCATTTGCAGACTACACAATAAATGTAGCTCAAATGAAGATTTCTGTTTTTGATAGAGTAGAAAACATTGTGGGAAAAGGAGAAAATGCTGGTAACCAGCATTTTCTCCTTTTCCCACACTGTTTTCAAAAGCCGTCTTCTTCAGGGTCGTTCAACGTCAGAATTGTGTGGTGAGGGTTAACAAAGAAAACCAAATGCTGGCTAAAATGTTGAAACTGGTTCCTGAGTAAGCAGAAAATACTATGAGAAAAGGAGGAAATTCTGACCAGTATTTTCTCCTTTTCCCACAACATTTTCAAGGGCCTTCTTTCTAGGGCTCAATAATTCTTCAGATTGTTTGGCAAAGGGTTATCACTTTACCAGTAGACCATACAATTTTAGACTCTTTGTATTTGCAAAAGAAAAATTAAATATGGCTCAAATGATGGAACTTGGCTTTGAATAATAGAAAACATTAAGAGTAAAATGAGGAAATTCTAAAACCAGCATTTTCTCCATTTTTCACCGTGTTTTCATTAAAATTCTTTTGCTACAGCTTAATGTTTCAATAGATCATATAACTCTTGAGTCCTCCAAACAGAAAGTACTTGTAGAAGAGAAATTTTAATGTAACAGTACATGTGGCTCAAATGAAAGGGTTTTTCTTAGAATGAGAGGAAAACATTAAAAGAAAAGGAGACAATGTTTGGTGCCATCGTTTTCTCCTTTTACCACTATATTTCACAAAAGCCTTCTTTCTCAGAGTTTTAAAAGCGTGGAATTGTCTGATAAAGGTTAAAATCTTATTTTTGTTTTAAAATCTGGCATACACTCAAAACCGACAGATAAACAGAATGCAAGACTAAAAAGGTAATTTACGCTTGATTGGCTTGAAGCTATGAAGAACAGGTACACCTGTGTTATGAAAACTTTGAGAAGGTTGATAGTTTACTAAAGGAAATTGTGACTTGATAAGATTATTGTGAGTTTTGGACCACAACTCAACTATGTGAAAGGAGTTTGTACAAAATGGCTTTTTCTGTGCCAGCACCATACCATGAGAAAAGTCATGTTCAAATGCCAGCTAAAGCTAGACTCTTTGGAAGTTCTCCAAGATCACACAACCCTGAACTTATCTGTTCTAAGTGTCTCAAAAATAGAGAGATTCATGAAGCATCTGGGTTTTGTAAAGTTTGTCGTGACTTTCTGTGCCCACGGTGTGTTCGTAATCACGAGAGCTCTCTCATGACATTAAATCATGGTCTAATTGAAGGTGAAGAAATGGTGACACGTTACAGACACGCCATGAGGAAAGACAAAAGAAGGTCACCAGAAGTATTTCCCAGCAGTAGACAATCCATGGTAACAACTGACAGGTCATCCATTCATTATCCGTCAACTATGAGTCGTCAGTCAAACAGAAATTCTGCTGTTGTGGGTGAGAACAAAAATGTAGCACTTATCCAAGAAATAAATGTTAGACTAGCAAATGAAACACAGCGTCCATTTATCTGCTCATGTGTTATTCTAAATGATGGGAAAATAATCCTAGCAGATGCCAATAACAAAACACTAAAATTATTCACCAAGTATTTCAGCTTCCTGGCAACATTTCACCTGAAGAGAGAACCCTGGGATTGCTGTGCTTCAAATGAAAAGAGTTCTGAATTTTATGTGACTGAATCTCAAGTAAAAGGCATTCATATCTTTAAAACAGATCAGGAAATTCATTATTTAATAACTATTAATGTTGATGGAGACTGCTATGGAATTACACCATGGAGAAATGGAATTGCTACCAGCGTCAAAAAGGATGGCAAGTTTTCCATATTACTCTTAGACCAATATGGTAATATTCACAGGAAAATCACCAATGGACTCTTTAAGGAACTGAAATTGATGGCTCCCTGGTACCTACGCTCTTCCAGCTATGGACAAACTATCATCATATCTGACTCTAAATGGGGAACCATCACTAGCATACAGGTTGAGGGTGGAATACAGTTTGTTTATTCAAACAGACAGGAATTTCATGACCCAAGAAATGTAACAACAGATGAACATGGTAATATTTATGTGATTGATTATGAAACCAACTCTGTCCACCAAATATCTGGCTCTGGTGTTGGCCTTGGAGCTATCCTAACTGAAAAAGACGGACTAGAAAACCCAACGGGGCTCGCCTACAATGATGGTTATTTTTACCTCCAAAACAAACTGGACACTAACAAGTTTCAAATTTATGACTCTGCTTGATATTAATGCAATAAATTCAGTGGGAAAAGTTCAATACCAATTTAACCCTTTACCACACAATACAAATTTTAGCAACCCTAAAAGAGCAGGCGTTTGAAAACATTGTGGGAAAAGGAGAAAATACTGGTAACCAGCATTTTATCCTTTTCCCACAATGTTTTCTACCCTTTCAAAAACAGAAATTTTCATTTGATTAAAATCTAATTTGTCATCCACAAATGCTTTGAAATTGGACTAGTCTACAATTTTGCTGTGTGGTGAAGTGTTAATTAATATGGCAATGCGGTGGCTTTTATAGATATCCTTATCCAAATGCTTTAGCTGATTTCCTACATAATCTATATCCTATTCAACTCCTGATGGAATACAATTATACAAGTACATATAATTTAAATCTGATTCAAATCAATCACCATAAAGGCATAGTTATTCTCAAAATCCTATGTTTTTTCCTCTCTAGATGACAGATCACTTATAAGCCTGTTTACAAATTAATGTGTTACATTATAGAAAAAAGATGGTTAACCCTTTACTGCACAATGCCGCCTTTTGACACCCCTGGGAAAGAAGCCTTTTGAAAACAGTGTGGGAAAAGGAGAAAATGCTGGTAACCAGCATTTTCTCCTTTTCCCACAATGTTTTCTACCCTATCAAAGGAAAGTTGCACCATTTGAACCACACTGAAATTGACGTCTGCAAACGCTTTCAATTTGGACAAAGCTAGAATTTCGTCGTCTGGTAAAGGGTTAATATTATGGAGTGGAAAAGTTAATTAGCACGGTAAAGGAATTTTAAATGGTGAGCCCAGTGCAAATCTGATAAAATTCAGGACCAGAGATCAATAAACTTTCCCAATCCAAGACACCAAACATCTATTCTATTTATCCTCTTGCTCATTTGTAAATGACATTTTTTTTTCCCACTATACTGAAACATTCTACATTTGCCGCAATAAATAGACCCTAAAATGCAACTACATGTATCAGTGTTTGAAACAAAAACAGATTTATTCATTTTCTTCCCCTCAAAACATACAGAAACCTGAAATTAAAAAGAAAAGCTTCCTCCTTCAGAGCAAAGCGGTTTTTCACTTTTCACTTATTTGCAAGAAAGCTCTATGTGCAGCGACAATACTGACTTCATGAATGACAATATTTATGTTCTTCTGCAGAAAAATGAGCAGGCGTTTGAAAACATTGTGGGAAAAGGAGAAAATACTGGTAACCAGCATTTTATCCTTTTCCCACAATGTTTTCTACCCTTTCAAAAACAGAAATTTTCATTTGATTAAAATCTAATTTGTCATCCACAAATGCTTTGAAATTGGACTAGTCTACAATTTTGCTGTGTGGTGAAGCGTTAATTAATATGGCAATGCGGTGGCTTTTATAGATATCCTTATCCAAATGCTTTAGCTGATTTCCTACATAATCTATATCCTATTCAACTCCTGATGGAATACAATTATACAAGTACATATAATTTAAATCTGATTCAAATCAATCACCATAAAGGCATAGTTATTCTCAAAATCCTATGTTTTTTCCTCTCTAGATGACAGATCACTTTTAAGCCTGTTTACAAATTAATGTGTTACCTTATAGAAAAAAGATGGTTAACCCTTTACCACACAATGCCGCCTTTTGATGCCCCTGGGAAAGAAGCCTTTTGAAAACAGTGTGGGAAAAGGAGAAAATGCTGGTAACCAGCATTTTCTCCTTTTCCCACAATGTTTTCTACCCCATCAAAGAAAAGTTGCACCATTTGAGCCACAATGAAATTGACGTCTGCAAATGCTTTCAATTTGGACAAGGCTAGAATATCGTCGTCTGGTAAAGGGTTAATATTATGGAGTGGAAAAGTTAATTAGCACGGTAAAGGAATTTTAAATGGTGAGCCCAGTGCAAATCTGATAAAATTCAGGACCAGAGATCAATAAACTTTCCCAATCCAAGACACAAAACATCTATTCTATTTATCCTCTTGCTCATTTGTAAATGACATTTTTTTTTCCACTATACTGAAACATTCTACATTTGCCGCAATAAATAGACCCTAAAATGCAACTACATGTATCAGTGTTTGAAACAAGAACAGATTTATTCATTTTCTTCCCCTCAAAACATACAGAAACCTGAAATTAGAAAGAAAAGTTTCCTCCTTCAGAGCAAAGTGGTTTTTCACTTTTCACTTATTTGCAAGAAAGCTCTATGTGCAGCAACAAAACTGACTTCATGAATGACAATATTTATGTTTTTCTGCAGAAAAATGTTGTGTAGAGACGGACTACAAAAACTTTATATAGTACTTTAATGTGTAAGAAAGACAGACTGCTAGTTTACATGATGAAACTATTTATAACTATATGCGATTAAAGGTACACTAGCAGACAAAAGTAAACAGTCCTGCAGTCAAAATGCAGATAAATTTAATTCACTCCATTTAAAAGTATGGATGCCATTGTAGGTCTGATAATGTGTTACAGTAAAATCTCCAGTTGCTGGCAGAAAAACGTATTGTAAAACCGGTAACTTTTGTTTTTATTTTAAAATTCATGTTTCTGCCAGCGACCAGAACTTTTCCAGATTATACTGTAATAAATCATCAGATAATGTATCAATTAAAGTTCCAGTTGCTTTTAGAAAAATGTTTTGTAAACTTGGCAACTTTTGTTCTAGATTTACAATATGGGAATGCACTGGTACAATGTAACCAATGTTGAAAGCAGCATTTAACTCTTTACCAAATGATGAAATTCTAGACTTGTCCAACTGAAAGCATTTGCAGTGGACAAAGTAAATTTGACTTAACCCTTTCCCAAACGACAAATTTTGGACTGGTCCAAATTGAAAGAGTTTGCAGACGACAATTTTAAATTTGATGAAAACAGCAGAAAGGTCTCAAAAAGGATAGAAAACACTGTGGGAAAAGGAGAAATTGCTCGTTACGAGTAATTTCTCCTTTTCCCACAGTGTTTTCAAAAGACTTGTACTGCAGACACGTGAAAACCAGGGCTTGTTTGGGAAAGGGTTAAAAATTGAAATTCGTGTTGGGAAGGATAGAAAACATTATTGGAAAAGGAGAAAACGCTGGTTACCAGTATTTTCTCCTTTTCCCACAATATTTTCAAAAGGTCTCTTCATCAGGGTTGTTAAAAATTGCGACTGTGTGGAACAGAGTTAACACAATAAATACAGCCCTGCATAATCATGGTGAACACTGCTTACCTCATGAACAAAACCAGTTATTCTGAAAATACCGCTAACAGAAAAAGGCAAAACAAGGGATAAACATGAGGGAAAGGAAAATACTGATTTTACAGAATCAGGAAAGCAATGTTGGAAAACAAGCAATTGCTTGTTACAACCAACTGCTCCTTTTCTCAGTGTTTTCCAAAGCTTTCAACAGTAAAAAAAGTCTTTATGGAACATGAGGAGTATTTTGCGAAAAAGGAGCAAAAACATATTACTCCTTTTCTGACAATGCTTTCTGAAGCTGTCAACAGCAGGACTTTTTTGTTTGTTTCTATGCTGTTTGTATTGTGTTCCTTTCACCAGTGCTTTGCACATTATTCTTCCCAAGCCACTGCATGCTTTCCCACATAACCATAAAAAGAAAAATAATAATCAGTGGTTGGAGAGGAATGAGTCCTGCCACGATGACTTCCGTCGTGTTCCGAAATGTCGATTTGCAGATCTTGGGATTTGAACAAAAGACCCCATGGTTTCAAGCCCTGTATGACAATATTTGTGCGTGACGAAATGTGTTGTGTGGTAATCAGGATTCTAAGGGTATGGAGCTTCAGCATCTCACAGCAAAGGGTGTTCCCGGTTAGAATCCTATGATGATTGAGGTACACCTTTAGAAGTCACTGTATTATGGCATGAATGCTGGTTCGGTTTACAGGAAATAATCACTGAGTGTTACTGACCCTTTGCATTGCAATCCCAAGTTTTATGGATCCTGAGAAAAAAAGGCTTTAGAAAACACTGTGGACAGAGGAGAAAATGCTGCTAATCTACATTTTCTCCTTTTCCCACATTTTCTATCCTATTATAGACATAAATCCATCCTTTGATCCATATTTAAATTATCATCTGCAAATGCTTGCAATTTGGTCAAGAGTGACTGTAAGTTGTGGAACTTCTTCCATAATGGATGTAAAATACTAGTAGATAGGTTCAACCCTTTACCACACAAAAATTTTAGACTCATCCATACTGATGGAATTTACAGACAATAATTCAAGTGTTTTTCAAATGATAGTATTTGTCCTTGAAAAGATAGAAAACATTGTGGGAAAACAGCAAATGCTGGTTACCAGCATTTTCTTCTTTTCTCACAATGTTTTCAAAATCCTTGTATCTCAGGGTTGTAAACACTTGAATTGTGTGGTAGAGAGCACACTTAAACATGTTGACAATCACCTGACAAAACTTGATGTTTGAGTATGTCATGGCATCTGCTTGAAGCTGTGCTTTGCTGGGTCCCTGTTCACCATGTACAATTAGCAGTGGCTTTGATCTGTCGATAGTAAATGACACCAATTTAACAGTGTGTTTAACCCTTTACCGCACTCTTGATATTAAACAACCGTGACAGAGACAGCTTTTTGAAAACATTGTGGGAAAAGGAGAAAATGCTGGTAGCTAGTATTTCTCCCTTTCCAACAATGTTTTCCCATTTCACAGACAAATCCCATTACTCAGGCCATATTTAGTTTGTTATCTGTAAATGTTTTCAGTATTGGTGATTCTAAAATTTTGTTGTCTGGCAAAAAGTTAACTCTTTGCCAAATGACAAAATTTTAGACTAGGCCAAATTGAAAGCATTTGCAGATGACTACATAAATGTGGCTCAAAAACTGAAGTCTGATTTGGGAAGTGTAGAAAACATTGTGAGAAAAGGATAAAATTAAAACTCGGGACTTTGTGGTAAAGAATTTATGCATCATATTTCACATTTATCATCACACATATGTGAGCCATGCTATTTGACCCTTTACCACACAATCCCAATTTTAAACAACCCTTAGAAAGAAGCCTTTTGAAAACATTGTGGGAAAAGGATTGATTGTATTGATTGTTTGTATGGTGTTTAATGCCATTTTCAACATTATTTCAGTTATATCACGGCAGCCAGTGCACCTGTCCATGCTTTCCTGGAGTTTTGTTTACCAGTGCTCTGCACAATATTCTTTCCAAGCCACCGGCTGCTTTCCCTCATAACCATTGTCGAAACAATGGTCAGTGGTGAGAGAGAAATGAATTCTGTCACGATGACTATCATCAATCCTCAGAAAGAAATTGGCCAAGCCAGGGATTGAATCAGCAACCTCCTGTCCTCAAGTCCTTACGCGACCGACTGAGCTATAGGGGTTTGGCTGTGGGAAAACGAGAAAATGCTGGTAACCAGCATTTTCTCCTTTTCCCACAATGTTTTCTATCATATCAAAGAAAAATTGCAACATCTGAGCCACACTGAAATTGTCGTCTGCAAATGCTTTCAATTTGGACAAGGCTAAAATTTAGTCGTCTGGTAAAGAGTTAATGGTGAATTAGTAAGTATAAACAGTAATCATTACCATAGTCAGACAATGACAGAAGCAAAACTTGCTTGAGATTAATTCTTTAGTACACCATCCCAGATTCTATTGACCCTGAGAAAGAAGCCTTTTGAAAACATAGTATGGACAACTCTAAAATTTTGTTATTTGGCAAAGACTTAAAAATACAAAAGCTTTAAAAAACAAACGGAACAATTTAGATACATATACATGTACCTGGGCATTCAATTTTGACTTACAAATTCTATGTATGACATAAAACACTAATGAAAGGAAAAGAATCAGCAGCCTATCAAACCCTAATGAATAAAGTTTGTAAAAAAAAAATCTGGAAAATGGAGAAAATGCTGGTTACTGGGATTTTCTCTTTTTCCTACAATGCTTTCTCTCTTTCACAGACAATTTCCATCGTTCAAACAACATCTGACACCTGTTTAACTTCTCGCCAAATGACTGGATTTTAGACCTGTTGAAATAAAAAACATTGTGTGGAAAGGAGAAAACTTTTTTCTAAAGTCTTCTTCCTCATGGTTGTGAAAACACAGCATCTTCGGGTAAAAGGTTACAATTTAACAAACAAACATTCATACCTGAATTCTGGAGGATACTGCTTTATAAGCCATGCTATTTCAAACATGTAGTTGAACTGAAACAGTGGAAAACTTCAAAGCTAACCAGATTGTATGACCTTCTTATAAACCAATTGAATCTGGTCACATATAGAAAAAGGAACTAAATAAATGACAAATACCCAGGAAGAAAGCTTAACCCTTTACTGCACAATGCTGACTTTTAACCATCCTGAGAAAGAAGGCTTTAGAAAACATCATGGGAAAATTAGAAAATTCTGGTACACAGGATTTTCTCCTTTTCCAACAATGTTTCCTACCCTATGAAAGACAAACATCATGTTTTGAACGACATTCATTATGTTGCCTGCAAATACTTTCAATTTGGGCAAGCCTAAACTTTGTTGTCTGGTAAAGAGTTAAGTGCATACTTGATTATCTTTGACCTTTGTAATTTTCTAATCCTTTACCAAATGGCAAAATTTAAGACTTGTCCAAATTGAAAGCATTTGCAGACAAATGGAAAGTGGCTCAAAAGATGAAATTTGTTTGTGAAAGAGTAGACAACAATGTCTGCAAGTGCTTTCACTTTGTGAAAGTCTAAAATTTGGAAAAGAGAACTTGTAAAGGATGATACATTCTAAGTAGCTAACTGAACTTTCTTCCCTCATAATAACTCTTTACCAAATGACAAAAATTCAGACTGGTCCGAATTGGAAGCATTTGCAGACAACAAATCAAATGTTGCATGAAAGACGAAATTTGTCTTTGACAGGGGAGAAAACATTGTGGGATAAGGAGAAAATGCTGGTTACCAGCATTTTCTCTTTTCCTACAATGTTTTTAAAAGTTCTTTCCCTTCGGGCCTGTGTGGTAAGTTAAGCCGGGGTGATATAACAAAGAAAATGTAACAGTTGCGAGTTTTCTCTGTTCTGAAATATTAAAACTATCAATTTTATCTAAAAATACAAATTATACAATGGCAGTGGGAATCAATGCTCCCGTTCCGTGACTTTACCAGCATTTTATTTTAGATTCAGTAATAGATCTACCTGATATATGACCCAAATACAAAACCAAACTCTATTATAATGCCAGGATTGTTGATGAAACGAAAAAAAAAAATCAGTCTTTCAGATAAATTGGCCATAAACTCTTTACCAAACAATCTCATGTTCTTTTGAATAATGATTGTGGGAATAATGACTTGAAAACAATGTGAGAAAAGGAGAAAAAACCACTGACCAGCATTTTCTCCATTTCCCATATTGATTGCTACCCTTTCAAAGACGTACCCCATCATTGAGCCACATTTCAATTATTATCTATTCTCAGTTGTTATCTGTGAATGCTTTCAATTTGGACATGTCCGAGGTTTTGTCATCTAATAAAGAGTAAATTACAGCAAACAATGCTACACCAACATGGTTATGTGACAATAAGAGAAAATACTGGAGTAACAATTAACCCCTTACCGCACAATGCCACCTTTAAATGACCCTGGGAAAGAAGTCTTTTGAAAACATTGTGGGAAAAGGAGAAAATGCTAGTAACCAGCATTTTGTCCTTTTCTCACATTGTTTTTTACCCTGTCAAAGGCAAATTGCACCATTTCAGCCACATTGAAATTGCCCTCTGCAAATGTTTTCAGTATGGACAAGGCTACAATTTTGTCGTCTGGTAAAGGGTTAACCCTTTCCCAAACGACAAATTTTGGACGGTCCAAATTGAAAGATTTTGCAGACGACAATTTTGAATTTGACGAAAATGGCAGAAAGTTCTCAAAAAGGGTAGAAAACACTGTGGGAAAAGGAGAAATTGCTCGTTATGAGCAATTTCTCCTTTTCCCACAGTGTTTTCAAAATACTTGTACTGCAGACAAGTGAAAACCAGGGCTTGTTTGGGAAAGGGTTAAGATACACATATTTACCTGACAAGAAGCTTTAAGGTGTCCCATATCAGAAGAGAGTATTTCTGAAATGAATATAACATTCAGCCTTGAGAACTGAGCAATATCTATCAACAAACATCTTGTCATTCTGATGTTTTATTAGAAACAGTGATCCATTACATTTGTCTGGTGTTTAAAGCTGATCCCAACATCATTTTAGTTAAATAATAATGGGCAGTGCACCTATCCATGCTTTCCTAGAGTTTCTTTTACCAGTATTTTCCCACAAATTCTTTCCATGTGATTGGCTGCTTTCCCAAATAAACACTCTTCCACCCTTAAGGAATAAATCCTGTTGCAATGAGGATCATCATTCCACTGAAGGAATTTTGCCACAATGTCTTTGTAGCAAGTATAATACTAACTTAAGTCAGAGAGTGAGTCTGTTAGTGGATTTGAGAAAAATAAGAGACTTAAGATTTTGTGAAACCAGGCCCTGGTGTCTTTTATAATTGTGAACCATAATGGACAAACTGACTATGGCTGATCATGATTGTTCACCACATGCATTTCTGCATCAAGTGAGCTAAAAAGTCTGTTGTTTAAACAATCAAACATATTCATTTTCCATTGATTGTGAAAGAACACTCTTTCAACTTATATTTATCAAAGTTGTCAAGGATTGTATTATGAATGAATAAGTACCTTTTATATCCATTGTATATGACGCATTGTATTTATCGTCTATGCCTGATACTTTAGTTAGAAAGAAGCTATATGGTTGGGCTTGTTGATATTTCTCAAACACGCTTCTTGGAACACTTGACTGTGCTTCTGATCTGCTGCCATTTTCCACTGTGCTTCTCACATCTGATCCTTTAGGTTTCTGCTGCCTAGACGTAGAGGGTATTTCATCTGACATTTTCTTTTTCTTGGTTGGTGGAGAACTTTTTACTGGTGAAGCTTCACTTGACCTACTCTTCATGGCTAATACAAGTTCAAAAACAATCATTCTTTACTTATAAAAATGAACCAGTACACAGAATTCTTTTCAAGTAAAATGACTTAACAATTTACCAAACAATCCTGTGTTTTAATTCTTTACAAAACAACAAAATTTTAGACTGATCCAAATCGAAAGCATTTGTGGACAACAAAATAGATGTCACAAGACTTTGGTAATTTTTCTATGGAAGGGTTGAACACATTGTGGGAAAAGGAGAAAATGCTGTTACCTGCATTTTCTCCTTTTCCAACAATGTTTTCAAAAGTCCTTTTCCTTGAAGGTCATTAAAACTTAGAATTGTGCGGTAAAAGGTTAACTACCCTGAGAAAGAAGGCATTTGAAAACATTGTGGGAAAAGGAGAAAGTACTGGTTACCAGAATTTTCTCCTCTTCACACAATATTTTCAAGTCTTTTAAAGACAAATGGCATCATTTGAGTCACATCAAATTTTTCATCTGCAAATGCCTTGAATTTGGAGCTGTCCAAAATTTTGTCATTTGATAAAGACTTAATGATACATATCCAGTTGCTTACTGGAGGTGATTTGTTCAGTGTTCACTTGACCCTTATTTTTTTAGATAGCTAACCCTTTATCAAACAATCAGACCTCCAGATAAAAGAAAGTAATTATATTTTAAATCCATTATTTGTCTTCCAAACCCTATGTTGTGGGTACTCACTAGAATCGTCTCGAGACGATTCTAATGAGTACCCATAACATACAGTTTAGTGGAGAGTTATTAATATTTTCAATTTTGAAATAAATATCACTCCCTCTATCTAGACCTCTGACAATTCCAAGTTTTAACAACACTGAGAAAGAAGGCTTTTGAAAACACTGTAGGAAGAGGAGAAAATGTGTGTCCTTTTCTCACACAGTTTTCTACTTTTTCAAGGATAAATGCTATCGTTTGAAAACTATTTGACTTGTGGGCTGTTGATTCTTTCAATATGGATGAGTCTAAAATTCTGTCTGTGGTAAAGAGTTAACCCTTTCCCAAACAACAAAATTTGGACTGGTCCAAACTGAAAGAGTTTGCAGACGACAATATTAAATTCGATGAAAATGGTAGAAAGTTCTCAATAAGGGTAGAAAACACTGTGGGAAAAGGAGATATTGCTCGTTACGAGCAATTTCTCCTTTTCCCACAGTGTTTTCAAAAGACTTGTGCTGCAGACACGTGAAAACCAGGGCTTGTTTGGTAAAGAGTTGGGCTGTAAAATAATCAATTTCGGAAAGTATTTTATTGGCTAAAATTTATATGCTAATCACTTTTTAAATATTTCGAAACAGAATAAATTAAAAACTTGACAGAAAATGGAATCATGGAATGACATGGATGAATTTGGTAATAGCTTGAATAGGTACAATGTAAAGTAATAAAAGATTGTCAAAAGTGACCCATGCTCTGGCAAAAAGGGGCTAAATGCATCTCCACAATGCATTACACCTATCAAGCCATCACATAATTATGGATCCATAATGGCGACTTTTTTTAACAACCAACTTAATCATAAGGTAGAATGGTCCTTGGACATACAGAAAATCGACCAGTAGCGAAAAGTTTCGGCTCGGGTCAGCCTGCACGGACTGTGAAGGATGACCTGGGTCGATACTTTTTGCAGATGCATTAAACCCCTTTTTTCAGAGCATGGCTCAAGTATTTAGAAACAATAATGATATAAAATTCAATAGATACCTGAATGTGAATATTCTTCAAAATGAGATGGATTCTTTCTATAGCAGTGTGATCCATACTTACAGATAGGTTTTGCTCTGTCATCAGTAGTATCATTTGTGTTTAGTATCTCAGTAACTGCTCTCCTAAGTTCACGGGGAACTGGTGATCTTGAATGCTTCCTCTTCAGTGGAGATTTAGCATTTGAAGAATGTTGTGAGGCAGTTTCTGATTTTGATGAGCAGCTTGAGTCCCTGCCAACCTTATTAAAATCCTCTTCAGCAAGCTTTTTGTCTTTTGTTGGTTGTTTTTCTGTAAATGTTGACTTTAAAGTGGTTTTTAAAGATCCAAACTTTGTGCTCACATGCTGAGTTTTATCACTTTTACCCACACCACTGGTCTGTTTCTTCCTTATACTGAAATCCTCATCAGAGTCACTCTCAGAAAGATCATGAACTTTAGAATGCTGTTTCTTCATTTTGCACTACTCTAAGCCTGGTGATTTCTACTTTTTGTTTGTTAGGTCTGAAAGTCATAATGAAAAAGTAATCAATTTAGAGCAAATAAACCATATTATTTGAAAGGGTAGACAACATGGTTGGAAAATGTGGAATACATACATTTTTTCCTTTTGTCCTGATGTTTTTTTTTGAAAGCCTTTTTTCCACAGCATTGTGTAAACAAGGAATCATATGAATGAAAACTTTCAATCAAAAGATTTTGAGCAGTTTTTTTTATTGTCTAGAAACTGTGGAAAATAGTTATTTTCTCACTATGTCCTTCTCTAACAATGTTTTTGATGAAAGATTCTGAAAACAAACTAAATTAGAATCTAGATTAAGCTTTTTCCTCCCCCACTATTTAGAAACTGTCTGCCATCACATGAAAAAAGAAATGCTTACTATAAACACATGCAGAGAATAATTCCTCCAAGGAATTGCAACAGTTAATGCCTTTAAGTAGCCCCTTGTTATGTCTGGTATTTCAGAGATAAAAGAACAGATATTTTAAACAGGACACCAATATGACAACATTATGACTCTTGTTATGTCTGGTATTTCATAGATAAAAGAACAGATATTTTAATTAGGACACCAGTATGACAACATAATTATATATGTCTAAATTGACAAATGACCCATACCTGGATTACTTATCAAATATGTCTGTAATATAAGTATCAGAATGCATCATAATTATTTGTACTTCTACTTTTCTTTTATCCTAATTCATTTTTTTACTTAACATACTGAGCCATAATTAAGTATCAGACCTATTGATTCTTAAACACATTATCAGCAATTACTCAATTTCAAACATTGCAATTGATGATATCACAGGAGTCACTGTCACAATCCATCATTCCACTGTTAAACCCCTAATATATGAGATTTACGGTAGTGTCCGTAAAAGACAAGTTCAGTAAATTGGACTTATATAGTAAATTGACTGGAGGTTTCTGCAGCAAGGTAATAAATAGTTATTTGTACCAATAAGTTTTTTACAAACCTAATACCTGGCTCCTGTTTATTCATCATGTAACTCTTTAATTGCCGAGCATGAAAAATAGTACCTGTATTGGTAAAACTGTATTCTACCATTTAGGACTGGGTTTTACTCTACCCGCAAATCAGGGGTTAGCTAGCCCCTATGTTATTATTGTGATTGTGTCTCCCTAGCGGAGAAACGATCACAAAGATAACACTGGAGCTACTGATCAAATTCAGAAACAAAATTACCAAAGCTAAATTTTTGGGTGTCCATAAAAAGTAATGGTCCACGAATTCAATGCTGCATAATTACGTATACCTTGTTACCAAAACCTTCAATTGGTTTACTACAGTACATAAGTTCAATTAGAGGCATAGACATTTAAAGTCTTGAAAATAGGTCAATTTTCCAGAGACAAGTAAAGTTTCCAGCATTAGATTGTTTGGGGAAATATGTGGTTTCTTTAGAGTGTAGTAGCATAAGCAAATTTTGCTAGTAATCGAATTTCGCAAACTCTGTTTCCAGGCGACATTTTCATATCTGTGACATCATGTAATCACAAAAATAATGATATTGTAATGGTAAAGGTGTTTTGAGCTGTCATTACCCATCTAATGACAGAAATATACCTATCAATAGGGCAAAAGTTCATCGACAACCTATTGCATGCTTTCTCCTGCCATTTTACTAGAAGGTTTTAAGTTCTCCTCTAAATGCAAATTTAAAAAGACTTTTTTAAGCTTAGAGCTTATTTGTGTTGTCTACTTTTGGTTTGAAAAGTCATTGTTTGAACTTTGATAGCTGGAGTTTCATATGCATGGGGTGCCTAAAGGGTAATCTATCCAAGTGAATGACAGAGGGGTCCTTACTGATTGAATCAGATACAATAACCACCGACAAATATGAGTAGATACCTTTATCTCCGAGTTACAAGACGTTCTCTTTTTTACTATTTACTAGGGGTGAAACAATACGGTAAAAAGCGTATTGCAATATATTGCAATACGGCTGACCCGTATTGCAATACGTATTGCAATATGCTGTATATGCTGACATTTAGCATATCTGACCACTTGTAGTCACTGTTAGGGTAGCATATGCTCAAAAGGTGATAAAGAAAACTAGTACATGTGCTTGGAACTCTTCCATTCTTTCAAGATAATGAACTAAAAATCAATTGTTTCGCATGAACAAATAAAAACAAACTAAAATTGACTAGTCTTTAACACTCGCTATCTTGACGATTTTCGTCTGCCATTTTTTTTCTTCAAGAGCGTACTTGTTTATATAAAAACCAGCGCTACTATACCGAACTTCGGGACATGGCTCAACAGAGTAGACAGTGCGATGCACTAACTTACTCAGTTGCTTACTGCACTAACACTAATACTTTGCAGCTTAACTACTGGAAAACGCAAAAATAAGTGTGAGCAAAGTTATAAGAAATGAATAACATACAAACTCCATTGATCCAAAAGCATTAAAGCTCGACGTTTATTTGGAGTTCGTGTCGTGAATTTTATGTGGTCATAGTTTTACCTAAACACCGGTGACACCGCCTGTGGAAAAAAATAAACAACTTTCGCTTTCGGAAATCTTTAGAACTGTAAGTTGAAAAACGATCGATTTCTGACAGAATTTTTGGGAAAACCGGACTTTCTGATGCAATTAAGAGAAGTTGACATATTGCAGAAATACCGATACGGTAAAATTCGAATCGGTTTCGGTTTTTTCTTTGAATAGACCGCGATTAATCGGTTAATCGGTAAACCGTTTCATCACTACTATTTACAGCCTTTTAATCTCCAACACTGTTATCTTGATGTAAACCATGATATGTTAGTGTCTCATATATGGTTGATTCAACTTTCAAGCAGAGGTTATGGTTTTTAAAGTCTTTTTTTTACTCGTTACTACATTAAAATAGGTGTAAATCGACAATCCGGATTGAGCCCCTCGAACATCGGTAGGACCAAAATTATTGATAAGTCGTAGGATCGTAAGAAGATCAAGATCAAGTGACAAGTCCACCATATGTCGAGGATAGGGTCTATGATCTATCACGAAAACCAATTACAAATCGGTAAATGATAATGACATTCCCACAAGTAACTTCTTGCAAGCATCAGTAGAGCAATTTTTTTTTTTTTTAAAGAAACTGTTCTTGGACTGAAATAACGTACTCCAGTTTCTCTCTCTTGGAAAGAACGAATTTCGTCAGCAGCTATCAAAAAAAGTTTCGATCACGAGAAGCTGCATTTCAATCGTTTCAATGAGCCGGACTTTACAGATCAAAGCGCTGACAGTTCAAGGAAAAAAAATCTAGATCTAGGCAGTTTTAGGTTCAAAGGAGTCAGAGACCGCCTGAATTTTGAAATTTCTTGAAAAATCCTGTGTCAATTTGCATGAAGCTTCTCAAAGTCTTTTAAAATGACCCTACCACAGCAAAAAAAAAAAGATATTTTCCTCCGCAAGAAAGCAGTCCTATTTAATACCACAAAGACACTCTAAATACCACAAATACGCACAAAGATACCAAAAGGTGCTTAGATAATGAAAATACTGCACCTAGCCTCGTGCATATTTACATGTATATATAATTATGCTTGCATTTAGAGAAATGGCGGCTTAAAGGAACAATAAATCTTTCGTTTACAAACGTTATCATGAACCCTTATCCTGCTGAATGAAAGAAATGAAACCTTCAGGCCGATAGTACAAGCCCAAAACTTTCCTGTTTCAAAGGGATTTTAGGAGGGAAGATATCTCCTTAACGGACAGTGTAGATCAAAGATCAGACTGCACGTTCTGTGCAGTCTGATCTTGATCTACGCTGTCCGCAAAAGGTCAGGAAGTCGCGATAAGCAGGCTAAGGGTTAAATTGTTGAATTTGTATGTACTTTCAATTTTCATCTTTTAATAAAACATTTCATGCAAATTTTATTTTCCTTTCGATCTCTGGTAATTTAAAAGCATTGTCCTATGTTGTCTTTTGATGCCTTTTATCTAGTCGGCACCGTAAAAACTGCGAATCGTTATTAATGACATTCTATGTTCTTTGACATGAATAAAGTGATCATTTCACTTCGTATGGTTAACAGTTTGAAAATGTATCTTGACTGGTTTGCCGCGGTAAAGTTCAAGATGAAAGAGAATAAGGCGAAATTATATTTAAAAAAGATTAAATAAGACTTTACGAAAGAGATGTATCTCAATATATTAGATAAAATCTATACTCAGCGCACATTCTTCCACCAGAAACTTACAGTTGCCTTCTTGAATCAGCGAATGGAGAAAGATCTCCGCCTGACCCGGCGGAGGCTCGAACCCACATGTCTGTTGGCGTGAATTTGTGCGTTTTTCAACCTAGCATAATGCAAACGACGCATTTTGCCGATTCCAGTAGTGTTAATTTATTGTTCTGAAGCTTAACTTTCTCGACGGCTTCCCACAGTGACCAGACAGCAAACATAATTGAACAAAAGCCCGACTTCAGTACCTCACTTTACTTAAATATGAGGCCCTGAAATTGGTTTTTGTACAAATAATATAGTTCTATACCTTACCTGAGACATGCTTTGATTTTTGTACAAATAATATAGTTTTATACCGTACCTTAGATACCGCTTTCGTCACTTTCATACAAATCTTCGAAGTCTAGAATAATCAGTCCAGTGTTCTCTTGTATGGTGTCTGTTCTCCAATATGTGGTCTCAATTGTATTTTCGGCACAGCTTCATGTTTTATACCACCCTTGTTGAGATATGTTCTTGAAACAACCTCGCAGATCTCTCAGGGTTTGTTTTCAATTGTCTTTCGCGATGATTTTTTTCATTTCGCCCAATATTAGCTCAGTTGGATTTTGGTCACAATCATTGGGTGGTAATCTAAAAGACACCGTGTCCGTTTGACAGTTAAAAAAAAAAATTATCTGCAACAGTACTTACTTTGGGGCTTGTTTATGGAACTTAACCAGTTCATACAGTTCACGTAGAGCTCTGGTAGTTCAGTACAGGACTTGGGAAAAGGAGGTCACTGTTTCGGTTCCCGGCTCGGCCAGTTTCTTTCCAAGGATTGATGATGGCCATTGCGACAGGATTCATTCCTCTGTCACCGCTGACCATCGTTTCGACGACGGTTATGTGGGAAAGCAGCCCGGCAGTGGCTTGGAAAGGATATTGTGCCGTGTAGGCCTACTGGTGAAAGAAACCCCAGGAAAGCATGTACAGGTGGACTGGCCGCCGCGATATAACTGAAATAATGTTGAATACGGCGTTAAACACTATACAATCAATCATACAATTCACCCTTCTTCATTATGCTATACCGCATAATGTGAGCCAAAGTTTGACTGGGTTTCACGAAAACACCTATGATTGGGCGTGGAAAAAAAAAAAAAAGTACAAACAAGTGCGTGGAAGTCTCCGATATTGAATCATTAAAATAAAGCCCAAATAAAAAAAAAACCAGATAAGGGCCTCGAAAGTTGAAGTTTTTGCTATTCAAACAATAGACGACCACAGAATTTTACTGTATAGCTCTTACTCGATAGACGTTTCATTTACGGTTTATAATTACTGTTTATGTTTGGGATAACAGGTTTAAAATCACGTACCGTGACGAGATAATTTTTAAACCCAACTCGATAATGTTTATATTATCTCATCATGGTTCGTGGTTTTGAACATGTATTCCCCCAAAAACAAACAATAATATATATATTTATGTTAAGGGTGCTTTGTTACTTATTATACTCTGTCGAATGTATATTGCGCACGGGCGCGTCTCATTGTAGTATAAATAGAGAGCGCGCCTCTATTCTGGTCATTCGACGGCTAGACTACACACTGTTTACGACTGCATATATCGATGGCGACTTTAGAAGCCTGTCCACGTGGCTCGGATACAGACGCTGAAGACTTGGTAGCAGAGTATTCTGGTAGAGAGAAACATACAGTAGAACAGGGTAAGCCCTCGGGGGATAGTGACAACGCGTATGAGGCTTTCAGTCTTTTTCGTACTTATTTCGACAAGGAACTTAAAACTTTGAAGTCTGAAATTTCGGAGCAGAATTTTAAAATTAAAGATTCTAAAAAAGTGGAATTCAAAAAGGAAGGGCACAAAGTTCAATTTGAGTTTAATTCTGACATTCTTGAAGGTCTTCTTTTGCTGAAGAAGGAGCTGCTTGGGTCTAGATGTGAAGCGAGTGTGAGTGAACTTATTAATAAAGTTAAGCGTAGAAATAAGCTCATTAGAATAGCGGATAGTTCCCCCGGGGGCTGGGCAACCGTCCGCGAGTATGAACAAGTCAGCCTCGGTAGTGATAGCGAGGACGAGAAAAAGCTTAAAAGAGCTGAAACTCGTGCGGTCAAAAAGATCAAAGCAGCTTCTTCTACTAAGCAGTCCCATTCTTACCATCCTTACAATAAACATTCTCGTTTCATGCCTTCCATGGGAACCGGTGGTTTCAACCAGGGCAGGGGTTACTCCTTTCAAGGAGCCGCTGAGACTCGGACAAAGCCATTTCAGCTTTTTCGACCACGCAGACAAGCCACAGAGCAAGACATCTGCTTTTCCTGTGGAAACAAAGGCCACTTCCGTCGAGACTGTATCTCTTCGAAACAAGACTACTCCGTCAACAGTGCTAGAGACTCCAGAATTAGTAAATGATAAGTACTCTGACATTTCTATTGTATGTGCAGACTTTTTTGAAATGCACGAAAAAGAACTTCAATTTGGCCATAAAGAGGCCACTAATGTCAAAGGTAGATTAAAGAAACATGTATTATTTTGGGAAAAAATAGGAGCAAACCAGTTCGTAATAGATACACTTACACAAGGGTATAAAATTCCCTTTTTGCAAACCCCACCCATGTCTGTTTCCAAAAACAATCGATCCGCTTTAGAAAATATTTCTTTCGTATCTGAAGCAGTAGACGAACTTTTGAGGAACGGGTGCGTTGTTAAAACGCCTTTTGTTCCTCATGTAGTTAATCCGCTAAGTGTATCTATTAACAAGTCGGGTAAAAAACGTCTTATTTTAGATTTACGTAAAGTTAATAAATTTGTTTGGAAAGAAAAAATTACTTTTGAAGACTGGAAAACAGGTCTAGCATATTTCAAAAATAATGCATTTTGCTTTAAGTTCGACCTTTCCAAGGGTTATCACCACATAGATATATTCCCAGCACACCAGACTTTCCTGGGATTTTCTCTCAAGGGAGATTACTGTTTTACCTTTTGGATTGAGTTCTGCCCCTTACATCTTTACTAAAGTTCTCAGAGAATTAGTGAAATACTGGCGCTTTCACAGTATTAAGATTGTTGTTTTTCTAGATGACGGGTGGGGAACAAATGATTGTCTTGAGAAAGCTTGGGCCGATTCACTGTTCGTTAAAGATAGCCTACTACAGGCTGGTTTTGTTGAAAATGTCGAAAAAAGTATTTGGAAACCTGTGCAAAGAATTGAGTGGTTAGGCCTTATCTGGGATAGCTGTAAGTTCTGTCTAATAATACCGGAAAGACGTATTTTGGATTTGAAATCCACTCTTAATCGGATTTCAGACATTCCTTACAGAGTTACTGCAAGAGGACTAGCTAAGTGTGCAGGGAAGGTTATCTCCCTTATACCCGTAGTGGGTAATATAGCCAGGATTATGACTAGGTACTTGTATATGGAAATTCAGACTAGGTCGGCCTGGGATAGGCCATTCTCTTTATCTCCTGACAGTCCTTGTTTAAGAGAAGTACATTTTTGGAATCGTAATGTGGACAATTTGAATATGAGAGAGCTCTCTCTTTACCATCCCACTTCTTCCTTAGTCTATTGTGACGCTAGTCATAGAGGTACAGGATCATTCATTGTAAACTGCAAAGATAGCGTTTTTCACAGCGCTTGGTCAAATGAAGAGAAGGGTAAAAGTTCGACTTTTAGAGAACTTAAAGCAGTTTTTCTGGCCTTGAGAGTTTTCCAGGAAACTCTAGCTAATAGATCTGTCAAATGGTTTTCAGATTCACAATCATGTGTCCGTATAGTAAAGTTCGGAAGTACTAAGCTAGAGCTTCAGAATATAGCATTTTCTATCTTTGACATCTGTCTTGCCCATAAGATTGACCTCGATATTCAGTGGGTGCCCCGTTCGCTAAATTCAGAAGCGGACCAAATCAGCAAATTGAGTAATACAGATGAATGGGAGGTTTCGAAAGTTTTCTTTGACTTCATGAATGGATTGTGGGGTCCCTACGATATAGATAGATTTGCTAGTTACAAGAACAGAAAGTTAGAGAGATATAATTCTCGGTTCTTGGATTTCGAATCAGAAGCAATTGACGCCTTTACTCAGTCCTGGAACGCCGATAACAACTGGCTAGTGCCGCCTATTAATTCAGTTTGTAGAACTATTTCTCACATGTTAGAATGTAAAGGTAGGGGTACTCTTATAGTTCCTAAGTGGCCCAGTGCAGCTTTTTGGCCTATACTGTTTGACAAATTTGGTAAAAAACAACCCTTTGTCTTAGACATCCTGGAGTTCAAATCCGGTCAAGGCATATTTACTTGTGACGTGGCAGACAATTGTATTTTCCACCCATCTAGGTTCAACAGTAAGGTTTTAGCTATAAAATTCTCCCAGTAGCCGGCTCTTTATGAAAGGAAAAATAAATTAATACGTACAAGCTTTGATGAATATGAAAAACGTGAATAAAAGAACTGTCACAGTGACGCAAAAATTACTGGTTAGAAGAGGGGTTTGTTTGTTTTTTGTTTTTCTTTTCCTTTTAAGTTGGATTTAGCCAGGTCATCTGAGTAGTACTTAGAGAAATTAGAGCCCTGAGAACATTCCGCGGGGATGCCTGGGTCGACTGGGCAATTCGTTTACATGTTTGAATCTCGACTTTATACGTCGGGTTGTCTGGGTCGACTGGGCGGTTTGATAAGATTTCTGTACCCGTACATCAGTAGTCGGGTTGCCTGGGTCGACTGGGCGGTGTTTCTTGACTACAGATTTGAACGCCGACACATTCAGTCGGGTTGCCTGGGCCGACTGGGCGGAATGTTAGTACTTTGAACCCAGCCATAATTATCTGGTTGGGTTGCCTGGGTCGACTGGGCTGTGCGATTAGAGATTTGAACCCCGACATCGTTGGGGAATAAAGGATTGTCGCTGGAAGATTGAGTTAATTTCTCGTCATCATAAGGGATTCGAACTCCGACTTTGTTAGCCTAGGTCGACTAGGTATTATGGCGACGGATTTGAATTTGTATTTGTTTGGTGGAAAGAGCCCGGGTTGATAAGTTGATATTATGAAATTGTATTGTGACTTTGTTGGTAAAAAAAAAAAAAAAAATGGCATTGAATCTGAGATTGCCTTAGTCTGATATACTATTAGGTCGCAGTTGAGATATTTCATAGAAATCTTTGATTTTCTACATTTTTCAGATATTTTCAAAGTTGGTATTTGGAAGAGGCTGGTTACCGAACAGTTTCCTGGCGCTTTGGAGGAAGAAAAAGAACGACTAAAGTGGTTTTGCCTAAAATCGAAGTCCGAAAATACAGTTAAAAACTATAAATCTAGTTTTAATAATTTCTGTAAATGGTGTAAATCTTACAATTTTACATCCTTACCGGCTTCCGATGTTAGTACTGCCCTTTACTTGTCTTCTCTCGCAAGAGTCAGTAATTCTGAGTCTAAAATAAATTTGGCACTTTATAGTATTTCTTGGGCACACAAACTCGGAGGATTTACTGACCCCTGTAATAGTAATTTGGTGGTTTCTGTAAAAGAAGGTGTTTTACGTTCTATTGGCAAACCGGTTTGCCCGAAAGAACCTATTTCTACTGGAGATATTGCCAAAATTATCTCTCTTTTCGGTTACTCAAATCTTTTGGATATGCGTTTTGCCACTATGTCTGTAATTAGTTTTGCAGGTTTCCTTCGCTTTAATGAAGTTGTTAAACTGAAAAGACATGATGTGAAAATTGATGATCAGCAGGCAAAACTAATAGTTCATTCCTCCAAAACGGACCAGTATTCCAAAGGTCAACATGTGATTATTGCACGGACCGGGAAAAATACATGCCCCGTTAAGCTATTAGAGAGGTATTTACATGCATCAAATTCCGTAGCTATGTCCGATGAATACCTTTTCAGGAAGGTTTATTTTTGTAAAAAAGAAAATTGTTACAAGTTAAGGAAAGGGTCTCCGATCTCCTACAGCAGGGCTAGGGAAATATTTCTAGAAAACATGAATAAGATCGGCCTAGATCCCAGTAAACTAGGTTTACATTCCCTACGGTCAGGTGGGGCTACATCTGCGGCTTCCTCCGGTGTGTCAGATAGATTGCTGAAGAAACATGGCAGATGGAAGTCCGATAAAGCAAAAGATTGCTATGTAAGAGAAAGTGATGCTGAGAAGCGGTCTGTGTCCCTGAATCTTGGGATCTGATTAAATATTTCGGGGTTGCATTAAACAGGTTTATCTTAGGGCGGCGGGTTATAGGTTATAGTTTGTTTTAGGATAGCTTTGATTATGATTTATGTTTTTCTCCTTTTGCTTCTATATGTTGATTTCACTTCTGTGATTACATAGTTGTCTTTGTTCTTATTTACGTACAGCATTCCCGTTCTTTTCTGTCGATTACAATGCGTAGTCTAGGCCGCTACTCCTATTTCCGACTTCTGTTGTTTATTATTCCATAATAAGTTAATGCAATGGAACATAAATGTTTTATATTTGTCTGAGTGGAACGAAAGAAAATATAAATATATTTATGTTAAGGGTGCTTTGTTACTTATTATACTCTGTCGAGTGTATATTGCGCACGGGCGCGTCTCATTGTAGTATAAATAGAGAGCGCGCCTCTATTCTGGTCATTCGACGGCTAGACTACACACTGTTTACGACTGCGTATAACGCGCCCGCCCACCCGTTTTCTTTTTTGGAGGGAATTACTTCATTATTGCATACATTTCTGTATTGCTTTTTATGTATTTCAGAGGTTGATATATGTTGAAAAATACGATTACAATGCGTAGTCTAGGCCGCTACTCCTATTTCCGACTTCTGTTGTTTATTATTCCATAATAAGTTAATGCAATGGAACATAAATGTTTTATATTTGTCTGAGTGGAACGAAAGAAAATATAATAACTGTTAATGAAACGTTTACCGAGTTGGAGTTATACTTGCATGAGAATTGTTTTCATAAACAGGTTTACAAACCCTTTACTCGGAATAGCCTTATATATGTGTACAAGCAATTTAATTCGCGCATACCGTTCGAAGTATGTCCGTGACCATTCGGGACAAATGCCGAAGGCAGCCAGGTGCAATGCCGAGGGTAGAATTTTAATTTATGTAAATGATGTTGACCTGGATCAGGGTAAATGAAGTTGGCAATACGACACGCTAGCCTTTTTGCTTTTGATAATTTTCAGCATGTCAAGGACCAGTTTAGCTCATGATACATACATGATGATCCGAGTGCCAAATTTCTCTACATTCAAAGTCAGTCACCACATAACACTATATGATGCGAGGGACCCATACAATAACTGTACCAAATGAAGACAGAAATATGGAGGGCTAAAAACGACTTTGCTCAAGTTACTGTTGAGCCCGAAAAACATCCTGCAGGTATTCTACAGATATCACAAAGATCACTGGATGTGTTCTACAAACCACCTACAGACAGAGAAGAACCTATTTGTTGGATATACATGTACATGTATTGGGTGATGACAGAAATATTGACAGATACCAGATGGTATGAAAATTCGGCTATCTACAGTTACTGCGGATTAAAAAATAGTTATATAATTGAGCCATGCTCTGACAAAGGGGTGCTTAATGCATCTCCGTGATGCATGATACCAAGCAAGTCATCACATTATTATAGATCCATAAAATCCGTTTGTATAACATGATCTTGGATCGTGGATCTTACCAACGTTAATATCAAAGTTGTGATCGTCACCTTGGCTTTCGAAGATGGAAAATTCCATCTGCCAGGGAATTTTTTTTATTTCATTTGACTTACTGTTGAATTGACCATAACAAGTTGCTTACAAATGTCTTATTTATGTGAACACATAACATAAGACTGTTCTATAATATGCTATTTATGAATAAAATTTTATGTACATCAATCATTTTTCAGGGTGAGAAATAACGTTTTTAAATAACTACGCACGTGCCTCTTGTTCCTCATTGTCTTGCGTATTTTTGATAAGTGAAAGTCTTAATTCAGCCATGCTTTGGCTAAAGGGGGTTAAAAGGAGCTACGTGATGCATGATACCAATTAAGTCATTACGTGTATTATGGATCCATGAAAGTCCCCCCCCTTTTTTTTTTTTTGTTTTAAATCGACTTACTCATGAGGTAAACTGGTCCTTGGACATACAGAAAATTTACCAATGGCGAAAAGTTTCGGCCCAGGTCAGCCTGCGCAGGCAGACCCGAGTCTATATTTTCGCAGATGCATAAAGCCCCCTTTTCACAGAGCATGACTAAATTAGATTTAGATATATTTTTCAATATCAGGTGTTAATCCAACTCCTCGTCAGAAAAGAAGCAGACGCTGCCTAATGGTGTGTCTGAAAATACAGGTCTACAGTTATGGGTCACGTACAAGGGGTAACGCATAAAGAAATACGACTGCGTGTAGTACTTGCAGTCAGTACAAGAAAAGGGTTATTCGCTATCATATCCTTTTGCTGGGATGTGACAAGTGCGGCGGGGTGTCGATTAACGGTCGGAAGCCTTGTATATTTGTGTCATAAATGGACCCTCAAATAGGCCCGAAGAAGCCCGAAGAATAAACACATCTACATTGTTTTACCGATTGCAAATTACTATTTACTCAATACCAAGAAGGTTGTTAAGTAAAATCAAGCCTTAATAGCTACGCCGCAAAAGAGCTCTATGCTCACAAAATTTCATTGGTAGATCTGTATTCGCTAGTAGCAGAGATTCCCTGCTAGAAGTGCGATGACTAGGCCAACATCTTGTTCGAAATCAAACGCTAAATAATCGGGTAAACGTGACGCTGTAAGGAAACAATGACATAAAATAATAAAGTGTCGGCGCTAACATTTATTTTGTATTGTCAACTAACCTAAAGTCTATCGTAATGCGCCGAGAAAAAGGGTCTGAAATCATTTTCGGGCTACAAATAAAATGTGAGCAAAATGATTAGGTCAGTGATTATTTAAAAGGATACAAAATATTGAGGGAAAAGGAAAAATAAACGCTACTTTCCACAGTTTTCACCTTTTCTCACAATGTTTTCAAAAGCTGTCTGGTACATGGTGATCGTTTAGTAAGAACTGCATATCAATTTACCTAAAGAGTTTCCTCTAGGTTTAGTTAATAAAATCTGTTTGGTTCTATGCAAAGTCGATAGTTTATGTAGATCTAACCAGAAAAGCATTTCAGTACATGCAAGTACACTATTCTTTAATTTTACCCTTTACCAGAGAATAAAATTGCAGGCTGGCCCAAAATCAAAGCACTTGCAAAGGGCAATTAAGGGTGTCTAAATGATAATTTCTATCCATGTTTGAATTGGTATGAAATATTGTGGGAAAAGGAGAAAATGCTAGTAACCATCATTTTCTCCTTTTCCTACATTTTTTAAGCCGGCTTTTCACCAGGTCGTTAAAAGACCGGAATTGGTTGGTAAAGGGTAAAAGCAGATGTTTTGTGGGATGGACGAGTTTTTCAATCGGTTAGTGAAGTAAGGTTGGGCGAATATATGGTAGTACGAATTTGGTGGTGCGAAATATTCTGAATTTATTTTACATGTACAGTACACGTATTTTCCTTGCTTCGTAAACAGTGTTTGAAAAGTTCAATTTATACTCATTAACGAGATGATTGGTGGTAAAAATCAATTCACAGATCCCTCCAGACTACTGTCGGTAAATTTTGAAGTCGATGGACTCGTGCAGGGTAATTTTCTTTTAACCTAGCAAGTTAATTCTATTCAAGCTAATGGCGTCTATAGTTACAGCCTGCATTCGCCACCAGAAGACGTCGACCAAACCATTTTTTTTCTTTATACAGAACGTAGACCTCCTGTTTACTACATTCGGTAAATTAATTGCATCAGTTATCTTCTTCGTGGTGAATATCATGTGGAATATTCGACAATAAGAATTCAAATAATCAAAGAAGGCAACTTGGTTTGTTTTACCTCGCAATTTATTAAAAAATAATCATGCTCTCGAATAGTCAAGACGAAAAATAGCCTCGAAAAGATTTGCAAAAGAAAACTTGTTGGTGTTTAGATGATTAAACTGTGCATGCATTAAAATTGATTTTTTTTTTTTTTGTTTTTCTTTTCTCTCCTACAGGTGTATCATTTAGACCAGTAAGTACTTTTCAGTTTTTCAATATTCAGAATTATTCTTGTCACATAAAGTGTTTTGAGGAGATAATTGCAAGGAAACATGGGAGAGAAAACATTAACTTTGATTAACTCTTTTCCATTCACAAACATAGATGTATTTTGCTAAGTTTGTAGGGTTATCGGTAGTTTCAGTCATATTAATACCCAAACATGCCATTAAACTTTGCCAAATCTATTTTTATTATTGTCAAATATTTAAATAGTGGTTAAAAAATGTTGTCCATTGGAAGAAAGAGTTTAAAATCTATATGAGTTGACAAAAATTAACAGATGTTGGGTCATTCTTATCCTATTTACATGTATACCATAAAATGTTACAATACATGGATTAAATACTGCTAAAGGACTGTTGTTGGCAATTGCAGCAAGTGTGTTACTAGCTAGTGGAGCAATACAGGGCCATTATGACCTTTTGCTGTGTTAACTGTAAGAATTGTTTAGTTACCTTTAAAAAAAAAAAGGTTAGCAAAGTTACTTTATCTTCAGTTTGGAAATTTTGTTCATGTAGCTTTCCCCATACAATTTTCATGCTTTGTTTCAGTATGCATTGACTGCAGCAGGTGAGAGAGGCTTGAAAGGCTGGGTGAAAAACACCAGAAGAGGTGCCATATATGGAGTGCTTCAAGGAGAGAAAGATAAAGTGGAAGATATGTATGTTACTGTTTCCCAATCAGTCCAGACTTTTAACGACACTGACACAGGATGCTTTTGAAAACATCGTAGGAAAAGAAGAAATGCTGGTAACCAGCACTTTCTGTTTTTCTGACAATGTTTTCTATTTATCATGTGCAAGTTTCATTGTTATATCATAATTAATTTGACATCAACAAAATGTTCAATATGTATGGGCAAGTCTAAATTTGGTTCTTTGGTAAATGGTTAAAGCATAAGTCAGTGAAAGTCTTAAAATCTTTCTATTTTCCATGACCTTGTCCAGGGGTGTGGGAATCATTTGATTTATGTTTGGTATTTTACATTGCTTTTAACATTATTTCAGTCATATGGCCACGGCTGAAATGTTTGTGATTGTTTCCCCTGAACTAGGCTGAAGTCTCTTGCTCAAGGAGACTCCAACCAAACAACAAAGAAACCCCAGTGTTTTGAGTGAGAATCAAACCTCGAACCTCCATGTTACCAGTCCTACACTTCACCACTGAGCCATGCAGGATCCCTCTTTGTTCTTATAGTTATACACTCCACGAATTTATGATGTAACTTTGACAAAATGCTGAAGTAAATGGCTTTTTCTGTTGTTTGTGTTTAACTTACTGATCGATATACGCATCATATTTCGGTGAACTGGAGTTAAGGATACCATAGTGGTGTCACAAAAATTCACATTCTTTGCAAGAACCTTGTCAATAAATTCTAGGTGATAAGTATCCAAAGTAAAATTTTTTTGACAGTCTTTGCAAAGAATTTGAAAGAGTTATATAAAATGTATGACAGGGTTGGATTTGTTTTTTGTTTTTTTTTTTCTTTTTATATTGGTCATACGTATGGCAAAGATTGGGAGAGGGGGGATGGTGAAATGTGTCAAAGACGCAATCAGTTTTATATGTTCTGCACAAAGTGGAAATCTGTTCATTTCTAAAATTGTCCTGCACTAAGTGTATCGGTACAATTCTAGGATTGTGCTAGAGATTTTATTGATTTTTTCTTTTCGATAAGCTGCATAGGTAGAGTCTCTGCACAAAGTAGGAAGGCTTGGGACAAAGTAGGAATCCTAACCTGATTTAAAACACAAAAATGGTAATCTTCTTTCTCTGTTTATAACATCTTTTTATAACATCTTACTTCTTCATTTGTATTGTTGTACATGTTTCTGTTTCATTTTATCTGTATCTAAATTAAAAATCAATTTACCTGTGATATTTGGGATTTAAAAAGAGTTTATTAGAGTTTAATACTGTTAAACAGAGAAAAAATTTTTTTGTCAAAAAAACTTACTTTTTCAAAGAAAATGCACCATTGCTAGAGATTGACAAATGTGATAGTTTCATCATGCAGGTTTTTACATGTCATGATCAAGACCTGTAATTATTCATTAGAAGAATAATTACACAGTAAACCCCAAAACACCAGGAGGTCAAGCCAAGAACATGGAACTTTAAATCAGAATTTGAGATGGTTGAATGTCTTTAATAAATATGTGTCATTTCTTGAAGAAAGTCTGGCAATGTGCTGTTTAATGATGAATATGAGCCATGCTCTGTGAAAAGAGGGCTTAATGCATTTGCAAACACTATCGACCCATGTCAGCCTGCGCAGGCTGACCTGAGCCAAAATTTTCTTGCTTTTGGTAAACTATCTGCATGTCAAAGGATCAGTGTACCTCATGAATCGGTTGGCTGTTTAACAAAATGAATTTTATGGATCCAATGATCCATCAGATGACTTGCTTGATATAGTGGATCAAGGAGGTGCATTAAGTCCCCTTTTGCCAGAGGACGCCTCATATATTTTTCCCGTAACTCTTGTAGTGCTATGTGCGATCAACTCTAGACTGCACAGACTGTGTAGTTTCAACTCATATCTATCTACAGTCTCTGGTATTTTGTGAGATGTTCTGGTCAGAATATTAGATCCTTTTTACCAGACTGAAACTCTTTTTCATTTTAGAGCTCTAAGGATATACCCTACCACAAAAATGCAATTGTTTGCTGCAAAAAGCATTTCAATCTGTGCCATTCAGTTGTAACTTCATCAAAATTGGACCCTTTTATGGGCAACAAGTAATGGATTACTTAATAAAAATATTTTCTTTTCAATTTTTCTCTAAACAGTACTTTTTCACTTACTGCCCTGTTAGTCTAAGAAAATGGATTCTAGAACTGTATGAATTCCTACCGTGTGCAGAACATATTATATTCTGTTTATAAAGATATTTGGGCTAACAATCGATTGATTAACTCTTTACCACACAATCCCGACTTTTAACGACTCTGAGAAAGAAGCCTTTTGAAAACATTCTGGGAAAAGGAGAAAATGCTGGTAACCAACATTTTCTCCTCTTCCCAAAATGTTTTCTGCTCTTCCCAAAACAAACTTCCATTTTTCGGTAACATTTATAATGTCGTCTGCAAATGCTTTCAATTTGGACCAGTTTAAAATTTTGTCGTTTGGTAAAGGGTTAACTCTTTCGCTGCCAAATAAATGGATTCTACATTTCTCTAGCTCTGAAAGTATATAATCATTGCTTTTGAAGCTGATATTGGTCAAAGCTTAGTATCAGGTAGCTGATGGTGTAGATCAAAGATCAGAGTGCATGTTTTGTGCAGTCTGATCTTGATCTGCCCCATCCTCAAAGGATGTTCAAGGCGACAGTGGCAGTGAAAGAGCAGAACACTGATACTTATGCAAGTTACAGTGGATCATGCCGAGTTGTCTATTTTGATTACAGGAAGAAATGGTTGGTAAGTGCTGGTCCTCCAAGATGTGTCATTCAAGGGTGTCTGTTCACCAATGAGAGGGAACTTGTCCATACAGAATACTCCCAGTTTACCATTGAACCAAATGATTGGTAACAGCTGTTACTGTATTTCAAAGACACCATGCTACCCTTAGGGAGCATCTAGTTCTATAACAAGCCTGTCTTTTCATTTGTTTCCTCCTCTTTTTTTTTTCTGTGTTTTTTCCCAAATCAATTGTTGTGTACTACTATCAAGAAAAGTGAAATGTTAAGTCAAATTTACCACACAGTATTATAAATACCTTGTGCAATCATAAACTGTTGATGAGATTGTTGAATGCATGTTCCTCTGAAGAAAGAAAAAAAAATCTACTTTTTCATAAGCAAATAAAAGAAAGAGAAACTGATAGTTTGTGTCAAATGGTAACTTTATTTGTTACATATATATTTTTCATTTTAAGAAATATCAAAGCAATTTGATTAAAATGAATAAGTGGCCCATTTGTGCCTAAAATGCTCCACTGGTCATGGACCAATTACATGTAACTCATTACCATATGTCTATATTTTAGATTTGTCCACATCAAAAGCATTTGTATGAGACAAATTCAATTAGACTCACTAAAATTATTAAATTTGTTTCTGAAAGGGAAACAAAATATGAGAAAAGGAGAAATTTAGGATAATCGGCATTTCCCCCCTTTTTTCCCTGAATTTTTTCAAAAACCATACTCCACTGTCGTCACTGTTTGTTAAAGGGTTAATAATCGTATGTTGAAATTTTGCCACCTGAAGCAATCAAATCAGATGAAAATTCAAGGAGTGTAGGAAACTTCATGGAGTGCAGTCAAAAATCATCCTACATACATGGAGCATTTCTTCACCTAAACCATCAGGATTTAGCGAGTATGATACATTGTATTAAGCATCTTTCTGAATGTAGAAATAGAATGCAACGCAGAACAGTTGCTCATTATGAATCCGGAGCTAAACCATAATGTGTAGTGTTAACTCCAACAATTTAATCTGGTTCTCCCCCCCCCTCCCCCCCACCACACACACACACACACACACACACACACACTTGTGTCTGCTCTCAAAAAACTTGAGATGGCTCATGTGAACAGATTGCTGATAGCAAAACATTGATTTCTGAAAATAGGAAAATGAACTAGGGAGAACAACTATTTTTAAAATAAAAATTTAAGAAAAAATACCATTTTTGATGATATGTATTTCAAGATTCTTTAAGAGTTAAACATACAATAAACGTCTGAGGCATTTCACAGTAAAAGTAACTGAAATGTCTGGAAGAGGATTAAAAAAAAAAAATCACTCTATATCTTTCAAACCAGAATTCAATAATTTCTTGATTATTAAGAAATGGTTGGATTTTTTTCATTTTTAATAGGTGTGATTCTTTAATTTATTAAGTTTGGGGCACAAGTCCTTGATGATACAGAAAAACTGTGCTAGCTGAACTAGAGGAAAACTGCAGACTTCATTGCAAGAGAGAGAAAAAAAAATATTACACTGGGACCAAACCATGACAAATCTCTTCTGGCTTTTAGCCACTATAGCTAAAATAGAATGTAGTAAATGTTTGCATGTATGTCTGTGCAGGAATAAATACAATAACATATAGAAATTTACAAATGTAACCCTTTACCAAATAATCTAGAGTTTTAACTGCCAAGGGAAAGCAGACTTTTGACCAGTTTGTTGGTAAAGGAGAAAATGCTGTTACCAAACATTTTCGCCTTTTCCCACAAAGTCTTCCGCTCTTTTAAAGTCGATCATTTTAGCCACATGAAATTTGCTGCCTACAAATTCTTTCAGTATGGAAGAGCCTTAAAGCTTGTAGTCTGGTATAAGGTTAACTCTTTACCACATGACATAAAAAGCAGATTTGTTCTAACTGAAAGCATTTGCAGACAATAATTTAAATGTGGCTCAAATGATGGAAATTGTCTTTTATAGGGTAGAAAACATTGTAGGAAAAGGAAAAAATGTTTTCAAAAGCCTTCTTCTTTAGGACCATTAAAACTCGCGATTCTGTGGTGAAGGGTTAAAATACAATACACACTATGTTTTCTTTAAAGCCTATGAGAACATATGACCTTTAAAGGATACATAAGTCTTAAAAATATCTGCTTTCCTCACTGAGAAGATCATTTTACTGAACAACTGTACAAATATAAGGTTTTGAAGCAGCTTTTGAGATGGCATTGGGCCAGGATCAGTGAAATCTTCCAGACACAAAACCATGCATATTTTACAAAAGTTGTTTATGGTTTTACTATTTGAACTCTTCAATAAAAGACAAAAGTTTAGAAAAATCCATATTTGAAGAATTTACACATGACAAATTAATATGACCTATATAGTTTGATTTGTGTTTCAAGAAGTAGACAACAATGTAACTACAAGACAATGCTGATCCTCTGGATTGTAAAGGCACTGTATTGTTTGGTGAAGAGTTAATGAATATTATATGAGCCATACTCTGTGAAAAGGGGGTTTAATGCATCTGCCAAGAGTATTGACCCTGGTCAGCCTGCAGACTTTTGGTAAATTTTCTGCATGTCTAAGGACCATTCTACCTAAGGATGGAGTCTGTTGCTGGACAAAATTGATGTTATTGATCCATAATTATATGATGACTTGCTTGATATAATGCATCAAAGAGATGCATTAAACCTCCTTTTGCCAAGGTATGGCTCATATGCTTTGTTATGATTTAAACAAAATCTTTAAGGCCATCACTTGTGGGGCCCACACACACAAATACAATAAAGAAGTTCACACGCTGTTTAGGCACCCATCAGTTTAATTGTATGCTTACTCTAAAAATCACAATCCCACACAACCTACATATTGGTAAAGTATGACTGCAGTCACAATTGAAAGGAAAATTCTAACAGCACTAATGTAGCTGTTATGTTTAAAAAAGCTTAATTCCTTACCGGATGACAGAATCTTAGACTCTTCTACATTGAAAGCATTTGCAGACAACTAATTTCATGGGCTCAAATGTTTGGATTTGTCTATGAAAGGGTAGAAAAACATGGGAAAGGAGAAAATGCTGGTTACCAGCACTTTCTCCTTTTCCCACAATGTTTTCAAAAGCTTTGTAAAAGATTGGAACAAGGGATATCAGTTTTCTGGCAGACACAAACAATGTGTTAAAACAGTTGGAATGAATACTGGAGTAGTTTCTCTATTAAGGGCAAATCTTAAACCCTTTACAACACAATCCCGAGTTTCAAAGGCCCATAGAAAGAGACCTTTTGAAAACATTGTGGGAAAAGGAGAAAATGCTGGTTACCAGCATTTTCTCCTTTTCCACCAATGTTTTCTACCTTTTCAGAGACGAATTCCATCATTTGAGCCATGTTTAACCCCTAGGCTGCTATGCCAACTCACTGACCTTTTTCCAGACAGTGTAGATTCTGATCAGACTGCAGTCTGATCTTGGATCTACACTGTCTGATATCTTTCCTCCAAAAATACCTTTGAAATGGGAAAATTTGGATTTATACTGTCGGTTTGAAAGTTTCATTTCTTTTATTTAGCAGGATAAGGTTCTCTCAATTCATACAGGTCTGTGATTTTGCAAGGTTGTAAAGAATTAAAAAGTTGTCTGCAGAAGTGAAAACTAAAGTACAACTTGCACATAGTAATACTTTCTTAAATCTTTTCACAATACAAGATATTTTTAAAAACTTTTACTATCAACTTAGAAAGCAACCAACACAAATGTGGCTCAAATGATTTATATCAAAGGGTACTTTAACACTGAACCAGTCAATCTCATTTGCATATTTCAATGCTATGCAAGGGTGTAAAGGATGAAGGGACATGGACAGTCCATTACAGAAAATATCACTCCAGAGCCTTATGCTTCTAAGCGTGACTCACTGACCTACTGTGGACAATGTAGATCAAGATCAGACTGCACAAATGTGCAGTCTGATCTTTTATCTACACTGTCCGATGAGGAGATATCCTTTTCCCCCAAGATACCTTTAAAATAGCAAAATTTTGGTTTTTACTATCGGCTTGAAAGTTTCATTTCACTTATTTAGCAAGATAATGGTTAATGATGTTAGTTACTTGGGCATTATCATTATGTCAAGTTTCTAACAATCACATTGTCCATCTGCAACAAGCCCTTGTCTTGCTACTATTAGTGCCAATACAGCTTATTTGACCACAATGGCTGGCTGAAGCATTAAGTTTACAAACTGGGCCATCTGACATTTCAAATGATTGAATTGTAATTTACCATACTTTCAATGTTATTTTAGTCATATTACTAGGACAGCTCACTTCATTATGTATTGCCTGGCTTTCATCAGTACCGGGGCTTTGAAGTAGCTTGCTAAAGGGCAATCCCACAAACTAGCTAGCACCCCAAGTGAGAAGTGAACCCAGGACTCCTTGATTACTAATCCTACACCTTGAGGAATCATGCATGACCTTATCTGACATATCAATGCAAGTGCTATGATCCCAACTGTATATCTACATCTAAAACCTCCAATAATTTGAACAAGTATATCATTCAATCAATCACTTGTGTGTTACAAAGCCATTGTATCAAGAAAGTAGGGGGGTATACTGTATTGGCATGTGAAACTATCTTGTTTTTTACATTTTGACAAAAATGAGTGATACCATATTCCAACTGAAGATTCAAAAGATAATTTCTACTACTTTTAAGTTGTATACCTCTTTCTCTGACAGCTTTCAGATCTTGTCTTCTTTAAGAACAGGGGAAAAAAAATCTCTATTGGTTTAGCAATCATCTTTTACCTATTTGTAGGCTAGTTGTGGGTTGATACATATAAACATGTACTATTAACAAACATTCAAATATTGAGATATACAAAAATAGATTTATCAAAAATAAAATATGAATAAAAGTTTAGGTGCATTTAAACATCATACATGTATCTGCATGAAATGTAATTTGAGATTCTAGAAATATTGCTTTATCTCATAAATCCATAAAAACAACCATTATACACTACTGATTTTACCTACATAACACTTACTCAGCTAAAAAGAATATAAGCTTATTAAGTCCAATGCTAATGAACAATCTGCAATTGCTACAATTCTCAAAAGAGAATATAAAATACCTGTAGCAAAATAAGTTCAATACTCAGACATATCATGTAGAATCTGGCACTTACCACAACAGTCCATCGTACATGTAATGATAAACCGTTTTCACAGTGTTTGTTTTACTGAGTAAAGTGCTTCATATGATTGCTTAATGGTGGTTTTTACCATATTACAAAGGAGGTACATATACATGGAATCCAGCACAAAACAACTACTGATAGACAGACAGACAATGTCAGTCTTGGAAGAAAACATGTCACAGTTAACTCTTTACCAAACGACAATATTTTTTGTACTTGTCCAAATTGCAGATGACAAATTCCATTTGTTGTCAAATTCCATGCAATTCCATTTGCAGACAACAAATTTGTTGTAGCTCAAATTTGTCTAAAATGGGTAGAAAACATAGTTGGTAACTGAGAAAATGCTCGTTGCCAGCATTTTCTCCTTATGTCACAATGTTTTCTATGGCTTTCTCTGTCAGAGTTGTAAAAACTTGGGATTATGTGATAAAGTGTAATCCTCTTTATAAGACAATAAAACTTCAGACTTGTCCCTGTTGAAAAAAAAAAAAAAAAAAAAAAGCTTCAGCAAACCTCACATTTTAAAATGCTGCTCAAGTGATGGCATATGTCTGTAAAAGGGTAGAAAAAACACTGCAAGTACATGAGAAAATGCTAGTAACCAGCATTTTCTCCTTTTCCTACAGTGTTAACAAAAAAAATCTGCAGGGTCGTTAAAACACAGGATTGTTTGGTAAAGAGCTAAATGATTTTGTTGAGCCCACTTAATCTCTTTCTCTTTTGATCCATTATCTCATCAAACAACTTAGACAAATGTTGTACATGAGTACCTTCAACCTACCATCACACATTTTTCACATGACTTGTACATTTAAGTGAATAAATGTACTGCATTGCTTTCAAAAATAGGTATACATGTAGAAGTAATGGGCAAGACATACTTTACTCCAAATTATGACCTTTAAGCATGACTTTGATCTTCATTCTATCTGAACAACTGTTTCATTTGATACTGCTACTCATCACTAAAGATAGTGTTCAATAAATTCATCAGTAAGTATAGAAGTTATGGCCTGTACTAATTCAAAGGCATCTTCTTGTGAGACTATATTTGCACATGTATTTAACTCTATACCAGATGACAAAATATAGAATACTTGTTGCCAGCATCTTCTCCTTTTCCCACACAGTTTTCAAAAGCCTTCCCCTTGATGATCGTTAAAACCTGGGATTGTTTGGTAATGGGTTAACTTACCTGGTTAAATGCTTCACATGACAGTTTTATTCATTCAGTGGACCAAATATGTGAAACTACCTTGAAATCCATCAATAAATATTTAAGTTACAGCCTGTGTGAAAGATAAATACATTAACAAACACTAATGCACAAACTTGCACTGAAAAAACAATTGGGTCGCATTTCCTGCTTACTGCAAAAGAGCTTGCCAAAATCTACTTTTATAATGTTTAAAGATAAGTAAATATCATTGAATCTATCAATATAATCTGTATTTCTAGAAACTGTTTTCAAAACAAACTCTAACATTTATTCTTTTAAATTTAAACAGAGTACAGTTTAAAGAAAAAACAATGCATTAAATATTGATGCGTATGTATAAAACTATGCTGTATATCCGAGTTATATATTGATAAAGCATATAAACTATCTGAAAACAAATACAACAACTTAATAGCAGTCCTGAAAAACAATATACAATTAAAAAATATATACATTTTAAAGGAATAGCTTAAGAATGGGCATATTTGTGTTAGTAGAAATGTCTAAATAAAATATATTTGATAAAACTAATAATCATCTTACATATTTATATACATGGCAATAGAAAAAAAAAACACAACAAAAGTGATAAATAGATAAATGTAAAATAACCATATAACTTGCATACCTGCCACTTGTTATATAACAAAATGCACCGGTACTTATGTTTAATTAATTGATTTGTAACACAGTCAAAGTCTAATCTAATTAGCCTTGATGATTGTCTCCTGGAAACTGTACCAGGATCCATGCTAGGATATTTGTTATAATTTCCATAATATCCATGATTTAAGAAGTCTTTACCACAAGAAAAAATTTTGGATGCACCAAAACTGAAAGCATTTACAGATGAAACATTAACCCTTTTCCACACAATCCTGAGTTTTTACAACCTTGAAAGAGAAAGCTTTTGAAAACATTGTGGGAAAAGGAGAAAATGCTGGTAACCAGCATTTTCTCCATTTCCCACAATATTTTCTACCCTATTAAGGACAGAAATCATCATTTGACTTACATCTTAATTGTCGGCTGTAGAGGCTTTTAATTTGGTCCTGTCCAAAATTTGGTTATTTGGTAAAGTGTTAACTGTGAATCAAATGATGGGATTTGTCTTTGGAAGGGTAGAAAACATTGTGGGGAAAAGGAAAAAAATCCTGTTTACCAGCATTTTCTCCTTTTCCCCCAATGTTTCAAAGTCCCTTCTTCCAAAGGGTCGTGTAAACTCTGATTTATTTAGTAAAGGGTTAAGTTTCACAGTACAGAATTAGAGCATGGAACAGTACAACTTGCAGGCTATATCTAGACCTCTCAAACTAAATTCTATAAATAATCTTCGAAAAAACATTGATAGCATTATGGACAATGAAAACCTGTTTTTGTGCATAAATCCTTGTGAAACAAAACTTACAAACACTGCCACATAAGACAGGAAAAGTAGTTAAATACAACTAGGAAAATATTGAAATGAAAAGAAGATAAAACATCAGTAAGAAAATGTTAAACACAGGTTAAAAATAAATTGTTTAAAAAAAAGCCCTGAATAGCTATTAAAAATGACATATCATAAACGATAAAAACAAAACTACAATCACAAAATTATGCACAGCTGACTGGATTGTTTATGTGCCCACTGTAGAATAAGTAAGACAATTCATTCTTATATCCAACTTACATCATATTTACGCAAAAAATTCAAATTTTTACGCATAAGTGATTTCAATAATGTAACATATGAACAAGAAGACTCTTAACTCTTTACCAAATGACAAAAATGTAGCCATGTCCAAATTGAAAGCTACTGCAGACGACAGAAGAAAGGTGACTCAAAAATTGAATTTTGATTTAGGAAGGGTAGAAAACATTGCGGGAAAATGAGAAAATACTGGTTACCAGCAGTTTCTCCTTTTCCAACAATGTTTTCAAAGGCCTTCTTTCTCAAAGTTGTTGAAAGTTGAGATTATGTGGTAAAGGGTTAATGTTTTGAATCACTCACCTGAAATCATTATCAGCATTCTCTCTTCATTTTTTTGATAATGATTTTCCACTAAAGTGTTTGATGTGGCATGCAGTAATGCATACAACTTTACCATGTGCAACCGAAAATGCTAGTTACTACCATTTTCTTTTTCTCCCACACTGTTTCAAAAGCATTATTCTTCAGAGATGTAAAACCCAGGATTGTTTGTTACAGGGGCAAGTTTTCCATAAATCTTGACTTGCCAAGAGAGGGCCTTTTTTTTACACCCAAACTATATTTTTTCTATAAACCCTAAATAACTAGCCCTGTATTTTAGAGACTCAACAACCTCCTCCCAACACAGAATAAAATTTGTTTTGTATCTGTAGCTTTTGAAAAGAAGTCTTTTGAAATAATTGTTACCAGACCAATACCTGAAGACAGACATTTTACAATCACAATAGCTCACCTCAACATGTAATTTTCAGGTAAGATGATAACAAAGATCCATTAACAGAAGGTATGATCTTTTCGACACATACCAATATACCACATATATAGAAGTTGACTTTTATCTTTTTGCTGTTGTACCTGGAAGCTGTCTGATGTTGGACTCCAATGTAAGGCTTCTTTTGGTGTCTGAAAAGTGGACAATCCAAAAGGTATTTTAACAAGAAAAAAATGGTAACCCAGTATTGCTTCACAGAAAAACAATCTGCTAAATTGCACATTTTTGTCATCATGTTATTACTAAATGACAAAATTTTAGACTAGCCCAAATTGAGAGCATTTGCAGACAACTGAAATAAATGTGACTCAAAAATTACCAGCTTTTTCTCATTTTCCCACAAAATGTTTTCAAAAGCCTTCTCCTTCAGGACTGTAACTTGGGGTTGAGTGGTAAAGGGTCAATAACAATATGAACAGATAAAGGACCATCATGGCCCTGTATTCCTCTCCATGACAATAAAGCAAGAAAGCCATAATTGGCATGAAATTTGACATTTACCTAATAAAAGACAGTAATCCATGTGTCAATTTATAGCAGGAAACAGGGCCCAGTTTTAAAAAATTATTTAAGTCCCTTACTTTGCTCAAATCCACTAACAGACTCATTTTCTGACTTACGTTGGCTATTTTAGGCGAATTTCACAAAGATTAACAGACAAGTAATTTTCTCATATCCTAAGATGACACAACATTGTCCCCAATGTGATTATCTGTAGCTACAGCATGAAGTCAAAAGCTTTTATACTTTGGAAGTTTTGCTCCAGACAAAAACCAAAAATGTAAAACAACATATGGCAATTAACTCCAAAAATACAGAAGACAGAGCTACAGGCCTTGTGCAATGCATTTGTTCTCAATGAGATGTATCTGTATTTGAAGTTTGGAGTCAATCACTTTTATACTGTGGAAGTTATGCTTCTGACAATATAAATATTTTATACTTAGGAATAATGCTCTGGACAAGATTTCAGCGGACAGACATATAATGACAGAATCTGTTTTTGGTTGGGTAGAAAGCATTTTGGAAAAAGAGATAAAATGCTGGTTACTATACTAAATTTAATGTTTGCAAAAGCTTACAGTACAGGTGAGCTTAAAAATATTTTGCCTGGTAAAGGATGAAGCTTAACCCTTTACTGCACAATGCCACCTTTTAACGACCCTGGGAAAGAAGCCCTTTGAAAACATTGTGGGAAAAGGAGAAAATGCTGGTAACGAACATTTTTCTCCTTTTCCCACAATGTTATCTACTCTATCAAGAGAAAATTGCACCATTTGAGCCACACTGAAATTGCTGTCTGCAAATGCTTTCAATTTGGAAAAGGCTAAAATTTTGTCGTTTGGTAAAGGGTTAAATACTAAGGCGAGATAACATCACAATAATTTTTCTGCTCTTTGGCATGACCTTCTTTTCTATCTATTCTAACAAAAATTTGTTTGTGAATCTGACGGGAAATTCTAACATCCACTTTTTACTTGACTGTAACAGTCTTCAACTCTTTAGGAAACAACAAAACTTTTAACTCATCCAAATTCAGAGCATTTCCAGACAGCAAGTTAAATGTGAATCAAACAAATGCATTGCTGAAACTAAATGGGGGTTACCATTGATGGTGGATAAATTCTTCGGCACCCGCCTCTGTTGATATGTTCCAAGTATGCATCTTTTAACACTTGTCTATCCTTAGTTGAAAGGCAGAAAGTACACAGTTTACATTTCTGTAAATGAAAAAAAAAAAAAAAATATATATATATATATACAAATTGAGTTAGTTTTATTTTGCTGGGTTGAGCTGCTGTAAAAAAAAAAAAATTGTGACAAAGGGGAAAAAAAATGGAGTGATTAAGGCCTTACTGATATGAAGGAAGAACTTATTTATCTATGTGTATCATTCCTAAAGACAATGCATCTCCATGATGCAAGCTGTCACATAATAATGGATCCATAAAAAACATTTTGTGTCACAACCATCTGAATCATGAGGTAGTATGGTCCTTTGACATGTAGACAATTTACAAGGAGCAAAATATGTCGATCCATGTCAGCCTGTGCTGGTTTACCTCAGTCGATACTTTTCGCAAATGCATTAAATCCCATTTTCACAGAGCATGACTCATGGATGTAACCTATTCCCATTTTTTTTTTCCCCCACAAAGTCTTTCATATAATGGAATGTCTTAAAATTCTACAAAATTCAAAAGAATCCTTAAAATAAACAAGAGGACCATGATGGTCCTATATCGCTCACCTGAGTACTAAGCAGTACAGGTTAACAATGAAGATAAATACCAAATACTGAAGTTCAAGGCCAAATGATTATGCAAGAGAGACAACTCACAACTTTAACAGAGGTCTAGGCCTTTGGTTACCCAGAAAATTTTCTTAAAATTGCACGAAAGATACCTAAGTACAAACATCTAAGCCCCGCGGCTGGACCTGTAATGATCCCAGGGGCATCTTGTGTGCAAAATTTCTTGAGGTCCACAAGGTGATGCTTCATGCAAAGTATCATAGCTCTAGGCATTTTGGGTTTAAACATAAAGATTTTTCAGTTTGCATTACATATACATGTAAATGCTACAGAGTAAACCAAGTCAAATACAGTAACTCTAATTGAAGGGCAAATAACTCATGTTGTTTGGGTCTAATAAGACCCATAATCAAAACCCATCCAAGATCTTATGGTCATATAAATTTTTACCAAGTTTGGTACTGATTGGTTAATATTTGTAGATGCTAGAGTGTAAACAAAGTCAAATATGGAAATTTTGTCCAATTCAAGGGCAAATAACTCTGTTCTGGTTCAATTTGACCCATAACTGAACTCTTCCGAGACCTTATGGGAATATATATTTTGACCAAGTTTGGTACTGATTGGTCAATATTTGCAGATGCTAGAGTGTAAACAAAGTCAAATATGGCAAATTTTCTAATTCAAGGGCTGACAACTCAGACAGTTTAGGTCCGATTAGATCCATAATTGAACTAATCTGAGATCTTATGGTCACACACACTTTGACAATGTTTGGTGCTGATTGAGTAATATTTGTAGATGCTAGAGTGTAAACAAAGTCAGATTCAGTAATTTTTGCAAATTCAAGGGCAAATAACTCCTGATGTTCTGATTGGATTTGATCCAAAATCGAACTCATCCGAGACCTTATGGGCATATACATTGTGGCCAAGTTTGGTACTGATTGGTCAATATTTGTAGATGCTAGAGTGTAAACAAGAATTTTTTTAAAGATTTCCCTCTTTATCTCTATGTGAAATCCGAGAACCCACAACATAGGGCCAATTTCAACAACAGCGCCATAATTTGAAGTATTTTGGTAGAGGGCTATTAGATGATGCTACATGCCAAATATGAAAGCTCTAGCCCTTACAGTTTGGGACAAGAAGATTTTTAAAGTTTTTTCTCTCAGTTGCCATGGCAACCAGAGTTCTTCATGGAATTCAAATCTTTGAAGTATTCTGAAAGTGCATCACCTAAGGATCATTTCTGTGAAGTTTCATTGAAATCTGTTGGGCGGCTTCAGAGGAGAAGATTTTTTAAGTAATTGTTCACGGACGGACGGACACACGGACGAACGCCGGACAACGATCGATCACAATAGCTCACCCTGAGCACTATGTGCTCAGGTGAGCTAAAAAGGAAAACATGCTGGTTACAAGTATTTCCTCTTTTTCCCACAATATTTTCAAGAGCCTTATTTCTCACAGGCGTTAAAACTTGGGATTGTGTGGTAAAGGGTTAAATAGAACAAGACTTTTAAAAGTTCATTCTGTATACCTTTATGTCCTGTTTTGACCCAGGGGCATCATTTGAACAAAATTGGTAGAAGTCCACAAGGAAATGCCACATACCAAATATCAAAGCTCTAGGCCTTCTAGTTTCAGACAAAGACATTTTTAAAGTTTGCTCTATATACAATTATGCCCAAAATTGTGACCCCTGGAGTTAAAGGGTTAATTCAATTCTTTTAACAACTTTGGTAGAACTTCACCCAAGGTATATGCCTGTCAAGTTTCAACATGACTGGTTTAGGAGGAGAAGATGTTTAAAGGAATTGTGGAAAGACAGACGCTGGACAACGACGAATCACAATACCTCACCCAGCACTTCATGCTCAGGTGAGCTAACAAATAGGCCTAACCATTGTCTGTGGCTTGTGATAAACAACATTAAGATGAAGTTTCATAACATTTTGTCCTGTAGTTAAAGAGATATTAATCCATAATGAAAATATATGTGAAGCCCCCTTTTTCCATGACATGACATTTAATCAAAAAAGCTAAACTAATGATATTGGCGGACTATCATAAGGAACACATGTATGAAGTTTCACAAATTTTTGTCCAGGATTTTGAGTTGAAGATACATGTATAATGATCCTTAACAGAAATATACATGAAGCCCCTTTTTCCTATGAGACAGTATTTGATATCAAAAAGAAAAAAAAAAAACACAATAAATATCAGCAGACATCATTAGGAACACCTGTATGAATTTCTATTAGTTTTTGTCAAGGATTTTAGAAGATATCTGTCCTGAAAGATGGACAAACAGATGGTCATTGGTCCATGACGAAATTAAACATTTAGCCCCCTTTTTTCATGACATGGCGTTTCATGAAATAAAAACAAATAACTATTGTCTGTGGCTTGCAATAAACAATAAGAAGATGAAGTTTCATGACATTTTGTCCTGTAAAGAGATATTGGTCCACAATGAAAATATACGCCAAGCCCCCTTTTTCCATGACACAGCAATAACTGGTCCTATTAGACCTACAATCAAACTCATTCAAGATCTTACGGTCATATATATTTAGACCAAGTTTGGTGCTGACTGGTTAATATTTGTAGATGCTAGAGTGTAAACAAAGTCAAACATAGCAATTTTTTTAATTCAAGGGCAAATAACTCCAGTCGTTCTGGTCCGATTACACCCATAATCAAACTCATCCGAGATCTTATGGTCATATACATTTTGACCAAGTTTGGTGCTGATTGGTTAATATTTGTAGATGCTAGAGTGTAAACAAAGTCAAATATAGCAATTTTTCTAATTCAAGGGTAAATAACTCCAGTCATTCTGGTCTGATTACACCCATAATCGAACTCATCTGAGATCTTATGGTCTTATACATTTTGACCAAGTTTGGTGCTGATTGGTTATTATTTGTAGATGCTAGAGTGTAAACAAAGTCAAACATAGCAATTTTTCTAATTCAAGGGCTAATAACTCCAGTCATTCTGGTCCGATTACACCCATAATCGAACTCATCTGAGATCTTATGGTCATATACATTTTGACCAAGTTTGGTGCTGATTGGTTAATATTTGTAGATGCTAGAGTGTAAACAAAGTCAAATATAGCAATTTTTCTAATTCAAGGGCAAATAACTCCAGTCATTCTGGTCCGATTACACCCATAATCGAACTCATCTGAGATCTTATGGTCTTATACATTTTGACCAAGTTTGGTGCTGATTGGTTAATATTTGTAGATGCTAGAGCGTAAACAAAAAAATGTGGACGGACGGACAGACGACGGACGGACGACGGACGCCGACGGACGGTGAGTGATCACAATAGCTCATCCTGAGCACTTTGTGCTCAGGTGAGCTAAAAACGAAATTCAGATGGAACTGACAATATAATAACTGTATCTGTGCTCCATGACAAAAGCTCATTGAAAGGGTAAAAATGTAATTAAGACTACAGTGTACAAACATGTACAAAGAAAACTAGGTAGTTGAAAAATCAAATGACAAGAAGATTTCCTTGAAATCATGCTTGCACATACCATTGAACCACATTTCTTCTTACACTCGGGTAGAATACACCAATCTGAGAAAACAGCAATCTCTTTGTCGGACACCACCATCTCGTTTGTGTCCTTGTCTCTGTTGATACATAAAGTTATAAAATAAATGAGCCACACTTTGTGAAAAGGGGGCTTATTGCATCTGCGAAAAGTATTGACCCAGGTCAGCCTAAGCAGTGTGCACAGACTGATCTGGGCCGAAACATTTTGCCATTTTTCAATTTTCTGTATGCCAAAGGACCAGTCTACCTCATGATTTAGGTGGTTGTTATGTGATGGCCAGATTGGTATCATGCACTGTGGAGATGCATTAAACCCCCTTTTGCCAGAGCATGTCTCAAATGTAATTTCCTTTGACAACTCTGTTTAAGTTTTCAAATTACAAACACAAGTAATAAATAAGCATGTAATAATTAAGTGGCACTCTTGCAAAAGGGGGTTCAATGCATCTGTGTGAAGCATTATGCCAAGTAAGTTGTTTCTCATTAATTATGGATCCATAAAAATCCATTTTGTTTAACCCTTTACCGCACAATGTCACCTTTTGACGACCCTGGGAAAGAACCATTTTGAAAACATAGTGGGAAAAGGAGAAAATGCTGGTAACCAGCATTTTCTCCTTTTCCCACAATGTATTCCACTCTATACAAGAAAATTTGCAACGTCTGAGCCACATTGAAATTGTCATCTGCAAATGCTTTCAATTTGAACAAGGCTAAAATTTTGTTGTCTGGTAAAAGGTTAACAACCAGCTGAATCATTAGGAGCCTGGCATTTGAAACCTCTACTCTGCATGCTGTCTCATCAAGTGGATACAATTTAAAAGCATGTGACATTTGATCCCCTGCCTTGATCTGGACTTTTAACCCTGGTGTCTAAAACTTCTGCTCTGCAAGTTGTCTCATAAGGTGCACACATTTTCAAAACTAGACCAGGGGTTTAGGAGATACAGAGAGGACATTAAATTGCTGACAGACAGAAGACCAGGCATAACACAATTTGTCCCTTTGGGCATATAAAAACAACCATATCAATATCAATATGAGCACCTACGTTTGATGGAAATGATTGTCAACCATGGATGCCACACCCACCAGTCTCAGTAGATTGTAAACAACATGTTCATACAATCTGCGATTGCCTTTAAAATGGTTGGTAGATAAATTTGGAGACATGTTCACCTGTTAATAAACAAATGGCAGTATGAGAAAAAAATCTTGTTCATTAAAGAGACTTTCGTAAGTATTTTGTACAGAGTATTAATTAACTCTTTACCAGACAACAAAATTTTAGACTGACCCAAAATCAAAGCATTTTGAAGACCATAAATTAAATGTGGCTCAAATGATAGGATTTGTTTCTGAAAGGTTAGAAAACATTGTGGGAAAAGGAGATAATGCTGGTTACCAGCATTTTCTCCTTTTCCCATGACGTTTTCAAAAGTCCAATTTCCAAGCGTTGTCAAAACTCATCACTGTGTGGTAAAGAGTTAACTCTTAACCTGATGAAAAAATTTCAGACTTGTCCCAATCAAACCATTTGCAAATACAAAGTTAATGCCATTCAAGAATTGAAGTTGATCTTTTGAGGGGGTAGAAAATATTGTTGGAAAAGGAGAAAATCTGGTTATACTAGCATTTTCTCCTTTTCCAACAATTTTTTCTAAAAACCTTCTTCTTCTGGGCTACATGAATTGAGGATTGTTTGGTCCTGTCATTTTTCAAATACATTGGGAGAGTATATAAAGCTGTTTTGGGTTGTACAAATATTTCGAGAATATCTCTTAACTCTTTGCCACACGACTACTCGAAAGTGAAAGCACGAAAGTGAAAGCATTTGCAGATGACAAATTCAATGTGACTTAAAAGTTGAAATTTGTCATGGAACAGGTAGAAAACATTGTGGGAAAAGGAGAAAATGCTGGTTACCAGCATGTTCTCCTTTTCCCACAATGTTTCCAAAAGGCTTCCTTTTTAGGGTCGTTAAAAGTAGGGATTGTGTGGTAAAGAGTTAAACTAGCTTTTTGGGTAGACCAGCATCAGACTCCATTTTCTGTGTGGTCTTATCTTGGACTTCATGCCTTTAACCCTTTACCACACGGCAGAAAATTGGACGCATCCAAATTGAATGCATTTGCAGACAACAAAATAAACTGAATGCATTTGCAGACAACAAAATAAATGTTGTTCAAATGATGGAATTTGTCTTTGGTATGATAGAAAACATTGTGGGAAAAGGAGAAAATGCTGGTTACCAGCATTTTCTCCTTTTCCTACAATGTTTTCCAAAGGTCTCTTCCTCGGGGTCGTTAAAACTCGGGATTGTGTGGTAAAGGGTTAAAAGCAGGTAATGCTACCTGTGTCATGCAGAGGCTACCTGACATCTGTAACTGTAAGGTCTTTGCTAAAGAATCTCATGTATTAGGGATCCTTTTAGAAGGTAGAAAGGGTTTCTAATTTCAAAATATAAATTTGCTTAGTTGTTGATATTTAATTTTATGTTTAGCACTATTTTCTGTACAATTTCATTCATTTTCCAGTTTCATGCTGACAGCCACTATTTAATGTCAAAATTCAGCAATACAAGCAAAAGGTAAATCACTGAAAGAATAAATAAAGACAATACCTCCATAAGGAACACTTTCAGGTCTTCATCAACAACAAAATCAAATCTCACCATTTCAAAAAAGTTCCTGTAAAAGAAATTGAGTCTATGTCTGCATCAAGAGGGTCTAAGTCTTTACCAAACAACAAAATATTAGACTTGTCCAAATTGAAAGCATTTGTAGAAAACAAAGGTGGCTTAAAGGAAGAAAAATTTCCTTAATAAGGTAGAAAACATTTTGGGAAAAGGAGAAAATGCTGGTTACCAGCATTTTCTCCTTTTCCTACAACATTTTCCAAAGACTTCTTTTCTCATGGTCTTTAAAACTTGGGATTGTGTGGTAAAGGGTTAATATATATGTACAAACTATCAATATTATGAGTCAAAAGATTTTGCTATTTGTAAATGTTTCTGCAAGTGCAAGGACCATTCTAACTCCTGTTTCAGCCAGTGTTAGCCAAAATGGATTGTATGGATCCATAATTATGTGATGATTTGCTTGCCAGTGCTGCTCAATTCAAGTATACATGTAAGTCTAGCAAATTGAATTACAAATTCCAAGTGATCTGGTGCTAGCAAATACTGATACCACATTCTGGTAAGTTTACAAGATTTTCTTTACATTCACATAAAGTATTATGACTCTATGACCCATCAATAAGGCACATTTCAACATATCTACCAATAAATACCAAAAGAAAACACTACATACAGTCAAGGAATAGCTGAGAATAACCAATTTTTTCATCGACCATGATGTCTTTTTCACTCTAGTCATAAAAAACATAATAAGTTATATCATACTCTCTCGCATTCTACGATGAACAGGCCTAATACATCTTTTTTAAATACTTGTTATGTACATCTTTCAATCAATCCCGTGTTTTGCGATCCTGAGATAGGCAGCTTTTGAAAACATTTTGTAAAAAAGAGAAAATACTGGTGACCAGCGTTTTCTCCTTTTTCCCATAATGTTTTTTTATTGTTTCAAAGACAGTTTCAATCCATCATTTGCAAATGCTGTCAATATGGATAAACTTAAAAATTTTTCCAAGAGATCTAGTTATAAATTGAATAGATGAGTACAGGTAATGGTCAATGACTGCCTACATTGATAATATGTTCCTTTTCAGTTCTTCTGTAACTGAGTACACCTTAGTTAACTATAACACCCAGCCTCAAATTACACTTACGCACTTTTATGTAATACTGGACTTGCAGAAAATTATCCCTATTTAAGCCTGAACAATGTGCCTGTCCAAGAGTACATTACATGACCTTTGGTAAAGGACTAACAACTAATGCATCAATAAGTAAATTTGAAATTTTAACCCTTTAGAACACAATCCGAACTTTTAACAACCCTGAAAATAAAGGCCTTTTGAAAACATTGTGGGAAAAGGACAAAATGCTGGTTACAACCCTTTTCTCCTTTTCCCACAATGTGTTCTACCTTTCACAAACCAAATTTTAATTTTTAAGCCACATCTGATTTGTCATCATGCTATCAGTTTGGACCAGTCTAAAATGTTGTTTGGTAAAGAGTTAAGAGAGAAGCAATGGATAAAGAATGAATGCAAACTACCATACCTTGTAGACTTATATTTTGAAGCAGAAGACATAAATTTGGGGTACTTTTCTAAGTAAATGTTTTTTATTGTGTCATAGATGTCCCTCCACACAATGGTGATGTTCACCCCTAGTTATATCAAAAAAGAAAAAAAACAAGAGGACCATAAAAGTAATGAATAGCTCACCTTATATCAACAAAAATTTAAAAGAAATGAATAACAATAAAGATTTCAACCTAGGGACAAAATCTAACAATCTAGTGTTAGGACCAACAATTAATGGTATACAAATTTCCAACCTTTTAAAACTTCTGCAACTAACTCGGGAAATTCCCATTTTTTCATGAGTTCTAAAAACAGATTTCCACTGCTATTAAAAACAAATTTTGTCATAGTTAAAAAACAGGGTAGTGGACAATGTAGATCTAAGATCAGACTGCATGTTTTGTGCAGTCTGATCTTCATGTATGCCATCCAGAAAAGGTACTCAAGTCATCATTGGTAGGGAAAGTGTTAAACGTTTTTGTTTTTGAAACGAAGACAATTTCTTTAAAGTCTCTGTAAAACCCCAGGGAACAGCCATTTTCAATCTAAGGATGTAATTTAAACTTTATGTTTTACAGACCCTAGAACATGTTTTATAATGATATCCATCTTCAAGGCCTTGTGGTTGCAGACCAGCAGATCTTTGAAACTTTCAACATAACCCTAGGTAAAACATTTGATCCCAGAGAGCAGAACCATCTTGATTGCAGGATCATAATATAAACAATCTTTGTAACTCTTTTTTAACAAGTTTTAACCAAATGACAAAACCTCAAACTTGTCCATATTGATAGCATTTGCAGACAACTAATTAAATATGACCCAAATGTTGAATTATGTCTCGGAACGGGTAGAGAATGTTGTGGATAAAGAAGAAAATGCTTGTTACCAGCATTTTCTCCTTTTTTCACAATGTTTTCAAAGGACTTCTTGGTAAGGGTCGTTAAAACTTGGGATCGTGTGATAAAGGGTTAAAGGACCACTAAATGAAACTACATACAAAATATCAAGACTCTTGGCTCTAAGCCTTATTGTATCAGCCACACAGACTGTCTTAAATTCTCCTTAAAATTTTATGTTAAGAAAAAAAAAAATCTGGGTAAAACTAACATCTTTAAAAGTCTCTATCCATATAAATTGTCCCAAGTCATCCCACAAAAAAACCTGCACAGCATGTAAGAATCAAACCAAATACTGCTTTGGAGGCAGTAAATTAAAATTGAATAATCAATATGTTAAATATAGAATTTATATAGCAAGTAAAATGCCTTCACTTTAATAATTCCAAATGTTACTCAATAACAACTGATGAATATGTTACCTTTATTGATAAAATGTCTGTTAAAAGTCTCTTTAAAACTGTATCTTTTATTGACATACATATCTGACAAGGAAGGCATCTGTAATAAAACAAATGACCCACGTCCCTGGTAAAAAGGGGGCTTGATGCATTTCCGTGATGGTTGACACCATCACATAACTATGGATCCATAAAATCCATTTCATCTAACAACCGACTGAATCATGAGGTAGACTGGTCCTTTGACATGCAGAGAACTGACCAATAGCAGAAAGTTTTGGCCAAGGTCAGCCTACATGGACTGTGTAGACTGACCTGGGTCGAAAGTTTTTGCTAATGCATTAAGCCCCCTTTTCACAGAGCATGGCTCAAATATGTGCACTACAATATCAGCTGTTTTAAATTGATAAAAAAATACACCAAGCCTTATCAATTAAGACTAAAATAAGTGCCAACCCTATTATCTTAACTCTTTCCCAAACGACAAATTTTGGACTGGTCCAAATTGAAAGAGTTTGCAGACGACAATTTCAAATTTGATGAAAATGGCAGAAAATTATCAAAAAGGGTAGAAAACACTGTGGGAAAAGGTGAAATTGCTCATTATGAGCAATTTCTCCTTTTCCCACAGTGTTTTCAAAAGACTTGTAATGCAGACACGTGAAAACCAGGGCTTGTTTGGGAAAGGGTTAAATCACTATCTGACTATTTCAAACTAAACTTACATGAGGAATATAGACAAAAATATGACTTACCTCTTCAGCAAACAATCCTGTGATTTTCCTGTGACCGGACGACAAAATTTTATACCTAACCAAACTGAAAGTCTTTGTAGAAGACAATTTGATGAAATTTTTCCATGAAAGTATAGAAAACATTGTGGGAAATGGAGAAAATGCTAGTCACCAGCATTTTCTCCTTTTCCCACTATATTTACTAAAGCCTTCTTTCTCATGGTTGTTATAATTCGGGGTTGTGTGGTGAATGGTGAAGTTATTAAAAATGATTCTCTATTTCCATCAGCAACTATTGTTTTTGACAAAAGGCTTTGACTTGGGCATCAGAAATTCAGATGGATATGAAAGACCAAAGAGTGAATGCTGCAGTATCAGAGATAAACATATCACCAAGAAAAACAATATTTTCTTTGTAGGAAGAGGACAATGCTTGTCCTATACTGCTCACTTCTGTTAACCCTTTATGACACAATCCCTGACTTTTAACAACCAAGAGAAAGAAAGCGTTTGAAAACATTGTGGGAAAAGGAGAAAATGCTGGTAACCAGCATTTTCTCCTTTTCCCACAATGTTTTCTACCTTCCCAGGACATATTTCCATTTTTAAATCACACTTATTTTGTCATCTGCAAATGATGTCAATTTGGACCAGTCTAGAATTTTGTCATTTGGTAAAAAGTTCAAGAGCATAAATTCATAGTGTGAAAGGATGTAAGGGTCTTTGATCAGTTTTGGTTTGGTTTGTATTGGAGTTTTAACAGCTCAGGTCATATCAGGGCAGTCAGTGACACACCTATGTGTTTCCTGGCTTTCTCACACCAGTACTGATACAACTTGCTTCTTTTCAAAGCCACTGACTACTTTTCTCACATGCATCAGAGGTGACAGGCGAAAAATCGCCGAAAAGAAAGTTTGCCTCAACCGGGTATCAAACTCACAACCACCAGGTCACGAGTCAGATACGCTAACCACTGAGCTACCAGGGGGGCGCAGTTCGATCAGAGATCAGTACAAAATTGAAAGGAAGAAATTATTTTTCACTAAGTGTCATGACTGTTTGACAAAATTTTGATCTGTATAGTGATGGTAACAAGGTTGTTTCCATGATTTAAACTAGTCTACTTATTTATGTTCCAGGGACATTCTTTTTAGAAGATGGCTAAAGTAATACACAAACAGCTGGAAACCAGCATTTTCTCCTTTTCCAACAATGTTTTCTACCATTTCAAAACAATCCTCCTCATTCGATACACACTGAATTTGTTATCTGTAAACATTTTCAATTTTGTCAGGTCTTAACTTTGTTGTCTGATAGAGAGTTAAGGTAATGATATAAGGTTGCCAGTGTCTTTTTGTGAAACACAAAGGTATGAAAAGTCATAACAGAACAAACAAGAAATCAGATAACAGTATACCTGCCACATAGGTTTGTAGGAGTCATGTATTACATACTTGTTAACATCGCTTGCATCAAAAGGATAGTATTCTGTTGGGCAAAACCTGTTGATATACAAAAGTATTCACTGTTTAAATCTTTACCTAACAACATTTTCTTCTTTTCCTTCACTGTTTTCAGAAGCCCCTTTCCTCACGATTGTTAAGAGACAGGATCATGTAGTTAAGAGTTAAAACTTTCTATACTATAATGAAGAATCTTTCCTTGTCTGCATACAACCACATGGTGTGAAGTTAACGGTACATAAATCAACAAATTATGAAGGAAAGTGAATCTATGTTGTTCTTTAGAACATAACAAAAATTTAGACCGGACCTATTGAAACCACATGCACATAACAACCTTCATGTGGTTCAACCGATGGGATTTGTCCATGAAATGGAAGAAAACGCTGGAAGAAAGACAAGGACAAAATGATGGTTACCAGCATTTCTCCTTTTTCTACAAAGTTTTTTGGGAGCCTTCTTCATCAGGGTCATAAAAACAAAGTGGTGAGGATTTATGTACCGAGTCCAAGCAGCTTTGTTGATAAAGCACAGGGTTTAATCTTTATATCCAGATAAGGCTAACTTTTCTTGCAAATTTGTTACATGGCATGGAAGATAGCAGTCCACTATTCTGAATTGGATTCTGTTGAAAAGCTGGTTAAGTATTTAAGATTAATGTAACCTGCACCTGAGCTTCTAATGTAACCAGGAAAAGCATGCATTAGTGAGGTGGTGTACATATCATAATCAAAATTCTGTTGAAATGGCATTTATTATCGAACAAATATTTGCCATCTGACAAGAACATTATCTTAACCTCTTGCCAAACCATTTCGAGTTAAACAACCCTGGATGTTACAGTATTTTGAAAACATTGTTGGAAAAGGAGAAAATGCTAGTGACCTGCATTTTGTGCTTTTCTCACATTTTCTACCTTTTCAGATAAAAATTTCCATAATTTGAGCAACTGTTAATACATAGTCTGCAAATGCTTTAAGTAAGATTGTGTCTAAAATTTTGTTGCCTGGAAAAGAGCTAAAGATTACTATTACAGACAGAAACACATGTCTTTCCTGTGATACATACCTTATTAAAGCTTCATCATCCAGAATATACAATCTCATTGGATTAAGAGAGGTCAGAATGGTGTAGACACCAATGTCAAACTTCCTGTGTAATAAAAAATATAGATGATTGATGCTACTTTGTAATAATTCCTTCTTTGCGTTATGACAATACCAAAAGGCCATGAACTTAATCACCTCATTGTCACGTAAGTTGGTTTGAAAACCATACATACCAGTACATATAACTGACCAGTGTAACCCTTTCCAAAACAACAAATTCTAACACTTCCAAATGGAAAGCATTTGTAGATGAAAAATTTAAAATTGGTACAAAGAAGCTGAAGTTCTCTGATAAGGCAGAAAACATTGTGGGTAGAGGAGAAATTGTTTCTTACAAGCAATTTCTTTTTTACTATAACTTTTTCAAAGGCTTTCTTTCCCTGAGTTGTTAAAACACAGGATTGTCTGGTAAAGGATAAGGTTATATGCAATCAGTAGGCTTTTCCAAGTGAAAGGTATGTGATACCTGGGTCTCTATTCACCAACCATCGTAAGAACAGTTTTATTCTTATTCTCCAAGATTTTCTAAATTTCTAATTCTAACAAAATGGTTTAGCCAATCAGAAGCTGTGTTACTTTCAAAAGTAGAAAATTCTGGAGAACAAGACAAAGAGCATTCTTAAGAATGGTTGGTGAATATGGAAAATTGAAGATTTTTGTGCTATTTAAGTCTGAAATTTGCATGCAGAGCAAGTCACTACTAGAAAACTTTTACAAGAGAAAGGTTTTGCCATGGGATATTCTTCTGCTTGGTACAACAATTTCAAGCTTGGTAGTTGCAAAACAATTTTAAAAGCCAGGTACCTGGCACATCAGTTTTAAGAGCCAGGTAATAGTTTTAAAAGCCAGGTAGTTGGCAAAACAATTTTAAAAGTTGCATAGATAGATGCGTGAAAACGAATCCAAAATAAGGTGTAAAGCTCACAACTTGACTTCTTGAAAACACTTGACTTCGAGTATTTTTTAATTTAACTCTTTACCAAACGACAATATTTTAGACTATTCCATATTGAAAGCATTTGAAGACAACAAAATAAATGTGACTCAAGAATTAAAATTTGTTTTTGGAAGTGTAAAAAACATTGTGGGAAAAGGAGAAAATGCTGGTTACCAGCATTTTCTCCTTTTCCGACAATGTTTTCAAAAGGCTTCTTTCTCAGGGTTGTTAAAAGTTGGGAATGTGTGGTAAAGAGTTAACACTATTGTTAGATACACTATTTAGGTTATAAAAGTATTCCTAAAACAGTTGAAACTTTGTCAGGTTTGAAACAAAATGCAGGAATGCAGGTTAAAACATAAGTAATTAACACAGAAATTACTATTACTTCCTACATGCTGTTCTATGGAATATAGAAAAATACTTCTGGATCATAACCTAATAATTTCACTGCTGTAACTACACTGGTCATGCAGTTCTTATATCCCTGTACAGCCCAATACTGGTTTTTTTTGGCTGTTTTGAAAGATATCCACGAAGATATCGTCATGAACATGAATTTATGCCACATTCATTCATGTAAGTTTTTATATTAAAGAAAAGACAAAATAGTATATTTTGATGTAAGACAATTTCATCTGTGGACACCAACACTCAGTACTGGGCCTCATGGCTTTGAGACAATGAAGATATCAATTCTGGTGATTACTCATTGAAATCATATGTTGATCATACACTGAAACAAAAATTATCTTCTACAAATACATATGACTGGTGCTCTGGCAAAAGAGGGTTCAATGCATCTCCATTATACATTATATCAAGCAAGTCATAACATGATTATGGTTCCACGATATCTGTTTTATCTAAAAGCCCACTGAATCTTGAGGTAGAATGGTCCTTGGACATGCAAAATATGTACAAAAAGCAAGAAGTTTCAACCAATGTCAGCCTGTGTGGACTGCGCAGGCTGACAAGGATAGATATTTTTTGCAAATGCAGTGGATGCAGTTTTCACACAGCATGGCTATAATTTGCATGTTTATTCTACAGAAAGTTGCAATACCAAAAGGTAAGTCAACTAAAATAAAATTATACAGTGTTTTACCTGCCATCAACCAACAGTGGTTTCGCAACAAATTCCTGGACAAATGTACCTTCCGATTTCAAATCAAGCTCTGGAATAATTAAAAACAATCTACATCTATAATTGTAATTCAACGTCATTCTAAAAACAGAAAATCACTTGATTATCTGCACTGTGATAAATGCCAAAAACAGCATATGGTGGCAAAGTCTGTCTGTACTGCAGTCTGTCAAGAATAATTCATTTCAGCATTTTCTGTGCCCTTACAAAAATGTAAAATCAGACCTCCAGATAAGAGGGAGTGATAGTATTCTAAATCCATTATTTCTCTTCCAAACCCTGTGTTGTGGGTACTAATTAGAATCGTCTTGATGAGACGATTCTAATGAGTACCCATAACATTGGGTTTAGTGCAGCGTGATTAATATTTTCAATTTTGAAATCAAAATCACTCCCTCTATCTGGAGCCCTGATTAGTTTCAGCTGAAGAGAGCAAAGAAATGGAGCCAAGATAATGAAAACAGTGGACTAGAGTACATACATCTCTGTCTGTTCTCTATAAAAAGGGCTCGAGAGCCAAGATCAACATCACTTACCAGACAACTTTGAAGACTTGTTCATATTGAAAGCATTTATTGACCATGAATCGAATGTGGTTAAAATGATGCACTTTGTCTTTGAAACAGTAGAAAACATTGTTGGAAATGGTGAAAAAACTGGTCAGCAGATATATAAGATACTATTTAACCTAACATAATGATAAAGTTTTAAAACAGATTGTGCTGAAAAATGTTTCCAGTAGAATTAAAATCTAAAATTTGTCCAAGCGACCTAATTTTTGAACTCAGGTGACCATTATTCATCCAAGATAACATCAAGAAAAACATTCTGACAACATTTGGTCAAGATCAGGGAAAAAATAAAGTCTCAAGAGTGAACAAGAATTCTGCACAAGATTTAACTTGGTGACCTAGCTTTGCATCTTGGATGAACAAGATATCACTAAGAGAAAGTTTTAAAATGTTTTATCACTATTCTGATAAAGTTTCACAATGAATTTGGCAAGATTGTGGCCTTAAGAGGAAGTACTCTAAATAAGATGACTTGTAATAAAGCCAGGGCCAAAATGCTGGCTCTACAGCAAACAAAAGTTTTGTATACGATCGGACTCAACCATGCTATGACATAACCTCTTCTGGACTTTGACCAGTTGAGCTAAAAACTGTCAGATTATTGAAAGAAATACCTTTGAAACTAAAAACTAGTACCTTTTAGAAAAATGGCCATTCTCTTTACCCTTTACCTCACAATCCCAAGTTTTAACAACCCTAGGGAAGAAGACTTTTGAAAACATTGTAGGAAAAGGAGAAAATGCTGGTTACCAGCATTTTCTCCTTTTCCCACAATGTTTTCTACATTATCAAAGACAACAAACCATCATGGTGGCTAAGATTGATTAAAGAAAACAATAAATTCATACCTTCTGTTCTTTGAATATGAATACCTCTGTGGTTGTTATTTTTCTGAACCCAGAGTTTGTCAGGAAATTCTTCTGTCTGAAACATAATAATCATAATAACAACAGTAAAATCCAATCTAATAACCAAACAAACATAACAATTTTTTTTTTTGGAACAGGAAACTCGTCTAAATTCAAAAACATGTGCTGATGACAAATTCAAAATTGATACATACATAAGTATGTATCAAATTGATACATACATATGTATCAATATACATAAGTTCTCATACGTATAACATACGTAGATTCTCTGACAGGATAGAGAACAATGTGGGAAAAGGAGAAAATGCTGGTGACCAGCATTTTCTCCTTTTCCCACAATGTTTTTAAAAGTTTTCTCCAACAGGATCGTTAAAACTTGTGACTGTGTGGTAAAGAGTTAAGTACATACATGTATGGCCTTAGATAAAAAACCTTGCTTTCACTTAACTCTTTACCAAATGACAAAATTTTAGACAATTTCAAATAGAAAGCAATTGCAGACAACAAAATAAATGTGGCTCAAAAACTGAAATTTGTTTTGGGAAGGGTAGAAAACATTGTGGGAAAAGGAGAAAATGCTGGTTACCAGCATTTTCTCCTTTTCCCATAATGTTTTCAAAAGGCTTCTTCAAATTAGTCATTGTTTGGTAAAGGGTTAAGTGTCAGAATTTTTGGCCCATTCTGGTTGAAACACTCTTTTGATGCAACTTTTTTTTTCCCCCAAAGGTCACAAAACCTGCAATTTATAGCAACCTCCCATTCTGAATTACAACCACTATTTTCAGGATTAAGAAATTCTGTGAAATTTTAAAACCAGCTGAAAAGATCTGTATTCTAACAGCCTTGCTTGATAACTATTAGAGAAAAGGACAAAAAATTGTGTAGATCTACAGGCAGAAAGCCTGATTTCAGTATAACTATCAAAATTTGTTTTAGAGATGTAGCACTGTATAAGTGGAAATTTATGTGAAGTGGAATTTTTTGCAATTTTGCGAATTGCAGTAATTTGCAAATTTTTCAACACATGTATATGTCAACATATACAGTATTAACCCTTATCCTGCTAGATAAGTAAAATGAAACTTTGGAGCCGACAGTAAAATATCAAATTCTGCTATTTCAAAAGTATTTTTTGGGGAAAGATCTCTTCTTGTCAGACAGTGTAGATCCAAGAGCAGACTACACCTTCTGTGCAGTCTAATCTTGATCTTCACCATCCGCAAAAGGTACTTGAATTGCATTAAACAGTCTAAGTGTTAACGAAAACACAAAACATACCAACCAAAATCAATAAAGAAAAGAATGCAAATTCAAAAAGCTAGTTGATTAGATTGCAAAATATATGCTGGACAAAAGGCAATCAAAAACCTTTACATGGTTGCACTTCATGCTCAGTTAAACCAATATATGAAAACTACAGCAATATACTCACGTGTTTTAAAAATATCTCTTTTTCTTGTGGTATTTTAAAAGCTAGTGGGATAGCCTTGGACTTTGAAGTGGCCAGACTTCCTTTGTTTGTTATGAACCCAAGTCCTGGAAAGTGATTCACCTGTGTATTGAAAAAGAAAGATATAGCCATTGTGGCTTTGTATTGCTTTAACCCTTTACCACACAATCCCGACTTTTAATGACTCTGAAGAAGAGGCCTTTTGAAAACATTGTGGGAAAAGGAGAAAATGCTGGTAACCAGCATTTTCTCCTTTTCCCATAATGTTTTCTACTCTTCCAAAAACAAATTTCAATTTTTGATTCATACTTATTTTGTCGTCTGCAAAAGCTTTCAATTTGGACTGGTCTAAAATTCTGTCGTCTGGTAAAGAGTTAATTGATAACCAAGCTAGTATGCTTAAAATTAGAAAAGAATGTGATGTATCATTGTCATCCCTGTAACATTTCCTTGTAGAAAATACCATTACTTAGTCATCCCTAAGGAAAGTTCCACTCAAGGAATACTGTCTTTATTTGGCCAATAGTTCTGAATCTAAAGATTTTCCTACAAAAATATCCAACATTTCAGATTGAGGAAAGATTTTTTCATTTTGTTTTGTAGAGGAGTTTAATGCCATTTTAACAGCTTGGGTCATATCACAGCAGTCAGTGCACCTAAACATGTGTTTCCTGGCTTTCTCACACCAATACTGACACAACTGTCTTTCAAAGCCACTGACTACCTATCTCACATGCATCAGAGGTGAGAGATGAAAAATCACTGGAAAGAAATTTTGCCTCAACCGTGTATCGAATTCCCAACCACCAGGTCACAAGTCAGATACGCTAACCACTGAGCTACCTCATAGGGCCAGATTGAAAAAAGAAGCCACACTCATGACTTCCATGTTTTTTGATGTATCAAGATAAGTCTGAAAAAGGTCCACACAAATATCATTTATGTTTATTTATGTTTAAGACTGATGAACTAAGATCAATAGTTTTGATATAAAGATTTTCAAAAAAATTGTGCTATCTCATAAAAAGGAAAACAAGTCAGGCACATATAGGTCATTTTAAATCATAAAATTTCTACATAAGCCTGAAGGTAAAATACGTATGATAATATGCCAAATGGTAAAGAAATCCAACATGCAAAATCTGAAGATGTCCATGAAATTTTTTATTAAGTTTGTTATGTTATCTCAGAGGCTATTGAAGAAAAGGTTGATGTATAGATAAACAGAGAGCAACCACCTGACTATAATAAAAGCTTGCACGCTGCAAGCACCTAGTGCGAAATACATTAAGCTCTTTTTTACACAAGAGAAAAATGGAAAGAAATTCAGAGTATAAAACAAATATCAATGTTTATTGTCAAGAAGTCTGTGTTCCCCATGTCATTACTTCCTTAACCCTTTGCCACACAATCCTAACTTTTAACGACCCTGTAAATGAAGCCTTTTGAAAACATTGTGGGAAAAGGAGAAAATGCTGGTAACCAGCATTTTCTCCTTTTCCGACAATGTTTTCTACCCTACCAATAACAAATTTCAATTTTTCAGTCCCATTTATTTTGTCTGTTGCAAATGCTTTCAATTTGGACCAGCCTAAAATTTTGTCGTTTGGTAAAGAGTTAAGTTTAGATATAGTTTTTGATGCAAGGCCAGAGAAAAATCAACAATAGGCTACATGCAATCTTGGAAATAGTTTAGAGGCATGGAAATGTAACAAAGAAACATGTAAACTCATCAGCAGACTTTACCAGATGACAACATGTTAGACTGATCCAAATTGAAAGCATTTGCAGACAACAAATTGAATGTAGCTCAAAAGATGACTTCTGTCTTTGATAGGATAGAAAACATTGTGGAAGAAGGAAATAATGCTGGTTACCAGCATTTTCTCCATTTCCCACAATGTTTTCAGAAGTCTTTTTCTCCAGGGTCTTTAAAAAATGGGATAGTGTGGTAAAGTGTAAACATGAATGGCATGGTAATATCATAAAATAATTAAAACACCCTCAGTCCATGTTACATTCTATGTTTACATTCCTGTCTACTTCACCTATTCACTCATCAAAGATAGTTGAAGTTATGAATGTTAAAATAGTAACATAATGGTCAACAGTAAGAGTCAAACATACCTAAAATTTTGAATGGTGAAAATGTTGCAAAACGAACAGACAGCCTGACCTGACCTAAAGACATGCATACCAATTATTTCAGCAACTTGGTATACTCGATTTGCAGGGATATAATATTTGGAGTACAAAAAATACTCTGTAAGAGAGTAAAAGTAGCAACATGGAACATAGTTACCTTCTGATGTGGTTTAAGATTTTTAAGAGTTGTTGCCATAGAAACAAATGGATAATCATGAGCCCAAAGGACATCCCATTCTGTATTTCCACTGTAAGAAATGTCAAATCCAAGCCACTCGAACACATTTGTCACATGCTTTAAATAGCCAGTTTCTAACTGTAAAGCAGAAACATGAGAGGCATATTTTTATATGTTTATAACAAAATATGTTGGAACCCCGTTAGAACGAACTTCACTAAAACGCAGACCCTATCATAATGTGGGTGTTCCTATGGCTCCCAAAATTTCGAGAAAAATTTAATAACACAATATCATTAGCTTATGCTTTGTCTATTTAACCCTTTACCACACAATCCCGACTTTTAACGACTCCGAGAAAGAGGCCTTTTGAAAACATTGTGGGAAAAGGAGAAAATGCTGGTGACCAGCATTTTCTCCTTTTCCCACAATGTTTTCTAATCTATCAATGACAAATTTCATCATTTGGGCCACCTTTGATTTGTCTTCTGCAAATGCTTTCAATTTGGGCAAGTCAAAAATTTTATGGTTTGGTATAGAGTTAACAGTTAATATCTGTTCAATTACCACATAAATTAACAGCTCACTATAATAAAGGAAGCCTTGCATTCTTTTCTTTCTGGAATCCAATATAATAACAACCACTGCTATTGCATTATGAAAGAAAGTAAAGGGGTTGATGTTCATCCTAGAACATTGGCATAATAATTTACTGTCTAATACATATTACTGCCAATCCTATACAGTTATCTCTCTTTGAGCACTCTTCTGCATATTTGGTAAAATTGAAAAAAGTCTCCCAAGACAGCACAATATTATTTGGTCAGAAGTGGTGCCTGTTACCAAGGCAAAACATTAACTAACACATAACAAAAATAACAAATGAGAAATACAAGCATGAATGTATTTTTTACACAGTTCATCGCCTCTGTCAGCAGAGATTGTTGTATTGTATCTTGTATATGTTGCCAGTGAATATTGTTTACACATGGTCCCAGTAATGGGTCTAAATGCCCCATATAACTTGGAGAGTTCCACTAATGGAATTAACCCTTTACCACACAATCTCGAGTTTTAACAACCCTGAGAAAGAGGTCTTTTGAAAACATTGTGGGAAAGGAGAAAATGCTGGTGACCAGCTTTTTCTCCTTTTCTCACAATGTTTGCTACCCTTCCCAAAATAAATTTCAATTTTTTAGTCACATTTATTTTTTCGTCTGCAAATGCTTTCAATTTGGACTAGTCTAAAATTTTGTCATTTAGTAAAGAGTAAAGAAGGATTTCTCTACCTTTGTGTCATCACTCATGGACAACTATTCATCCCTTCTATTTCAGATGCAATGACCAAAGGCCTAAAAGACACTATCAGAACCCCTTGCTCCACCCTGAATCATAGAAATGTAAACCTGTGAGCACCAGGGTAAAAATCACATGAATTTTTGTTTTGATACACTGCATTGAATAATGATGGACATTTGACGAAATGCGAGGGCTTTTTCTGTCTTTTGTGCTATATCTTAACTATGCATTATATTCCAGGAAACTTATGTCTAGCTTTGATGATACCATTATGGTGTTGTTAAAATTCACACTCTTTGCAAACACCTTGTCTCAAAATTTTAAGCAATGAGTACTGAAAGACACAAAAGCCTTTTACTTCGGCATTTTGTGAAATTCTACAACTTTTCCAAATAGCGTATCAAATCAGAAACCATGTCTCCAATGCTGAGTGCAATCTTACATGTCTAATGATCTTCCCTCTTTAACCCTTTAACACACAATCTTATGTTTTAATGACTCTGAGAAGAAGAGCTTTTGAAAACATTGTGGGAAAAGAGAAAATGCTAGTAACCAGCATTTTCTCCTTTTACCACAATGCTGTTTGCCATGTCAATCACAAATACAGTTATTTGTCTAGCATATAATTTGTCGTCTGCAAATGCTTTTCTTAATTTGGACACGTCCAGAGTTTTGTCATTTGGTAGAGTTAAGAAATGTTGTCCCTACTGTTTGCACTCATTTCCATGTAGAAGGTCACCACTCTAAACTAGCCTTCACAATTTCAAATATTGCCAAGATTACTTACCTTTTTTCCATTAATCCAAACAATTGGTGCTTTTCTTGAGTCATTGTCGAGTGGCACCTGACCTTCTACAATAACTGTTTCCTTTGTGTGAAAGTTGTGTTCTTCTTTCATTTGTTGGATCTGGTATATGTTCAACACAGTTATGACAACCCCACATAGTAAAATGGAAACAACAAGGATCATCAGGGTTGATGGGCGCTTCATTCTGTGCTTCTTCTTTCCAAATCCTTCCATTTTCTGACATAGAAACATTCAGAGGTATCACAGAGGATCCCAGATAGATACAGTATCTATTTTGGGTACAGAAACTAACTTGTGCTAATGCATGTTGTTGTTTTTCATTTTTATTTCTCATCAAGAAGCTAAATCTGGAGCAGGAAAGACTTAGGTAAAAAAAAAAGTTAAAATTACAAAAACAACCCTATGAGTTTGGAAAGATTAAAAAAATATACATAAGAAATCCCCCATTTTTTAAATTCTTTCATTTTTCATTTGTAAGGCAGCACTTGGATGAAAATTGATTGACTGATTTTTCATTCATTTATTGTCACCCCAAGAAGGTTGTTAGTTATGTTACAGGGGGATAGGACAAAATCCATCAGAAGCCGTACCAGATTCTTTCAGCTGCTTAGCGTGTAGCTTAAATGATGGGAACAGTCTTTGAATGGAAGAAAACATTGTGGAAAAGCGAAAAAATGCTAGAAATTGGCATTTTCACACTTTCCCACCTTGTTTTCAGATTTCAACTATAAACAACAAAGAAGGATTCAATCTGTCATTTGGTATAAATTAGACTGGGTTCCAGTCTGATACTAAATCATTACCCGGGTACCCGATAATTATATAGTGACTTACTAAGTAAAGCTATAATTTTGAAGTTCTAATGAAATAATTTGATCTTAATTTAAATACAAACAAAAAACATGTTACCCACTCCCGTACATGAACCGGAAGTAGATAATCGAAATAGCTTGAAATAAGGCTGTACCGTTTTTGTCCCCTGCAACGCATAACACGTCAGTAATCGGTAAATACTGTTATATATTTGTCTATTCAGCGTTTTAGGTTTATTTGACATAGACAATGGTAATTTGAATTAAAAGCAAAACATGCGTGCGTATTTTGTGATTTATTTATAACGGCTCAAATCATCACGGAAAACTCGACACAATCAAAGGCCTATTCAACAGTAATAAGAAAGAGTCTATCCAGAGACTGCATTTTGCAGGCACTGCATGATCATGACAATCTGGCGCTTACTTTTTAATACAATCATGGTTATTAAAGGTCTTTAAGACAATATGAAACAATTTAAATGACAAAATTTATTCAGCGACTAGGAACGAACTGCTTATATATAACTAGTAACTAATTCTAGTCACCACAAGCAAAAGTGCACACAACTCAAGTTGACATTTCAGGCAAAGAAGGGAGTTTCTACATGTACATGTATATCTTGATCAGACGGCTCAGATTTTATGGCAACTGATGGCTCTGGCACGGGAGAACTAATATTGGAAGTAATAGATCTAACATCGGGTACCCGAGTACCCGCGGGTAATACAGCCACGGGTACCAGAGTACAAAATTTCTACCCGTCCCAGCTCTAAATTAGACAGACAGATATAGATAGATAGATAGATAGAATAAAACAGATAAAGAAGAGCACATATGATTTAAAAAAAACAACAACAACAAATAGGACATGTATACAGATTACAATTTAGATTTTTCCCTTTCCCTATATCTGGCGAAAAAATACCAAAGACGAATCGTAATTATAGACGTTGAACTTCCTCAAGTTCCTGGCAGCTGCGTATCAAATCAACAGTTCTACACTACAAGTACAAATAACTGACGATCTTATTCCCAATACTGCGTCCGTACCTCGTTTAAAGATATTTTTCGTAAAACCTGATTCCAACAGCCAACGAATTTAAATCAATGTTATGTCTGATTTATCTAAATTTTCAGTACACATCCTGATAATCGTGATAAAAAGGACGTAAAAATAGCGTTTCGTGTTCCGCTCCATTACGGCTGTTTACTTCTGTTAAGACGAGAACCAGCCGAGAGTTCCGAGATCCTCAAAATGGGTACCAGTTTACCTGTTCCAGAGGCGAACTACAGTTTCTTTTTTTTCCGGAATACTCAGCTGAATGTGATGGCTTTTGACCTACATGTACTTTTGGTTCTGATAACACATGAATAAAAAATGAATAAACAGAAATTTGTGATTGGTAAAAAATGTAGACATCATTATTTCAAGGGCCACTGCCTATCTTTTTTACAGATATTTCTTGTTTCCCAGTAACCGAGACACCTGTCCGTTCAAACGGCTAGATCTAGTATGTTACCGAACCCAGTATGAAATGGTAACGCCACTAGTCACAACTCGGCCGATTCCGTACCTACATCTACATCTTAGATCACAGGATCACCCGAGGATGCCGAATGATGGTAATGTCCAGCTTAATCAGTTGGTGTATTCAGGGATCGTAACTTACATGTTATATACGATCCCTGTGGTGTATTCCAAAGTTATTGTGAACACATCAATAAGTGATACAAGAGAAACACAAATGTGAAGGAAGCAAGTCATTACATAATTATGGATCTGTAAATCCAATTTTGTCTACTATCCGACTAAATCATGAATTAAAATGTTCATTGGACACTCAGAAAATTTACAATAGCAAAACTTTTCGTTCCATGCACTAGCTGCCCCGATTTTCCGATCCAGTCTCTGATGTCAGCCTGCGTAATCCATGGAGCACTTTGAAAGCAGGTGTAAAATTGATACAGATAATGAAGTTCGAGATCAGACTGCAACTGCTGGTAGTGTGGATCAGAATCAAACAACGTGACAGAACATGCTATCTGATCTTAGATCTACACTGTCTGCTATCAAGTAAAATATTCTGCCCAAAACATTGATTGAATTCATGGTATTAGAGTATTTTTGTCTTACTGAAAAAGCTTGCTTGATTTGTAAACTTGGCGCCCCAAGAATTACTAAAAAAGTGTCATTGAAACAAAACTGACACAAGGCAAATATGTTTGTGATTTGAGCCATGCTCTGTGAAAAGGGGTTTAATGCAGCTGCAAAATGTATCAACTCATGTCAGCCTGCGCAGTACGCGCAGGCTGACCTGGACCGAAACTTTTTGGTTTGGGTCAATTTTCTGCTTGTGAAACGATCATTCTACTTCGAGATTCAGTCCATTGTTAGACCAACTGGATTTTATGGATCCATAATTATATGACGACTTGCTTGGTATAATGGATAACAAAGATGCAATGAACCCCCTTTTCCCATATTGCCGCTCATTTTTATGTATCCGATAATTGTAAATAGAGAAATTAAATAAAGCTTTGGGGGGGGGGGGGAACCTCCCCCCCCCCCCAAAAAAAAGTTACATGCATTTCCAAATATGACTAAATATTATCGACAGACTATGGGTGATTAAAGCTGCACTGATCTTTGTTGATTTTTTTTCTTGGCGAGGCATAGTTATGCTATCAAGAAACCAATCATTCTGAAGGCTAATTATTCGCTTTCCACATCTTAATATTCCATCCATCCATCAATCAAGTCACCCATATCCGTCTGTCTCTTTCTCTAACGTATATCTTTATGTACATGGGGTTTCGGGGCGAGAAACTTGAGTGTAGGGAGCTGATGCTCGATCGATGAATACAGAGACGTGCCCCACCCCAAATAATTTGTGAAATGTTTGAAAGCTTATAAAGGTCCTAAGATGGCCAACGTTGCTTCATTTTTAAGTTAAAACCATCTAAAGTAGGCAAAAACTGGCAAAGAATTGTTTTGAGTCGGTCTTAAGTCCGGGAAAAAGGCGAGGGGTCCATGAAAAGGGATTGATATTGCAGCCAAGTATAATTCTTTATTCCTTCCTCTACAAATCCGAAAATGCTTTTTACTGGCCTGGGAAAAAATGTTCAAAACATATACATTCCAAGTATTCCCTGGCTATCTGAAGAAAAAGATAATATGGTGGTATTCCAATAAAAACACATGTGCTCTGGAATGCAGGTACCGTAAAACATCAAAGAACAGCGATAACATGCGATAGATCGACAGTAACTCTCATAAAGACAAGACGAAGTTTTGTAGAAGTTTTTAAATTTGTGGTTTGTTGAATTTTGCGCCCTTTTGTTTTTTCACTCATAGTGCGCGTCTTTTTTTTTTTTTTTTTTCATTCTGAACATCATGGTATTTTCAAGCATTTTATTATACCTTGCCATTGTTGGTTTATGCTGGGCTGGCGAGCAGGTCTGTCGCCAGTTCGACTATGATGAAAAAATGTTAAGCAAAATGATTCGAACAGAGATAGCCGTTGAGACGATGATAAAGAGACTTGACGTTTTGGAAAGTATGCTGAAGGAAAGAGATGAGGCGATGCAAGGCCCACAGTTTGCAGAAATAATTCGAACTTCATCGATCGGCAAGTACTTTTATAGATAGGCCCGAATACCTTTACCACACCATCCAGTGTTTTCACTACTTTTAGAAAAATGGCTTCTGAAAACATTGTGGGAAAAGGAGAAAGTGCTGGTCACCAGCACTTTCTCCTTTTCCCACGATGTTTTCTATCCGCTCGAAAGCAAATTTCATCAATTAAGCCATACTTTTTTTTGCCGTCCGCAAATGCTTTCAATTTCGACAAGTCTAAAAGTTGATTGAGTGTTAAGGAGATATTACTTTACTTATATTGTTTTGTCAGAATTATCCAACATAGCATAATTATTCTTCATTAGTTCCTTTGGTCGTAGCTTTCGCCATCAGCATCATCTTCAAAATGAAGTTCTTCGTAATCGTACATCAATACAATAATGATACACGTAGTTGTAATTTTCATTGTATTTGCCATATATACTTGTATATATAATTGATAATTAATACTGTTCTTGGTCCGTATTCATCGACCATGCTTAATAACATTCTAAGATATAATTTCATTCACAAGAAGGTTTAACCAATCAGAAATTACGTAACTATTTTGATCTAGAGACAAAGAAAGCAATTTAGATTGGATGGGTAATATTGGCTCTGGATCTATTTTATGTCATGATTAAAAAAAAAAAGAAATAACAACTTGTCGCAAGATCCTCGTTAGATCTAGATTTTGCCTTTCACAATGAAGTTACAGCTTATTTCAGTCCAAATGCTGTGTTTCATCATAAGTAGCGACGTTCTGGGGAAAAGAGGGTTTAACGGATCTTCGTGATGCCTTATATCAATCAAGTCATCGCATAATCATAGATCAGAAACTCCATCTTGTCTAACAATCGACTGAATCATTATGTAGAATGTCCCATGAAAATGCAGGAAATTGACAAACTGCAAAACGTTTCGACCCACGTCAGACTGTGCGGAATGCGATGGCTGACACATTTCGATACTTTTTTGCTGATGCAGTAATTCCCATTTTAATACAGAGTGACTCAATTAAATGTTTCCATACAACATCTTCGTAACATCAAGTGACCTTCTCATTTATCAATTACATAGCACATACTCAACCACTGGGTAACAATAGTAATACTAGTAATAGTGCAAAATAAATGTCAACCACGTACTGCACGATTTCACGACTTTTTTTTCATTTGTTTTTTTTTTCCTTGTTTGATTTCATGAAAAGATGGCGGCTGGACAGAATGGACCGAATGGTCGGAGTGTACATCTACTTGTGGCGTAGGAATACAGTCACGTTACAGGTCATGTGGCAACCCGGCACCTTATTTAAATGGAAGAGTATGTGAAGGTTCGCCGGTTGAGTTCGTATCCTGTTCTCCACAGCCATGTCATGATCTCCAGCCGACAGTTGGTGCAGTCGAAGGTAGATGTACACTCTTACTTCGATTTTTTTACACATACATGCAGCTTATCTGCTCTTTGCCCTGACTTCACTCTGGACCTACGGGCCTTCAGAGAAAATGCCCCTCCCTCTTTTTATGATGGGTACACTTAAAACCCCTCCTGATTAGACGTAGGAGAAACAACGTGTTTGAAAACGTAAACGTTCCCAACTTGAGCGTGTTACTCAGCGGGGCATACGTTTACCACAAGATAACGAGTTTTAACGAACTTGAACAAGGTGGCTTTTAAAAATATTGTGGGAAAACGAGAAAATGCTGGTTACCAGACATTTTCACACAAGGTTTTCAAAACCTTTCAAAGAGAAATCCAATCGTATGCAAATGCTAAGACACGTTTACAAATGCGATACGAGTCTAAAATCAAGTTGTTTGTCAAAGAGTTGACAGCAAATTCAAGCATGAAACATGACGATTTTTATAGGAGTAAAAAAAAAACAGCTAAACTATGCGGTTAGGGGCAAAAATACTTTGCAGAACAAAATAAAAAATCTCCAACCCACCAAACATTTCTGGGGAAAAGTTACACTTGCTCCCGCTTCCCGCTCTCGCTTCAATTAAAGCAAAGCTCTGTAACAGTGCAACAGTTTTCCGACACCTTAATCAACAATTCCATGTGTTTACTTTGTAGTATTTCCTAATGATACACCATGCAACCAGTTAAAATATAAACAGTGTCAAGTTATGAGAAAAATATAACGGCACGATCCATATGAAATAACACATCAGTTACAAAGTTCATGAAAAGTAATTTAATATGCCTGTTTTCAAATCAATATGTTAAAAAAGTGACGATTCGATGTCAAATAAGGGTTGCCGACTTCTTGACAAAATATATAAACTCAGTAGATACCCAGACACAGTTTGAACAGCAGCAAATGAGCGCACGTGCGGGGGAGGCGGGGGGGAAGGGGCTGAGAGAGAAGATGGGGTGTGCGTTAAGTTGTAACATTGTTGTCGCCTAGAGGATTTTGACCTTGTTGGAAAAAAAAGATGTTTGTGTTGGGTTATTTTTCAACGTTAAAAAGTTACGGGGGCGGGGCGGGGGTGTTGAACGATATTGTCCCAGCACTGGATTATTTTATCCGAGAAATTTGGATTTTGCCCTAAATTCATGGAAGGCTAGCCCAAATCTCCGACTCACTGTGGGGCAGCTGTAGTTTACGTTGCAATAGTAACGGTCGTTCAACATAATGTTCGAGCCAACTAAACTTAAACGAGATAAACATTAGCTAATCGTCTGAAATTACGCCGGTAAAGCTCTGGATTATGTATGGAGGAGGCTGTGTCGACAGCCGCTAGTTTTGACTGTATTTAGATTGACTGTTACTGGCTCGGTGTTAGGCTGTGGCAAATTACGCGTTACAAGTATAGCCTCTACAGTTCCTAAATCATTTCGGGTCGATCGGATCTATACCACAGTTTAGGACCGGAAGTATGCATGCGTTGTATTTGACTTGGGATTCTGTACAGTAACGATCTGTCACTTGGTGTTAAAAATTGTGTTAACATGGTAGGTTAAGCTGGTAGTTTTTCATTAATTATGATAGTTATTACAACACATTCATATCCAGTTATTTGTTTGTTATGTATAGACCATATCAGGAACACGTATGTGTGCTGTGAACCTATCTCGGATGCATTGATCATTTGACTGTGCTAAAAATACAGATGATTTTGTTCCAAAACAATGCACTTTCCACTCGATTACTTAGCTTTAAAACCTGTTTTCTCAACGGAAAATGTATAAACAGTTTCTTTATTCATATTTTTGTGAAAACATGTCAAGGTTCGATAACAAAGTCGACTACAATATTCCTTATCCCTCGTTTAAAATGGGGTGTTGTGAAAAGAAATTTGTACAGTCACTTGTAAGCAGTTAATAGATCTCGGGCGACTGTACAACCGAAAATTTCTCAGCGTGCCATTTTAAACGAAGAATAATGAATATTGCAGTCGACTTTGTTACTATGAGGAAGGTTCACAGCGCACATACTTGTTCCTGATATGATCTATACATAACATACAAATAAATGAACATGAATATTTTACAATAAAGGTCCATCAAAATAAGTGAGAAAATACCAGCTTGACTTGCCTTAACCGTGTTAACACAATTTTTAACACCAAGTGACAGACAGAATCTCAAGTCAAATACAATGCATACTTCCGGTCCTACTCTGTGTATGCGCTTACGATATTTTACAGGTGATGTAACATCGAGGATCGGCTTCACAGTAAATTATCCCATAGCTCTACCTGCCGGCGGGCTTGCCTTCAGAACAGTTGAGTCTAATTATGGAAAGGACTTCAAAGAATGGACTGGAAAATTTATCTGTGAAACCCCAGGCCTGTACCTATTCTCAGCAACGATTATAAGTGGGTCTTCGACAACTTCAGCCTGTTCCTGCTGGATAACAGTCGGCTCGGCAAAAAAATCACTAGTCCACGCCCACACGAAACACACCGGAGACTACCCCTCTGGATCGGGAAGCCTCGTATATAAACTGAAGAAGGGTGAAGAAGTGTCTTTGAGCGGTTGTGAAAATGCAGACCAGTTCGATCCCAGTACGCATTTCAGTGGTGTGCTTATCAAGTAAATTTACGTGTATATCTCCTGAAAGATGTTCGATATAGCGGAATATCTCGAAAATACGTTCACAATTAGTAAATAAACTTGTCTATGTCAACCGATTTTTGATCGAATAGATGTGTCACACTATACACTCATTTCAATAAGTAGGTAGTGTATAGAGCTACTACCTAGATTGAAGGATAACTTCACTTTGAGCTATACATGTATATATACACACATCTTTGCAAATAGCCTGTAGGCTACCAGTTGTGACTCATTGCACTCTTACGGACAGTGTAGATTAAGATCAGACTGTATGTTATGTGCAGTCAGTCTGTTCTTGGATATACAATGCCCGTTACAGTGACATTTTTCCGGCGACCTTAGAAATCTAATGTTATGCGTTAGTGTTTTTACTATTGGTTTAGAATTTTCATTAGATTTATGAAGTAGATGGTGCAGTCTGATATTGGATCTACAGTGTCCGATAAGATTATACAAAACGTGCAGTCTGATCTTGGATCCACACTGTCCGATTAGGAGATATATTTTTCTCCAAAAATAAGTTTGAAAAAAATATTCGGGTTTTTACCATCGGCTTAAAGTTATTTAAGTTATTTAGCACGATAAGGGTTAACCCTTTACCACACAATCCCGAGTTTTAACGACCCTGAGGAAGAAGCCTTTTGAAAACATTGTGGGAAAAGGAGAAAATGCTGGTAACCAGCATTTTCTCCGTTTCCCGCAATGTTTTCTGACCTTCACATAACAAACTTCCATTTTCGGTAACATTTATTTTGTCGTCTGCAAATGCTTTCAATTTGGACCAGTCTAAAATTTTGTCGTTTGGTAAAGAGTTAAGGGTTAAATAGCATTTATAATCACAGGGGCGTGTATCATGATTTTTTGAGAGGAAGTTTTTACTGTCCTATGATAAAATATTTCAGCCATGCTCTGGCAAATGGGGGCTCAGTGCATTTCCTTGATGCATTATACCAAGTAAGTCATCACACAATTATAGATCCATAAAATCCATTTTGTCTAATAACTGGGTGAATCCTGGGGTATGTATGGTCCTTGGACCTGTATAAAATTGGCCAAAAGCAAAGAGTTTCGACCCAGGTCAGCCTGTGCGGACTGCGCAGGCTGACATGGTCGATACTTTTTTTTGCAGATGCATTGAGCCCCCTTTTCACAGAGCTTTGCTCGTTTTATTATAGGATAGAATATCATCTCATTCAAAAAGTATGATACGTGATAATGATTTCATAAACAAAACGTTTTGTGTCGAGCCCCAGTACCGCAGTCGGTACCGCACAGCAAATTTCTCTCCGGGGATTGATGATAGTCATTGCGACAGGAATCATTCCTTTCTCACCGCTGATCATTGTTTAGACGATTGTTACGTGGGAAATCGGCCAGTGGCTTGGGAAGAATATTGTACGAAGTAACGGTAAAAGAAACTCCAGGAGAGCATGGATAGGTGTAGGCGCACTGGCCGCCGCGAAATAATGTTTAAAAACGACGTTAAACACCAAACAAATAAACAAACAAACCAAAGCGTTTTGTGCACGTACTTTGATATTCTTAGGTCTATAAATTCAAATATAAACCATTACAAGATCCCACGATATTCCGAGAAACTTTCTCCCTCTGAGTAATGTGTGAATCTATGTTGTCATCGTTCTATGAGTCTGAGATGTCGCGAAATATGAGGATTTCGATATGCTAAATATCATAATTGTGGCATTATCTCATGGACTTCGAAAGAGTGTCCTTAAAATGTTGAAAACTTATGCTGAAGGCAAAATGCCGTGCCCTTGTGGATGGAGATCAGACGGTCCTGAACGTATCGTCAGATGTTGAATGTATGTTGTCGGTGCTCCTTGAATTTTTCTTAATCAATCTTAAGAATATTCTCTTCAAGTTCTGGAACTATTTGTTAAATTTGTTTAACGGTCTAAAGGTTAAATAGAAGTTATTTAGACGTTATGCATGACATATCAATGTAGACATTTAATTATATAAAGCATCTAATCAAATATTGATCTGTTAAGATTTCTTTTTTTAATATGGAAAAGAATGTAAAGTACAATACAGTCTTTCTCTCTCTCTCTCTCTCTCTGTCTGTCTATGTGTCTCTCTTTCAACTATAATACTAAGCCAAATACCGAGAATTCGAGAGCTATATATAAAGTCTTCATAGAAAATTGACTCCAGCGATTTTTTTCCTAGAATCACTGTGGTAGTAGTTACGGCCGCTAGGTGAGCCTTCCCAATCGCTGTAAAACTTTATGCCGATGCATATTTGTATCGGGTAATACGTTGCGTTATTGCTGACTTGAGGGTTTAGCTAGGAGACATATGCAAGTTACCAGAAGATACTTTAACACGAAATAATTGTTCAAGATAAAATAAACATGGGAACAATTTGAGAAAAGGTAGTTACATCTTTTGGATTTAGGTTTTTCGAAGTTTTACAGGTGAAAATTGAAATAGAGACTGTTTATCTCGAAGTCAGTTGACTTACACCTCTTACGCCACTTACGTTTGATAATGTAGGTACAATACGTGTACATGTAACTCGTGCTTCCTAAATATTTCTTAAAGTCATTGGTCTTCAAATGCAATTCATCTTTTACCTGGACAAAAATAAGCTTTTTCAAAGTTACAGAGATTTTTCTATTACTTAGTCCGTGATATATGCTTCAAATTGCAAGACTTTTACATTACCAAATGAAATATACATGTTTTTAACAGGGCAATATGATTACCAGATGTTTGAATTGAAATTAGAAGATACATTAACAAATGACAGGTTTACCTTGATTTTTTTCAAGTTTGAAGGAAAAACCCGAGGAGAAGAATAAAAAGAATAAAAGCATGAATATATTTCTAAGCATTCGCCGCTAAATACTATGCTGTAAGAGTAATAGAAAAATAAATTGGCTCACACATTGAACATGTATTTATCTAAATTTCAAACGCTAATAATCGTTGAAAGGGGTTATAGAAGGTCACAAAGAGTCAGACTGATATGACACGTGTGTGTAATTTTACAAGTAGGTCAGTACCAGACACTTTTGGGGTGGTATACCGATATCAAAGGAATACCGCATAAACCCTTGCTCCACGTTTTGCGTAAAAAGTGGCAACATGTACAACAAATCAAACGAAAACGGCTTGATTGGTACCTAGTTGATTTTCGATAAATAAATAATAGTTTAAGGGAGATTAAAACATTGAAAATAAAGGGAGGGGAAAGATGGTTATATATAAAGGGTGGCATATCGTCTTTAATTTAACAGGCTTTAAGTTAGCATTCATAGATATGTTAAAATACAGAGACCAATGGGAACAACGTTTTTAATGGTTTACTGATGGTGGAAGATGGCATTTATTTTTAATTTAAACAAATGTCAAAACTGTGCCAACACTGCATTTACTTTAAAAGCCGGGGGGGGGGGGCTGTTTAGGTTTGACTTCTATGAAGACTATATGAAAAGCATTTTTACCCGAATTTCGTCGACTCAAATTTTATGTAAGGATAATTTGCGAGGGGGGAAAAGATTCAACAAAAGAGATGTAACCAGCATTCAAAATAACAAGTCAACTCAATTTGGTAAGAAAATGAATTACCGAGTATATATTTAAATGAAAAATAAGGTAAAGGAAATAAATTACTGAACATGATAAAATCCAATCAGTTGTCTAAAATATTATCTATACATTTCTTTTAGTAAAGAAACAGGAATCTGTTGCCAAGATTGAAATTCTGGAAAATTTATGACAATAGAAAAACATGTTAACAAGAAGTATTCATTTATTTTTCTCCTTTTAAATCTGAATTTGTCTTCTGCAACAATAGTTTTACCTGGTGTAACTCTGCATCTTGAAATTGCAGTCGTAAGGATTAATAATGGATATCAAGTTTAAAGTTATTCATCAGTTTTTTCTCATAAATATACTATACATTTATATATAGTTATAACTCCTAATGATTCAGAAAGTCTAGGTTTTATAACGGCAAGACGGCTTCCGCTCTGGATGGAAAAATACTGATCGCTGATTGGCTTATTGACTTTTTTGATTGACAGCTGGCGTTTGGTTAATTGTCTGATTTTCTCTGTATCCTTGAAAACAGAAACAACACGATTATGCAAACTTGCTTAAATTGTATAACAAACTCACCTTTCCAAGGAAATCATGCAAAATCATTAGCATATGAGCCATGCGTTGTGAAAAGGAGGTTTAATCCATTTGCAAAAAGTAACGACCCAGGTCAGCCCGCGCAGTCCGCGCAGGCTGACCTGGATCAAAACTTTTTGCTAGTGGTCAATTTTCTGCATGCCGGCAAGGACTTTTCTACCTCCTGATTTGGTTGGGAAGTTAACAAAATGGATCTTATAGATCCTTTACCAATCAACAAAATTTCAGACTGTTCAGATTCAAAGCATTTGCAGACGACAGACTAAACGTGACTCAAAAACTGAAATTTGTTTTAGAAAGAGTAGAAAACATTGCAGGAAAAGGAGAAAATGCTGGTTACCAACATTTTCTCCTTTTCTCACAATGTTTTCAAAAGCCTTTTTCCAAGGTCGTTAAAACTCGGGATTGTGTGGTGAAAGGTGAATATACTAGTATGTCGTGACTTGCTTAGTTTAATGTATCACGGAGATGCATCGAATCCCCTTTTACCAGAGCTCATGCTCATACTTGTTGGTAGACATTACAGAGCTCCAGACAGAGGGAGTGATTTTGACTTCAAAATTGAAAATATTAATTATTCTCCACTAAACCCTGTGTTATGGGTACTCATTAGAATCGTCTCATCGGGATGATTCTAATGAGTACCCACAACATAGGGTTTGAAAGAGAAATAATGCATTTAGAATACTATCACTCCCTCTCATCTGGAGCTCTGAGACAAGCCTAACCCACAGGGCCGTATCACGACAAGAAAAGGGAGAACTATGTTCTATAGACAAGGATACCGACTTCCGTAACATTTTCCGTAACACAGAAATCGCCTGTTTCGGGAATTTTTGGAAAATATGTATATGCTGTTATTTTGTTAAAGACTAGTTAATATTCTAGCCAGGAATATAGACTGTTTTGGCTTAGAACAGTGTAATAATATGGTTATTTGTGCGTTTGGTTGTATTAAAATTTTCAGGTAGATCTATATTCGTGTAATACATTATTCTGCGCATTCCATTGTTCTTCGAAGATTTGACTTTGAAAAATGCAACCTAGCGGAAGATAATGAATCCGGGTTGGGCTGTAGACCTAATATTACGGGTACTTTGACAGAAAATTTCATTAGATACTGGACTGCGTAGACCAAAAATCACGTTCTGTGCAGTCTGACCTTGATGTAGATCTACAGTATCCGCAGTCTGATGTTGGTTTACATTGTCTACAATGACAACCATATTTGTGCTGCTCACTCGAAGAGTAAAAATTGAAATGAATGCCATTGCTATTATTCAACGGCTGATTACCACATATCGTGTAATTATGTGCAACAATCGCGTTCACTCCGATTGTTTAGATGGTTTTTAACCCTAAACCAAATGACTTGTCCACATCGAAAGAATTGGTAGATGAAAGTTAAGCGTGGCTCAAACGGTGGAATTTGTCTTCGAAAAGGTAGGTATAAAGATCTACGTATACATGCAGGTTACCAGCATTTTCTCCGTTTCTCACAATGTTCTCAAAAGGATTCTTCCTCAGGGTCACTCAAACACGACATCGTTTGGTAAAGGGTTAAGCCGCTTTAATAGGATTATTTTCCTTTTCTATGCTTATCACGGTGACATGTGACAGGTGACCTACTGATATACACATTTCTTATACATGAATCCAAATGGGGCTTTTATCGTGCATCATTCATTATTTGATACCACTTTTGATACTGCCTGTTAACGAAGCTTTTTTAATCATGAAGGATTTTTTTTTGTCCCGAGTTAAATTTTTGTTAAACACTGACTATAACGAACGAACGAACGAACAAACTGATGAATCTTGCTCTGGCAAAAGGCTGCTTAGATGCACGATGCATGCTACCAAGCAAGTCGTCACGTGATCATGGATCCATAAAGTTCGTTTTGTCTAACAACCGACTTAATCATGAGGTAGAGTTGTCCTTGGACATGCAGAAAATTGACCAATAGCGAATAGTTTCGGCCAGGTCAGCCTGCGCGGCCTGCGCAGGTTGACCTGAATTGACATCCTTTTTGCATATGCATTAAGCCTCTATTCACAGTGCATGGCTCAATCATATGTAACAACAATTTACCAGACCACAAAACTTCAAATTTGCCAAAATTGAAAGCATTTGTACACGAAAATTAAATACATGTACTACAAACATGGTGGGATTGATCTATAAAAGGACAGAAAACATTGTGGATGTCTGGATGAAGAAGAAAATGCTGGTAACCCATATTCTCCTTTTCGAAAGATGTTTTCAAAAACCTTCATTTTCAGGGAGATTAAAACTCGGGATTGTTTGGTAAAGGGATGAGAGAAGTTAGGCAATTAGATATTTTTTTCAGTCAAAATAGGTCGTGCAAGGTGATCAGAACATACTAGAATAGCACTTAACTGCGATTCCAGGATTTGATTATAATCTCGAGACCCCAAAGATATTGAGATTTTTCGGACTAAATTTACTAGGAACGGCCATCTTCATTCTAGAAAAAAATACCCTATTAAATAAGAGAAATTTTAATGTTATCTTTGTACAGAATGTCTCAGCAAAAGCGGCTAGCGTAGATCAAAGATCAGATTGCAGTTAGATTTTGATCTTCACTTGCTGCACATGCAGGCTGAAACAGTGAAAGGCACTTTAAGGGTTTTAAATGGTATATTACACCTTGTAATTACTTTAGTCATTATTAACCCTTTGGCACACAATCCCAAGGTTTGACGACTATTGAAAGCTTCTGAAAACATTGTGGGAAACGAAGAAAATGCTGGTAACCACTATTACCTACTTTTCACAGAATGTTATTCTACCTTTTTAGGACGATTTCCACAATTTGAGCCTCATCTAGTTTGTAGTCTGCAAATGATTTGGACAAGTAAATTTTTTTGTCGTTTGGTAAAGGTTTAAACTGTTACGCTAATAATATCAATTTCAACCAATAATTAACACCCTCAATATTGCGATTTCAACGTTCTTTCTGCCGTTTATAAATGCCTCGTTTATTAGAAAGACCAGGCTAAATACTCGTAATACGAGGGTTGTTCGGGAAGTTCGTAGAATTTTGCTCTAAAATCCATATTATTTGTAATTTATAGGTAAATATCAAGGTATAAGTACTTAAACATACCGTGACTACATTTCCAAAAGATTATTCGAAAATATCAACAATAACCGAAAATAGCGGTAACCCTAGCAACACAATATCGGGATACCGGAGCAGTCCATTTCTTAACAATGTATAACATAGTATAACAGATTTTACATTGTATCTTTTATACTTTCTATTGGCATCAAAATGGCGCGAAAACGTCAATCGTTAACACAACGTCGTGACGTCATTTCCTGCAAATTTCATAACGTTTTCGGTTCTTTCAAACGAGCTACACGATTTTGAAGGAGATATCAAAAAGTCGCTGACCGGAAGAGATGACGTCTACCGGCGACGTCGAATTGCGAAGTGTTGTGAAATTTTGTGTCGCGCTGGAAAAATCACCAACAGAAACGCTGAACATGATCAAATCTACAGGAAAATATAAAAAATGCAGCCCAGCTACTGTACAGTATATAAGTGGCATGCGCGTTTTAGAAGCGGACGTGATTCTATTGAGGACGATCCTAGATCTGGTCGGCCGGCCGTCGTAGTGTGTTCAGTTAGGGATCGAGTGAAAGACATGGTAAATTGTGATAGGAGAATTACTGTCAGGTCGATTGCAGATGAACTCGATGTTTCGGTATCCACGGTGCATGGGATATTAACAGATGAACTGGGCATGTCTAAAGTTAGTGCGCGTTGGGTGCACCGATTGCTCAAGGAAAGTGAAAAAGAATGCCGGGTGCGATGTTCACAGGAGTTTCTTACCCGCTACGAAACAGAGGGAGACGCATTTTTAGACAGGATTATCACCACGGATGAGACCTGGCTGCACCACTTTGACCCGGAAACTAAGCGCATGTCATCGGTGTGGAAAACCCCGCGTACCCCTCCACCAAAAAAGGCTCGGGTCCAAAAAAGCGCAGGAAAACAGATGTTCGTTTACTTCATGGACCGGCACGGGATGCTATTACAGCACCGAATTCCAGAGGGCCAAACAGTCACAGCGGCATACTATTCTAAGGTAAATGATAAATAAATAAATAAATAAATAAATAAATCTAAATAAATAAATCAAATAAATAACAAAAAATGAGATATTGATTTACGCAAACCTAATGAACCGTGCATTTCTTTCTTTAGGTTCTGAGGCGGGATCTCGTTAACGCGATACGGAAGAAACGGCCCCACTTGAACCATGACCAAGTAATACTACACCAGGATAATGCACCGGGACACCGAGCGGAATCTACACAGCTAGAGATCACTCTGCTGGGTTTTGAGGTCTTGAAGCACCCACCATACAGTCCTGACCTCGCCCCCATGGATTTTCGCGTGTTCCCGGAGCTCAAGGCACAGTTACGCGGAATACGGTTTGATTCAGCTGACGACCTTACTAAACAATTAAGCCCAAGCAGTTGTGTCGTCATTTTCTGAAGAGTGGTATGTAGAAACGTACACTAAGTGGATAAGCAGGCATCGGAAATGCGTGGATCTTGCGGGTGACTATGTGGAGAAAGTGCGACGTTCGTTGGACTTAAATGACGCTTGACGTTACTTATGACGTCGGCGTGCTCCGGGTATGACTTACATGCTGTTTTATTTCTGTTAGGAAAATTTTGCTATTTAAGATACTAGAAAAATACACAGGGAATGGATAGAATAAAATCTGAAATTTGTGCCCGTATATTCTATTTTATTAAACTGCGATTATAACTTGTCCTATAAAAAAATTCTACGAACTTCCAGAACAACCCTCGTATAAGACGTTATACAATGAGCACCCCCAAACTTTAAACAAAGGGAGGTAATAACGACTGTACAAGTGGAATGGACTGGTAGCTGTTATCGATCTTGGTTAATTGGACGGCTACTGTATAAGAACGGGTACCAAATTGTCATTAGCAGAAGACATTACAAATGAGTTTTTTTTTAATGAATTTTTATTCTAGAACGACTTCTCTACTGTTGATCTAGTATCCAATTATCTTTTGTATATGTTTAGATCCAGTACATATCAAGCAAAATATTCACGACAGTATAAAACAGTAGTTTTAAATTTGTCTTTATTTCGAGCGTCTATCGAGAATGACCCCGTTCCCATGACGATGAACCGAAGCTCTACAGGTAGACACAATCTTACATGTGCGAATCTCACTAGAGAATGTTCTGTACAGTAAACGAAGGTAAACGAAGATAACTTGACAGAAGAAGAGCTATTGATTACATTTTCGTCATTTATAGATCTGTTCTGTCTTGCGACTGGACAAACTCGCATACCTCAAGACGGTTTATGTGTTTTGCGTTTGGTGCTCAAATATAAACATTTGAATTTAACAGGGTGATCAGACCAAACTTTTATTTAATTTCGAGCTACTGTATATTGGATAATATGACAGTTAATTAATCAAAGAAATAAAGCGTTATTCGTTCATCCGATACTGTGGACAATTAAAAAAAAAAAAAAAAAATGCCACTGGCAATAAAAGTTGATATTGTGTACTTTTTGGATTAATTTACATCTGCACCCATTCAACATTGAATTATTATCATTATATACTTGACAGATCTGTGAGGAAGTGTTTTTTTTTAATTGAACAATATGCCGAGACATGCAACTGGATTAGGTGCTTCTGGATTTCCAGCTGCCAATAAACTTTTGATGAGATATGAAGCTGACAGAGCCTATAAGCTCCACCAACAGCGGGTAATTTTTTTTCAATTATGGAGAGAGTGACTTTGTTCCATTGTTTCAGTAAAGTTATTGTCAATAATTATACTGCTAACTAGCATTTTCTTCTTTTCCCAAAATGCTTTGTGCCCTTGAAAAGACAAATAACATCATTTGAGATACATCTAACTTGTTGACTGTAAATGCTTTCAATTTGAACTTGTTTGGTAAAGCATAAAGTTACCTGTCTAAAATTGAATGAATTATAATCTACTTGTCATTGAATTAATTATAGAGGGAATTAATTTAACCCTTTACCAAAATATCCTGTATTTTAACAATCCTGAGGAGTAAACATTGTGAAAATGCTTGTTAGCTGCATTTACACCTTTTTCCAGTTACCACACTGTTTTCAATCCTTTCCAAGTGACAAAATAGTACACTTGTCTGAATTTAAAAAAAAAAAAAAAAAAACACTTTGCAGATGGCAAATTAAAAATTGTTAAAATGATGGAATTTGTCTATTAAAGAGCAAAAACATACTATGGAAAAAGGAGAAAAATGCTGGTTACCTGCATTTCTCCTTTTCTCACAATGTTTCAAAAGCCTTTTCCGTCTGGGCCTTTAAAACTCGGGATTGTCTGGTAAAGATTTTAATATGGGCAAATCTAACACTTTGTCAACTGGCAGAGTTAAAATTTTACTATCTTTTTGGATAATACAGACAGTTGATTTTGCCACACCTGCCAGGGCTATGTTTTTCAGTGACAGAAAAAAAAAATGGATGGCATTTCCATAATGGGATAGGTAGCCTCCTAAACTTTTTTTTTTTTCAGAATTTGCACTGGAATATTAGAAAAAGCCAACTTGTGAATGTCACATGATAACTGTTGGTGAGTGGTGACATGCCTTGATTATGTGGGATCCAATTCAAGTCAGTAGGTTCAAGTCAGTATGACAGTGTATATCTGGTCTCAAAAAAAAAAAAATAGAATACAGTTATCAATTGCAAAATGATCATGAAATTATTAACTCTTTACCAAACATCCAAATTGGAAGGATTTGCAAACTACAAATTAAATGCAGCTCAAAACATGAAATTTGTCTGTCCTACAATAGAAAACATTGTGGGAAAAGGAGAAAATGCTGATTACCAGCATTTCTCCTTTTGCCACAATGTTTTCAAAAGTGTTCTTCCTCAGGGTCATTAAAAGTCAGGATTGTGTGGAAAAGGGTTAAACATCTAGTTTGCATCTTTTTACTAAATTTTCAGATTGGCAGTATTGAACTGAGTCAAATCATATTTCCACATGCTTTCATCTCATTTCCTGAAAGACCCTTGGACCATATTCACCAACCATTCTTAATTGAATTCTTAGTCTGATGCCCTAGAGTATGTGTTAAATTTCACAGCAACACAAATTCTGTTTTATTAAACTAGTCAGTTCAAAAGACTAGCTTTATTGAAGTAGTTTCACGGAAAATGACGATGTCTCGATTGAATCTTTTAATGGACAACATTTATAACATTGGAACTATCCAGAGTTTGCAGACAACAAATGTAGCTCAAGTAATGGAATTTGTACTTGGAAGGGTAGAAAACATTGTGGGAAAAGGAGAAAACGCTGTTAACCAGCATTTTCTCCTTTTCCCACAATGTCTTCTATCATATCAAAGACAGAAACAATCATCTGAACTACATTTAATTTGTGGTCTGCTAATGCATTCAATTTGGTTGAGTCCAAAGTTTTGTCGTTAGGTAAAAAGTTAATCAACAACATAAGATTAGACCTATCCAGGTTTTGCAGAAAACAAAATGTAGCCTATGTAATGGAAATTGTTTTTGAACAGGTAGAAAACATGGTGGGAAAAGGAAGAAAATACTGGTTACCAGCATTTTTTCCTTTTTCCACAATGTTTTCAAAAGACTCAACTTTCAGGGTTGTTAAAATTTGGGATTGTGTGGGAATGGGTTAAATCATGTCAACCAATAAATGTTGCAACATTTGAAAATGTTATCTTTGTTAACCTTTTACCACACAGTCCCTAGTTTTAAAGAAAGAGGCTTTTGAAAACATTGTGGGAAATAGAGAAAATGCTGGTAACCAGCATTTTCTCCTTTTCCCACAATGTTTTCTACCCATCCAAAAGCAAATTTCAATTTTTGAGTCACATTTATTTTGTCGTCTGCAAAAAATAAATGCTTTGAATTTGGACTGGTCTAAAATTTTGGCATGTGTTAAAGAGTTAAGGAGCAATGACTGTTACAAGCAATTACCCCATTTCAGATAAAATTTTCCATTATTGTAAAAAAAGGTAATTTTCCTTTCTTTTAATTGTTTCTCTTTTGACTCTGTCACTTGTACATGTTACCTGTTATATGTCTAAAAAATAGCCTGAATGATAATAAGTTAAGTACAAAAAGCCTTTTATGTAAATATTGTAAAAGCAGATTTGCATAGAAATGTTTAGTCCTTTTAAAGTTTACCTTCTTTGTCAGGCTAAATCTTATTCTTTGTTATGTAAGAAAATTTGATCCAAAATTTGACAGCTTTAACAGGTTAGTAGACCAGCCTAAATAGTTCAGATGGTAGAGCATGAAACTTGTGAACAACAAGTGTCAGCCCACTTGACGGTGTGGGTTCGAGCCCCAGGGCTGGCCATTTAAAATTGCTTATCGTCTTTCTGATGAGACGTTAAACCTAGGACCTGTATGATGGTGATATACACCAATTACGTCAAGAAACCAGATGTAACATAAGATGGATTTTGACCTATATCTTGCACTATCCCTTGTACTATAACTAACAGCCTTTTGGGGCATCACTCATATGGGAAACCAGCAGTGACGATAAACAAAGTAAAAAAAAAATCAATTCAAAACAGATCAGGAGTCTTTCTTAACCCATAGAGTGGCAAATAACCCAAAAGGAGATTTTTTTAGTCTAGAAATGAAACCAAAATAAGTGTATTTACAACTTTGCTTTTGTCCAGAATATTCCACAAAGCTTACAGTGAAGATCAAACATCAGACTGCAGAAAATCCTACATGTTTTTTGCAGACCAGTCTTTACCTATTCTGGCCATCAAAACAACTTTAATTGTGAAAGGCTCTCTAGGGTTAACTGCTACTTTTTTATTTGTTTGAATATATGGTGTTTAAAACCATTTTCAACATTATTTCAGGTATATTGTGGCAACCAGTGCACCTATTCATATTTTCCTAGGGTTTCTTTAACCTATACTTAGCACAATATTCTTCCCAAGCCATTGGCTGCTATCAAACATAAGCATTATCAAAACAATGATCACTGGTGAGCGAGAAACTGCGAAGACTATTATGAATCCTCTGAAAGAAATTCGTCATACTTGGGACTCAAACCAGTGACCTCTTGATTTAAAGTCCTGTATACTACCAGCTGCTCTATGATGCTTGGTGCTACTCTTTTAACCCTTGACCTGCTTAATAAGTAAAATAAACTTTCAAGCCGACAGTGCTATTTCAATGGTATTTTGGGGGAGAGACATCTCCTTATCAGATAGTATGGATCAAAGATCAGATTGCACGTTCTATGCAGTCTGATCTTGATCTACACTGTCCACAAAAGGTCAGTGAGTAGAGCTTAGCAGTTAAAGGGTTAATCATATGACAAAAGCTAAGGCTAGTCTATATTGAAAGCATTCGCAGAAGAGAAATTAAAAATGGTGTTAGGAATGAAGAGAATTTTTTTTTTTCATGGAGGTATGAAAAAAAACCCTAATCACGCTGTATGAAACTGCAAAGCAGTTTCATACAAAAGTGTGATTAGGTTTTTTTTTTTTTCATACCTCCATGAAAAAAAAAAAAAATTCTCTTCATTCCTTATAACTTAATATTACAGACAACATACACCCACGGAAATAATTCAAACTGCATTCATTTTCTTTATTTTTAAATATGACGTTTTCTAAAGCCCCTTCCACTCATATTTGTATGGCACAAGAATACAATAGGGAAGCAGTTTTCAGATCCCCAATACTAATGTGTCCTGAAAATCAACCAGTAAAATGAAAGTAAATTAACACAGCAGTGTGTAGGACCCATGATGTGTAACCTTCACTCTGAGTAGAACTAGAAGCATGGTGATTATTGCAGTGGGAATTCATGATGAGAATTTTTTTCGCCCGTAACTTTTATGTTTGTTTGGTTTGTATTGGAGTTTAACACCATTTTAACAGCTCAGGTCATATCATGGCGGTCAGTGACGTACCCATATGTTTCCTGGCTTTCTCACACCAGTACTGACCCAACTTTTCTTTCAAAAGCCACTGACTACTTTTCTCACATGCATCAGAGGGGAGAGGCGAAAAGTCGCCGGAAAGAAAGTTTGCCTCAACCGGGTATCGAACTTGCAACCACCAGGTCACGAGTCAGATACGCTAACCACTGAGCTACCCAGGCAGGCTTCGTAACTTTTATTGTTGAATTGTTATATTATTTTTTTTTCTTCGTAAAATGATATTCAGGGCAAAAAAAAAAGCTAACTACCGGAATAAACAGATTTCATTATGTTATCAGGGTTCATATTAACCAACCATCCTTAAAAACATTCCAAGTCTTGTTCTGCAAGATTTTCTAAATTTGAAAGTAACACAACTTCTGATTGGCTGCTTATCAGAAGTTGTGTTACTTTCAGGTTTAGAAAATCCTAGAGAATAAGACTAAGAACATTCTTAAGAATAGTTTGTGAATACAGGTCCAGTGCAAGTGTTACACTAACTTTCCTTTTAAGAAAATCGTTGTTTCTGATTTCTCAAAATGACCACCAGTGGCTTACATTTTAAACTTTTTATATAATAGTTACCGGTAAATTCACATCTTCCTTCAACATTCAAGTCCTGATTGATACTTTGTTCTAATGCTTGCTATGCTGGACACCACTCTTCAAAACTCTCTTCATTCTGTAGCCTTGTCCAGCATTTTAGGAAAAGGAAAAAATTGTTAGTTACCAGCATTTTGTTCTTTCCCCACAATGTTTACAAAACACCTCTTAATTAAGGTCATTCAGTCAAGGGGTTTGAGTAAGTAATTTACAATTTAACACACATGAAGTAATAGTTAATCTACAAATAATTTTAATCGCAAGATTTAACTCTTTACCACACAATCCTGACTTTTAACGACCCTATTGGAGAAGACTTTTGGAAACATTGCGGGAAAAGGAGAAAATGCTGGTAACCAGCATTTTCTTCTTTTCTCACAATATTTTCTAACCATTAAGATACAAATTCAATTATTTCATAAACATGTAATTTGTTGAAAATGCTTTTGATTTGGTAAAGTCTAAAATTTTGCCATGTGGTAAAGGGTTAAGTAAATCCATTACTGGCATAGTTTGGATGTAGTTTGCTTTAGGGACCTCTTGCTTTATGTGTATTACAGTGTAGCTTCAGTTTTTGAATATTATCAGTCATAAGTTTGACCCAGTACCAATCATGCTATTTGAACCCTTAAAGTGCCAAAAAAACCCTAAATATATTTTCAGTCTAGAAATAAGATCCAAATAATCACAATTTCCAGGTTGCTCTTGCCTAAAAAGTTTCAGCAAAGCCGACAGTGTAGATCAAAGATCAGGCTGCATGTTTTGTGTAGCCTGATCTTGATCTACACTGGTTGCAAAAGCAAGTATAGTTATGAAAGGCACTTTAAGGGTTATTTCTTTACCAAACAACAAATTTTAGACTTTGAAAACATTTGCAGACAACAAACTCAATATGTGTCTCAAATGATGGAATGTTTCTTTTAAAGTGGAGAGCATTTTCTCCTTTGCCCACAATATTTTCAAATGTGTTGTCCATCAGGACTGTTAAAACTCAAGAGTGCATGGTAAGGGATTAAGAGCAACTGAAACTTTCATAATTTATTCAGAGGACAAAATTTTGAGCAAAGACAAATGCTGCTTTTCAATGATATATTGAAAACAACACAACTGTTTGTCACAAGTAATTGTTTCTTTACCCACAATGCTTTGTAGAGCTGTCAGCTGCATGAGGAAACAGTCCCATGTTTTAGCCACCCTGTGAAAGAATGCTTGTTTAAACAATGTGCAAAAAGCAGAAAATGATGGTCACCATTTTCTCCTCACTTCTCATCTTTACCTCAAGTCAAATCCTACCATTTGAGGCACACCTAACCTGTTATCTGTATTTCTGCTGTCCAATATGCACTAGTGTAAATGTTAAATAAACTAGAATACAGCTTATAAGGTGTTTCTGTGTAGTAACATGGGTTTTATTGTGGTACATGACATTTCATTGAAAGGGTGTTTTGTCTGAATTCATGTATGTTCTAAAATACCACTTGCTAAATTCCTATATTTTTTCATGAAAAGCTCTGTGTGGGAGGAAGATTTGAGCCACAATTCGTTAGGGTAAGGGTCAGGGCTAGGGATCGTTCTCGATGAATGTGGTCTTCGAAGAATTAAATGTCGCGGATCCGTTTAATTGATATTGAAACACTTAATGGTCACTTACTTCTGTAACATGGAACAGCTTGATCACCCATCCAAGCACTTATCACAAAGCATGTTGCTTAAAGTAACAATAGCTGCCAAAAGTAAACAAAGCTGGTTTTAAAATACATTTAAATCATGCCACAATTATTGTGAAGATGACAATCTGTTATTGTACAGTCAGTCCAAGTATTAGTCGCTGGGTCACATGCTCTATCTTTTGTTTACTTTTGCCTGATTTTATGATTCGTTTTTCTGCCACTTGGACCAATTTCACGATAACAGATTTTCATCTTCACAATATGTATTTCTATACTTTTAAATGGCATGATCTAAGCATAATACCGGCAAACATCCTGCCACTGTACATTTGTATGCTCATACTTGGTATTGTTTTCTGAATGAAAAGATAAGAAAATAATGAAATTAATGAACTTTTCAGCTTCATTCCATTGACAAATATTGTTTTAGATGCATACCGAATGAATCAGTAAAAAAACCCTGGTTTTTTATTTACGCATAATTTTAATTTTTCGTGGGTTTTAACAATGTAGTGGAGGGGCATTTGCCAGTATTATGCCAATTGGCACATAAAATCTAAATGCATTTTAACACCTGAATTGATGTTGGCTGCCTCTGAGCCTTTGAATCTTAGAGGGAGACATAAACCAAACCGCATCACATAAAAGTTAGCTCAACATTTAAGTTTGTTTGCTATGCTTTAGACCCAACTGTTTCTCATTACATTAATTATCCTCCCTTTCAAGAAACTCTGACCCAGGACTTATAAACCAGTGAATCTTGAAAAGAATGGAGACTGATACACAAGTACATCTTGGAGGGTAAGGCAACATCAGTCCACAGTTGTCATAATCCCATGCACCTCTGCCATTGAATGTATTGTGAACAGTTTGGTCACCCATTTAAGGAGTAATCACATAGCATGTTGCTTTACTCTGACAGACATGCACCAATGATAAAATTAATCGAAATTTATTGAAGATTGATTGAAATTCTATCAAACCAGTGTTTCTTAGAGTTTACACGAGAGAACAGAGCATAAAGGTCAAGGTCATTCTTCAGAGAAATAATGACAGTGTTGCAAGACGAGTGGGTGGGTAATGAGAAATATTTGAGGTTTCCTCAATCAGAGTGGGCGAGTAAACTCTAAGAAACACTGGTTTGATAGAATTTCAATCAATCATCAATAAATGTTGATTAATTTTATCATTCTATCAAACCAAGTGTTTCTTAGGTTTCCATGAGAATTTCGAGCTAAACACAGTCATTATTACAAAACACAGTCTGAGTGCTTGAATGAATTCCCTAATATAACTTAAAAAAACATACCACTGGCCTCCTTGTACATGTGGTTGAACTTTGGGAACATACACACCTAGTCTGTGTTCTTTTTGTTGCAAAATAGCCTTGTTAAATGACCCCTTGTCAGTAACTTTACGTACTGTAATATTGTTTAAAGGTCTTTGCCGAACTCTAGCCTGCGGCCTAAAGGATACTTCCTAACTGAAGCCCTTTTGTCACTGCCTTCGATGTGGAAGCAGCCCAACAGCTATGCGGTCGAAAAATACTTGTATCTATACCTGATTGTTTCATCATATTTTTTATCCAGCGACTTACAGTGCTTTTTGTAATTCCTTTATGTGGCGGTACTGTTGAAATTGGGAAACTGTTGTCTAATGGATTTCTTAGTTAAGCCATTTTTGTAATATAAACTTCTACTGTTTCTACTACACACATTTTTTCATTCAGTGTGTATTTTTCTATCATTAGTGGTTCCAGATGTTTATTGGGGTTTGAATGTTTTAACAGGCCTGTGAAATACAGTAGGAGCTAGTGTAAAAGCTGGCTCAACAGGAAGGCTTGTTTAAAGCTTTTACTGTGTCACAAAGAATTGCAATGACAAAATTACAATCATAAATATTGTTATGTTTTTTCAAAGATATTTAAAGTGACTTTTATGACAATTTGTTATTACTATAGGTGCTAAAGTCTTTGAGTGCCATGTACATGTATTTCATACTTTCCAATATCCATCTTATAACTGTATAATAAAAGTACTGTTTTTGATTTTGATTAACACATTGTATGAGTAACTTAGATCATTTAAAACTGCAGCAAATTTCTTTAGTTTTGTATGAATAACTTAGATCATTTAAAACTGCAGCAAATTTCTTTAGCTTGATTTAGGAAGGGGTTCTATGTGGCTCAGTGGGAAAGTGAAGGACTCATAATCTGGAGCCTCTGGGTTCGATCTTGCTGTCATTGGCTTTTTCTTGGGAGTGTATTTGGGCAAGACACTTCAGAGCCTTAGCCGAATACTGGTGAACCTAGGATATACATATACAAGTGAGCTGCATGTTTTAGTGAGGTGACTACTGAAATAATGTTTAAAGTAGCATTAAACAGTAATCAATCGATCTATTGATGTAGGGAGAAAAGTATAACTCTAATGAGTGATAAAATGTGATCTTTTTCAAAAAATGTTCTACACATTTTTGAAGCTCAGGAAGCTAGGTAAAGAGGGATATCTGACTTCAAAAATTGAATTTTGGTATTTTACATGGATGAGTAAAGTTTGGGAGTATTTTATAGACTAAATAACTATACCGATAGGTGGTTATAACTTAAGAAGTTTACAATACACAGATACCAGAGTTAATGATTCAGAGTGTAAGTTATTGGTAGCACACAAAAGGTTAATGGTATTGGTTTTTGAAGAAAATAGAGGTAAACAATTGATTGCTCCCAAATGGCTTTTACAAACTTTACTTTTCAGGTCACTTACATGCACTGAGGTTTTGTGATCTTCCATCATTAGGGGTCATTGTTTATTTATTTTGTTGAGCTTTGAATGATTGCTTCTAAAGGATTCTCTCAAGAAACTGCTTTACCAAATAATATCAAATTATACAGGCATTATTATTATCATGACTTTGTGTAATAAATTACAAAAAATGTCTCCAGATGGTCTAGGTCACATGAACAAGGTAGCCACCATGAGCATTATCAGCTAATCTGTTTTGTCAAAACAGCAATAGGGTTGCAATAATTATTTTTTTCAACCAAAATACTCACTGCACACTTGATGGCTAAAGGATGGGTGTAAGTTAGGCAACAAATGTTCTAAATATAGAGTGGGGTTCTGTGTAGCTCTGTGATGAAGGTGTAGGATTGATGATCTGGTGGTACGCAGTTTGTACCTTAGTGGAGGCACTAATTTTTGTGTAGTTGCCCTTAGACAAGACACATCAGAGCTCCAGCCTACTGTTGGTGAAACCCAGGACAAACATGAATAAATGAGCAGTCACTAACAATAGTAAAACAATATTCAATAGTAGTGGTACTACAGACATTTGTTGCCATGGGAATGACAGAGAACTTTTAAAGACTCACAATATATTGATCATTTTACAAAACATTCAAGGATGGACTGATAATTTGTGAGTCCTCCCTAAATGTACAATGTTTTTATGTCTGTATGGTGTTTTTCACATTTTCAACATTATTTCACATATCTTGGCAACCAGTGCATCTATCCATGAGTTCCAGGAGTTTCTTTTACCACTTCTTTGCACAACATTCTTCCAAAGCCACTTGCTGATTTCCCAGTTTTGTTTGATCTGAATGGCCTAACTTTAAAAGACTTCACCAGACACTTTTATGGCAGTTGACACTCCCCCAACATGAATCAGACTGACAACCTATGATAGTGTGCAGCATTTGAACAGAGACAACCATGATTGGATAGGAAATCACACATGAGGAATTAAAAGCTTGACATGCTTTGTAATCATACCTCTATATAGGCCTAAGCCTTGAATGGCAAGCCAATGATGCTAATTTTTGTATTTTAAACTGGCATGAAATTAGATTCTGACTCAATTTTTTTTTTGGGGGGGGGGGGGTGGGGTGGAAGAAAGTTGATATTTTGTAATGAAAAATCATAGAGACAGGGCTGTTTACTCTCAGTTGGGGAAAAGAGAGAGAGAGAAAAATACTGCAAAAAGTTTCCTTTGCTGAGATTCATACGCTCTACCTTCAAAATATCTCTCTTGCGCAGGATTAACTCTTTACCAAACAACAAAATTTTGGTCTGGACCAAAGTGAAACCATTTGCAGACAACATATTAAATGTTGCTAAAATGATGATTTCTGTCTTTGATGGGATAGAAAACATTGTGGGAAAAGGAGAAAATGCTGGTTAGCACAACTTTTTCAAAAGGCTTTATTGTCAGGTTCGTTAAAACTTGGAATTGTGTGGTAACAGGTTAACGTATTTGTGAAGCAACTCTTTCTTTATGATAGGGAAAATTTGATGACAGGCTTCAACTTCACAATAAAACATCATAGTGCACAAACACCTCATTCTCATCAATGATGTATAATCTACTTGGGTAGTTATTCTTTATTCCCCAGATAAATAAATGTCTGATCTGTTGAAACAATTGCTGTTATTGGCCAATATAGATTCCTCTTTAGCCCCTTCCCATAAAACGAACTTTACACTCTTCCAAACTGAATGCATCTGCAGACATCAAATTCCAAAGTGGTACAAATAAATTGAATTCTTTGATAAGGAAGAGAACGTGTTTGGAAAAAGGATAAAATGCTGGTTACCCACATATTCCCCTTTTTTCACAATGTTCTCAGGAGGCTTCTTCCTCAGGGTAATTAACAGGGTCTTTGTAGATTTTGTTGCAGGGAATTAAAGTTTTTTGTTAAATGTTGATTAACAGTAATATGCACTTTTCTCAGCCAGCATGAAGAAAATGGAAGGTTACATCCAGTAGAAACGTGCCATAACAGATTTACAATCAGAAACTCAGTCTATTATCCATAAGATCAATATTACACTGAATAATAATATATAATTAAATATACTGTCCCCCTTGCTCAACATGTGCTTTTGGTCATCTGAAATTCTTGCAAACCTTCGCCAAATTCTGGCGTGAAGTATTAAAACACCATCCATTGCTTTGTAGCCTATCAAGGAAAAACAACACAAATTGTTTTTGTGGCATTTGTCGAAGACAATGCCACTATAAGTTCAATACGGCATTTTGAAATTCATGTATCTTAGTTTGTGCAAAACCGAGGGAAATAAACCCAATTAAAATCTATTTTAACCGACACAAGTAAGTGTTTCGATTGCACTCCGATATGAATTTGAAAATGGCGTATTACAATAAATTCGATTAGGCCATCGATCATTGAAATACTTCCTTGTTATCAAAAATGGCTTGATCCACTATGGCCTTCTATAGTGGCATAATGATACACACATACCGTGTGGTAAAGAGTTAAATGCATTTTGACACCTGCATTGATATTTTGGCTGCTATTGGGCCTTTGAATTTCACAGAGAGACATAAACCAAACCACATCACATAAAAGTTAGCTCAACACTTAAGTTCATTTGCAGTGCTTTAGACCTAACTGTTTTTCATTACATTATCCTCCCTTTTAAAAAAACTCCAACCCAGGACCTATAAAACAGTGAATCTTGAAAAGAATCAAGAACAAGTTCATTCCTGGGCTTATTCGTCCCAAGGCTTGTTTGTCTGGACTTGTTCGTCCCTCAAGAATGCACCCTTCTCAATCAGATTTTTGCTGCAAATAATTTGAAACTATTTCTTTTGTTTATTTTTCAAAGTGTACGTCCCTCAAGAATGCACCCTTCTCGATCAGATTTTTGCAACTATTTCTTTTGTTTATTTTTCAGATTATTAATTCCACACAATGGCTCCCTTGACAAATGCCACACCAGTGCTTTCAACGCTTTGATTTATACTTACAGTTGTCTTTCTTCTTTTCTGATGGTTTTACATCAATACATCAATCACCTTACTTTATTCTGTGATAAATCATGTTTTAAGTCTGTCGAGTTTAACCCATTACCACACAGTCCAAAGTTTTAATGGCTCCGAAGAAGAAGGTTATTGAAAACATTGTTGGAAAAGGAGAAAATGCTGCTAACAAGCCTTCAAAGCCTTCTGCCCTTTTAAGGACAAAATCCATCATCTGATTCACAATGAACTTGTCATCTGCAAATGCTTTCAAATTTGACTAGTCTAAAAATTTGTTGTTTGGTAAAGGGTTAGAAAGAATCTGAATGGCTCCCTTTAACCCTTTACCACACAATCTCAAGTTTTAACGACCCGCAGGAAAAAGCCTTTTAAAAATATTGTGGGAAAAGGAGAAAATGCTGGTAACCAGCATTTTCTCTTTTTTCCCCACAATGTTTTCTATCCTATTATTGACAAATTCCATTATTTGAGCCACATTTAATTGGTCGTCTGCAAATGCTGTCAATTTTGACCAGTCTAAAATTTTGTCATTTGGTAGAGAGTTAAAGCATGTGTTTGTTTGGTAAAGGGCTAAACCTGCACTACAGACTTTTGAAAACTTTATGACGGATTAGAATTTGTTAATCTAAGAGAAGGAATAGATTCTCAAAAAAAAAAAAAAAAGCAAGTGGCGTACATGGTACAAAAACAGATATTACAGTGCATAACTAACTTGAATGTTGAATTTGACTAAGGTTTAACTAAAGAATTCAAAGTCCCATATCAGGCTCCTAATGTCAAAGGGAGAAAAATAACTCGTGAAAAGAGAGTAACATCCAAGGCCAAGTATGAATTCCTCATTCTGTTAATGTAACTTATAATTATCGGAAATGTATGGGTCTGCGACATTTCGTCGAAAACCATGTTTGTTGAAAACGATCCCTAGCCCTGACCTAAAAGTTACGCTAACCCAGACGAATTGTGGCTCAAATCTTCCTCCAAGACAGAGCTTTTCATGAAATAAATCTAAGAATTTAGCAATCAATATTTCGAAACATACATTGATTTCGAAGAAACACTCTTCTGATGAAATGTTTTGCACCTGAAATGAGTATATCATAAAGTCTCTAACTTATTACCACACAATCCTGAATTTTAACAACCCTAAAGAAAAGGCTACTGAAAACTATGGGCACCAGCATTTTCTCCTTCACCAGAATGTTTTCTACCCTTTCAAAGACTGAAATCATAATTTTGGATACATTTAATTTGCTGCCTGCAAATACTTTCAGTTTGGTCAGATGCAATTTTTTTCATTTGAAACTGTGTTAATATAAAAGTATGACTATAAATCTATAAAAAGATATTAACCCTTGTAGTGCTTAAACCTTTACCACACAATCCCAACTTTTAACGACCCTGAGAAAGAAGCCTTTTGAAAACATTTTGGGAAAAGAAGAAAATGCTGGTAACCAGCATTTTCTCCTTTTCCCACAATGTTTTCTAACCTTTCAGAAACAAATGCAATCATTTTAGCCACATTTAATTTGTCGTCTGCAAATGCTTTCAAATTAGACCAGTGTAAAATTTTGTCATTTGGTAAAGAGTTAATAAATAAAATGGACAGATCAAGATTCAGGTGTAAAGAAGCAGACAGTGTAGATTCAAGATCACACTGTACATTCTGTGCAGTTGGATCTTGATCTACAAGTGTCTGCAAAAGCAATTAAATCTGGGATCAGTGCTCCAAGAGGGAAATATAAATTAATATGTATTCAGTCTGCAGAGTAAAGTAAGGAGTGTGATACCCTTGTACATTTTAACCCTTTAAGAGCACCAAATAAAACCAATAAGTATGTTCATCCTAGAAATACAACTTGAATTGCCTGATTTACCAGAATAATTTGTGGTTGCTTTTGTCTATAGTGTTTCAGCAAAGCGGACAGTGTAAATCAAAGATCAGGCTGCACAAAACATGCAGCCTGATTTTGATCCACACTGGCTGCAAAGGCAACTGTAGTTGTGAAAGGCACTTTAAGGGATAATTGATAAGCTTTTTATGGTTTACTGCAATATTATGCTAATAATTTGTTCTTACTTAACTCTTGCCTTATTGTATTTACTGTTTGTTTGTGTATCTCTAGAGGGTAGAATATGTCAGTAAATGCATAATAATTTTTGGCTTATGCCTGTTTTGGCTGAAAGTCTGCATACAAGAGGTATATTTTTAAAACAGGGAAAGAAAATCAACAGTAACTTATGTGTACCTGTATTTACCTATTCATTACCAGTATTTGATTTGATGAGACATACCACATGAGTACACCATGTTCTGAAGTGCATCTTCTGTTGTCAGCCGTAACTGTTGCATTAAACATCTCTATAATGACAAGGTCATTTTCAACCAAACTTCACACAATTAATCCTTGGATTGTCTACTTTCAGAACTGTTGAAAGGGTTCTGATCTGTCGCATGAATAAGCTTAAAATTGTTCTGAAATTAACACATTTAACTAATTCTATGTAAACTTGACTTCTTTTGACAACTGAAAATACAATTCCGTGATATATTTCATCGCGATAGAGTGTCACCTGGTTAAAGTTAAATCATTAGGACTTTAGGTAGAGCAGGTACGAATCATGCTTCGATAATACGACGACGTAGTAAGTTAACTGTTTACCACAGTTCCAACTTTTAACGACCCTGAAGAAGAATGCTGTTGAAGACATTGTGGGATAATGGGAAAATGCTGGATCTCCTTTTCCCAAAATGTTTTCTACCCATTCTGAGACAATTATTAAATTTTGTCATTTGAGACGAACTTGATTTATCATCTGCAAATGCTTTCAATTTGGACCATCTAAAATGTTCTCATTGGTAAAGAGTTAAGTGGTTGCAAGTGATAGCATAAATATACCTGAGTTACCCATTCTGTATTTTTGTTTTTGACTTTTGTTTGTATACAAGTGACATGGGACTGCCTTTTAAGTATACTGAGAAAGATATATACCAGTATCTTACAGGCTTGACTAGTCCAGCAGACTGCATGTTCTCTGCCATCTTATCTCAATCTATGCTGTTAACAAAATCTCTGTTTTTGCCTGCGGTGCAGAAGAGGTTAACTCTTTCGCTCTTTACCACACAATCCTGAGTTTTAATGACCCTGACATAGAAGGCTTTTGAAAACATAGCGGGAAAAGGAAAAAATACTGGTAACTAGAATGTTCTCCTTTTCCCACACTATTTTCTATCCCATCATAGCAAAATTCCATCATTTAAGCCACATTTAACCCTTTACCGTACAATGCCACCTTTTAACGCCCCTGGGAAAGAAGCCTTTTGAAAACATTGTGGGAAAAGGAGAAAATGCTGGTAACCAGCATTTTCTCCTTTTCCCACTATGTTTTCTACCCTAACAAAGAGAAATTACACCATTTCAACCACATTGAAATTGTCGTCTGCAAATGCTTTCTGTTTGGACAATGCCAAAATTTTGTCATCTGGTAAAGGGTTAAATTGTCGTCTGCAAATGCTTTCAATAATGGACCAGCCTAAAATTTCGTCGGCTGGTAAAGAGTTAACGAACAAAAAAAACTGAGAGTTGTCTGGGATCATTTGCAGACATCAAAATAAATGAGGCTCAAACATAAAAAACTGTTTTTGGAAGGGTAACAAACAGTGTGGAAAAATGAGAAAATGCTGGTTACCAGCATTTTCTCCCTTTCCCACAATGTTTTCAAAGTTCTTCTTTCTCAAAGTCATAAAAAGTCAGGATTGTGTGGTAAAGTGTCAAAAGATCTTTTCCTCAGAAACTATACAGCCAGTAAAACTCAAAATAGAAATGCAATATCTGATTATGTAAGGAAAGTGAAGTAACTTTAACAATGTGACAGCCATTACAAAGAATAGATGAACATTAAAAAAATGTTGAATCAGGAGTCCTGTGTTGCTTGGTTTGATTTTTGCAAGCCACTAGTGGTGATATTCAACTCGCATAAGGTGGAAATCATGTTATTCAAAATTTCTTAGGTGAATACACTTAAATTTTTGCACTGAGAAAGTGCCAAGCTGCACTTGAGATATCTAGTGGCAATCAAATGATTTTACTTTCGTTATCTGCATTTGATACAGTATAAACATTATTATTTTACAATGCTTCTATTTAAGGGGTTTTTATGTAGAACAGCCAAAACCAATTGTTTATTGTAACCTCAAAAAAAAGACTTCTTTTGTAACAGCTTTAAGTAACACCTTGGCGCCCAACAAGGGACAGAAATGGCTTTCACCAATAGATCACTATTGGAGAATCTATCAGAATTATGGCTGAAATGTCAAGCACTCATTTACTTTACTGTCCAAAGTATAGCATTTGTATGATACTTCATTTATATAACATGCAATTTTCGAGGAAAAATAAAGGGTGAACAACTATTTAACAAGTGTCATATTGTCGATGTCCACACAGTCTTGTCACATAGGGCAACCAGCTGGGATAGAAGACATCCTAGGCATGCCATACTTGTCAAATGTGTGAAAAATACTAAAAAAGGATAAGGCATCATGTATGGCAGGTAATTACAGATGGACACCTAGTCTTTCATGTAAGGTTATAGAAGGTAAATTTTGTCAATATTCAAGTGCCTACATTGCTGCTTGCCTTAAATTGTCTAAGAGTGAGGGATTTTTGGTAACATTGAGTAAGAGTCACTGTGTTGATAAGTAACAATAAATTATTATTTCGAGATGTACTATCATAAATTCATGAAATATTAAAAAATTGACTTGATTTTACTACAATAAAAAGTTTATTATCAATGAAACCACAGTTAAATATTAAATTGTTCTTGAAAATACTTCTTTTTTTCCCTTTGGCATGATTGTGTAACTGTATTACATGAAATTGGAGAAGAAAGAATGAAGCTGCTTTGTACAAGTACTGTAGTAGTAACTTGTTAGTACATATTCCATTTGTCATGCACATTCATGTATGTCTCTCAGAATTGACATTTTAAGTTCACATTTATTGCTCTTTTAAGGCAGTTTTGGTCACATTGTCTCACAAACTATCAGACCATATACACAAGATTTAAGATTAAACTGAGCATTCTGATTTTGATCTACGTGGTATGGTAAAGCATATAACCAGTGGGGCGTAGAATATTTCATTTTCAGTCTTCAAAGAGACCAAAATAATTGCAAGTTCAAGTGTACACTTGTCCAGAATATCTCAGCAAAGCTGACAGTATAGATCAAAGACCAGACTGCAGATTATGCAGTCTGATCTAGACCAGTATTTGCTGCAGAGGCAACTAAAATGTGAAAGCTCTTTCTGGGTTAAGGTAGGCATTTTTGTAGTAAAGATTAATCACTGTCATGCACAGACAGACATGTCCTGATTGACCAATGCTATTTTAATTTGACATATAAATGTAACCACTATTTGATTGTTTGCCCTCTTTGACCAGCACATCTGCACATTGTATTCAGATGGCAATATGATTATGGGAAAATTGTTGAGAGCAGGTAATTGTATGTCAGAGCCTTAATGAATGAACTGGGGGACAATAACACAGGCATTTCTCATGTATGATCATTGCAGTAAATTGAACATCCATTTGCCATTCCATTTGTAGTAGAATCTAACTAGTTGTACAACTGGAGGTGTATAACTGTTTACCAAAGGACAAAATTTCAGACTTGTCCAGATTGAAAGCATTTGCAGACAACAAACTAAATGTTGCCGAAATGATGTAATTTGTCTTTGATAGAGAAGAAAACATCGTGGGAAAAGGAGAAAATGCTGGTTACCAGCATTTTCTCCTTTTCCCACAATGTTTTCAAAAGCCTTCTTTCTCAGGGTTGTTAAAACTCGGGATTGTGTGGTAAAGAGATAAACAATCTCCATCTTTGGCATCATCATATTGTTCATGGATTGTTTTTGGTAGTAGCAAAAAGAGCTTAACCCTTCACCAGGCAACAAAATTATAGACATGTCCAAACTGATAGCATTTGCAGATGATAAATTAGACATAACTCAAAATATGAAATCTGGCTATCATAGGGTAGAAAATGTGGGAAAAGGAGAAAATGCTGGCTACCAACATTTCCCCTTTTTCCACAATGTTTTCAAAAGCCTTCTTCCCTAGCGTCGTTAAAAGTCGTGATTGTGTCGGAAAGTGTTACAGTGAAGTTCAGAGAATCACATTTGTCTTACAAGAAGTTGGCTTCTTTAAAAAAGAAGCCAGGAGAGGTCGGCATCAATGTTTTCAAATAGTTTATTGGCTTTTGATTTCAATATATTTTGGTAGATGTAAACAAACAAGTTAGGCATTAAATGAATGAGAAAAAACACTTTTTTTTTCAATCTTGCTGGTGTAAAGGCACAAAACAGTGCATGTTCCACATTGTTATAATATTCTAGGAATTGGAGGCCATATGCTATTAACAAGCTCAGAAATGCATATTTTTTTCAAAATTAAAGGACACAAAATCGAAGATGATTATCCAATTTAGCTCATTTTCAAAAGGAACAACCCTCTAATGAATGTTTGTAATGTGCGCTCAGATAAGCCAAATTTTTTTTTGGAAAGGAGGATTCATTCAATTAAAATTTGATACAATATGCTAATTCCACTGAAGAGGCAAGAATCTTACCTGATGACAACAAATAAAGGTGGCCTATACATAATACTAGTACCAGACATGTTAAAAATAAATGTAACATTTTTTAATCTTTTAACAAACAACAATTTTTTGACTGTCTCAAATAGAAAAAGCATGCAGATGACAATTTAAACTTTGATAATTAATGTGGAAGATGGTGCTTTGATGTGATGGAAACCACTGTGACAAAAGGAGAAACTGCAGTGACTAACAGCTTCTCCTCTTTCAACAATATTTTGAAAAGTTGTCTGCTGCAAACATGTAAAATGAAGAGGTTGTTTGTCTAAACGTTAAAAATTTAAGAAAGTGGATAAATGAGCCATGCTCTGAGAAAAGGGCACTTAATGCATCTGCAAAAAGTATTGACCCATGTCAGCCTGCGCAATCCGCCCAAATCAAAGGACCATGGACTCTTTTGAGGTGTGCGGTACGTAGGGCGAAGAGGCATGACTTTCTTTCGCGCTCATAAGTTGATTTTTGCAGGATTCTCGCAATCCCGCATAATAGAAGCAGCTCTGTGTGTTATTTCATCAAATCTATATCATTATAAATCCATAGAATTTTTGAATAAAACAGAAAAATGCTAGAATCTAGTCAGTTTTGAAAAATAGAACTTGAAAACATACTGATCAACCTATTTCTATCTGTTTGTGGGGTACGAGTTCTCCAGAGAACGCGTGCTCTCGAGATTAGGGTACGAGTTCTCCAGGGTACGAATTCTCTAGATGGTATTAAGTCACGCGATCTTTTCCCACGGTGTTCTTTCTCTTTTTTTTTTAACGATTTTTTTTTTCTCTCTGCTTAGATTTATTTGTTTAATGAAAAATTGCAATTATTGGAGAGATCATTTACTATCAATATAGTATAATAAATCTTTTTGGAAATCTGTCATATAAAAGAAAACATTTATTTCCTATTTCAGTTTTTTGCTTTCGGTTTGTTTATAAAACCATGATGAAATAGACTGTGTATCAGAACAATTTCGCAAAACAAATGGATTTAGACAGCGATTTCTGTGGCAGTCTGCCTTTTAAACTCACCACTGTTGGAGAGGTCTGATGACCTCTCCAATAAAAGCTTGAAATAAGATGGCAAAAGTAAATGATTTTAAAATCAGCTTGAATCAATTTGACTATATTTTCAAAATTTTCTACTTGCTTTACTTAACACTTCATCAAACAATAACATTTTAGACTGTTAAAAATGGAAAGGATATTCAGAAGAAAATTAATATGTCTCAGATATTTATAAATATGTCTTAGAAAGGGTAGAAAACATTGTGGGAAAAGGAGAAAATGCTGGTGACAAACATTTTCTTATTTTCCCACAATGTTTTCAAAAACCGTCTTTCTTGGAGTCATTAAAACTTGAGTTTGTGTGGTAAAGGGTTAAAAATATTTCAATCTTCCTCATTTCACATACCCTAGACATAGTGTGTATTTGATCCATACCACCTATTTGTATCAACATACCAAACCTGAGGTTTTCAGAAATACTAATATTCGCACAAAGATACCATTTTTCTGTATTTTTGTCTTCAAGTGTTGTCAGTTTTGAAGTTAAGAGAGTTCTAGCCTGCAAATTGCTTATGAAGTACATGTAGTTGTTTGTAAATTAAATTGGACATACCCATTACAAGCTACACAATAACCTAGCTTCTCTTAGATCGGAGTTAAAAAAAAAACATTTTATTGTCTACTTACAAGTACCTTCTTGTGTTACAATGTTCTGGTTCTTAAGATTTCTATGACAGAAAGTTGTTACAACTTCTATGACAGAAAATTTTTACAGCTCAATTAGTTCCTCGTTTGAGGTAATGAATGAACCATAAATTCCAGAATGTTTGTCCTGTCAAGCAGTCGGTAAATTTTATGTCTTTACCTCACTTAAGAACGAAATAAGAAACAGCACAGATTTATCAACCCATAAAGCTCTTTTCACAATCTCAGTTATCATTCTGGCCAATGTTGATCAAGATCAGATGGCAAAGAATGAAATAGCAATCGTTTCAGCCTTATATCTCGACTGAAAGTGTAAATTGGGTATGTTTAACCCTTAAAGCACCAAGTAACCTGACAGATATCTTAAATCTAGAAATAAGATCCAAATACATGAAATACAAAGGTCAGTTTTGTTTAGAATAACTTAGCAAAGCAGCCAGTGTAGACCAAAGATCAGATTGCAGGTTTTGTGCAGTCTGATCTTGATCTTCACTGGCCGCAGAAGCAACTATAGTTATGAAAGGCACTCTAAGGATTAACAACTATTTTCAGGGCAACATTAGAAGCTTGAAGCATGCTGATATCACTGCATCCTGATCTCGGTCTGCACTGTCAACTGAAGCAGCTTCAGCTTACGGTGCAGACAAGATCAGGATTCAGTGACTCTTACCTTGCTGTACCTAAAACTGCCATACATTATCAGTTGATGTTCTGCAAAAATCAGCTTTGAAGTATGTTACAATTCTTTGCTAAATCTGTAGCTACTGGTTAAAGGTAGACTGGGATGTTGACAATGAAATATTTGTATTTTATTTCAGCATCATTTACTGTATCACATGGTTTTATTGGTCTATTTACTGCCTAGTTCATTGATTGAATCCTCTCAAACATGTAATAAAACCTCTCGCAACATTGATATTCAATTAAATCCTAGCCAGTGGCAGATGCTTTACTAGACTAGTCTGAACCGAAATGAAAATATTTTATTTCATGCTGTTTTCAGTAGTTTATCGAGAAATAATGGTGGATTATGGTTTGATAATTTCACTGTTTGGACTGGTGAATTCACCAATTAATAAACTTCCTGGTACGGAAATACCAAGAGCTCCCTTGTACTTAGCAAGGCCCTACAGAAAAGGGGTTAGACGCATAAAATAAATAGAATGTGTCACACGTGAAAATATTACTAATGATGTGTAAATAAATTTTGATCTTTCACTGAGAAAAAAAAAATATCCTCTATATCTCTTTTGATTTAAATTTACGATCTGTAGAGAAGTAGATGTTGGTAGATGTAGGGAAGAGTGGCAAACAACCATGAGCTAGCTATTATCTGAAAGTTGAAAATGCACTTGGTTTTCCAGGGAATGCCACTATCTTGAACATGTTGCATAAAAGGAGAAACATTTGGAGGAAAGGATGACTTTCATCGATGATATGGAAAATATAATGAAGTTTTGCCTCTTTTTTCTACAAAAATTTTGTTTTATAAACCTGTCTGCTTCTGAGGCACAGAAGCCTGCATTTGTATGACAACGGATTAACTCTTTAATAGACATTACAAAACTTTTTACTTGTCCAAATAGAAAAATTTTGCCAACAACAACTTAAATCTGGCTCATATGTTAATGGCTTGTCTTTGAAAAGGTATAAAACATTTTGGGAAAAGAAGAAAATCTGGTTACCATCCTTTTCTCAGATGGTTGTAAAAGGCCTTCTTATTCATGTTTGTAAATTACAGAACTGTTTTGTAAAGGGTCAAGAAGCCATACATTTTGTTTTGCTATGAAGCTAAATTTTCTTATAAACCTTGATAAATTCTACTAAATCTGTTTTTTCTCAATGAGCATATTAAAGAAGCTGGACATTTATATTCAGTACAAAGGTGCAATTTTTGTCTTCAGATGATGAAATGTTTGTTTTGTAAGAAGAAATTGTGTCTATTTTTATGGGACCAGATATGATGTCATTGTACTTATTTGATTAATTAGTTGATTGTTGTTTATTTATCATTGCCATGGGTTGCCCATGTGTGCAACAACCACAGAAACTTTTAGTTTTGTTATGAGGGATAGTGCAGGGTACAGGACAAAACCCATTCTAAGTTATGGCTGGTTCTTTTAACATGCTAGGTGTATAGCACTGTCACATGGGACCTTGGTTAAATGTCTAATGTGAAAGACCACTAGTGATTTTAGATGGCCAGCTGTTGAACTTAAATCCACACCCTTAGGACTTCTGAGACATGATGTTTACAAACTTATTTTAATGCCATCCTACATAACAATGTCTTTTATTCATAATTTAATGTGACAGTGCAGGTAGTCTGATAATGTAAAAATAGAAAAATGAATAAGTTAAAGTAATGAATCTTTATTTCCCATCATTCCAATAGAATTTATTGATGGTTGTTTTTCAACTTACTTTGAAATGTTTTTTTAGTGATACTTCTTGTTGATGTGCAGTGAACTCTTGTCTCAAGCCCAAAAGTATTACAGAATAACCTATTAACCCTTTACTGCACAATGACGCCTTTTGACGCCCCTGGAAAAGAAGCCGTTTAAAAAAAAGGTGGTAAAAGGAGAAAATGCTGGTAACCAGCATTTTCTCCTCTTCCCACAATGTTTTCGACCCTATCAAAGAAAAGTTGCACCATTTGAGCCACATTGACATTGTCGTCTGCAAATGCTTTCAATTTGGACGAGGCTAAAGTTTTGTCGTCTGGTAAAGGGTTAAGTAGTGTGTGGTCAATGAGCATGTTTCTTTGTTTGCATGGTTTTTAAAGCTGTTTTCAACACTATTTCAGTTCTATTGCAGCAGCTAGTGCACCTATCCTTCATCCTTCCCTGGATCTCCTTTACCAGTACTTTGCTCAATATTTTTACCATTCCACTGACTACTTTCTAATGTAACCATCAGCGAAACCATGATCAGTGGTGAGAGTGGAATGAATCCTGTCACAATGACTATCATCGATCCACGGAAAGAAAATGGCAAAACTTTGGATAAGAACCAATGTTCCCCTGGTTTCAAGTCCTGTATGCTACCGACTGGACTATCCGGCTTGGTACTGTGCATGTTAAATCTTTACCAAAGACAAAATTTAAACTCATCCAAGTTGAAAGCATTTGCAGATGACAAAATAAATGTGACTGAAAAATTGAATTATGTTTTAGGAAGGGTAGACCATAAATTAAACCATCTTCAAATTATGGAATTTGCCATTCAAAGTGTAAAAAGCATTGTGAGAAAAGGAGAAAATGCTTGTTACCAGCATTTTCTCCTTTTCCCACAATGATTTCCAGAGGCTTCTTTCTCAGGGTTGTTAAAAGTCGGGATGGTATGGTAAAGGGTTAACTGTCATCAGATTCATATTGATGAATAAGAAATAGATCTACTGGTACTCAAATTCAACTGTAAATAAGACTGGTATTCAAGAGTGGACCAAAGTTTTGTAAATAATATAATCATTCTGTTACTCATGTTACTCATGTAATATTCAATAAGGACTGTTTAATTAACTCTTTTCCACAAAAATCCAGAGTTTTAACATCTCTAAGGAAGAAGGCTTTTGGGAGCATTCTGTGGAAAGGAGAATAATTATGACCAGCAATTTTTGTCCTTTTCCCATAGTGTTTTCTATCCTTTCAAAGACAAATTTCATGTTTTGAGAAAGATGTAAAATGTTGTCTGCAAATGCTTTCGATTTGAAAAAATCTGAAATATTGTTGTTTGGTAAGGAGTTAACATTATTGATTGTTAGGATATCCCTCAGGAAGATGAGAATGTTACCTTTATAGTGATTTTTGTGATGGTATAGATCTAGGTCAAAATGGGTAGAAACATCTTTTTTTATTCTCTAATGACATTTATTTTCATGGAGGTTTTCTGGACATAATGTAATCAGTCAACTATGTCTATTGACATAATTGAAATTACTGAAAACTATCTGTAACATCTAATGGATAGTGTAACAGGTGTAACACCACCACTATTTTCCCCTGATTAGCTTGGTTACAATTATGACCAGGACAACCTGGTGGAGAGAACACAGGGATGTTCTTAAGGAATGATGTAATGAATAAAACTGACTGATAGTTCTTTAAATAATGAATGATATAATTGACCTGTTTCTTTACAAAGCCATGAAATTGTAGCAAAGATGAAGCCCATGGCTAACGTATGGCCATTCGTGAGTGTAGTTACAAAAACTGATGTTGAAGCCAGGGCTTCAAGGCATCCACCTGGCTTAAATTCTGTAATTTGTAAGTAGGGCTCATAGGTGTAGACATTATTGCCTTTTTTCTTTTAAATTTCAATCAAGGTAAACAATGCAAGAAGATAAAGATTGGTACACATTTCTTGAACAGTCAATAGACACAATAAAAAGGTGGAAAAAGAACTTTCTCCTACTAGGAGTTACAATTTTAACTACCATTGGGAAAGTTGCTGCCATTACTTCCCATAAATGTTTTGAAGTAAAGTCACCCAGATACATTTGTAAAGCTACAATGATTAAAACTGCATTTATTTTGAACAGCAGACAGTGATTTTACTTTAAGTAACATCCTACTCATCACATTTTGAGATAACTTTATTGTCTGCTTTAACCCTTTACCAAACAATCCTGGGTTTTCATGACCTTGAGATAACATTGTGGAAAAAAAGGAGAAAATGCTGGTAACCAGCATTTTCTCCTTTTCCCAAAATGTTTTCTGCCCTTCCCAAAACAAATTTCAGTTTTTGAGTCATATTAATTTTGTCATCTGCAAATGCTTTCAATTTGAACATGTCTAAATTTTTGTCATTTGGTAAAGGGTTAATTACTAGTCAATGATTATCCCTTAAATTCTGGCCTAGAGAATCAAATTGTTTTCTGCTTTGACTATGTTTGTGTTGTATGATTACAGTGATATGAATTTCAATCCATTTAGTAGTGACGCTGTTATCATTTAATTAATGTGGGTGAAAATATCGACAAAGTAATCATTACTGTTAACCAATATTTAAACTCCCACTTAGGTAGGGTTTTACCTACATGTTATTCATATACCAAACAGTACTAAAATAAGCAACTGAAACTGAATAAACCGAGACTATACCAAAGAAAGAAACTGCCCTGTAAAGGAATTCTGATGTACCAAACAATAACGAAAAGAATGCCCCAATGGCACAATGGAACATTCTAAATGATTCCGGGGAATGATTCACCAACCATTCTGAAAAGCAAGTCTCAAGAATTTCTAAATTTCAAAGCAGCACAAATTCTTATTGGCTCAACCACATTGGTTTAGTCAGTTAGGGGTTGTGTTACTTTCTGAATCTAGAATAAGACTAAGAATGGTTTGTGAATACAGGCCTTGGTGCAGGCAGAGTATTACAGAATGTAAAAGGCATATTTACATGCTTTTCATTTTTATTTCAGCTTCAAAATACAAGACACAAGCTAGATGTGAAGGAACCCAAGAGATACAACCACCTGATTCTCAGGCTCAAACAGATTCAAGTTAGTGTATAATTACATAAATATCAAATACAAATATAATTGTTTTACATGTGTAGTTGGCTGTTTGACCAGTAAGATTTTCACAATGTCTTAGTTGTGAAAATCACCAAAAATATGAAATAATTGCAATTATGTGTTTTTTTTTCTGAACTCTTTCAGTGCCAGTATGTATAAACTTAAACTTGTTTCACTGGCTGAAAATGCTATTTACTGAAACCCATCTTGCATGCTTGATTTAGCAGGCAGATGAATTGTGATATCAAGCCCATAGGAACAGAAGGGGGATAACCCCCACCCCCTAATAATTTTACCAATGTTACAAAAATTACCAACAAAAATCTTTAGCTCAAGATCTAGATCTTACTTGATTAGAAAAGTAAGACAGTGAGTTAATAAGTTTTACATGTAGATCGATCTACCTAAAAAGAATTAGACTGTTAAAGAATTTCTTAGATTCTCCGTTGTAAACAATCATTGTGCATACCGACATAGGTAGAAGGTCAGTTACAGTGAGATTAAGACTTGTGCACACCCCATTACATTTTGCTTCCTATGGGCCTGGATATAGACCCTTAATCGGTCCTGTGCTTGTTCTGTGCAGTCTGATCCTGATCTATGCCTTTGTAAGAGTACCTGATTGGGCTTTTGGTGCTGAAAGGGTTAACCAGAATTTCTGAAAAATTGTACATAATGTAAAGGCACTAAATTATAGTGCACATTCTATGCTGTGCAGCCTGATCTAAAATTATGATGTCCACAAAGTTTTTAAGTACATGTGAAAATGGCACAGTTTGCTAACTTTATTCTATGAGGAATACAATGTGAAACCATTCATTACAGCTCTTTGTATAATTTATGAGATAAACTGTCAACAATCAGATGACCCTAATAATCCATTGAAAGTAAAAAAAAAAAATGTTTGGATTAATTACTAGTATTTTCTGCTTTGCCCAAGATGTTTTCAGAAGCTGTCTTCTCCAGGGTGCTTAAAGCTGGGGATTATGTGGTAAGGGGTCACATTAATTCAAGAAAAAAGCTCATTTACAGTAATTAACTCTTTACCAAATGACAAAATTTTAGACTGGTCCAGATTCAAAGCATTTGTAGATGACAAAATAAATATGACTCAAAAACTGAAATTTATTTTGGGATAGGTAGAAAACATTGTGGGAATAAGGAGAAAATGCTGGTTACCAGCATTTTCTCCTTTTCCCACAATGTTTTCAAAAGGCTTCTTCCCCAGGGGTCGTTAAAAGTCGAGACTGTGTGGTAAAGGTTAATCTTAGTTTAGAATGTCTCTTATATTGTATCTTAGCTTGTCCTTTATCATGAGCAGAATTTTAACCTTATACCAGAATTCAAAATTTTAGACATGTCTAAATTGAAAGCATTTGCAAAAGAAAAAATTAAATGTATCTCTAAACATCAAATTTGTCCATCATAGGGAAAAAAGCATTGTTGGAAAAGGAGAAAATGCTGATTACTAGCATTTTCTCAAGCACCTTTAATTAATTTATGAGATGAACTTTTGACAAATTGTTCACTTGCAAAAGAGGAACCTATACATAAGGGCAGATAACAATCAAAGTATTTTTGACACAGTTATGCCCCTTTTTTGGCTTTGAATTTTCACCGAAAGTCAAGCAACTGCAGCCAAACATTGGCACCTGCATGGGGTGCTCTTGGTTTGTTCTTATATCAGGCCAACACAGATGTGCTGTCTGACCTCGGATCTACTCTGTCTGCTTCTTTGCCAGATATTTGGACAAAAACAGATTTGGAACTCCAGTATGTGCATCTTCATTTCTAAGAAAGTCTGTTTCATTTATTTAGCACTATAGTTTGGAGTTCACTTGTCAGTGAAAGGGTAAAATTTTACTATTCAGAGGTATTCTAAGCAGGTAGATAGAGATGTCCAGTGCTGAATAGTATGTTGATTATCTATTAATTGATTTTTTTGATCCTGTTGAGAGTAACCCTTTCCACAATGTTGACATATTGTTATTTACATTGCAACTTGGGCAATAATTAAAACACTTTACCATACAATCGGGAGTTGTAATGACCCTGAGGAAGAAGCCTTTTGAAAACATTGTAGGAAAAGGGGAAAATGCTTGTAACCAGCAGTGTCTCCTTTTCCCACAATGTTTTCTACCTTGTCAAAGACAGAAATCAACACTTGAGCTATATTTATTTTGTCGTCTGCAAATGCTTTCAGTTTGGTCGAGTACAAAAAAATTGTCTTTTGGTAAAGAGTTAAAGGGAGCTCTTCAGATTTTTATCATCTCACCTAACGTATAATATGAATTATTACTGCAATAAGTAAAGTGATAGCTGGCAAATCATCAGTAGAGAAGAGAGACAACAGTAAGAAAAAAATTCAGTGGTGTTTCCTCAATGGAATATGTAGTCTCTTTGGGTATTTTAAGATTGATTTTGCAGCATGTTCTTCTTTTTTCGCAATGTTTTCAAAAGCCTTTTTCCTAAGGGTTGTTAAAACATTTGATCATTTGGTAAAGGGTTAAGGATTAAGCTGTCTAAATCCATAATTGATAAATTAAGAAATTAAATTGTATTTACTTTGTCTTGACCCCAGTGAGTAGATTCTGCATTAAAGGTCTGATAGTGGGTTTCAAATTGCAGGCAAATTTAATTGATACCAATGAAAAGAAATAGAGGATATTTGTTTTTTTCGGTGAAAGATCGAAATTTATTTCATCAAGTGAACATCATCGGTAATATTTTCACGGGTGACTGCAATATTACCGATGATGTTTACTCAGTGAAGTAAATTTTGATCTTTCACCGAAAAAAACCCCAAATATTTTATTTGTTTCATGTTTCAAACCCCTATTTTGTTGGAACTTTTGTCAAAGTCCAGTAAAGTTATTTTAAGTAATTCCATGTTGCGTACCCTCTCACATAACAACGCATTAAAATATTACATCAAGCGCGAGAAATATAGTGTAAATTATGTCATATTTCCCTCCGTTTGAATGGCGCGTGCTGATTACCTAGGTAACTTAAGTGCACGGGAACTACTGTTTCTGCCTTCAATTGAAGATTTAGAAAATATAAAATGGGTATTTTCACTGGCCGTAACCATGAAATATCAAACCATAATCCACCATCATTTCTTGATAATCTACCAAAAAGCATGAAATAATGGATATTATTGTTTTTGACAGTGTTTTATAGAATAGAGTGTCAAAGTTCCAGAGAGTGGCAGAAAAAAGACTTGTAAAACTGTACTAAAGGTTGTCAACTTTTATTCTTGAATGAAGATTCATTGATCTTCCAGTGATTGGAACTTTGACCTGTTATACTTTTGCATTAAATCATGATAAGAAGGAAAGGCACTATAACTGGATTTGTCTTTGATATTGGTTTGTAGACTTTATAGATATCCCACAGAGTGATAAATTAGTTTATAAAAATACCTTCATTAATTCCTTATTGTGCTTTTGAATACCCCTCTATGAACCCATAATCCACTGTATTATCTCTTATTCACAAGAATGATTTACCTTTTTGCATAACACAGTAGGTGACTTTCTGGTCTTTTGCACGCTAAAAGAGGTCAATCAGTATTATTTGCCTGCCCATGTATCAAACTTATTACAGTCATACATATCAGGGTCTTTGCGTTTTGCAAATCATATACTCAAGGTTTGTCTAATTATGTGACACTCCTAGAAGAATCAGTCATACAAGCTAATAAATTGATGAAATTTTTCTTTATTATATGGAGAACACTGTAGGAAAAAAGGCAATGATTTGCACAATGTTTTCGATACCAGTCATCTGCATGTTGGTATACATAGTATATAAATGTGAGGTAATGGGTTAAGATAAAAAATGGCCATTATTAATTTTGTTGCTGTTCCAGGGCCAGGGGTCTCATGCAGGTAATTCAAAGAAAAAACAGGAACCAAAAGAGTTTTGATCATTCTATTTTTCGTTGATTGATTGACTGAATGTGTTTTACAGTTCTTCAATACCACTTTCAATATTACGCTCAACATTATTCTAGGCCTGTCATGAACAGTGACAATTCAGTTATATACAGTTTTACCTCAGTTTCAACAGTACTGGGCTGAATCTGTAAGGTGTGTTGTCCATGGACACTGAAAGATAAGCTAGTGCCTTTGGTAGGAATCAAACTCTGGATCTTGAGATTACTGATCATATGCCTCAATCACTGATCCATACAGGATACCCTTATTCTTGATAGAAGGCATAAGTATTGTACAATAAATAGACTCTATTAAATTCAATTTTCATCTCATAATTAAACAGCAGTGTGCCTTTTGAAATGTGGGGGTTTGTTTTCAATTTGTATACTTTTTATCACTCTTTTGAAAAAACATTTTTATGAATTAATTAAAATGTGGTCAATATCTTTAGAAAAGTTCAAGTTTTTTATTGATCCATCTTATTTTTTCTTTGTTAGAAAGTATTACCCCTTTACCAAACAACCTGGGCTTTTAATAACCCTTGAAAAAAAAAACTTTTGAAAATATTGTGGGAAAAGGAGAAAATGCTAGAAACTAGCATTTTCTCCTTTTTCCACAATTCTTTTTTATCCAATCTCACACAAATCATACTATTTGATCAATAGTTAATTTGTTGTCTGCAAATGCTTTCAGATTGAACTCCCAAAAAAACATCAATTGGTGTACAGTATTTTGTTATGTTTTGCTTTAACTGTTTTTGCAGATAACACTTGGGTATATTTTGTTGTTGTTTGTCTCTGTCTCATTGTCATATAAAAAAACTTTTCTGATGTTTCTGTCTTTATCGAGGTTATTTATTTTAAACTCAGGCTATGGGAAGCAATACTAGAAAGGCTAAGGCAACTCTTTAAAGACTTCTGACAAAGTTTATATATGTCTCTTCTAAGACTTGGAATTCTCACTCAAAAAGCATCTGCAGTTTAGCGTTAGCAACCCCATATGGTGTTCTTGTTTTATTTTTCCAAGCCTAGTAGCTTCTTTAACCTACAGGGTTGTTATCAAGGAATCAGAGGTTTGAATTCTAGCTCACCTGAGCTCTTTCTGATAATTGATGACAGTCTCGACAACAGGATTGATTCCTCTCTTACCAATGAACACGTATTTGAAGATTGATACCTGTGGGAGAGCAGCAAGAAGCTTGGAAAGATTGTTGTGGGAAGTACTGGTAACTTGAAGAGACCTGTGGAATTCATGAATAGGTGCATTTGCACCAATGATTTAACTCAAATAGTTTTCAAAACAATGATTAAACACCCTATCAATTCAAACTTCTTTGATTTCATTGAAAATTTATTGGTGTGTTAAAAAATTAAAATTGAAAGTTATCCTAAACTTAGTTTATTAGGAAAATCTATGTAATCACACACAAAGGAAATTTTTTGGAGATTACAAGATTGAAAACTGACGTTCGAGTGTTTTATCATTTTTGATTTTAACTGTTCCATATTGAAGAACAGAAAGAAGAGTAAATTTTGCTGATGGTGGCTGTATCTTGAGATAGTGTAGGATACAATACCATTTTATAGTTTGTTTTTTTGCATAAAATATGTATAATACCTGTTGGAAATTTTTCATGAAAAACTTGTTAATGTGTTACAGAAAGAAGAGGTGAGACAGGCTGAGATAGACTATGAAAATAAAGTTCCTCTTAACAAAATAACATAGGTGATGAAATATGCAGGTAACAGTGATAATATTTATAATATATGTTTGTAAATTTTGGTCTTTTTTCTTTAAATAATTCAGAAACTTTTTAATTTGTTACAGAAAGAAGAGGAGAGACAGGCTGAAATAGACCATGAAAATAAAGTTCTTCTGAACAAAATGACGCATGTTATGAAATATGGTGGTAATATTGACAACTGGAACAATTATGAATCTCGAAGGTTTGTTAAACTTTTTCCATCTGAAAGTTCTCTTTTGATTTATTTACCTTTTCTACCACTTTTAGCCTTATTCTAAATAGAATAGGTATAAACAAAATTTGTTTTAATGTAATACAGACCATGTAAGTCCTGAACTGCAGGTATATACTGTAGCTATGATATTTAACCCTTTACAAAACAATCCTGAGATTTTACAACTTTGAGGAAAGAGGTTTTTAAAAATATTATACGGAAAGAAGAAAATACTAGCAACCATCATATCCTTATTGTTGCACGATGTTTTCTACCCTTTCAAAAACAGAAATCATTTTAGCAGCATTTAACACTTTTCTGTGAATATTTTTTTTTTTAATGTCTATCAACTGTAAAATTTTGGTCTGTGAAAGAATAAAGACATATTGGCCATTTGAAGTAATACTGGTTTTGCAATAAGGAGTATTTTCTTCAAACTCTTCATGTTTTCTACTTAAACTTGAGTTACTTGAATTCATTAAAGGTTGTACTTGATCTTGTGTGCTTTTGATTGATTCTTCAGGAAAAAAAGATGCACAACCAAATGAAGCAGAGATAGAAATTGGTCTCAACTTCTACATAAACCAAAAAAACTTACTTTAGAAAACCCAAAGCTCTATAATATATAGCTTTCATGCTGAAATGTGGTTTATAATATGGATTCTAAAAAAAACCAGATTGATGGTTTGCTGCTATCACATTTGTTAATTCACAATTTAAGGATTGATAATTTACTTGAGCTTTTAATTTATGTCATGTAGTAGAGGAAAATACTCATTCATTTTGTACATTAACCTTCTCTCTATTAGTGAAAAACTTGTATTTTGCAGTAAGATGAATCATTCTGTTGGAAGATTAAGTTTAAGAATATGCTTTTGAAGTTGCTTTCAGCAAAACAATCTGCAATCGCCAAAGACAATTTACCATCTTGATTTCTTTTCCTTATGTGTAGGCGGGCAGCAATCCAGTTACTAGTAGATAAATACAATATTGGTTCTCTTATACTATTTGATCCACACTGGAAGCACTGGGTTTTTCATTGGGGTATCCTTAGGCAAGATACTTAACAGCCCTAGCCAAGTATTGGTAAAACCAAAGCCACATGATTGTGAATAAATGAGCTATTCCTGTGATATGACTGGAACGATTTTGAAAGCCATGTTTAACATCGATTGAATTTGCGCTTATTTATCGTCACCACTGGTTTCCCATATGGGTGACGCCCCCTGAAGGCTGTTAGTCATGTTATGGGGGATAGTGCAAGATACAGGACGAAACCCTTCCTAAGTTACGTCTGGTTCTTTAATGTGCTCGGTGTATAGCACCGTCACATGGGATCTCGGTTTAACTTCTCATTGGAAAGACTTTTAGTAGTTTTTAGATGGCCAGCCATGGGAATCAAACCCACACCCTCAAGTGACCTGAAACATGTTGTTCACGAGTCCCACTCTCTACCACCTGAGCTATGTAGGCTGGTATATTTAACATCATTTAAGCCTGTGCAACTTTGAATAGTGTCTGTGTTTCTGTGTGTATAGTAATTGTTCAGCATATTATGGATTTTAAAACCAGAGTCAGATTTACCAAATCGATTTACTGTTCACTTACACACAACAGAGCATCATTGACAGAGAGAGAGTTGGTAAATTACTGAAAGTATGATTTTTTTCCAGCTTGAACTTCCCATTAAGAGAACGCCAAAATGAAGAGATTGCAAGACAGAATATTGCCATTGCTAGACGATTAGAGACAGTCAGACCTGGTTTACAAATCAGTTCATGGGTATGCCATCATGATTTGTTTTTTTTCAATTTCCATAATGCTTTCTTTTTGCACTTTTCTTTTCCATTTGACATTTGTTCCATTTGTTCTTTTTTTAAATATATTTTTTGCTATAAGCACATATAATGTAAATCTGTCCTTAGGTCTTTCATAAAGGCACATTTTTTTCTCTAAAAAAAAAAAAATGTAAGTACATAAGCTGAATAGAAGACTCATTATAACCCCAAAAATTCAGCTTTTTCTCATTGTGTTGTTCATACATTTCTATTGCACTCAAAACCTGGCTATTCTATTAAACTTAATATTGTTTTGAGTTTAAATTGGCAGAAATAAGTCATGATGCATATTAAGTATTACTTGTCATGTGTTATAAGTTGATACTCATGTAAAAAACTTTATACCATTCTTTACGATATCTACCAACATTTCTGTGATCAATACCAGAATATTAAAAAGTCTTTTCCAAGATTGGCCAGTACTTTCTGTGACAGGGGGATAGAGTTTGCTCCTGCTTTTATAATACTCCTTTCTATGCATTCCAAGTAGGTATCAAACACTATCACATATCCAAAAAGTTATACCTTATACATCTTTATATTTGGTTCATGCATATGGGTATACTTTGTGGAATGGGGGTGTTGTTGCTGGTTTAAAGTTTTTTAGTATGGATTTCTTATGAGTATGAAACACTTTGACCCTTCTGAAAAAAGAATTCTTACTATAATCCAGTCAAGAAAATTGTTGTACTTCCTGCAAGTAAACTTATAGTTTGGCAAGGTCCTGCATAGCCCAAGTATTGTACAGGTGAAATCCAGGACATATATAGATAAGTTATATGTACATGTAACTGGTTATGTAAATTACAGTTCTGAATAAAAAATCAATTCAAAGATATTGTCTTTGAGTCAAAGTTGGCTTGGACATCATAGCTGTACTTTTTGAAGGACACAAGTAGACGGAAACAGTATGTTCCTTATACTGTGAATAACAGGTTAGTTTTTATTTTGATTCACCTCACGGAAAAATGGTGGAATTTGGACAAAATGCTTTAGTTATTGGCCTTTTTCTGCCTTATGCATGTAGTTTTATCAGTCAGTCTATGCATGATACCCCAGCAAACTTTTGTGCAGATTTAATGAAAGATCTACCAAAAATTTGTCATTATATTCACACTCTTTGCAGACACCTTATTCTGAAATTTTATGTGAAACTAAACATTTTTTGTCCAAATTCAACCATATTCCCTTGCAGTGAATCAAACCAAAACCCAGCTGATTTTCCACCCTAGATGGGCAAACTGTCAGACTTTCAAGTTGACCTTTATGAAGTCTGTAAGATACATTTACAAATTTCCAGAGGAAATTTACCTTTTCTGGAACAATGCTTAGTACATTATCTGAAATCGTGGACAATGTTGATTGTACATGTATTGCATTACTTTTACTAAATGCAGGCGTGGTTTTTCCTATCTGTTTCAGATATTTATTGAAAATTTTAATGAGCATTTTTTAAATTTCTTCTAGATTATTATTTTTTACTTGTTTTTAACTCTCCACTGAATGAACACTTTAGACTTTTGATGGCAGACAATGAGATTTAGCTCCAATGATACAATTTGTTTTTGAAGGATAGAAACACTATAGGAAATGGAGGGAACCAGAATTTTTCTGTTACAATGTTTTCAAAAGAGTCTTCTACCCAAGGCTCATTAAAACAGGAATTTCTTTAGTAGAGAGTTAAATGAAAAAATAGATAATTTTAGAGAACTTGAATTTTTTGAAAAGTTGTATAACACTTGAGGTTTCGTATGAGATGGATTCCTCACTACAGTGAGCCTGTAAAGGATAATAAAAGCATTCTTTGGAACAAAAACAGAACATAGCAACATGTCATGAATATTTAAAGAACTCAGAAATCAAACCCTTCTCATTGAAGTACAACAGTGTTTTTAGAAAAGGTCAGTTTTGAAAGTACAAATATGATGGTTACCAACTTTTGTGACAAATGTTCTATTTTACTGAAATTGGAACCCCAAGAATAGATGATGTAATTCTATGAACTTATTTCACACATATAGGAAAAGTAAAAACAAAGTGTCAAGCAAAAGGAAAATTTTTTCACACTTTTTTACATGAGTATCAATACATTGCACTTAAGGAATCACTGACTACAAGCAATATTAGATTGAATTCTTTTCTGATAAAACATGGTCTAATAAGTATGTTATTGTTTTGTGGTACATTCTTGACTTACAGACAAAAATGCCAATGGCCCACAAAGTGTTTCCTGCTAAACAAACAAACAAACAACCAAACAAACAAACAAACAAACAAGAAGGGAAAAAAAAAAATCAATGTGAAAGGTATACTGTATGGAAAGAGTAGACCGTCATATTTTATCCAACAAAGATTTTGCCTCAAACACATTAAATATCCCATGAGTGATTTGGTTTTTATGCAGTTTTAAATAATATTTCAGTTATATCATGATAATCAATGCACCTTCCCATGACCTCCTGGTATGTCCTTTTACACACACGACACTTTTTCCTAACCACTGTCTGCTTTTCCTCAAGTACAAAGTTCAAACAATGCTTAGCAGTCCAAGAGGAATGAATCATGCCAACTAGTCCTCTAAAAGGGCTTGGCTGAGCAGGGGTTTCAAATTAAAATCCATGGTTGACTAGCCCTTTACATTACAGACTGAATACTTGTTTTGACCTGGTGTGATATATGTACAACAAAATCCATAGTATTTGGTGTCTATGCTATTCAAGAAAATCTACAGATATGGAGTACCAGATACATTAAATTTTCTTACTAAACAGAATTATCTTTGGGATATATTCAGGTTTTTATCCAAAGTATTACATGAAGTCTAATCTTAAATTTGTCCCAGTACAATCCAGTGTTTTTAAATCCCTTAGGAAGGAAGCAGTTGAATACATTGTGGGAAAAGGAGAAATTACTGGTGACCAGCATTTACTAGTTTTCCCAAAGGTGTTCTACCCTTTCAATAACAAACCCTATCATTAAACGCATCTACTTTGTCATTTGCAAATCTTTTCTATTTGGGCGAGTCTGAAATTTTGTCCTCTGTTACAGAGTTAAACTAGGATATTTTTGGAGAGATACTGACAAAAATATTAATGAGATATGCTGACCAAAACCTTTGAACAGCAATATCTTGGAAATTGTTTTACATATATACAGTAACAGCCAATTTTATTTATTTAGAGCTCAAAGGATGAACATGATCAATCCTGTCAGAAATAAGAAACTATATAGAAAGAATATTTAGCAGTTCTACCCTCATATTTCATTGTCAATATCAGATACAGGTGTTATATTAAGGTAAATCATAAATTTCATCCGGGTTGAAATGAAATATCTTTAAACATAGTGATACATGACTGTTGTAAATTCTTCGCCAATCCGACCATGATACAAGTAATTTTAGCTGCATTATCAAGATGAGTCTTATCATTAAAGACAATTAAGATGTATCATCTGTGAAAGCTGCTTAACTTAATCTTTTTGTGAGCAAAGTTTTGGTACAATTAGCTGCTGTATGTAGTTGCTTTTTTTCTCTATTCTGTCATGTGTAAATATGTCTTTCTAAAATCTGAAAGAATCAAAAGAAAATTAGATCTGTACCAAATAAACAGAGCATAAGCCAGATAAGCAGCCATTTTGATAAACTGAGAAGTTGTTCTCATCAGCAATTTCATGATTTGGTACAACACTTATATTTGCATATGTATGTAAAAGGGTTAATTTTATGTGATTTTATATAGGAGAAGGACTACCAACAACACATGTATTTACGCAGTCTTTGGAAAGACAGCACAAAAGATTTTGGAGAATTTAGCCCAAGACGATTTCGGAGCAGAATGTCTCATGCGGTAAAGGTCAGAGTTGTCAAGCTTGCTGGTTACCAGTGTGACCTGGACATTGATTTTGTGCCAAGGGTCTTGCATAACAAGGCTTTGCTAGACTTTCTTTAATTTGTAGAAATGTTAAATCATAGTTCTTTTTGGCCAGTCATGCTAATAATCATTACTAAAATTTCATCTTTTAGGTGAAAAAAAAAAGCACCACCATCTCTGACGTGTATAAAGACTGTATTGATGAGGAGCTTTATGTTACTGTACTCTATATCCACCTCACAGTAAACATTTATTAGGTTCACTTCCACTTTGCCGCTTTAACATCTTCAGATTCTGGGGTATCAAAATTTTTCCCTCTTTGTCACTTTAACATCTTCAAAAAGAGCCAAACATAGATCAATTCACTTATCTGCAAAGTATAGGAATGTCCTATTTTTAGCTCCACATACCACAAAGTGCTGATGGTGAGCTTTGGTGAGCTGATGGCCCATTGTCTGTAGTCTGTTTTAGTCAACAGTTTCTTTAAATGTTTTCTCCTCCTAAACCACAAACTAATGGCAAAAGAACTCCAGGGGAATGTTGCTTGGGTCAAGGTCTTTCAATGTTGTTGAAAGAATTGGATTCCAAGAGGCACTGTGGTTGCAATGGCAACAAGGAAGTACACATTTGGTAAATATTTAAGAATCTTTCATTCAAAACTATTTGGCCAAGGGCTACCCCAAATGCATGGAGCTTTATGTAATGGGGTTCTACCAAATTTGTTCAAATTGTACCCTATTCCAAAATTGGTCCCACCAATCACAAATTTTACATGGGGTGAAAAGTTTCAAAAGACACCCCTGGAATCAAAGTTGGTCCAGTGCAGGTGGTCACAAGTTTTGGATGGTCTTTTTGTGCAAAAAACATTGTGGAAATTCTAGAGGCTGCATAATCACTCCAATACTCATGAAAGTTGATAAGTATATTTGTCTTGATGATATCTTTGAGGATATCAAAAACTGGGCATGTTGTGTCAAAAAGTAGGTCACTGGAACAAATCTTAGAATTATCTTATGTACACTCTAGTCTAGAGGCCACATTCTGAGTCCAGAACTTATCACCAAAAATTGATCTCGTCAAGATAAGTCACTAGGACAAATGTTAGAAAATGCTTGTGTATGATATAAAGAGCACATTTTCATACATATACATATGACATTTAAACAGAATGTTTGTCATTATTATGTCTCGGATAACTGTCAAAATGGGTCATGTAAGGTCAAAAAGTAGGTCATTGGGACAAATCATGGAGAAACCTTGTACAAGTTGTAGAGGCCATATTTTCAGTTCAAAACTCGTGAAAGTTGCATGTTTGTCTTATATATTATATTAGAAAAATGTTAAAATGGGCCATATCTGGTCAGAAAGTAGGTCATTGGGACAAATCTTATAAAAACCTTGTTTACATTCTAGAGACCAGGTTTACAGCCAATACACCTGAAAGTAGATCAGAATCTCTGTCTTGATGACATCATCGTAGACTCTGAGAACAGGTGTCATTGGGTCAAAAAGTAAGTCGAGGATACTTGTTTTACTTTGTATAATTCTCTCAAAGGTATATAGGCTCAGGTGAGCAATTCAGGGCCATGATGACAGTCTTGTTTTTCTTGCGTCTAATTTGAAGAAATATTGCAAATATTTGCATTGATATTGAACTGACATACCTGTTGCCACAATTCTGTATTCTTTATTTTGCATTGGCACAATTTTCTTAAAGACCTTGTCTTGAGGCATAAGCTTTAGAGCTTTGTATTTTCTGTATATAACATTATCTTGTTGCTAGCTGTCACATGTGTTCGAACTGGGCCTCTTGCATAAAAAAGTGGCCTTGTCATATTAGTAAAAAGTTTTGTTACAAAGAAATAGGAGGAAGATATATCAAAATCATATTCCAAATGTATGAAAAGTCGGTCATAGTATATCAGTAACTGAACCTTTAATATGGTAAAGTATAAGTTGTTAAAGTGGCCCTGTCCAGGCTTCACATGTTTCACACATATCTGCATTTATAGGAAAAACTTGGAAAATCCTGTTGTCAAACACCACAAGGCCTTGAGCAATGTTGTACTCTGCAGTATAAGCTAATGGACTGCTTCAACATCATTATGGAGTCAGTTCTCAGTTCTAATATGCAGGCAGATTTTAGATTTACACCTACTGCTTCTCTTGAATAGCAATGATAAATACATCAGTGCATTTGTCATATAATAGTTAATGCAGTTTTATATCTGTTTTGTTTAACCAGATTCCCTGACCAACGTTAAGGGCCTTCTGACATCATTTATTGATTGTCTTGTCAGTAATTGAGGTACCGGCATGTGAAGAGAAAAGAATGTTTCATTTTGTTCTTGTTTGGTCTGAACTTATTAGCAGTAAATGGGATGTGGTTGTGTTTTTCCAGGGACATGTTTCTATTTTACATCATTTCTGATGAAAACTTACTCTAGTTAGAAGTTTTTTTTATCTGTAAGAGTAACATAACTTTCTTGCCATGCAGTCTAAATCTATTTTTCTCACTAAAAGATTGTCATTAAGTCATAGTGTGACTCTTTAATGTTGACTTCTTAAAAAACATTGCCACTGAATTTGATAGATATCAATAATCATCGATTAACATCGATAACTTTCTAAGAAACTTTTTGTGATTGTGGAGAAAAAAATACTACTAACAGAGCCTTAGTCTACTCTGTAGACGTAAATGTTCATCGTAGCAAGCTTGGACAGTCTCTTATATCCCTGACGTTTAATCACATTTCCCCAGTTTTCATGACAAGGGTGATGCTCCAGTTATGTTCCTTTATTCAACCTTGTCTTCTCAAGTCTTAAAACTCTTTAAACCAAGTAAGACTCATTCGTATAGAAAGCATTTGCAGACAACAAATCAGATGTGACTCAAATTATGAGATTTGTCATTTGGATGGTACAAAACATGGAGGGTAAAGGAGAAAAATGCTGGTCACTGCATTTTCTCCTTTTCCCACTGTGTTGTATTTAAAGTCTTCTTGCATTGAACATTATCATCTTCATCAGATGCTGTATTTGTCTACCTTCTGCTGTTTTTAGATGGGTATTGTATCACTTGATTTGATTGGTGCAGTTTGAAATGACCCACTGCATCCAGTAAGAATTGGTATCACAGGGTATTTACAAAAGATGACTTTGTACTTAGCCAAATGTGTTGCTAGAATTAGAGCAGAGCATTGCCCTTGTCAGTTGAAGATGTTTGTTTTCTGATTAACAGTTAATTATTGTTTTGATGCTTAGTAATTTTGAAAATTTGTATTATTTTGTAACACTTTTCTTTTCTGTTTTGATTAGAATAGTGCTTTTATCATTCTTCTTTAATCAAATCTTTACTAGATGATAAAATTTTAGAGTGTCAATTTCAAAGCAAAATATTTAACCTTGTTCAAAAGATAGGATTTACTTTTAATCCTTTACCAAATGAAAACAATTTAGACTGGTCCAAATTGAAAGAAATTGCAGACGACAAATGAAATGTGGCTCAAATGATGAAATTTGTCTCAGAAAGGTAAGAAAACAGTGGGGAAAAAGGAGAAAACGCTGGTGACCAGTATTTTCTCCTTTTCCCACAGTGTTTTCATTTTGTTTCTGTAAGGGTCGTTAAAACTCAGGATTGTATGGTAAAAAGGAAGAAAATACTGTGCAAAAAAGGAAGAATTACTGGTCATTATCTTTTCCCACATAATTTTCAAAGGCCTTCTACCTCAGGGTCTTAAAACTGGGATCATTTAATAGAAGATAAACTTACACATTTTTTTCAGATATATTATGATGCATAAACATGCCACAGATCTATGACTTCAGTATTGTGGCACGAAAATTAATTACTCATCTTGAGAAAGTGTTTGGTGGATATATTTTATTTCCCCAACATCATCATCATGATCATTGCCATCAAGCTTTCTTTAATGCAGAGCAGGAATTATCTGGATGCAGAGAATTAACTCTACCACATGACAAAGATGTAGACATGTCCAAATTGAAAACATTAAGCGATATGTGTACAGACGACAATTCAAATGTGGCTAATATGATGGAATTTGTCTTAGGTGGGGTAGAAAACGCTGTATGAAAAAGAGAAAATGCTGGTTACCAGCATTTTCTCCTTTTCCCATACTGTTTTCAGAAGGGTTATTCCTCAGGGTATTTAAAACACGGCTTGTATGGTAAAGGGTTAATGAAGAAGAGTTTAACTTTTTACTCCTCGACAAGATTTGTGTTTCTGTTATTTATATGAGTGAACTAGGGTAAAATTGGTCGGTCCTCTTGTTGTAGTTATATGCATCTTTTACAAAAGAATGAAGTTTACAAAATTGAAAAAGGAAATATTTTATGATATTTGAAATTTAAACATTTACCTTTATCCTGCTAAATAAGTCAAATAAAACTTTAAATTTGATAGTAGAAACCCGATTAATGTTATTTTAAACTTATTGTTGTGGAGAACATACGATCTGTGCAGTCTGATCCTGATATACACTGCCTGCAAAATGTCAGTGAGTCGCGCTCAGCAGCTTAAGGGTTAAATGAATTCCATTTCAGTTACTGTTGGACCTTTATTGAGAGTTGACCTTGATTGTATACCTCTTTTTTTATTAAGGAAAAAAAAAAAGTATCATCGTAATTCTTTGCCAATTTTTTTTTCAATTTTTCAGTCAAAATTGAAAGCATTTTGCAGACGAAAATAAAATATTCCAATGACGTGATTTGACTTTAAAGGTATAGAAAATATCACCCAAAAAGCAGAAAATGCTGGTTACCAGCTTTTTCTTCTTTTCCCACAATGCATTTAAAAGGCATTCTGATCTAGGGTCGTTAAAACACGGTATGTTCAAGGTACTTGAATTGGCAATAAATACGCAATTGGCAATAAATGTGAAAAAAAAAAGAGGTCATTTAAACCTCACAAGACAACTTTATGATTCTTTAAATTTTCCATGTTCTGCGTACCGGTAATAACAGTCTATAATGCTCTTAAAAATGATAAAACACTTATTCAAATATTCAGATGAATTTTAAATAAAATCAAGGCTCTTGACTCTTTGACAAACAATATTGTGTATTACTGACACACCGATGGTAAAAAGGCTTTGTTGAAAAAGGAGAAAATACTGGTGACCAGCATTTTCTCCTCTTTCACAATCTTTTCTTCCCTATCAAAAACAACAACATCATTTGAGCAACATTTAACTCTTTACTATGTAATAAAACTTTATACTGCTCCAATTTGAAAACATTTGCATGCGTAATAAAAATGTGGCAAAACTAGGGGGATTTGTCTGGGAAGTTACAAAAAATTGTGGGAAAGGGGAAAATGCTGGTCATCAGCATTTCCCCCCAGTGTACTAAAAAGTGTTCTTCCTCAGGATTGTTAAACTCCGGATTGTGTATTAAAGGGTTAATTCGTTGTCTTCAACTGTAAACACTTTCAATGTGTCTAAACTTTTTTGGTGTAATAAAGATTTCAGCAATAAAGATAAGAAAACCATTGATAAAAAGGTTTTCATTATTAATTTGATAACAGAGAAGTATGGATAACCTAGACGATACCTATGATGAAGATTTCCACAGTGTAACTACAGAATCAGAGGAAAAACACCTTCCTAAGCTGGTAAGAGAACTCTATTGCTCTCTTTTTTAAACTTCATTTTCATGAGATATCACTGGTTACAATTTTTCTTAAGTATTTTGACAATTTTCCTTTCTTTCAATTTAACTCAGCCTAAGATTTTGAGGGAAGAGGTGGTTCGATGTATGTTCTATATCTAACTCAGATGAAACGCCAATGTATGGCAAAAGTGCAGGGTTTCCATTCAGATACAATTCTAAATTTCAAGTACAATGTACAGTTACCTACAGCTTAGATACTGGGATATTTCATGTCTGATTCAAGGCTAGCATTAGGACATAGAGTAAATGAGACAGTGGCTTTTTTGACCTTGGCATTGCATTTATTCGGGTCTTATTTCTACGTTTAAATTGTCTGTTTGGTTTATTCTGCACTCTAGGGGTTAATGAAGCTGGTAACTCTGTATCATCAGCTGTAAGGGACAAGTCAATACTTGTGTTGTCTTGTTAAGAGATCGGCATCTCGTTTACTTGAACCTATTATTGTCATCAGCCAAAAGTAAATAAAGTGAGTGTTAAAATGCCTTTAGATTTAAATCATACTATTTAAAACTACGGACATTATTGTGAAGATGACAATCTGTTATTGTATGGTCTGTCCAAGTGTTCAAGTGTTAGTCGCTGGCAGAAAAATTAAATTCAAGGCCAGATTAAAAGTTGCCAGGCTATTCTATCTTTTGTTTATTTTTTTGCCTGATTTTAAAAATCATTTTTCTGCCTGCGACTAACACTTGGACCGACCACACAGCAGATTGTCATCTTTACAATATTTTCCCGTGCTTTTAAATTGTTAAATTTAATGCATTTTTAACACTTGCACTTTTTTTTGGCGCTATTGTGCCTTTAGTTCTTTACCGAACGACAAAAGTTTGGATTGGACCAAACTGAAAGTATTTGCAGATGACAAATGAAATGTGGCTATTATGATAGGGAAGAAAATATTGTTGGAAGAGAAGATGCTGGTTTTCTCTTTTTCCTGCAATATTTCCAAAATGCATTATCCTCAGGATCATTCAAAGTTGGGATTGTGTGGTACAGGGCTAAAAATATTTCATATTTCAAATTATTAAGATACCATATGGAAAAATAAATTTGTGTGCAGAGTGTACTTAGAAACAAATCAAGAGTTTGCCTTTTTCTACACAATTTGGTGCTGATTTGTCGAAAGAAGAGAAAGATTCAGTTCTTTGATTAAAAATTGTTATGAACTTGTGTTCACCCAAAAACCTACTGAAAAGTTTTTAATCGAACAGGGCAGGCATAAGAAAGATCCTCGTAAGGCCAAGAGTGAAACTAATGCCCCAACTTCGCCTAGAAAAGAGGAGCACAGAGTGGGCGGAGGAAGACCAACCAAGCTACCCAGAATTGTGCCACACAGATCTGTGAGTATCAGTTTTTTAAAGCGAAATTGCCAATGCAAAGCAGTGCAAATATGTACATGCCTTAGATGATGTAGGTGTACATGTAGTGTAAAGTTGGACTCTCGTAATACAAAATAAACTAGTAACACAACTACAATGCTAAAGTAACTTCATATTTCAAATTGTAGCTGCAAGGAAATTAACTCCAACTCTTAGAGACATTATAGGCTCAGGATGTGACTGCGTGTTGAGTTCAGTCTTATTCAACTTTATATCAGACGACAAAATGTTTGACTGGTTTCCAGCATTTTCTCTTTTCCCTCACAGTGTTTTAAAGGCATTTTTTCCCAGGGTTGTTAAAACTCGGGATTTTGTGGTAAAGTAATAAATCTACATTCTTTTCAACAGCAACTTTAGACTTTCCGAGGTTCAACCGTTGCATAAAACACATCCGATTTTCAACATTTATAATATAATGCTAACACGTGGGGGTAAAGAAAATTCTTTTCACAATGAAGCCTAGAATTAATTAGATTATAATTATTGTAATCTTCAAAATCAAGGCTATTTTGCCAAATTTGCAGTAAGGATAGACAGAATTGGGCGCTGAATATGCAATAATACTTTACTACACAACAAAGTTTTAGACTTGTCCAAACAAAAGGTATGTGCAGATGACAAATATTGCTGAAATGGATGGATTTGTCCCGGAATGGTTAGAAAACATAGTAGGAAAAGGAGAGATGCTGGTTTCCAGCATTTACAATGCTTTTATGGCCTTCTTCCTAAGGGCTGTTAAAACTTGGATTGTGTGGTAAAGGATTAAATGTAGACTCTCTTTAAACGCAACCTAAAGCCCTCTGAGGAACATCCAATCCATAAAAATCACCCTATTTTCAACATTTATATAAAATAGTGCTACCATCTTGAGTACAGATAATTCTTATCCAATAGGCTACTGAGAAAATAAATGAAATGTAGAATATATTAGACGGGATCTATAACTATTGTAATCTTCAAAATCAAGGATATATTGCTTAAGTTGAAATAAGGATAGACTGGACCGGGTGCTGAATGTGCATTAACTGTTTTTCCCATAACAAAGTTCTAAAATAGTCCAAATTCAAATCATTTGCGGACGACAAATTCCATGTAGGTTAAACAAATGCTTTCTGTCTTTGAAATTACCAGCATTTTCTATTTTTCCCAGTAAGCTTTCAAACGTCTACTTCTTAAGGTCATTAAAACTTGGTATTATGCGGTAAAGTGTGAAATCATTTTTTGTTTAAATCAAAGAACCACGTTATACCTCAGTTTATTTTCTGTTATATGCAATCGCAAAAAGTCTTTAACATTTTACGCCAAGTGATAACAACAATATTAGAAACTGTTTTTCACTAATGATATCATTATTTGTTACCATAGGATCACAAAAAGGTGAGAATGAGGGACTGTGATATAGGGTGTGACAAAAGTTTTGGTGGAGGGATTGTTTGCATTTTTCAACATAATTTACACTTTTATACCATAATAAAGAGGGTGACTGTTCAGTAATGGCTGGATAATGATGCTTTTAATTATTCACTTGTGGACGTAATCTACTACATGTAGAGCTATATTATGCTAAACATTCAGATTCATATATATATCTCTTGAAAGTTCAGAATTGCAAAATCTTTTCGTACATCATGTTAAAAACAGTCAAAAGTGTTTATCATTTGACCTGATGTTTTTACACAGATAATGCCACATTCATGTAGTGTGTGGTGTAAGTCAGTCATATTTATGAAGTTAATGATGTAACAGCCAGATGATTTATTTCACTATTTTTGTCAGTGTAAAGCTGAGAATTATTAAGTATATGAAGTATACGTGTCTGATTCTAGGTGAAATATAAATATATTGTTATATAGTTATATAGCTTATTAATTTTTTTGATGAAACTGCGAAGTTGGTAAATGGATGCAACTTTCCAAATTCACTTGTTTAATTTGCCTAAAGTGTACGGAAAATAGAAATTTCAAAGCAAGAATGCATTGAAATTAGACATATAGTCTGAATGCTTGTAGATTTGAATAGCTATTTTCTCTATCAAAGCATTTGACAGAAATATTTTCCTTTTTGAGACAGTGTTTCAAACTACTGTAACATGCTGTATAGTAGTACACCATGCAAGTTCTATATATAGCATGTTGGAAAAAAGGAGTAACTTTAGTCGTAACAGTAGTGTACCATGTGGTGATCAATTTCATCTTTTTGTTTAGAGAAGTTGATTGAAATAACTTTTGGTCGTTGAAAGAAAAGGAATGTCCAATGCTTGCTAGTCAGAATTTTTATATCATTCATGCTTATAATGCCTCTTGTGCTAGAGTGACAAAAAAAAAAAAAAAAAAAGACTTGGGATAGTGGAAATTAGACTTCAAAAGAGACGGAGAGACGGTTTTATTGTTTTAGAAGCGGCTACTGTGAGATTGTTTTCAATTTGTTGATGATTTTATCATTTCCAAAGGTTATTGAGACCCAAAAAAGAAAAAAAAGTAATCCGGAAAACTATAATTTTAGTCATGATTATAGTCCTTAATGTTGAAGACTTTCATTTTCATAACAAAATATTTTCATGCAACAGTTTGTAAATGGAAAAGTAGGTTCAATTTTGTCTTTTGACGCTTTTTCATTTTCTTTCATTTCACACAATAGTTAGTAAATCAATTTTCACCAAAAGACTTAGATCTTTAAGAAGTACCATTTTCGTAACTTGAGGCACCTATACTGATCAATTATACACTTGTGTACCTAGCAGCATTCATCTCTATTAATTAAATGTAAACTAAGTTTAAGACCTGACTAATTGATTACTAATTGCAGACAGTGATAATTAGAAACTAGATACAAATCAGAAAGATCAGAACATGGTTGTGTTGAATTCGAAATATAAATTACTACACTACTATGTAAATGACGATCTTATTTTTTCATAGAATTTCTCCCCACAGTCTATTTTTAAATGTAATATGATTTAGTTTTGATGAGAAGCCTGTAAGACTAGAATAGACAAGCCCGCTCGGGTAGCTCAGTGGTTAGCGTATCTGACTCGTGACCTGATGGTTGCAAATTCGATACCCGGTTGAGGCAAACTTTCTTTCCGGCGATTTTTCACCTCTCACCTCTGATGCATGTACGAAAAGTAGTCATTGACCTGGAAAGAAAATTGTGTCAGTACTGATGTTAGAAAGCCGGGAAACACATGCGTAGTTGCACTGACCGCCGTGATATGACCAAAGCTGTTAAAACGGCGTTAAATCCTGATATAGCCAATCAATCAAATGTAGAATAGAAGCTCAAGGAATTAATCTGAATGAATTTGACATAAACGTCACTATGTAAATACAGCACGCAATACTCAAATATTACCATGATTTCATAGACATGAAATATTTATCTACCCCACAGTTAGTACAGCATGACTTTAGCATGTATTATGGGAGTGACTATCTTGAAAGTAACCCGAGTACAGAGGTAACAAATATATAAACTGTTTTGTGTTTGGTCACAGATAGATGTTAATGACACTTGAATGTTTCGCTTTTAGTTATTACTTATGGTTGCAATCATAGTTTGATTATCACAATTTAAAGACCTAAAATGGTAAAGCCCCCCTTTTTTTTTTAAATTTTAAAAGGGATTCTGCTAGATCTTACTTCTTGTTCATTTATAATTTCCGCGAATTTCATGTGTAGTTTGATGTTTATAAGGATGAGTAATTATGTTTGAGATTGCTTGGTTTACGATAAGCCTAAGTGATTTGGTTCTCTTGCTCGTAAAATTGAAATGTAGCTTAAATAGAGCAAGTTATATTCTTAATTATTTTTAATGATTAGTGTTAGGTTATAGATCTCTATCAAAAAGCCTATGTATCTGCCTCTGACTACATTGAACAGCTTCAAAATGCCATCTAGGACAAGAACTACCGGTATATTTAAGCATAATTTACCAGTTTTTATTTCTTTCAAAAGCTTGCAATTTAATCAGAACTCTGTATCAATCTAAGTATGACATGCATAAACAGAATGAAGATAGAATTAAGGAAAGTTGTGTTTGAAACGGGAATTGATAGTTTGAGTAATCGCTGTACATGCATTTGCTGCAATCAGTAAGAATGTTTTATACATTCTCTTGAAAATTTTAACGATGCAATTGAAAATAGTAGCAGAAGTCTTCTTATTGTGTATTTAAAATTTATGTATTTTATTTTTATTTTTGTTTTTTGCTTGTTTTTTCTTTTCCAAAGAGTTTCAATATACACGAGACATTGTGAATTTTTTGTCAACTCTTTCGCTTACTATGAATGTGTCATGAATTGCATATTGTATTGTTCTGGCAAAACCAAGTTTAAATAATGTCAAATTTTTCTCCTGTTTTAATTCAATTTTGCTTTAATGTGTCTGAAATATGAAAATCATTCCGATGTTTTGTTCATTTTCTTCTCATAGTAAAATGTAAAGGAGTCTCACAGTTTCTGTGATACTTCTTTTGATAGTGTCTCTTATGAAAATAACAAGATAAATCTTCCGCAGAAAGCTATTTTACACAATTTTGCAAATTAAGTGCTCAGAATTCACAAATACCCTACTTGCCACATTACGCTGTTTGGTCGTTATTGATACGTTAACATCATGATAGTCTAAAATAGTTTTTTTCCTGTTTTTTTTTTTTTATACATACATTAAATCATTAATTGTTTATCTACAGCTTACAAAGACGTGATAAGCTATATGTACATGTGGTTGTAACTGAGGTTCACATATTTAATGAATAAATTCCATTTTTCACCATTCACGCTGACAACATCAGAGGAGCAACACAAATTGTAGATCCCTTGATGAGAAGAACAAAAATCAGCAAAGTGGAAGGCAGAAGCTAAACCGAGAGCACTCAAAGCATGTAGTTGATTTAGAAAACAAAAAAGAGAAAGAAAGAATAGAAAGTTATACTAATGATAAGAGTCAAGATGAGAATTCTGCAGGGGTCAAAAGTCATAGCAGTTTTCAGAGTGGGAACATTATTGGTAATGATCTTGAAAGAGTTAAAACCTTGATATCAGAGGAAAAAGACAAAGATGAAGACGAAAGGCATGTTGGATCACTTGTTCGTGATGGAGGAGAAACAAGCAGTGAGTCATCTAAGAAACCAGACAAAGAAGAAGTTATAAAAGGTGATAATGATCCAGAGTCTTTTCATGTCCAAAACAATGAGATCAGCAACGATGAAAAAAAGAAGGATCTTTATAATTCTAAAGAAATTATTGATGCACAAAGACAAGCTTTTGAGAATCAAAGTAGTGGTGAGAATGACAGTTGTGAACCAAGTTCTGTGTTAGAAATTAGCAAAGATAAATACAGAGAACAAAACAAAAGCATGAAAAAGCTGAAAGAGTCAAAGGCAAGATCTTCGTTGTAACTTTGAGTTTATGCAGTATTGCCTTTTGGTTTTGGTTAGTGATTTATGTTGTACATAGATACATAGATATTTTATGACGTTGTTGTTATGTTGTTTTCATTTGGTGTACGTTTAGCAGGGGGTATACGTTTTTGTTACTTGTGAAGTGTGACGTGTTAAAAGGTCATGCAGAAATAAAATTTCTATAGTCAGGATCATAGAAGTCTTTATCCACAGTGTAAATGCACTTAAGATTAATAGTGTTGAAGACTGTTGTTGCCCACTTCTAACTTTTCAACCGCGGTTCCTAATATTTTGTACCTCATTCGCATGGAAATTTTTAGTTTTGGAATTTTCGTCTACCAAATATACCAAATAGTGTTGCCAGGATGCTATAATGGCTGAATTAATTAAAAACTTAAGAATGCTTTTTCGCTAGTAATGTTGGCTGAAACAGCTTTTGTGGAAAGTGCAGAAAATGCAGCCAAATTTTGGATGAACTCAGTCCACTACCTGATACTAGGTATGACTAGAGTTTTCTTTAAAGGTACTGGAATAAAAGATAAACTGTTGGCAGGGAAAGAGTGACTACTTTCATTCCGATGTGTTGAGGTTTGGCCTTCTCGAACGTACACTTGAAAACTTTCATCTTACTTGAATAAAGAAATAAGTTGTTTTTCCTTCTTAACTGCAAGACAATTTTTGAAAATAAGTTGAAGAGTTAGATGATCTGATAGTATCAATGGAAAAAAGGATGACTTTATGCATGGAGTGTGTCTAAAAATCAGATTAGCAATAGCTTGTTTCCATTGAATATATTGCATATCTTACGGTTATAGTTTAAACACACAAATAAGAAATTTATTTATTATATACCTAAAATGATCTGAGTAAAGTGATAGCGTTATCTAACTTACAAATACAACTGTCAAGAATTTTTTTTCCGTATCAGTCAAGTAACGTGTGTAGAACATAATTGATTACACGGACTACTTCTGTGTGTTAACGTTAGGGTCTTTCAACCAAATCCGTTTACGTCCGGCTAGTATGATGAAGCACGACAACCCCATTTTAGTGTATTTATAGGTACTTTGTCTGCTATTTATCAACTTCTTTTTTTTTCAAGAATCGTTTCTATGCAGAACTTTATTTTGACTGATCAATACCAAACACTCGTGAACTGAGATATCACGATTAATAATCGCATGCTTGACTTGCCTCCTGCGTTAAAATGGAAAAGAATTTGCACTGTTCTTGACAGTGAATAACAACGACTGACTACCTTTCTAGCATTTCAGAAATAGTTTCTAAGCTACAGTTGTTATTTTTTTAGCTCACCTGAGCACAATGTGCTCAAGGTTAGCTTTTGTGATTGTGCTGTGTCCGTCCTGCATCGTCAGTCGTCGGTCGTGCGTTGTCAACTTTTACCTAGTGTGCGATCTATAGGCCACATTTTCCGTCAGATACTCATGAAAGTTGGTCAGATTGTTTGTCTTGATGATATCTCGAGTCTCGGGTTTGAAAATGGGTCATGTCCGGTTTAAAACAAGGTCACTAGGTCAAATCTTAGACAACCAAACACTTGCGTACACTCTAGAGGCCACATTTTCTGCCCAGTACTCTTGAAAGTTGGCCAGAATGTTTGTCTTGATGATATAAGTTTGAAAAGTGGTCATATGTGGTCTAAAATAGGTCATTAGTTCAAACCTTAGAAATACAATGTGTACACTTTGGAGGCCACATTTTAAGTCCAGGACTCGTGAAATATGGTCAGAATGTTTGTTTTGATGATTTTGTGAACAAGTTTGAAAAAGGGTCATGTTGGGTAAAAAGCTACGTCTCTGGGTCAAATCTTTGACAAGCCTTATGTTTGCTTTTTGGTCAACATTTTCAGTCCAATACTCATGAAAGTTGGTCAGAATATTTGTCTTGGTGGCTCTGTAGATTTTGAAAATTGTGTCACGTAGGGTCCAAAACTAGGTTACTAGGTACTTTCTTAGAAAAAACGTTGTTTACACTCTAGAGGCCACCTGTTCAGCCCAGTACACATGCAAAATGGTCAAAAGATATTGTATTGATGATATTTCGGACGAGTGTGAAAATAGGTCATGATCTGACTGCGCAGAAATGCAGACTGTTGTAATATTCCGTGTGTATTTCTGATACTATTTTCTTGTTGACAAAACAGACAAAGCCACTTTATAGCATACAGATTGCGTAGTTCTTAAGTCTGTGCAGTATGTCAGACTTTTAGCTACTATGTTTTTAAGGAATACATGTGCTTCAAGGTATTTTATATGGAACCACATATCTAGCTTTATAAAAATAATTTGTATGTAGCAATTTCTAGAGGTCCTTTATTACAGTTGTTCAATGTGTGTCTCTGTTAAATAATTTAATAATTCACAATAAACGTTAACTTTACATAAATTATTGTCAGTCGGGATAAAGGATTGTGCTGTCACTGTATTTACATAAAATTATATGACAGAAAAGTTTGGCATATCAGATAGGACAGCGAGTAGAGTTTTTCTATTTTGTTCATAACATCAGTTATGTAAAGGTCCTTTCCATATTTTTCAAATTAAGACTTGGGTCAAAAGAGACTCCTGGCGTTTTCTTTAAAATATGGTTCTTCTGGCAATGCCATACATTTTGTGGTGTCTCATTGGGAAAATTTCCACTGCTACATAATTTAACTACAAGATTCATAATTTCCATGATTTGCAGGTAACATCATCAAATGTTTCTTAAGAGAACCCCACCTAGACTACAGTATTTTTCGAATTTGTTCCTTGATTCAGAAATTCAGATTGTTTTTAGTGTTTGGCTTACCTGAACATAGATCGTAGAGGTGGAGCTTTTTGATTGCTTACTGTCCAGCATCCATCAGTATGTATCTATGTCTTTATGTTGGTCTGTTCATAATTACAGAAACTGTCAACGGTACAGAATATTCTAGTGGAAAAAAACTTTTGCAGATATTCTTGTCTGAAGTCATAATGTTCAGGTGTTTGTAGTATGTATGTAAGATCACATAAGAATTCTATGGGTAAGGTTAAGCTCAATGCCATTTCTACTAAAAAGAAAAAAACCTAGATTTATGAATTATTTGAAAGCGTGGTGAAATATCTTGATTTACATATGTACAGACTATGTACAAGTTTCAAATCTCTGTCAAAGGTAATGGCCACATTTCCTCTTAAGAAAAAAAAAATATGTAGAACTTTGGCAATAACTTTAAAACCTTTGAGTTATGTTGAAGAAACATCAACACTGTCGAGGTTTTGATATGCAGATAACCCACACACCTTTGTGTAATGCCTGCGTTAGCGGTCAACGTAGCAGTTCCTAAAACAGAGACACCAGAATCTGAAATTACTTCAACATTCCTTCCATGAGCTTTATGACCTAAAATAATGATATAAAATTTTGTATATGGTCTTGATATTTATATCAAATCTAGTTAAACGTCCCTGTCACCTAATATAGAAAAAGATAAGATTCAAGCTCTCATGGCACTTATCTTTAGTCGTGTTAAGTTCCAGCTTTTGTGTACTTAGGTGAGTAAAATAAAAACAAAATGGTTCTCTAATTTCTTCTTCTCTCAGGTAAACAATATATTTTTTACAAACATAATTTATGACATTGCACATGTGTATTTGTTCTTACTCCCGTAACCATTCTATTTATGAAATACCTTTCGATTTATCCTTGTTTTTCGTTTCTTTTCTACAAGTTGTCAGTTATTTGTTGCTATCTATTTTTTTTGATACATAGAGATTCATTTTCAAGTAGCAACGTTCATGTCTTGAATTAGTCTCATGTTCAACGACACCAATAGAAATCTGAAGATATTTGACTTGCATTTGTTATTTGTTGAGAAATAAGTAATAATAATAATAAATTGATTTAACTCTTGGATAACTTACCATTTTCATTTAAATAAAATGCTTTTCAACTGAATAAAATTTAGTAATTGGCATTTTATTACCGTTGGATTATTTTCATATTTATCTTATGTGTTTCACAGGAAGATGGTGTGACCAACGAAAGAAAGAAAGAGGATAGAGAAGATAAGTCAGATGTGGCTCAACTTTTCAAAATTGCCAAGCAGATGGGTATGTGAAACTCGGTATCTATTCAACTTTTCAGAGATTTTAGGTACATTCTTTGCAAAAGTATTAATTCACTATGTAGTATAGAAGCAGTGTCGGCAAATGATGCAAGAATCTATGATTTAGCGTTTTTTCAATTATACCATTCGTTTTGATGGTTTATTTAAAAAATGCATCTGTACTGGTTTTCAGCTAGTGCTTAACCATTTCATCTTTATTTTATGAAGCTATTATCATTCTTGTATTTTCATGCCAAATGTTGCCCCTGGCGGCTGCAAGGTTGCGCAGAATACGACGGGTAGAAAATGCATTTCATTTTTGCAGCCTTTAAATAAATCACTGTTGTCGTTTCTGGTTTTAGATGAGGACAAATCCCTGAAATCTGAGATATTTTACACACTTTTAAGTTTCAACAGCGTTTTATATCTCTGGCTATAAGGATGTACCTTTAAGGGATTAAATCAAAATAGTTACCTGTGTAAGATACTCTACGGCATAAGGTTAATCGATCATCCATGGTGAAAGTCAAGTCCGTCACTGACTGGTCTTTCTTTGACTAATGGTCAGACACGAAAACTATTTTATTGACAAAGGTTAGACATAAAGAAATGATGTTTTAAAATGGAAACTCTCATGTGTGCCAAAGAATTTAACGGACAAAGTATAACTGGTTTTGAGTAATAACATCATGACTGCTTTTAGCTCCACTTGCCGAAGGCCAGCGAGCTTATGTCATGGCTCTGTGTCCGTTGTCGTTCCTGACCATAAGGCATAGGGGTGCCGAATTTTGAATGTAGCATTATCTTGTAGGCCTCTTCCAGGACAGTGCCAGTTATAGCGCTGGGGTCAAATTTGGCCCCGACCCAGCAGTCACGAATTTTACATGAGCTTTTATAGTGAAAACTTTGAAATCTTCTTGTGCCTAACCATAGACCTAGAGCTACCAAATTTTGCATGTATATTTATGTAAAGGACCTCAGTTAGGATTGTTCAAATTATAGCCCTGAGGTCAAAACAGTAGGCTTCTTGCAAAACTGATGAAAGGCCTGGTGTCAAAATTGGCTAATCCCTTTGGATCATAAATTAAACTGATCGAGTGAAAATTCTGAAAATATTCTTGCCCCTAACCATAAATCGTAGGACTACACAATTTGGCATATAGGTTCATCTTGTAAAATCAACTCTTGATTTATCAAAATTTAGCCCTGGGATCGAAATTAGACCCGTCTCGGGGGTCTCATGCTTCACTAGGATATATATATTGAGGAAAATGATAATTTCCTTGTTTATAACCCTACCGCCCAGACATGTATTATTTAGTATGTGACTGTGTGGCCTTATCTTGTGCAACTCTACCAGGATTCAAGTAATTGTAGCCTGTGGTCAAAATGGCCTTGCCATAGGGTCACACTTTCACGTGGGTTTTTATAGAGAAAATGTTAAGTCTTCTTGTTCGAAACCATATGGCCCAGAATTGTAATGTTTGTGTGTATGGTTTGTACTTATTAGCAAGTGGAGCGATACAGGGCCGTCATGGCCCTCTCGTTGTTAAAGGTAGAGTGCAGTTGCAATGGAATCTTCACATTAGGCGTAGGTGTTTTGTGGCAATGATTGTGCCTGCATATAGGTCATATAGAATCTCGCCCTTTCTTTCAAAGATACCTGGACTAAATCAATGTGCAGTCAAAATATTAATTAAGCTTTCTGTTTAAAAAAAAAAATCACCTATATTTTTTTGTATTTGAGTTATATTGAAATGAATTACCTTTATGAAAAACATTATGCATGTATAGTTCTAGACTGTGACCTTTGCCATACAGTCTCGGATTTTGAAAGTCCCGACGGAGAGAGGTTTTGGGAGCGTTCTGGGAAAGCGAGAGAATGGTGGTAACCAGCATTTTCTTCTTTTCCCAGAATGTTTTCTACACTTTCAGGGATGGAGTTACTCATCTGAACAACACTGAATTTGCCGTCTACAAATGATCTGTATTGACTTGTGGTAAAGCGTTAAATATTGGTGTCGTACGGCATAAATTTTCACTTTACATGATAGTTATTACAGGCATTTGTATATTAAGTTTTAAAATTGCATTAATTTTTTTGCCATAATTTTTCATATTCTTAGATCCTGTTTATATTAAATATACTTTAACTGTTGATACATAATTTTTTAGGCAAAAGTCACTGCCATTTAATTGCATGGTTGCATTGACGTCATGTGACATTGATATCATCAGCTTTAGCAATACACAATATGATCCTTGATAAAGGTTTAAAATGACCAAAACTATTTTTTTTAAATTATACTTGGAGTTTGATCTTTTTTATTCATTTATAGTTTCAGATAGGTATTTTATGTTGCAATAATGTCTTGATGTATAATGCATTACTATGTACGTGTTTCAGGCAAACCAGAGGATATTTTTATCAAAACTCTCATCAAGAAAACTCATAAGCAAAGAATGATAACAAAAGCTAAGTTTAGACAGAAGTATGATTTAGTAAGTTTCTTTTTAATCTTATTTTTGGAAAATGTGCAATTGCGCTCAAAGCGCTGTAGCTCATTTTTTTCTAGGGTGATTTTCTTGTTGTTTAAAATACATTTTTCTGTCTTTGAAATATTTCACTTCACTCTAATAAGTTTTATAAACTTTATCATTGCATCCTCACTACTTTACGCGAACACGCAAGCCAGCATTAACAACCACACTGTTAACGTATTTCATAAATGGATTTATGCTGTGTTCTGGAATTATTGCATACCTATACCAAGCTGATCTTCAATTACAAGTTCTTAACCAATAAATCTCCACCGCTTCACATTTTTTTAAACTCGTAGGGAATCTATATGACAAATGAGATGTTGCCAACATATTAACTGGTTTGCTTGTATTAAATATGGTTAAAAGAGTAAGTTTCCTATTGAAAGCTCAGATAGCTTGTGGTACAAGTTTTTACAACTGGCAATGATTTCTTGCATAGACTAGTATTTGGCAAAAGTGCTTACTGGTAATGGTTTTAACGTAGTAATCTTCACATATTAATTTTGAAGACCTGACGTTCTAGTGATTACTATCAGTTGCTGCCTAAATTTACAACCAGTTTTACGAAGGACATTTCATATCTAGAGAAGACTTTGATTGTGGTAAGAATGTGTCGATTTTCTACTTGAGTTCTTTTTCTGCAGGATCTGATTTCCGAGTTAAAAAATGGACTTGGAAGCCACTGGGAGAATTTGATTGATGCATTATTACAAGAGAGAGGAGTTGCTGATGCTTATGCCATATTTGATGCTTTAAGTGTAAGTACAGTGCATCAGTATGGGATGTAAAAGTGCTTACCAAATGTGTTTTCACCTGCACATGTTGTTCTATGTTCCTATTTCACTTGGGAGTACATAATTCTCATCCGGTTTAGATCTCATAATAGATAAATAATCCTTTGTTTTATATTTGGCAGTTTCTCTGTATGTACATGTGTCAATTCAATATCAGTCTTTCCATCAGTCAATTGTAAGTACAACATCAAGTTTATGCCACCGTATTTAGATTTGACAGGATTTGCTATTCAGTTTTGCTTCAGTTACAAATTTTGTAATAATGTATGAAAGAGTTTTTATTAAGAAATATGAAGTAACGAATACAATGTTGTAGAATATCACCATACGTTTACAAACTACATATATGAAATAAACATTTATATAAATAAAGAAATAAAGCACCCCTACACGTACAGATTCATTGTTTGTGGTATAGTTAAAGTGATCCACGTTTACATGTTTTGATGCTCTTATTTCAGTCCAAAGTCAGTTGTTTACACACTGATGTTTCCTCTTTCGTGATTTGGACATGTTGAATTTGTGGCTACAACTGTGGATTTTACAGTTCAGCCTCATGTATTTCAAAACTTTATGCAACAGAAACTGTAAACAATATGCTTTTATGGAAAAAACTGTCCCTTGGGTCAAAGAATGTTATTGGGAGAAGGGGCTCAAACTTTCTAGATTACTTTTATGAAACCAAAAAGAAAATATCGTGGACTGTTTTGCTTTGTGCAGTTGATTAGGAAATAAGAATTAGATTTGGCAATACTTTTTGTTTCTTGTTTCTAGGTGGAATTAGTACTAGGTTTGGAAAATATGTGGTAAAAATGGAATGTTCAGGTAATAAATTCTTATACAGAAAAGAACATTGCAAAAATATGGTGACTCGTAAATCATCACCAACTTTGTGAAATTAACTTTAATTTTTTGTATGTCGTTTTAAAATTGTCTTCAGTCAGGCTGTTAAGTTTTTATTATGCTTAAGTATATTGACTATATTTCAAAGAATGCGAATAAGGGTAATTCTTAATGGATGTGAACTATATGTAGACTTATAGTTTCATTTATCACTTTAAATTACAGTTAGCTTCATCAATTACCAGTCAGTTTGTGAATTTCATATCATATGTGAGATACTTTTAAATACATTTGTCAAGTAGCTGATTTACCACTTGGGCTTTTTCAAAAACTTAACTTGGAAAAAAAAAATCAGTCATTTGGTCTTGATGGCTGTTATATTTGTTATCCCTTATTTGTGTGATTAGGGTTGTAAACTGTTGAGCGTTTTCATATTTAAAACTAAATAAACACTCATTGTATTCAAATAAACAAAGTCATCAGCGTGTGTCGTTTTTATACAATATATCTATAAAGGGTTGAATCGAAACAATACTTCGTGCAATTCATGAGGGCTACACATACATCTACATGCCTTAAAAGAAAATGAAAATATCAGGCTAAGACATAGAGGACAAAATGTACATAAATTAATTTTGTGGAAAGATGAAACAGGACCATTATTTGAAAACATATTGTCAAAGCATTTGCAACTTTTGATAAGAATTTAATCTTAACTGACAAATTACAGGTAATTAGTGCAAGTAAAAAAGTAAGATGGCGAGAAATTATGTCATGTGAAAGGCTTACTTATTTATATTATCATTAATTTGTAGTGTAGTTGGACCTTCATAGGGTTATTTTCTTTTTTTATCATAGTTATTTGTTTGGGTTCATGTGGTAAATGACACTGGAAAATTGTCAGTTATCAATTTTTTGACACATTTCTTATATATTTTTTTTTTTCATCTTAAGAATTCATGCCAACAAAATCCATATGTAATAAAGACATTTATTTCAAAAGAGTTTGTAAATTCGACGAAGAAAAACCTTTAAATTAGCAGTTAGTTGTTATTCATCATAGTGGTGTGTTTTACTTAAGTAGTTCTCAGAAACACTGAAAACTGAATGTTTTACAGGCAAGCGCTAGCAGAGAGGTAAGGATTTTAATGCAAAATAAGGCTTTAGGGTTTTTCTTTTTCAGGCTTTTTTGCATACTATTCATAGCTCTGGTGTACGTGATATAGCAATCTATTGTTATATATCAGTTCGTGCAAAAGTTTTGTAGGGATTGAACTTATATTTTAAAAAGTATCATTACAAGCTACTCAGTCTAATGCATTTTAAAATTCAACAGATACAGAAAAAAGGTGCAATTTTGGCTTTTAAAAACAGGGTGGTCGGTTTGCAGTCGGCTACTCTGTCAATGTTTACGAGATCAAATGTTATATCACCATACTTATTTGAATACCACCCTTCATAATCAACGCATGTTATTGATCACGCGGCAATCCCTCAAACCTTTGCGAAATTCTGGCATGAAATCTGAAAATACCTTACATTTCTCTTTCTTATCAATTGACCGTTTGCTAGGGATTACCCGACTAAACTCTATGACGAAATATTTTTCAAAGATTTCTTTAGTAATGAAAGTCTGAATGACTCCCTTCAAGTTTCAATGACTTGGTCATGCATGGCTCTTTCATTTAGGTGCTCGATTTGTAATCAAGACTGGATTTTATAGTAGTGGCCTTTGGCATGGCACCGCAGAGCCAAAACATTGCTATTGTGAAGTACACATAAAAAAGGGCTCTTGCTGTGATTAAAAAAAAAAAAAAAAAAAAATGTAGAAAGTGTGGCATAAATCACAATTCAAATAAATGAACAGATGATGTTCTAGGGCTAACTCTGTTCATGATAACCTTTTTTCTTTTTTAGCTCACCTGAGGACAACGTGCTCAAGGTGAGCTTTTGTGGTTGTCCGATGTCCGTCGTCCGTCGTGCGTCGTCCGTCGTGCGTTGTCCGGCGTCCGTCGTCAACATTTACCTTGTGGACGCTCTAGAGACTACATTTCTTACTCAATTGACCTGAAAATTGCTCAGAATGTTTGTCTTTATAAAATCACGGACAAGTTCAAATTTGGGTCACCTAGGGTCTTAAACTAGGTCACTAGGTCAAATTAAAGAAATACCTTGTGGGCACTCTAGAGGCCACATTTTTTGCTCAATTGACTTGAAAATTGGTCAGAATGTTTGTCTCAATTAAATCTCGAATGAGTTTGAAATTGGGTCACCTTTGGGATATAAACTAGGTCAAATTAAAGAAATACCTTGTGGACACTCTAGAGGCCACATTTTTTGCTCAATTCACTTGAAAATTTGGTCAGAATGTTTGTCTTAATTAAATCTCGGACGAGTTGAAATTGGTCACCTTGGATCATAAACTAGATAACCAGGTCAAATTAGAGAAACACCTTGTGGGCACTCTAGAGGCCACATTTTTGCTCAATTGACTTGAAAATTGGTCAGAATGTTTGTCTAAATTAAAACTCGGATGAGTTTGAAATTGGGTCACCTGGGGTGATAAACTAGGTCACTAGGTCAAATTAAAGAAATACCTTATGGACACTCTAGAGGCCACATTTCTTGCTTAATTGACTTGAAAATTGGTCAGAATCTTTGTCTTGATGAAAACTCAGATGAGTTCGAATTTGGGTCACCTAGTGCTATAAATTAAGTCACTAGGTCAAATTAAAGAAATACCTTGTGGGCACTCTAGAGGCCACATTTTTGCTCAATTGACTTGAAAATCGGTAAGAATGTTTGTCTTAATGGGGATTTTTCACCTAATCTGATATAGTATCTGTTCTCTATCCCAGTTAAACTGAATCAAAATTAAGGGGGCGTCTCAAGACGGTTTTTTTTTTTTTTTTTTTTTAAATAATTTCACTACAAACAAAAATAAAGTTTGGTTTCATGAGCCTAATATTTCATTATCACAAATTAACCCTTATAGCACCTTTCACGACTATAGTTGCCTTTGCGGGCAGTGTAGATCAAGATCAGGCTGCACAAAACGTACAGCCTGAGCTGTGATCTACACTGTCTGCTTTGCAGAAACACTGTTGAGGAAAGCAACCATGAAATTGCAATTATTTGGGCTGTATTTCTGGGATGAAAATATCTGATAAGTTTATTAAGCGCTCTAAGGGTTACTACTAGTCATCATCAGATGACCGAATTCCTAAATCATGCTTCATGCAGGGTAGTGTTATTCTCATTAAATAATGGTAAAGTTCGTGATTTTCACGAATGATGTCACAAAGCCCGCGGCGTCGGCGAGGTGGTTCTTTTATTCCGTCGTGGTCGATTCACTGTCCAGACAGGGTGTCTAAAGGTTCCTGCAGTGTGTCTCTTCAATCGGGTCGGATTGCCTGCAGAGCAAAGCGTTAGATTTCCTACGGGTCCCGGGATGCCTGTTGTGGAGCCTGCGCAGCCTGATCTGCGGCCTTTCCATCCTGTTCATTCTGTCAGTGGGCTTGACAGCGGGCTTGATATGGAGCTCCCAGACGTCGAGGTTGCTTCACCATCCGTCTCTCCATGTCTCGTATGTTATCGACCTTTTGTTTGAAACAAGCATTGTTAATTGTATAACCTTGCGAAGCATACACGTTTAAAAAAGCTTACTGGTGTAGAATGCATTGTACTTATGAGAAACATTGTGGTAAAAGGAAAAAAATGCTCGTAAGGAGACTTCTCATTTTCCTATAATATTTCCTAGCCTTCATAAAACAATCCTATCACATTAGCCGTAGTTTATTTGTTATCTGCAAATGCGTTTAATTTGAATTGGATTGAAATTTTGTCATCTGGTAAAGAGTTAAATGAAATCAATGCCTACATCACAGTGTAGGACCGGAAGTATACATTGTTTGGGATTGTATGTGACTTGGGATTCTGTACAGTGACGGTCTGTCACTTAGTGGTTAAAAATTGTGCTCACACGGTAAGCCAAGCTGGTGCTTTTTCATTTTTCAAATTATCATAAATTACTCATATCAAGCTACATTGTATGTGTTTGTTATGAATAGACCAGAGCAGGAACACGTATGTGGGCAGTAAAACTTCCACACAGTAATTGGGGTGCCTTGATCAATTGACCGCACTAAAAATACAGTTGATTTTGTCTCAAAACAATGCCGTTTTTACTCCATTTCTCAGCATTTAAAACCTGTTTTCTTTACTGAAAATGTATAAAAAGTTTCTTTATTCATATTGCTGTGAAATTATGTCAAGATATGGTAATAAAGTCGACTACTATCTTCCTTATCCTTCCTTTAAAATGGCACCTTGAGAGAAGAAATTTGTACAGTCAATCGTAAGTAGTTAATAGATCTCGGGCGACTGTGCAACTGCTCACAAGTGACTGTACAAATTTCTTCTCCCAACGTGCCATTTAAAACAAAGGATAAGGAAGACTGTAAGTGTTAAATAGATCTCAGGCGACAGTACAACCGCTTACAAGTAGCTGTACAAATTTCTGGCTTGGCAGTTGTTCAGTCACCTGAGATCTATTAACTGCCTACAAGTGATTGCACATATTTGCCCAGTCACTTGACAGCGGTTAATAGACTCAGCGGCTGTACAACCGTGTACAAGTCACTGTACAAATTTCTTTTCTTAAGGTGCTATTTTAAACAAAGGACAAGGGAGATCAGAAGTGCACTCGGGCGACTGTACAACCGCTTACAATTGGCTCTACAAATTTCTTGTTTTGGTGTTTGTACAGTCGCTTGGGATCTATTAACCGCATACAAGTGACTGCACAAATTTCTTTTCTCATTTTTGCCATTTTAAACAAAGAATAAAGAAGATTGTAGTCGACTTGTTACCAAACCTTGACGTTTTCACAAAAATATGAATAACGAAAATGTTTATACATTTACATTTGAGAAAAAAAGGTTTTTAAGGCTGAGAAATCGAATATAAAACGGCATTGTTTTGGGACGAAATCGTCTGTAATTTTAGCACGGCCAACTGATCAAGGCATCCCCATTGCTCTAAGAAAGGTTTACATCGCTTATTACGTGTTCCTGATATGGCCTATACAAAACAAATAAATAACTGGATATGAATATTTTATAGCTATCAAAATAAATGAAAAAGGCGCCAGTTTGGCTTACAGTATGAACACAATGTTTAACCACTAAGTACAAAATCCGAAGTCACATACAATCCCAAACACTGTACACTTCCGGTCCTACACTGTGATGTAAATATTGATTTTATTTAACTCTACCAAATCACAAAATTTTGATCCCATCCAAATTGAAAGCATTTGCAGACAACAAATAAACTATGGCTAAACTGATTGTATTAGGAAGGGTAGAAAATGTTATAGGAAAATTAGAAAAGACTCTTTACGAGCATTTATCCCTTTTACCACAATGTTTTTTTTTTTTTTTTTTAAAGTAATCTACACCAGTTAGCCTTTTTAAACGTGTATGCTTCGCAAGGTTATACAATTAACAATGCTTGTTTCAAAGGAAAGGTCGATAACTCACGAGACATGGAGAGACGCATGGTGCAGCAACCTCGACAGCTGGGAGCCTGCTGACAGAATGAACAGGATGAACAAGTTGCAGATCAGGCTGCGCAGGCTCCACAACAGACTATCCAGGACCCCCAGGATGCCACACGCCCCTCCTCTGCAGGCAATTGGGTCATTTGATGATGACTATTAATTTGTAATAAAAGTGGCTCATGAAACCAAACCTTATTTTTGCTTGTAGTGAAATATTATAAAACCGTCTTGAGACGCCCCCTTAATTTTGATTCATTTTAACCGGGATAGAGAACAGATTCTATATCATATTAGGTGAAAAATCCCCAATTAAATCTCGAAAGAGTTTGAAATTGAGTCACCTGGGCTCATAAACTCGGTCACTAGGTCAAATTAAAGAAATACCTTGTGGACACTGTAGAGGCCACATTTCTCACTCAATGGACCTGAAAATTGGTCAGTATCTTTGTCTTGATAAAATCTCGGATGACTTTGAAATTGTGTCACTTGGGGTGATAAACTAGGTCACTAGGTCAAATTAAAGAAATACCTTGTGGACACTCTAGAGGCCACATTTCTTACTTAATTGACCTGAAAATTGGTCAGAATGTTTGTCTTAATTAAATCTCGGATGAGTTTGAAATTGTGTTACCTGGGGTCATAAACTAGGTCACTAGGTCAAATTAAAGTAATACCTTGTGGGCACTCTAGAGGCCACATTTTTTTGCTCAATTGACTTGAAGATTGGTCAGAATGTTTGTCTTGATAAATTCTCGATTGAGTTTGTAATTGGGTCACTTGGGGACATAATCTAGGTTACTAGGTCAAATTAAAGAAATACCTTGTGGGCAGTCTAGAGGCCACATTTATCGCTCCATTGATTTGAAAATTGGCCAGAATCTTTGTTTTAATAAAATCTTAGATGAGTTCGGATCTGGGATACCTTGGTTCATAAACTAGGTCACGAGTTCAAATTAAAAAATACCTTGTGTGCACTTTAGAGGCCATATTTATTGCTCAATTGACTTGAAAATTGGTCAGAATATTTTTCTTGATAAAATTTCCGATGAGTTTAAATTTAGGGCACCTTGGGTCATAAACTAGGTCACTAGGTCAACTTACCGAAATTCCTTGTGGGCACTGTAGAGGCTACAATTCTTACTCAATTGACCCGAAAATTGATCAGCATGTTTGTATTGATAAAATCTTGGATGAGTTCAAAATTGGGTCACATAGGATCAAAATCTAGGTCACTAGGTCAAATTACAGAAATACCTTGTGGGCACTCTAGAGGCGACAATTCTTGCCCATTTCACATGAACCTTGGTCAACAAGTTTGTTTTGATATCCCTGATGAATTTGAAATATGGTCACATAGGGTCATAAACTAGATCACTAGGTCAAATTGAAGAAATACATTTTGGACACTCTAGAGGCTACATTCTCAGCTCAATTGACCTGATAATTGGTCAGAATCTTTGTCTTAATAATATCTCCGATGAGTTTTAAATTGGGTCATTATGACCCTGGCGTGAAATTTCGCCTATTGACTCAGGTGAGCGATCCAGGGTCATCATGGCCTTCTTGTTTAAACTCTTTACCAAAAGATCTTGTATCTTAATAATCCAGTGGAAAACACTGTCGAAGAAGAAGAAAATGGATATAACCAGCATTTTATTCTTTTCCAACAGTGTTTCTACCCTATCAAAGACAAATCCAATCATTTGTACAACACCGAATATGTCATCTGCAACTGTTCACAATTTGGATCATTCTAAAATTTGTCATTTGGTAAAGAGTTAAAAATTGATGCATGTGAGATGTAGCTCCCGTCAGTGAATGATTTACACAACAACTACAGGCAACTCTATGTAAACCAGACTTACATTAGAATTAATATCAATGGCAAGAACTGTATAATCAAAATGAATTCAATAAGATGTGCAAGACTTACTTTCTTGAAGTTCAGGAATGATATTTGATTAAGGAATATTCAGTAAAGACAAGTATATAATTCATGGGTAAATCAGACATAATTCCTAATTACTTAGTTATTCAGTGATTGTATATTTTTATTGGTTTAAATATTTGTTGCGCGATATATAAACTGTGACTACTTTAGTATCAGCCTATTTGGTGAAATAGATTTGCTATACCATGCTGGTTTTTTATGCTCCCGGATTTATTTCGGTTGCATATAGTCTTGTTTGGTTTGTCCTGTTGGCTGTCTGGTACGTTTTCATGTTCAGGCCATAACTTTTTTCTATATTACTAAATTTCAAACTAACTTTGCACAAATCCTAATCGCATGGAAACAATATATCATGAGCAAGAATCATGTTCATATGTCAAGGTCGTAGCAAGGTCAAACGTGTTTTTTTTTGTGGGGTAATGTTCATGTCCAGCTTTAAACAGTTTTAACTACAAATTGATTTCAGTATGAATTTGCAGAATTGTCAACCACATACAATGTTTTGCGCGCAGGGACCATGTCCGTGGGTCAAAGTCACGGCAAGGTCAAATGTGTAAAACGGTTCAGCCTGTAACAATTCAATAATGAATGAATTCCAGCATAACTGAGCAGAAGTGTAGACCATATAAAAATCAAGTATTGCATGTAAAATTCCTGTCTTTGGGTCAAAGGCAAAGGTCACACAAGGCAAAATATTCTGTAAAACAATAGAATCTTTGGCCTGATACTTGTGTCCGGTCTGTTTAAAAAAAAAAAAAAAAAAACTAGTATAAATGTACAGATATGTCCGCCACCTAAAGACAACGTGTAGCGTGAAAGACTCCTGTCATCCTGTCAAAGATTAAGGTCACAATAAGGTCAAATGTATTTAAAAAAAGGACATTTTTTTTGGGGGGGGGGGGTAATGGTTTTGTCCGACCTTTAACTTTTTTTGATTTGAAAAAGAAGAAAGAAATTTATTTTAACTGCGCAGAAATGTTAACCATATAAATGTGTCATGTGCAAGAATTATGTCCTTAGGTCAAAGGCCAAGGTCATAGCAAATTCAGAACTTTGTTATATTTGTGCCCATTTTCAACGTTCATTTTCACAGTTCAAAGGAAAGTGTAATATTAACTCCCGGGGCATCACTCATGTCTCGTTTATACATTTTTGATAGTCTAGGTTTGCCCTGTTTTGTTATTAATATGAACAGAAGAAGCTAACAAAAATAGTTTGATTTTTGTTTCAGCATGTTTTATTAGCTAGGCTGTTTTCAAAGAGAATTGCAGGTATTGGCATAGTCCTGTTGTCTGTGCCGTCCTCATGCGAAACTAAGTCATTTCCCATTTCTGTGTATTACTGGAGTTACTTCAAACTTCAGCTAGTTGTTGTTTACCATCAAAAGGGGAACATATACACGAAAGTTTGGAAACTCTGAATGTCTTTTACAAATTATTTCCCTTTTTTAACTTACAATTTTCCTGACAAAACCAACTACAGCTGAGCGTTGGCACTTAAATGCGTTGCTTTTGGTTTTTTATGCCTTGGCCATTTATTTTTTAAGCTCCTCTGCCATAAATGCCTAAAAGTCATATAGTGTTTACCCTGTCCACATGTGTTTGAGTGTGTGTTATGTATTATCATAGTTGTGTCAGGCACATAGATTTATTTAGTATCGTGAGATTTGAAAATAATTTTGCAGATATAATTATTATGGCAAGATAATTTGTCAGGTGCAGGAACCAAGTTGCCAGCTGAAAGTTCATGGTCAGACCATGGGCTTTAACTTTGTGCATACATGGAAACGTGCTTATGTCCCCTTCATACAATGCTTTTAGTCATTAGAATATTTTACATTACTGATCATCAAGACAATACGCCATGCTCAGAAAACCATGTCTGTAACGTAAAGAGGAACTATACCTGCCGATTTTCTTCATTGTCTATGGCCATATCATTATCGAACCCAACCACTAACTTTGTCCTTCATGGAGGGAGGTGGGTTTTCATTTCTTACTTAAATTATCATCATGGCAGGATCGTGTGTTGCATGACAGAACCATGTCGATGAAAATACTTGGGTCACACTGTACTTATCAACTTTGTACCTAGGCTGGGTGAAAATACTTTTGCCTTTTGTCAACTTGATATGCGAATATAGTTTGTGAGGGATATGTATTTGTGTAAGAAACTGCTTGATTAGAAAGTGTGTGTTTTTGACTTATTATGATAGCTTGATTTTTCATTTTTGTAAAATACAAGCATGCCTCTATGAACCTAGATATCCTACAAGAACCATTAAGGCACAAACTTACTCGAGGCACTTGGAGGAGCAATCAGTGTCCAACAGACATTTTTCTAGTTTCGATTTTATTGAATATTTTCATTTTTTAATGTTTTTTTTTTTCACAAAAGTTATATTGATTGAATTGAAGATTAACGCCGTTTTAACAGCTAGGGTCTCATAACGGCGGTCAGTGCACGTACGCATTTATTTCCTGGCTTTCTCACACCAGTACTGACACAACTTTCTTTCCAAGTCACTGACTACTTTTCTCACATGTATCAGAGATGAGGGGCGAAAAATTGCCGGAAATAAAGTTTGCCTCGATCGGGTATCGAACTCGCAACCACCAGGTCACGAGTCAGATACGCTAACCACTGAGCTACCCGGGCGGGCTTTCAAAAGTTATATGCATAAAGATCATTAAAATAAGGTACCATGTTAATGTATATTTTTTTTTATCAGTCATAAACCTAGGGATGATTGTCATTTAGATCATCCTTGTGTGGAATTATTTCAGATTTTATTTTATAGAATTTTGATATGGCAAAAGCTGTTGTTGCTTTGTTTTCTAAAAATAGTAAGCTTTTTTAATATTGAAAGGCAATAACTCCTCTTTATTTTATGACATGTGTGGTCACCATTTATCTCCATTTTTAATACATCATTTCAAAACACGCTTAGTTTTGTAAACTCTCTAGTTTTGATAGTGAAAAAAGATTCAGTGATCATTTTTAATGAACTATTTTGATGTTAAATGTTATGATAAGATATGCTCAAGATGAAAAAAAGTTTTTCATCGTTCTGTTTGTTGTTCCAATAGTCATTCAAGCCTAGGATTTTTTTTTTTCATTTGCTTTAACTTTTACATTCATGTTAAACACTGTTTATGAGATTTCGTTGATATTTTGCAAAATTGATTATTTATGGGACTTTTTGAAATCGTTTTCATGGATGACACAACATTACTATTGTGGGTTTGCCTCACTTTTTTCTTAATGAAAAATTCCACTGGCTACAGACTTCTGATGGGTAAACAAAAAGAACATGCTTAATTTGGCTGACTTACCTTTAAGCCAGCAATGCCCTCTTTACTACGATGATAGATTCAAACGCCCAGTGGCGGCCAAAAGTAAATAAAGGGGATGTTAAAACACATTTGAATGTTAATCATACCTTTGAAATGTATGAAAATTATTTTGAAGATGACAATCTGTTATCGTACGGTAGGTACGGTAAGTACTAGTGGCTGGCAGTAGAATGAGTTTTAAAATCATCTAAAACGTAGACAAAAGATAGAGCAACCTTGTAACTTTTACATACTTTTAAAATTCATTTTTCTGCCAGAGGCTAACACTTGGACCGACCGTACAGTAACAAATTGTCATCTTCACAATAATTTTGATACTTTTAAATGGTATAATTTAGATTTAAATGCATTGTAACAGCCCCTTGTTTTACTTTTGGTAGCAATTGGGGCTTTAAGTATTTTTTAAAAAATTTTTTACGGTATTTTTCTTTTCTTATTGCAGACAGAGGATGTACTAGATGTAGTAGAGCTATTGAGCACAAGAACAAACACACAGATTGCAGAACTCAAAGAGTCCTACAGAAAAGGTTACATTATTATTTAGATTCCTTTAAATATCAACTGATTACTCAATTCTTTTCCCTTTAGATAGATGACTTGCTTACTCTTTGAGGTTTCAAAGCAGCATATAATCAGAAAGAGAAAGTGAAAAATAATAAAATCAAATTTTCGAAATTGAGTGTACAATTCATATACCGGTATTTAATGAAGTCTTTATTATGAATCTGGAAAAGAAGTAAGTTTTAAATTAGAAGACCCATTCAGAAGGACCGTTAAAGCAATTATAGTTTATGTTTTAATTTAAAGTCTTCCAGGAGACGGCATACTATGAGGATAAATGGGGGATTTTTTAAGAACAGAATTCCACAGGAAAATTCTTTCGTACAAGTGATTTGTAATACGTCCATTTTAAGTAAAAATTTTTCACAAAATTTTTCTCGTTGTGGAATACTTCATTAATGATGGAGCGTAATGTTATCAAAGCATTGTTGTGAAAGGAATTGTGAAAGTTGATTTGTGACTGTGGTTTCAGTGTTGGTAATGCAAGTCTTGTACGCTACGGACTGCGCTACTGGGGCTCGGCCATACAAAACCTATCATTTTTACATGGGCAAGATTAAAGTTTTGTGATCTTGTAAAGAGTTATCTCTTTGATTACAAAGCGATAGGTTGTGTTTGTGGACAGCATAGGTAAAGATCATGCTGCACAGACTGGGTAGTTCAGTTTTAAGTTACGCAGTCTAATTTTTTCAGAAAATAAAAAGGAAAAAACAACAACAAAATTGCTGTGTCTGGGTCTTTTACATATTTATATTATAAATTTCCTTGTGTGTGGATAAAAGGGCTGACTTTATCACAGATAATGAATGTTTCTGTTACCTTTACTAATACTCTTTTCAATCATTACAGAATTCTCTATAAGTCTGGAGGAAGATATAGCAGATAGGACGCCAAAGCCAGTTCAGACAGTGCTGATTGTTCTACAGAAGGTAATCATGGACATTTTCTAAAGTTACATTTGAGAGAGAAGTCATATTCAAATACATTGTTTTGACTATGATTCTAATTTTATTGTAGGCAATCAGATCACTTTTTGTTCTTCATCTGCGTTACTGGAATGTCACTGGACATTTTTTCTCCATTTTTGTCAGCGGTGGACAGCCTGTTAAGTATTGTATTTGTTTGATTCTAATGTGACTGACTTTAAGTGCAACTTTTCTTAGACTTTAAGTGACATCACCCAAGAAAAAAGTTTCTGATTCTTAGCTCCAGTGGCCGAAGGCCAGCATGCTTATGTCATGGCCCTGTGTCCGTCATGCGTCCGTCCGTGCGGCCGTCTCACCGTTAATTTTTATTTGAAAATCTTCTCCTCAAAAACAACACACCACATTTTAACCAAACTTCACAGAAATGCCATGATCCTCTTCAGAATTTCTTGAAAGAATTAGATTCCTGTAAATACTCTGGTTGCCATGGAAACAAAACTGGAAAATATCGAAAATCTTTGAAAAACCTTTCATTTCAAACCACAAGGCCAAGGGCTACTAAATAAAGGAATATGGCTACTAAAATTTGGCATGTCGCTTCATCTGACGGACATCTATCAAGATTCGTAAAATAATAGTAGCATTGAACCCAATTTCGACCCAGTCCTGGGAGTTATAAGTTTTACATTGGCTTATTTAGTGAAAACTTTAAGAAAATCTTCTCGTTCCTATAAGACCAAGGACTACTACATTTAGCATGAGGCTTTATCTAGTAGTCCTTTACTAAGAAAGTTCAAATTTTAGCCCTGGGATCAAATTTGGCCCTGCCCGGGCAGTCACAAGTTTTATATGGGCTTACACAATGAAAACTTTAAAATCTTCTCATCCCTACAATTTTGCATGTAAATTTATTTAGTAGACCTCTACAAAGATTTTTCAAGTTATAGACCCGAGGTCAAAATTGGCCCACCCACAAGTTACAGGTTTTACATAGGCTTATAGAGTGAAAATTTTAAAGATCTTCTTGATCTTAAACGTGAGCTACAGCTGTAATATTTGGCGAGTCTTATTTTCTGATAAGCCTGTTCTTTTCAAATTAGAGCCTTTCGTCAAAGTTGGTACCGCTCAATGGTTCATACATTTAACGTGTGCATGTAGTGTGAAAATCTATGAATCTTCTCGATCCTAACCATAAATCCTAGGGCTACCAAATTTGGCAAATAGCTTCATCTCGTGGATCACAACTAAATTTGTTCAAAATTTATCCGTGGGATCAAAATTAGCCTTGTCTCAGGGGTCTCATGTTTAACAGAGACTTTATATTGAGCAAACTTTGAAAATCTCTTTTATATGGCCTAGACCTGTATGTGCCCCCCCCCCCCCCCCAGCATAGCTGGTTGCAAGCTTTACATGTCATTGTCATTACCAGTGTCATTGCCGTAGGTAAAATCTTTAAAGTTATTTGTGGTTCTGCGTACGTAAGTGGTAAAGTATAGGACTTGTGACCCAGAGGCCCCGGGTTCGAGCCTCACTGGATCTTCTGGGCTTTTCGTGGGGGTGTCCTTGGTCAAAACACTTCAGAGCCTTAGCCTAGTACTGGTGAAACCCAAGAAATACATGAATATTTGAGCTGTCGCCTTGATATGACTGAAGTAATGTTTAGAAGCAGCGTAAAACACCATTCAATCAATCAATCAAATAATCGATCAAAATTATTTAATCAATTACCACATAGGCTGTTAAAGTGCTCTTCAGAAAAGAAGTTCTAGAAACAGAACGGACGAAAAATGACTTATCAAGGAATCTATTTTTTAACTGCCTTTAGAATGTGGGGGAATATAAGCAGTTGCTCATGATATCTAATAATTTCATATACATGTACCTACTACAACATTTTTATATCTATCTGTCTTTGCAACATAAAGTCATTAGCCTGTGTGTATTGACTTAGTTAAATATGTTATTTAGGGAACCTAGTTAAATATGTTATTCAGGGAACCAGGGATGAATCTGCCGATATAGACGAAGATGAAGCGAAGAAAGATGCTGAGGATCTCTTCAAGGTGAATGACTAAACTGCACATATGTTTGGTTTTGATCACATTAACTCTCATGTGATATGAGTGTAATATTAATGTTTGATGCATACAAAGTTCATTTGTTCGTAGTAGCTTGGTCTTTACTATAAACACTTTAACTGTCATTTATCTGTAATAGAGATTTTATATCATCAGAAAAGTGTTGTAGCCTGGTTAAGGAGTCTTGTAAAAAGGCCTGCTAAGACAAAAACAGTTCAAGGTAGTTTTTTACCTGTCTTAATGAAACTCTAATCAACAAGCAGTTTTAGACTTTTTCATATGTTTTGAGGTGTTTCAATCCTTGTTATCAACGAGTTATTGATGAATATTGCTAACTTATGCTTACAGGCTGGGGAAGGAAGATGGGACCCGGAAGATGGCAAATTCCTCCAATTGCTCAATGTGCAGAGTTTCGCTCATATGAAGGCAGTGCTTATGAAGTATAAACAGGTCTCTGGCGGTACTGAAATTTTGCAGGCCATGAAGCAAGACTGTGATAAATCATACTTTCAGGCCCTCAAAGTTCTAGGTAATATACAGAGCTAATGCGCTGTCAATTTGAAGTACCTACAATTTCAGTGGTGTACATTTTGTTTCTATCTCAACTCTGATTAGGTTTCGTGGTTAGCTTTAGCGATCCAATATACTGATCCGGCATCAAATTAGATTCACTGTGACTCAATCTGCTTGATCGGATGATATCATTTTGTATATTATCAGATAAAATTCAAATAAAATTACGCTTTCTGATCCGTCATGAACATGCATTCACGAGTAAAACAGGGTTTTAAGGGCAGAAAGTATTGTTCAGTAATTTTACATAATGCTTACAGCTGCTGGCATTGCAATCTTAATTTTATTTGGGCTAGATATAGTAAAACCTTAAAAAATGTTATAAATGTTATAGTTTCCAAGCGGTTGGTATAGAACTGGAATATTTGATATGTGGCCTCATCTGATTGGCTTGTACCAAGACTGCTGATATTATACACATAAGGTAAAAAATGGCCCGGGCCTAAAGGTCACAAATTTTACGCCTTGAGCAGAGTATACGACAAGCCGTAAAAATCGTCCCGTTCTTAACCATTTGGCCTTGAACTTTGATATTTTGTACGTATCAGCTGATAGATCTCTGACAAGATATGGTAATTATAAAGACTCTTCAAACAATTAGTCCTGGGGTTGACATTGGCTCGCCCTTGGATTATAAATTGGACATGGATTTATAAAATGTTTAGTTTAAAACCCTTTAAAAACCATAACTGACAATGTCATTAGGCTATAGAGTAAGGCCAATACATGGATCCGTGGAAATCGATATTTGACCAATCAGGTCATCGCATTTCTTTGGCCCGATGTGTAGCCTTGCTGTCTGCTATTTCGGCTCACAAACAAGCGACTGTTAATGCTAGAGAAGTGCGATATTACGTGTGTTTACAACGCTTGAATTTTAGGAAAAAGTTTAAAAGATGTGCTTTGCGATCGTGTACTACTTACGTGAGATATACGAAGAGATTATAAGTTTGGATTATGATTATGATTAACAATGGGAGATCAGCTAAGAGTTTCGATCAACGCTATATTACGCAATGGATTAATTAATGTTAGTTTTTTCCCCCCTCTGAAACTCTCCGAAAAAAACTTAAACTATTTTACAGTGGAAAACAAAGGTAACATATATGAAATACTAATAAAAAGAAAGTACGTTCACTCAAATAGCTAATCTTGTTTAATAACCTCTGCACATCCAAAAAGGGGCACGTGTCATCAATGTTTCAGTTTGACGTTAACATTAACCCTTGGTGCGTGAAGAATGCTGAATTTGTAGACACAGATCAGAGTGCAAAAAATGCAGTTTATTCTTGGATTCAAACCATCTGCTACTTAAATTAAGTACATTTACGTATATTCTGAAGGTACCTGTAGATTTCAGTTATGAAACAGACTAAGTTCTGTTTTGTACAGTTTTGGAAGATCTACTCAAAAGGCAACTTATGTTAATTAATTCAGCTTTTGACTTAGCCAGATTTAGGTGGATTAGCACATCTGCCATTTCAAAGGGTATGTCGGTAAACTGTTAACTGATAGGATGTGTGTTTGATTGCCGCTTTAATCCACTCGACCATCCGTTGTCATCAGTATATCATAAGATAAAACAAACTACCGCCAATGGTATTAACAAGTTTGTTAATTGACAGCACACTTTACACTTTTTAAAATCATCAGGCAACCATTTTCCCTTAACTTGAAATTTAAACATTTCTCAGACTTCCACCTCTCTGTTGAATGAGACAATCTATAAATATTTCAAAATGCTTGTTATACAGTGTAATTTATTATCGAATACGATGTTGAGGCAACCTAACAAGCCTTACAAAAATATTAATCATACTTAATTCTATTATTTTTAAGCAAAACTGAGGATTATGGGGTGTTTCATTCTTTCTCATAGAAGTTCAAAACTTTGCTGGCACATGTATTACACTGTCCGTAACCCCTGAAATTCACACTTTTTGTACAAATCCTTGTGTTAATAAGTTCCAAGTATCCATACATTTCTTGCCGAGAATCCATCATCGGCAGAAACATATGAAAAGGAATATTTTTCCGGAATTTAATCGGAAGAAACAGTCATGACAGCACGATTTAAGTAGCCTTTCTTCTATACTGTATATGTATTTACTGCGTTTGTTTGTGAGCCCTTAACGACGGTAACCAAGGAAGTCGGTTTATCTCATCGCCTCGGATCCATGTATTAAGGCCGTCAAGGAAGTCGGTTTATCTCATCGCCTCGGATCCATGTATTAAGGCCGTCTTGTGTTGATATGTTGTATTTCTTTGTGATTCTAACATGTTTATGCCCCCGCCATGAAATGGGGGGGGGGGATATAGTGTCACCCTTGTCCACATGTATGTATGTATGTATGTATGTATGTTCGGAAAACAGTGTTAGTCGTATCAGGACAATAACTTCCAGGTGCATGGTCCGATTGTAAAATAAACTGACACAAATGATTGATAGATTGATGGATAGATAACGTGTTGTGTGCAACATTCGTGTCGCCAGCTCAGAGGTCAAAGTCACAGCGCTTGGTTGAACTTTTCAATATTTGTTACATTTATAGTGACAACAGGTATTCCTGTCCGGCCAATAACTTTCAGATGTATGGTCCAGTTCTAAAATGATTTGAACTAAATGATTATCATGGATAGACGACGTGTCGCGTGCTTTTTTTGTTTCGCCAGCTTAAAGCTTAGATAGACAACGTGTCATGTGCAAATTCGTGCTGCCAGCTCAAAGGTCAAGGTCACAGGGCTTGGTTGAACATTGTCAGTATTTTTGCTTAGTTCTATGAAGACCATAACTCTTTAAGCTGTTGATATATTTTCATAGTGCTTTACAAGCTGTAAAGGTTATTTATAAGTATGTATGTTTTATACAAAAAAACCAACTCTGACTCTATTTTTGAGTTGTCTCCCATGCTTGTTTGATTTTCTTTATGTCAAAACTCTTTTTTGGTGATAATAAATAGGGATGCTTAGGACATCAAGCAAAAGAGTTGCATTAAAGAATTTTTACTCTGACTTACTCCATCTACATGTATTTTCAGTGACCTCCCATGGTGGTAAAATTTTGTGTAGGCCATAACTCTTTAACCAGTGGGGTCATTTTAGTGGTAGTCAGTAGAGCTGCTAAGAACATAAAATTAGGATGTTGTGATATATCAGGATAACTCCGACCTGAGTGTTGGAGTTATCTCCCTTACTTATATTTTAGTTGCAGATTATTAGCAGTACATGCAGCAGTCCATATTTTTGGATTCTTTGCTGAAAACTACTTGCTAACAAACACAAAATTAAGTTTCTCAGACTTATACTTAGAGAGTTATTATCTTTGCAGGAAGCTGCTCTTATTCTGCCCCTGCCATAAGATGGCGAATGTGCATGTGGTGATTTCCTTGTCTCTCTCTCTCTGTATGTGTGTACTTGGAAAATGTGGTGTTCATGTCCGGCCCTTAACTTTGATGTGCATTTTTGGATATCAAAAGAATTTGACACAAATGATTGCCATGAAGAGACAACATGTTGCAAGCAAAACAGTGTTGCCAGCTTAAAGGTTAACGTCACAATGCTTTGTGAAAACTTCTGCATGCACAGTGTATAAAATGTCAATAAGTTTGGCTATAGGTCCTTGTTTGTATTTGGAATTACACTATGACTGTTACCTTTGTCATGTGGCGAGGGCGACCGTGTCGGTGACACTTTCTAGTTTTTTAAATTGTTTATCAGTTGTGATGACACATTGACTACGTATACAAGCTATGAATTGCTCATTCTTTTTGAAAATATATGGAAAATAAAGAAACAAAGAATAAAGGGCTATGTACCTGTAAATTGTGTCTTTTTGTTGTTTTATTTTTCAGCAAGCTGCATTACCTCCCCTGATGTATATCTTGCTAGTCAGTTGCGTAAACACAAAGTTCCATCAGATCCATTATTCATTAACATTCTTGTGTTAAGATCTGAGGTAAGATGTACTTGTAAATTTGTTATATAACTATGTGTTTTAATCCTGAGTGTACAATGGTTCCATTTTGAAATGTTGCAGAAAAATCATTACTCATCTTGAATCTGCATTATCTTTCACTTTTAATCTTGATAGTCAAATGATTAGATATGGGCGCAAATTCTTTTACATCATGGCCATGACGTGTAGCCGAAATGTACAGGCCCAAAATCTGGGCATATGATGAAAAAGCCCCGTAATAATGAAGAAATAACTTGAAGATTTTGATGTAATGAAGGGTACTTACTCCTTGTTACAAATGGCTTATTTACATGATACATTGCTGATACCCATTATTCTAATGAACTCCCTTCCAGTTTACTTTTTAGCTCACCTGGGCACGAAGTGCTCGAGGTGAGCTATTGTGACCGGTCAATGTCCGTCGTCCGTCCGTTCACAATTACAAAAAAAATCTTCTCCTCCTAAACCGCCAATCAGATTTCAATGAAACTTCACAGAAATTATCCTTAGGTGATGCACTTTCAGAATACTTCAAAGAATTTAAATCAGTGAAGAACTCTGGTTGCCATAGCAACCGAAAGAAAAAACTTTAAAAATCTTCTTGTCCCAAACTGTAAGGGCTAGAGCTTTCATATATGGCATGTAGCATCATCTAGTGGCCCTCTACCAAAATACTTCAAATTATGGCCCTAGTATGGAAATTGGCCCTATGTTGTGGGTTCTCGGATTTCACATAGAGATAAAGGAGGAAATCTCTAAAAATCTTCTTGTCCCAAACCGTAAGGGCTAGAGCTTTCATATATGGCATGTAGCATCATCTAGTGACCATCTACCAAAATACTTCAAATTATGGCCCTGGTGTTAAAATTTGGCCCTATATTGTGGGTTCTCGGATTTCACATAGAGATAAAGAAGGAAATCTTTAAAAATCTTCTTGTCCCAAACCGTAAGGGCTAGAGCTTTCATATTTGGCATGTAGCATCATCTAGTGGCCCTCTACCAAAATACTTCAAATTATGGCCCTAGTGTTCAAAATGGCCCTATGTTGTGGGTTCTCGGATTTCACATAGAGATAAAGAAGGAAATCTCTAAAAATCTTCTTGTCCCAAACCGTAAGGGCTAGAGCTCTCATATATGGCATGTAGTATCATCTAGTGGCCCTCTACCAAAATACTTCAAATTATGGCCCTAGTGTTGAAAATGGCCCTATGTTGTGGATTCTCGGATTTCACATAGAGATAAAGAAGGAAATCTTTAAAAATCTTCTTGTCCCAAACCATAAGGGCTAGAGCTTTCATATTTGGCATGTAGCATCATCTAGTGGCCGTCTACCAAAATACTTTAAATTATGGCCCTAGTTTTAAAATGGCCCTATGTTGTGGGTTCTCGGATTTCACATAGAGATAAAGAAGGAAATCTTTAAAAATCTCCTTGTCCCAAACCGTAAGGGCTAGAGCTCTCATATATGGCATGTAGTATCATCTAGTGGCCCTCTACCAAAATACTTCAAATTATGGCCCTAGTGTTGAAATTGGCCCTATGTTGTGGGTTCTCGGATTTCACAAAGAGATAAAGAAGGAAATCTTTAAAAATCTTCTTGTCCCAAACCGTAAGGGCTAGAGCTCTCATATATGGCATGTAGTATCATCTAGTGGCCCTCTACCAAAATACTTCAAATTATGGCCCTAGTGTTGAAAATGGCCCTATGTTGTGGATTCTCGGATTTCACATAGAGATAAAGAAGGAAATCTTTAAAAATCTTCTTGTCCCAAACCGTAAGGGCTAGAGCTTTCATATTTGGCATGTAGCATCATCTAGTGGCCGTCTACCAAATACTTTAAATTATGGCCCTAGTTTTAAAATGGCCCTATGTTGTGGGTTCTCGGATTTCACATAGAGATAAAGAAGGAAATCTTTAAAAATCTTCTTGTCCCAAACCGTAAGGGCTAGAGCTCTCATATATGGCATGTAGTATCATCTAGTGGCCCTCTACCAAAATACTTCAAATAATGGCCCTAGTGTGGAAATTGGCCCTATGTTGTGGGTTCTCGGATTTCACATGGAGATAAAGAAGGAAATCTTTAAAAATCTTCTTGTCCCAAACCGTAAGGGCTAGAGCTTTCATATATGGCATGTAGCATCATCTAGTGACCCTCTACCAAAATACTTCAAATTATGGCCCTGGTGTGAAAATTAGCCATATTTTGTTGGAGATAAAGAGGGAAATCTTTAAAAATCTTCTTGTCCCAAACCGTAAGGGCTAGAGCTTTCATATTTTGCATGTAGCATTATGGTGTTGAGCTGAGTTGCATTTCAGGTGAGCGATTTAGGACCATCATGGTCCTCTTGTTTCTTTAACTGTTTACCATTTTTTTCGGTGTTCGCATGAATTTTGATTGAGGTATATGTTTGACTTGTATTAAATAAAAAATGCTTTTTCCACAGGTTGACATGCCATCCATCAGAAAAGTCTATAAAAAGACATACGGTATAGACATAACAGAAGAAATACGGAGTAAACCTCACCCCACACAAAAATGTTTGGTTGAATTAGCAATGAAAGGGCCTCAAGGGAAAGAAAAAGTAGGTGCATTTGAAGTTCGTTTTTGCACATGTTTGATTTTTAAATATGAAATTTCTTTTACAAGTTTGTTGTTATCCAGATTTTCTCAAACAAGTGAGTACACTACAACATATTCAAACCAACTCTTTTTCTAGGGTGGAGATGCAAAGAAAACAGCGCAAATGACAATGCCACAGCCACAACAGCAGCAAACTATAAAAGATTCAGCAAAGAAAACACAAGTAAAGAAAGCTGACACAAAAGGAAAAACAGAGCAAGAGCCTGGAGAGGGAACAAACACAAAGCTAATTGTAGAGGATAAGATAAAACAATCAAAAGCAAGACAAGACAATCCAGAAATCCAGCAAGATGGTAACACCATTGCGACTGGTTCCAAGCCAAATAAGGCTACAGGGGCTGAAAATAAACAAAAAGGAAAGGAAAGCAATACTGCTGTCAATAATGGAACTGTTAAACCAACAAACAACTTTCTTCCTGAAGATGACTGTGATAGACTAAATAATGCCCTTACCTCGAGTCCAGTCATTGATGCTGAAGTCGTTGCTATCATTCCAAAGAGGAGTAACAAACAAAGACAATCGTTGAAGAAGGTTTATGAACAAAAGTTCAAAAAGGTAGGTCATCGTTGTTAGACGAAACATGTGAAATGTTGGTTAGCCTCTTACATACCGGCAAGTCTTTGCTATTAAAAGAGTAACATCCAAGGTTGCTATTTTAAGATCAGACTTTGATCACAGGCTCCTCTACCATGGCCTAACTGTAAACTGAATTGACAACTCACTGAAACATTTAGATGAGGAGGTAATTTGGTTAATATGCACTCTACCAATTTAACAGGAAAAATACGTTTACTCGCCAAAGGATGAAATACTTTAGGGGAGCCTTTGGGAGGTACCATGGCCTTTTGTACCATGTTAAAGCAACAAAAATTTCTTCTAGCATCTCTGATACTTAGGGACCATTTTAGCTCCACTGGCCAAAGGCCAGCGAGCTTATGTCATGACCATGTTTCCGTGATGCGTCTGTGCATCTTTCCGTCCGTCAGTGCGTCCGTCCGTCCACTAACTTTTATGTCACACATCTCCTTCTCAGAAACTACTAATCCAATATTGACCAAACTTCACTGAAATTATCCTGCAATGGTCCTCTCCAGAATTTCGTGAAAGAATTTGATGTCTTTAAACACTCTGGTTGAGAAGGCAGCAAAATTGAAAAATATTTAAAAACCTTGAAAATCTTCTCGTCCAAACTCTAAGGCCTAGGCCTACCAAATTTGGCATGTAGCTTCATCTGATTGACCTTTACCAAGTTTCTTCAATTTACAGCCCCGGGGTCAATATTGGCCCCGGCGCGGGGGCCACAAGTTTTACATGGGCTTATTTTGTGAAAACTTTTAAAATCATCTTTTTCTAAACCACAAGGCCTAGGACTACCAAATTTGGCGTGTAGCTTCATCTAATGGACTTCTACCAAGATTCTTCAAATCACAGCCCTGGGTTCAAAATTAGCCCCAATCAAAATTCATGCTACATATTATACCCCTGGTGGCAAAGTTTGCCCTGCTAAAGGGTGAAAACTTTAAAAATCTTCTTATTCCTAACCATAAAACCGAGGGCTACCAAATTTTGCATGTAGCTTTATCTATTGGACCTCTTTTAAGAGTCTTCCAATTTGGACCTGCCCAGACATTCACAAGTTTTACAAGGGCTTATTTAGCGAAAATTTCGAAAATCTCGTACCTTACCATTAGACCTAGGGCTACCAAATTTTGCATGTATATTGATCTAGTGGACCTTTACCAAGATTGTTCAAATTATAGTCTTGTGGTCAAAATTGGCACGGCCCAAAAAGTTACAAGTTTTTTTAGGAAAAAAAAAAAGAAAACTTTGTAAGTCTTCTTGTTCAAAACCTAGAATTGTAATGTTTGGTATGTATGCCTTGTACTTATTAGCCAGTGGAGGGCGATCATTGCCTTCTTGCTAATCAAAAGTAAAGGAAGAGTAAACAGTGCTGGTCATAAAATGCATTTAAATGCAATCATACCATTTACAAGTATTGAAATTATTGTGAAGATAATAGTCTATTATTCTATGTTCGGTTTAAATGATAGTCACTGGCAGAAAAATTAATTTCAAAACTAGTTCTTAAGTTGCAAGGTTCCTTGCTTCTTTTCCTTACTTTTTACATTGTTTTAAAATTTGTGCCAGCGACAAACACATTGACGGACAATACAATTACAGATTGTCATCTTCAAAATAGCTTTACTAACTTTAAATGGTATGGTTTAAATACTACTGCATTATTATCTCATTCCTTACTTTTGACTGCTACTGGACCTTAATCCTTTGCCACAGAATCCCGAGTTTTAACGACTCTGAGGAAGAAGTCTTTTGAAAGCATTGTTGGAAAAGGAGAAAATGCTGTAGCATTTTCCCATTTTCCCACAATGTTTTCTGCTCTATCAAAGTCGAACATCATCATTTGAGCTATATTTAATTTGTCGTCTGCAAATGCATTGAATTTGGTTGACTCGAAAATTTTGTTGTTTGGTAAAGAGTTAAATGATCCGGAACTTAGAGGAAAAATTTGAAAGAAAAAAAAATCCAGAACCATAAGTGGATTTGGTAGTGAGACATTCATAATCAGTATCAGTATAGATACAATGATTTTACATAATACAAAATCTTGGGGTCTTGTAGCTCAAGACGAGAAGATACACATGACTTTCCTCATTCGTCATAAAGAAAGAATATAATAGCAAAAACGTAACCTTTGAAAAATAAAACTTCTATCACAATTTGCTATAGTCAGCCAGTGTTTCAGAAAGAAACCTTAAAAACTCTTTTTCCCCAAACCATTGGTAAATCAACAGATGAACCTCCAAAAGGGTTATTCAATTGCAGCCCGAGCGCAAAAGACAGTTATTACTTAAATAGTTTTTGACGCAAAATTTAATGAAGCTTTTTTCTCCTAAACCATAAACCTTCGAGTTTTCATAATTCAATCCAATTCTTTCATCTGTATACATTCGGCCGAACTGATATGTATCACCAACTGCAAAATTATGAGATGCTTATGCTTTAAGCGAGTGCTCCCATGGCCATTGCGATTCTCTCGTGCATTTTAAAAATTAAGATAGTATTTTCAAATGGCTATTAAATATAATTCTGTCTACTTACAGAAAGTTTACTTAGAAAAGGGTGGATCTTAAATTAATTGATACTAGTTTATCATTAAATGTATAATTTCTGCATGAATCGTAAACATGTTTGTGCTTTTAATATTTGACATGATGGGTTTTGGTTCTTCGTACAGAATTTAATGATTGATATGGAATCAGAGATGCCTGGAGACACAGAGGAGATAACTCTTGCCTTGATGACGACACCTGTTGAATATGATGCATATTGCCTACATGAAGCAGTAGAGGGCCTTGGCACCTCGGAACCCGTCCTAGTTGCTGTGCTGTGTACCAGGAGCGGGGCTGTAAGGATAATGAAAACAGTAGATTTTTTTTAAAAAGAAATAATATATAGTTACCTGCATATTTAGACTCTTATTTGCTGTTTCTTTTTCACGTGTGTAACTTTAGCTTGACATAAGAATATACTTTCCTTGGGTTAGTGACAAAATGGGTGGAAAGTTTTTATTTTTATTGAGAGTATTGGTCTGACGTACAAAAAGTATTATTGATAAATGGGAAAAAATATATATATTACGTAAGGTTGTGAATGGAAATAAAGCATGAATCGTAATAATTACTTTCATATGTTCTACTTACCTTTCAGGATATACTGTCTATCAAAGAAAGATATAAATCAGGTATTTGTTGTATTCTTGTATTTTTTCTCAAGTCTTGCAATTCTTCAAAACTATTTATATAGGACGACTTGTTTGACATGATATTAAAATACCAAAATTATTTGTTAAGGTGTATTTGCATATTTTGAAATGTCTTAAAATAATATTACCTTAAAATTATTTGTATTTACTAACTGTATAATTGAAACTATTGAAAGAGGGTAAGTGTTATACAAAAATTGTTCTCGATATGTATGAAATGTATATGTTAGATGTCTTAGTCGTCTGCCTTGTTCTCGAATACGAACATCAAACGTGGATGCTTACTTGGTGTAGTTGATCTCACGGAAGCAATTCAGGGCCCTTGCGGTTCCTTGGTTATACAAGTTCTTTCTTTGTGTATTGAGTTTGAAACGTGTACTAGACGGATTATTGTCCAAGCTTTTGGCCTGTGTATCATATATGAATATTTTACCAATTCATAAATTTATCTGCGAAATTATTTCAAAAGCAAGGTAGAGAAAAGGAAGTGCGTCTCTTTTCCCTCATTGTTGGAAAGCTTTTAACTGTAGATAGCTGAATTCTCTATTTATGTTATGATGGGTCTTGTTCATCTCATGAGACTTGACACCATTATCCATAATGAACTGCCTTTTCCAGCCTATAAATCAGACATGGTACAAGATGTAACTCGTGACAGTTCAGGAGATTTCAAAACCCTTCTGGTCATGTTGTGTGATGGTAGACGGGAAACGGGGACTGCAGTCAACATGAATGAAGCTGATAAAGATGCTAAAACATTGTCTGAGGTGAATTTGGTTAGATATATGCTTATAAGTTAATATATGTATACTGTATAATTCTATACAAACACACCTGCATTTTCTATCTTAAAGAAGAACGCATTTTAGAACTTATAGGAAACGGAGAAAATGTTGGTAACCAGCAAATTACTTTTGTCCGCTGGTGGTTTAGATATTTGCGAATGCAAACCCTCTCATTAAAGCCACACTGGCTTTGCGGTCTGCAAATATTTTCACTGTGGTAGCCTGGTGAAGGGACAAGTTTCCTGCGTGCAATTTAATTTAAGGCCACAGTTTTCCCTGCATATCTGCCTGCACATGTTTCTCTGTTATATATTAAATTCCACGTGGTTGGTAGGACAGAAAACTAGTATATTTGCATCTGTAATATGTAGATTCCCTTTTAAATATCACAGAAGCGGAAGAAAAATGGGAGATTTACAAACGATTAGGATGCCAAATCACGCCAAAATAGACATTTTTTATAAAGGAAAGTAATTCATTATGTTAATATAACTTTAAAAAATGCAGAAAATTGATGAGAAAATAAGACTTTGTTGACACGTAAGAACATTTCTAATTACTACTGTGATCTGTTTAGTGCCTTAATTCTTTCTATTAATCTTTTTACCATTGGCAAATATCACATTTTTAGGAATAATAGTTTTTTGAGAAGTATTTGTTACTTTAAGAACATTTCTTTAGGTTTGAAATCAAAGCCTGTTTTCTGTAATTTTGACAAGAGTAATCCCTTTAGAAGAACTGTATCCTAGTGTTTTACCTCGCAACATATGATTGTTTTTACTCCGCATATAATACACTATCATCTGAGCGAAAACAGAAATCTGTCTATAGGAAAAAAAACTGCGGCATATATCTTTAAATTATCATAATTGATCACATTACTTTTTTTCAGTTGTTATAGTGATACTCTTGTAACTTTGATTGAACACCAATATTTCAGGGTCTGGATCCTTCAAGTGACCTGTTTAAAAGATTGATTGCAGAAAAGAATCACTATCAAGTAAAAGCAACATTTGAATCCTACAAAAAGGTGAGAAAACACACTGAGTGAAAAAATTTAAAGAATTATGACATTAAAACATGTAGAATTAATGATTCTAAGTACTAAAATGCTTTCACTAATATAGCCTAGTAAAACTGGTGTGCTTTGGTAAAGTTATTTAAAGGTTGGAAAATATGTAAATTTCTTAGTGCACCATTTTAACATCTTTTTTTTAGAATGTAAATAAATAATTGACCCTTACTTAAGGATTACCTAATCCTCAAAGCGGGTATTTTGATGCTATACAAGTTTAAATTTTTACTTTATTACACATTCATTGTAATATATATATATATATATATATATATATATTCAGGTAAATGAGCGATGCTCTTGGAAAATGGGGTTTAATGCATTTCTTTAATGCAGTATACCAACAAAGTCATCATATAATTATGGATACCTAAAATCCATTTTGCCTAATGGCCGAATGAATTAAGAAATAGAATGATCTTTGTACACGCCGAAAATTTAAAATTGCACGGGCTATCATTGGTCGATACTTTTTGCAGATGCATTACACCCCTTTTCACAGAGAATGACTAATGTGTATTCTACTGTTTTTTACTGTCTGTATTTCAGTGTTAAGAGATGGTAAACATTATGAAAGGTTTTTGGGTGGAAAAAGGGTATGGTAAAATGGATAAGGTGTGCTAATCTGCACAGTTATTTACTTCATCGAGTTGCTTCATTTTGAGTTTGCTTGGATATTGGATATCTTTGAAAAAATTGCTAGAAGTAAAAGACATCTGCTAGCGGCTGCTTAGTGTAGGGCATTTAAAATGATGTATTTTTGTGAAACATCCTCAGATATTTCCAAAACTTGACAGTCTGATGCAAAAAATATGAATTTAGATGTGTGCAAAACTGTTTAGTCTTTTGTTGAATAGTTTCTGAGATAAAATAAAGGTCTACGAATATCTGGATCACCCCTTGTATGTATGTTTATGGAACGTAGTCATTCTTTTTGGCTTGTAACTCGAAACCGGTATAAAACGGGGCACTAGAGGTCAAAAAGTCGTTCAATTAGTCCAATTCTTTTGTGTTGACTAAAAGAAAAAAATACAGTCATAATTATTCTCATCAAGCTTACAGTACTGTTCTTGATTATATCTTGGATTAGTTTAAATACTGATCATTTTTAATAAAAAGTAGGTACAACCTTTTATATTCTTGAAAGGCGATATTTAACCATTTTCAGTCATTTTCAGTCTAGAGTAAGACCTAGATGATTGCAATTTATCGTGGTTGCTTTTTATTTCTGTAGTGTATCAGCAGAGCGGACAGGGTAGGTGAAAAATCAGACTGCATGTTTTGAGCAGTCTGATCTTGATATAAACTGGCCGCAAAGGCAAGTATAGTTGTAAAAGGCGCTGTAAACGTTGAAATCAGGTTGAGAGATGGGTTACCTCATGAGTGAAAAAAAAGGTCACTGTGTAGATTCTTAGAAAAATATTTTGTGCACTCTATGATAATCATGGCCAGTTGAATGTTCATCAAGCTCTGTCATTGAATGTTTAGTTTGATACTTTCATAGATGATTCCTAAACTGGATCGCCTCTCGTCAACAAGAAGGTCTTTGGTCAGGTATGCCACAATGATTTAATGATTGATTAAGTGTATAGGAAAGTTACTGCTTGAATAGACAGTTGCTAGGCTTAGTTAAAGAAATAATCTGAAAAATTTACAGATGAGTCAAATGTAGAAATTTATCAAATATAGACACTACCTCACTACCTTATTGTGTTTTACTTAAATGTACAATGTTCAAAAGAAAAGGCAAATGAAGCAGAAAACTGAATCAGGAAGCTGTTCCCTATGCACCGTAGATAAGCTGACAATTTCCTGTAAGGTATTATTTTGAGAATGATTTCACCCTTTTTCCTTTCTTCGAAATTTAGGGCATCTAGTGAAATAAAGAAGACAAAAATGTTTAAACAAAATTGTGGTAAAGATAGGGCCATGAAAGCGTATGTAAAGAAGGTCAAATTTAAAGAGTAATTTCTTCATTTGACATACTAATTTTTGTCACCTGCTAATCCCTGTCATTGAATACAGAACACATAGTTATATTTTGTCATAATAATGCCGAGAAGAACTCGCAAAGTAAAAATGCCCGGACCTATGAAACATTTATGTATCTACCGCTAATAAATGATATTTGTAGAGAAAATAATTTTAGACATTTAAAAGAACTCCTCACAAGATGTTTTGGATAATGTATATGCAAGCTCAGAATGCACTGTCTATAGAAGAAACATTTACTATCGTGCTCAGAATAATGAGGGTTTATGACTTTTTTGACATTTTTCAAGATGAAAGCAAAGAGACAAACAGTATTTTGTCATTTCTCCACTTCTATGGTATTCTAAAAATACGTGTTTATACGAAACAAGATTAAGGAAGAAAAGACTGCAAAGTTGAGAGTATTTGCACTAATAATTTAACCTTTGCCATCATGTTGGGGATATTGATGTCTTTGATATTGATGGCATTTGAAAATATTCTGCTTAATATAAAATATGTTTGTAATGAGAGAGCACTTCCACTTGTCAGCGTTGTTTGTGTGGTGATTGGTACAATGTTCAGTTTGATTGTATGGATGCACGAGGTGTTTTGTTTTATGATAAATGCTATTGAATATGCAATGGATGCGTTCTAGGAAAAGTTAAAAAGAAGAATATAGTGGGATCTATACTGTATAGATCTAGCTTGGTTTCAAAGCAGTAACGCCTTTGTATGTAATACTTACAGCCATGTTGGGAACTGTTAACAATTAAAGTATTTTTTCAAAGATTAACTAAGCTGTTTTACAACCACATGGACCAAAGCATGCTCAATGTATTGGAAGTGTTTACTCATAGAGCACCAGAAAAATGAACTGATTATTGCTAGTTTGTATATAATGCAGATACTATAATTTCTAAGCTGTGATGACCAGAGCATTTTGAGGTGAAGCTATAGCATGCTTTTGGCAATGATAAGTGAACTGTAAACCGTGGCAACTAATATCATTTTGTACAACAGAGAATTTGTGGCCTGAGCTTATTTCTACTTCTTTTTTTTGTATATATGTACTTTCTTATCTGGGCACCTTTGAATTTTTTATGTTTAGGTTTGATAATGAAACAGAAAGTTATCTGCTTATCCCTCTTGAATTTGATTTTTATGAAAAGTGCAAAAGTTTTAAGGGGTCTGATCACTATTGCTTGTGTCTCTTCCCAGTTGGCTGGCCATGACATTTATACAGGACTAACGAAAGCTGGGCTAGGAGAAGATGAAGGAGGATACATCAGTATAGGTAAAGGGCTCTCTTACTTATCTATTTTTCCAATGTAGATATATTTCATGTCGATGTACAGATATATATTGTTTTTCGTTTAATGCTGGGATTTTGTGACCACTGAGTGAGCCTCAAATATTGATTTGAACAAATTTTCCTCAAACTAATAGAATACGATTTTATATCGAGATACTATCGTGGTGCAGTAAAAGTTCCGCTCAAGTGATATGTGCCATTACCGAGGTGCCAACTGTTACTTGATTCGAAAAAAAATCCAAGAAATTAAAAATGTGTTTGTGGGGTGGTATTACGTGGATATTTGGGTCAGGAGTACCACAAATATGAATGAGAGACACGGACTGGATTTAAAATGCAAGAATTTAATATTTCAACCGAGTGCCATTCATTCAGTTTCTTTATGCCTTAAGATTGTGTAAAACATTTTTCCTTTTTTGAAAATTTAGTGAAATAAAATTTAAATTCAATACCGTCCATTGCTCTAGTTGCGTTGGAAAAAGTACATAGGTAGTATATGACAGAACGGGATGAGATAGTGCTTCCCTAAATCTTTGAAACGTTCCTGCCTGAGACGCTGTGCATATCTGCTCTATAGCGTAACTGTTATTAGATCCTATGATATTTTGTGACTAATACACCTCCATACGGGCTAAATGTGAAAAGATCACTAGCTACTTCAAATGTAACAAAGATTAACTATATGAGTAGAAAGAAAGTTTGCACAGTAATGCATGAATAGGGGACAAGTCACCTTCAGGTGAATGGAAAGCTGTATATGTGTGGTTGGTGCCATCCCATGTGCCTTTCCTATTCCTCTTTTTACAATTTGTTATTTTAAATCATTTTCAAACTGCAGTGATTTTTCTCTAAATAGCCAAGGCAGTAGAAGATCCGGTGGAGTTTCATGCAGAGACGTTAAGTAACTGTTTTAACAACATGGGAGTGAATGATAACTTACTGATCAGGATGGTTGTTCCAAGATCAGAGGTACGTAGTTTTTAAGATCTATCTGATCTGCATGTATAGAAAAAAGTTATGTATTCTGGAAGTAATTCTTTCTTAGATAGAAGGTACATCGGATAGTAAACATAACTGTATACCGATAAGCTAAGTATCATTCATTTCTTGTTCATTGCGCTGGATATTGACAGTGCTGCATTGAGCAATACCCATCTTCTGTGTCCGCCACGTCGATCATCATGCATTAGACCTAATTAAAATGAAATATGCTTAAAATATTCGAGTCAAAAAACCAAGATGGTCATCATTTCTGCTTTAAAAGAAAGTAAAAAATGCGAAATGCTCTCTTGACGACACTCACACTAGACGATACTTGGCAAGGATAATCGGTAATAAAAGAACCATAACTTTTAAAGATGACTGTAGGTTTACTTTTGATGTATCAAAGGGTTGGTCAAACTTTTTGCTGCTGTATTTTATTCAGTTGCATTCTGGAAATTGTAATTATTTTCTTAGTAAATGGATAGTAATTAGCAGCCTTTCTAACACTTGTTCACACTGTAAGTTTTGTACAAAATATGCAGCTGTTAGGGTGTTCATGCTTAACATTTTATATGGTGTAAACTTGAAAGATATTCTTGCTTTTATAAAGCTGTAGTATCTTGCCAGTGAACCCCTATTACCAAAACTGCAGCCATAGAGAAAAAATGGCATAAACCTGTGGCTATGTATAGATATAAATTTGGAAAGAAAACGAATACAGTATCCCAAAACTTTTGTTCCAATATGTAGTATGTCTGTATCATCGCCGAAATGGACGTATATTAATACTTCTTAGATTAAAGTCTTGAGATAAAAATGCTCATTTTCTTTTCACACAGACGAATACGGGCAAACGTTTACAAAAGTATCTGTTTGTCCGAAAACATATGGCCTTGCGATTTGATGCTTTTTATGTTACATTACCCAATTTTAATGCTCTTCCTACGAGATATGTTCAAATTATAATCCTCTGAGTAGTTGCCCGACCAAAGCTATCGTGGCACTCTGATTTAAAAACAATACATATTATGAGTATTCCTGCACATATTCTCAAGTTCCTTTTAACTTCAACGTTATATTTGATAACTTTCTAGTTGAAGGAATAATGCTATAATTATCTAACTTAAGAAACAATGCTAAATAAATAAAAACACATTTAACAAAAAGTTTTGATCTGAAGACAACATTAGAAAAGCAGCAGCGAATGAATAAATTGAAGTCGCATTTTTTGCTATGGTAATGTGTTTGAAAATACTTTGCTTCAGAAGCTTGCCACGTGCCTTTACCAGATATGGACAAGAGTGAAATGACTTTTAAAGTATACCATAAAAGATGAGTCTTCATATGTGGGATATTTATTAGTGCTGTAAACCATACGCCTTAGACTGAGATTTTGTTTTCAGGTTGACCTTGTAGACATAAAGAGCCGTTATGCAGAGATGAAGGGACAAAGTTTGTACCAAACAGTGAACACTCAGTCTAAAGGAGAATACAAACCTTTGTTACTATCAGTGATTGATAAGTAAGGAAAAGCACTAGTGTTGTACTGACCTTTTACTCTGTTAACTTGTCAATCACATGTACAGTGCACTTGTATTATGATACATCACCAAATAAGGTTTTTCTTTGTAATCTGATACGAGATCACAGTGCTTTACCATACGTAGATTAGAATACAGAAACAAGATGTGACCGATATGTTCGTTTCCTGATTGATAAGTAAGGAAAAGCACCAGTGGTCTTGTATTGACATTTCACTCTTTTTACCTGTCAATCACATGTACAGTACAGTTGTATTATGTAACATCACCAAATATTTTTTTCTTTGTACTCTGATACTTCATCATAGTGCCTTAACAAATGCATCTTAAATACAGAAGCAAGATGTGATCGATATGTACCTTTCATTTCACAATTTAATGCATTTTCGACTGGTGCCACATGTAGTACCTCCTATGTAAAATTTCAGCATAAGTCTTACAATGCCTCTTACCTTAGGAAACCCCTACACACTTTCTGTATCATGTGGAATGAAAAAAAACAAGATTTTACTTTGAATACTATATTAGTCATTACTTTGACAGTGAGGTCAAGCTCAGCTGTACTATTTTGCTTCTGTGTTTGTAATGGTTATAATTCACACAAGAACCTTTGCCTCCTCTTTTGTTTTAAATTTGGGTTCTAAAATGGTATATAAAAGAATCAATGCATGTCTCCAGTTTGTATTTAATTCACTTGCTTTTGACACCTATATATATATATATATATATATTTTGCAAATGACGTCTCACATTTTGAGTGCATATTATGTGTTTCTGTAATTTCATTCCATTACAAATCATCAGGGCACTTTAGAATATTTTTCTTACACACAGACTTATCTCTGCTGAACAAGAAATCATATAGTGCCAAATTTACCTCTAGCATCATCGTTTTAACTGACATTTTTTAAAGTTTTTAGTTTTTTTTTTTATGGTTTTGTTCTTTTTACCGCTCGTGTTTTTTAAATGAAATACAAAGCTCTCCAGACGAATTTAGTGATGCTTTCGATTAACTTAATTTACACTAGTTTTAACATTCCCTCTTTGAATAAACAATACCATAGAAAAATTAGCGTAAGCCTAAATTGTTTATAGATGCCCAAGAACAATGTGCCTATAACAAACAAATAAACAAACAAGCAAGCAAACAAGCAATAAACAAACAAGCACAGTTATAAGATAAGGATCTGGCATTTATCGGTTAACAATAACATTGGAAAGAGTAGAACAATCTGTATTATTTGTTACAACCATCAAGTTGTGTTATCTAGGGATCGTGTATCATCATTGTTCTATCTATTTTTTCTCCTCTTTGTCTTCTTTATATGAATTTTCTTTGATCGATTTTTTAATTTATTCATCATTGACTGACTCTTTTTTATGTGTTGTTATTCATTTCCAACATAGGGATAAATTATACATAACTTTCACAAAGGTTGGATGACAAGTGGTATCAGTTCCCGGTCTTTCAGTGTGTTTGTGTTCCGGAGAGTCGGTCCCCTGAATATGAGTAAATAGTAATAAGAGTGAACCCTCTTTTAATTCCAGTGACATCTCTATAATGTTTATTATGTAACTTATGAGGGTTCCGCAGATAAAGCTCCGCAAAATCTATTGATAGCATGATACCTATGTCAGCTTGATAAGACTTCTAAGTATACTTTTAAGATCGCAACAGTTGAAACCCCAAAGGAAGAATACCAATTCAACCAGATATAAAAATTTAAATATGTTTTCTTGAATAACTGCCGGTTGAACGACTGTTTTGCGACGTTATTTTCATGTGACAAATTCCTAATATTGCAAGTACATGTACTTCCCAATATCGTGCCGATGGGTTCATTCAATAGCCTAACAAATTATTTAAAAATAACTGGACTTTAACTCTTGACGAAAGACAAAAAATGTCTCCTAAATTGTTGATCATTATGGGTAATATAAAAAGCAGTCAAAAAACTATTTCCAAAAGTTAGAAAATTGTACTGTGTGCTTCTTCACTTGTCAAACTCTACAGAAAAATTGGTAAATATCTTTTGTATTATGCATGGAAGAATGACAAAGGGATTAAATGTACCTTAAGCTGATCGCGCTTTGACTTTCAAAAAATAAATAAAATAAAAATTTAAGTAGCTATATAACCACATGATAATCGAATTGTCACAGAACGTATTGAATGTATATCAGTATGAATTTATTGTACTGCAAAAAAATTCTCGCGATCTGATAGGATAGGATAATTTGTTCCGAATATATTTTGTTATTAATCTGCAACGAAATTTATCGCGATCTGATTGGATAATGTGCTCCAACATATATTGAAGTACACTGACAAAATCCACGAAAAAGCAGTTTTCCTGTCGAGAGTCCTGTATGCTTCACTACTCCTTGAACGTAGAATCCTAGCTGGCGGCATCGAGTAGCCCACAAGACAAAAGCTGAGTACAGCATATTAAATATTACCAGCTTCCCTTGATGGTTGTCATTAAAGCGGAAAAAAATGGATTACTTTTTAGAAAAAAAGGAATATAACTAAATATGTGATCGTTTGTTGTCATTCTAAAACAAATACACAGACTTAAACCGAGCCATCCCTTCGACATGTAAACAAATCGTGAAGTGTCAAAGGTCATACATTATATCATTGGAAAAAAATAATCTAATGGTCGTTTGAAGCAACAAATGGTCGTTTACTTTTGCGAACAAATCATAAAATGAATAGTTACTTACCTTGAAGTTGTTTAAATCCATGTTTTAATGAAAATATGTCGTATGCCCATCGCAGTGACTTTTATGCACCAAACTGCACGTTTTACACAGGTTAGTAACGTCAATTTTCAGTTGCGTCAGTTTTCAGTGTGTTTGGGGACTCGGACGGGAATTTCGATTTCTACAGCGTACTCAATTCGTGAGTCTATATAACAGGGAAATTTCACTGAATGAACGCTGTCCCGAATAGTAGAACTTTACAGTATAATAAATTCGTTGTACGGTCAGGTGGCAGGGCACTTGGAAACTTGTTCACGAGCCAAAGGCGAGGTGGCGACATGATTGAAAGTGCCCTGCCTCTCGGCTCGGGCGACATAATTCACCACAGCCGTGAACAAGTTTCCAAGTGTCCTGTCACCTGTCCGATCAACTAATAATGTAAACTGTCGGATATTTAGGAAAGAATATCTCGCACATCTCATGCATTACTCTGTGTATGTATGTGTTTTAGGGACACTTTATCAAAATATCTTTGATGCTTCTGATTGTTTGGTTCAGTTATGTGTATTGTTCAGCTTGCATCACGATCAACACTAACCTATGTTGACACCTTCGCCCATTTTTAGCTACATTGGCCGAAGGCCAGCGAGATTATGTCATGGTCCGGCGTCCATAGCACGTCCGTCCGTGATTGCGTTGACTTTCATTTCAAACATCTTCATCTTTGACACTATCCAATTTTGATGAAACTAAACAGGAATGACCCTGCCATGACCTTCTTCAGAATTTCTTCACAGAATTTGATTGCAATAAAACTGTTTGCTATGTCAACAAAACTGAAATTTTTGAAAATCTTATAAATCTTTTTGTCTCAAACCATAAAGCCTAGAGCTTCCAAATTTGCCATGTAGCATCATCTAATAAACCTCTACTAAAGCTTTTCAAATTATAGCCCTGGGGTCAAAATTTGCCGGGGTCAAAGCTTAACATGAGCTTATATAGCGAAAACTTTGAAAATCTTCTTGTTCCTAAACCATTAGGCATAGGGCTACCAAATTTGGCATGTAGCTTCATCTAGTAGACCTCTAATATTATTCAGGTCATAGCTGTTGGATCAAAATTGTCCCACTGCACGGTCACTAGTTTTACATAAGGTTATATGGTGAAAACTTCAGAAATCTTTTTGATCCTAACTGTAACGCAAAGGGCGAATTAATTTTGCATGCTGCTCCATATAGTAGACCTCTACCAAGATTGTCTCATTTATATCCCTGGGGTCAAAACTGGCTCCATCCAAGGGTCACACGTTTTACACAGGTTTATAAACTGAAAACCGAAAGAATTGCCTGCTTCCTAACCGCAAGGTCTGGGCTTGTTTTTGCATGTAGCTTCAATAGTGAAAGCTTTCAAAACCTTCTTTTAGTATATGCATCCCGATGACTTAAGCTTATGTATACTGATCAAGAATAATAACTCTTGTTATAACAAATGTATAGTTTGTTACTATTTACCTCCTTTGAATTTCGAACTGCAGTATTACATTATTAATGTTGGGTATTCAAATTTCTTTTCTTCAGTATCAGTGCTTCAATGTTCAGTTTTCAGTGAGAGTATTTTATTTTGATATTAATAGTTATGCACAGACGATTTTAATATTTATTGTAAATTAACGTTACTTTTTTCGTCCTATAACTTTACTATTGATGTCATTGGAAAAAAATGTTTCCTGCTTTTAATATTTGGAATTCTTCTTGTCAGAGCACTCTTTATTAGAGTTCATTGATACATGGTATGGATGACACTTGATAGACCTGTATGTACCCAGAGACATAATCTTTGTATTCGAAAAAGGTGTGTGTGTGTGTGTGTGTGTTTTTCCGGGAGGGGGGTAGACATTTTTTCTATGAAAATTTATTGCCATATAGACTTCATGTGATTTATGTCTCTGTCAAGGCCAAATAAGTGCATGATACATCTATTTAAAAGGCAATTAAGCAACAAAGGGCCATCATGGTCCTCTTGTTTGCATGTTTATCTTATATCTTCTGCATGGATTTTAAGAACGGTTCAGTCAAAATACTGCGCTCTATAGTGCACTTCATGCAATTTATAGGCTCTTCTTGATCAAGGACAGTATAAGGAGAAGAGCAGACACTGTAACAAATTAGAAAATTGAAGTACAGAGTCATAAAATGAATGATATGTTAGAATGGGGCCTTGCTCATAATTTCTTAAAAAATCCCAGTATCTTAAAAGCTGCGATAGTGTTGTAATGTGTCAAAATAAAAGAAAACTGAACATGTTGATGTTGGAAATCATCAGTTTCTGTATGAATGGGTATAAGTAATTCACATATTCCAACTATTCAATGCACAACTTTTACCAAACGACAAATTTTTAGACTAGTCCAAACTGAAAGCATTTGCAGACGACAAAATAAAAGTGACTTAGAAATTGAAATTTGTGTTTGGAAGGGTAGAAAACATACTGGGTAAAGGAGAAAATGCTGGTAATCAGCAAATTCTCCTTTCCCAATAATGTTTTCAAATGGCTGCTCTGCCAGGGCCTTTAAAAGTCGGGATTGTGTGGTAAAGGGTCATATCTCAATACAAATAGAGATTGAATGTAGGAAAAGGTAGGTGAGTACTTAGTTATTTCATAGATAAATAAATACCTCTGTGATATTGAATAGTCATAGTTACGTTGCTTATTCACATGACAAAAATGTATGCCAATGAACATTTTGTTTTCTTTATCGGAATGGTTATTAACATTTTAACTTTTTTTTCATTTTATGTTAACATCATCATTGTTTGTTGGGATTCGACTTGATAATTTGTCATGATGACTGTGATATATTTTATAATAGATCTAGCTATTTAAATGATATTTTATACATGTAGATGTCTTAAAGATATTAGATGCAAAACAAAGAATAAACTACTTTCAAACACACTAGCTTGGTTTTATATCTTAGTGTCATCACCTTCTTTTCGTGCTTTGAGTTAATCATTAACCCCAAGAGTGTTTCACACAGCTTTAGATAAGTACATAGACCGTGAAGTTCAATATCAGGTTGCAGAGATTTAATGGACTGAACTTTTATCACTACTGTCCGGCCCCTGTTAAGGTAGTTAGGAAAAAAGAAAGAAGCTTACAACATTTCAATATTTTTTTCAAGACTATATGGTATCATTTTTATGTATGTGAAGGGGTCAGTGGTCGCAGGCTGTCTAATGACAATATTCTTATGTTTTTTCCACTATTTATGCATTCTTTATAGCTTAGCACAATTGTCTTAGGTGAGCTTTTCTGATCGTGCAGTGTCTGGTGTTAGCACTGGCCATACGTTTGTCAGCGGTTACTTTCTACACTTGTAAACGGTATGGTCTGTTCGACAATCCACATAATTTGTTTCGCTTTATGGCTACCACAAACTAGCATATAACTCAAACAATTTAAGGATATGATTATCCCTCTAATTTTTTCGGAACTACGTAAATGAATCAAGTGCGATATTGTTAGGCAGAAAATTGTGAACTGTTGTATTTACTCCTTTCAAAGGAATGAATAAACACCTTTTCAAAAATCAAAGGAAAGAATAACACCTTTACATGTAACACAATTCTCAACTAAAAAACAACGACCTATAGCTTAAAAAGAGAATGATATAGAAGCAGGCTACAGCAAAATTCTCTTGTGGTAGAACAGGAACCTTGGTTTGACCTTTGACCTATATTTCGATGCTTTGTTTCATTCGTTTTTTTTTTTTTTTTCACAAAAAAAAAAAAAAAATGATATCACAACTTCAAGTGGTTTGACAAGTGCATATTTAAATCAACTGAGTATTCAAAAAATTGAGTGGATAATTTCTTTAAGAAGAAAACAATCATGACGGTAGTTCCAAGACGACTTTGGCCAGAAGTATGTTTCATTAATCATCGGACAGAGTATATGTGATGTAACCTTAGTTTAGAGCGATTTTTACTTGACCTATTTCTCGTACTGCCACACCAATACTTAAAATTGCCCATGGAATTTCAAAAGTATGCTCAGTATGTGCGCATCTTTCCTTCGCTGATCAACATATCAGTTTACAGAAAGGATCGTACCTCTCTCAGTAAAAAAAAAAACTCTTTTGATAATATAGGGATTACTTCAGCATCTAGTCTAGCTCTGGCATATAGATATCTTTTTCAGAGAACAGCGCAGCGGCAATTTTGATCGCCCTGTAGCATTCAGTGATGCTGCTGCAATATTTTGAGAAGATATGTCCGTTCTAGCAATACTTACTTACCCGAAGTATGCCATGCTAAAGTAACAATAGCAGCCAAAAGTAAACAAAGCGGGTGTTAAAATGCATTTAGATTTAAACCATACCATTTAAAAGAAAGGAAATTATTGTAAAGATGACAATCTGTTACTGTGCAGTCTGTCCAAGTGTTAGTCTCTGGCAGCGAAATTTAATTTCAAAACTATGTTAAAAGTTGCCAGGTCGTTCTATCTTTATTTACCTTTTAGCTGACTTTGTAATTCATTTTTCTGCCCGCGACTAACACTTGGACCGACCACACATAACAGATTTTTTATCTTCACAATATTTTCCATATTTTTGAATGGTATTATTTAAAATTAAACGCATTTCAACACCTGCCCTGTGTTTTGGCCGCTATTGGGCCTTTAATGCTTTTAGTTATATTTTTGTAGATATTTTGAAAAATCTCCTTCTTATAAACATAAATTTGTAGATATTATCATAACTTCATGCTTATGAACATATCGTTGCAGATTCCATGCCTATGGATTATGGATATCAATCTTGTGCTTTTAAGCACAACATATTATGTAGACAGTATCAAAATATCTGAGCCAACCTTGGTGAAAAGGGACTTAACGAATCTGCAAAAAGTATCGACGCGGATCAACCTGCGCAGTCTCGGTCGAAAGTTTTTCCTTTTGGTCAATTTTCTGCATGTAAAAGGACCATTGTAGTTTATGATTCAGTAGCTTGTTATACAGAATCGATTTTAGGGATGTATAATATTGTGATGACTTGCTTGGTATCATGTATCACGGAGATGCATTAAGCTGTTTGCTTGGCAGAGCATGGCTTATATAGGATAATGAATGTACGGTGGAAAATCTTATCACATAATGTCTTTTACTTTGTATGGTCTTTATTACGGGATCGTTAGAAGAAACAATGACTGTAGAAAAGTTCATAACTCTATGGAGTGATATACTAGAATATTTTTAACATTGATCAGGTTCTCTCAAGACACTTTGAAATTTTTGAAAATATAAATGAATATATGATATAAATGAATATATGCTCATATCTACTGAATATCGAAAATGTTTGGAAAAGTTGACATGTTTTGTTATCAAAAAGACTAAATGCATCAAGTTCAGTCTTCGAAATTCACTTAGCTGTGTGTACAAAAATGCCTAACGTTCTTCTCGTTCGGAAGAGAACTTTCTTTTAGTAAATCTAGTTAAAGTCTTTAGACAACCACCGTAGCGTTTCAGTGGCTTGTAGCTTTTTTTTTATTAAATCTTTCTTTGATTGCAGAGTGAAAACGGTAACGTCTATTTTCATTTGTTAAAAAAAAAAAAAAAAATAGTCCACTGCACATCTACTAATTGGAAGTGCACGATTTTCAGCCCCATATGCTTACATACACATATGCAACAATTGAACACTGACATCTAAACTCTAAACTCCAAACTTTGATGTTTCATGCAGTAAAATGGATTCCTTATCCGTTGTAAATGACGTCTGATTTAGTGTCATGAGCTATATCTTAACCCTTAGGCTGCTAAGCGCGACTCAAGGACATGCAGTCTGATCTTTAATCTACACAGTTCGATTCCGAATAGGAGTTATCCCTCTCCCCAAGAAAAACAAAAAAAAAAACCGTACATATGAACCATATCCTGGCAAAAGGGGATTTAATTCATCTCCGTAATGCTGTATACCAGGCAAGTCATCGCATAATCATGGATCCCTAAAATCCGTTTTGTCTAACACCCTTCTAAATCATGGGGTAGAATGATCTTTGGATATGCAGAACATTGACCTGAAGCAAACAGACCCAGACTCGGGTTAGCGTGCACGGACTGTGCAAGCTAACCTGAATCGATGCTTTTTGCAGATGCATTAAGCTCCCTTTTCACAGAGCATGGCTCATATATAAATCAATAAGTAGCTTTGAAATAGCGACATTACGTTTTTACTATCGTATTGAAAGTTTCATTTCACTCATTTAGGAGGTTAAGGGTTAACTAGTTTCAATCTCAGTAACGACCGTGGAAATCGTGGCTACATATCAAGGCTAAGGTAATAAAATACGGTGATAGACTGTAATAGTATTCCATGAAATTCCCGGAGAAGCGAATATAAATCTTCTCTATTGCTAGGGTTCTTTGATGAAATAATCTGGCCTAAATAGCTTTTAAAGAGACTGGCCTTATTTACCAGATCTCTGGAAGATGAGTAATCATTTGACTTTTCTTACAAAGCCAGCAAAAACATGAGAAGATAAAGGATAAGAAACAGTCGACAACTAAAAAGAATACCACGGGAAAACAAGAGAAAGGCATAAGCAAGACAACTACGAGTGCTACTGTAATGCCAGCCAAGGGATTTAACCCTGTGGCAGACTCTGAAAGACTGCGTGATGCCATGGATGGTTTCGGAACAGACGAAACTGTGATGATTGACATACTACCAAAGAGATCAAACAGCCAGAGGCAAGAAATAAAAAAGAAATACAATGAACTTTTCAGCAAGGTAAGGCACTCAGACATTACAGTCTTGAAGTTTAAATTTAAGTGCTTTTGTTAAAAAGCCAAATATGTTCAAATAGCCTGGTTGTATATTTCTAACCTAGAGCAACATGTCGATAACATTAACGTTAGTGTACCTTAAATGTTATTTATAAATCTCATTCGATACATGACTGTTAATAAGAATATTGATACCCAGTTCAACAAGACAGATGGTAAAATACATCTTAAATTACTAGCGCTAAATTTAAAGGGGGTATCAAGGTTTTTCATCTTTCTACCAAACTTTGTGTATAGGTACGATGACCATCCATCTAGTCTCTTGAAAACAGTTGGAATTCCCCATTGCGAAACGACCTACCCGTTGTTTAAGGGCCGATATTGCAGCTTTGTATTGAAATGGCCGACAGCGTAGCCCTGTACTGAAAACGCCGACATTGCAGCCATGTACCGAATGAATCCAGCGAATTTTGTTTTTCGAAAAAAAAAAAAAAAAAGTTCTAACTGTTATACGAAAAATATTGATTCATGGTAAAAGTATACAAAAAAGCCCCATTTGACGAAAGCTCACGAGTTAGTGCAAAAACAGTTCGTATCCTGAATCCATTATAAACTTGATTGCATTTTTGAAGCCAGCTCAATAGCCTACAAGTAGCATATGATATATGATAAATCGGAATAAGTGGCTCATGGGCCTTTAAAATTCACAATCAGAAAGCGCTTAAAATGCCACAAGAAAGCCATGGACAAATGTTTGTAAACCATGATAATAATACGACAGTAAGCTTTCAATTAATTACTTATGCCTTTGTGGTGAACAGGATCTTACGGTACAATTAAAGAATGAATTACGTGGGGACTTCGAGGAGATTGTGTTGGCACTGATGATGACGCCCCTCGAGTACGATATTTACTGCCTGCACGAGTCTGTAAGCGGCCTGGGCACAAGCGAAGGTGTTCTCATTGGTATACTCTGTACGAGGACAGCCCAGGTTTGACAGTTTTTTTTTTTATCTCTGTACTATATTATTTAATAACACTTCATATAATACAGAATTAACTTTTTTCGAATCATGAGGGGAAACCTAAAGTGATGATTATCTACATACAAGTGAAAGATCTGTACATAATTACAATGACGTATAGACCTTAGATAGGAAATGCTTTCAAACTTCAATATTTGAGTTGTTTGTAGGGATAATAGCCAAGTCGTGGGTTAGTTCTACGACTGTAATTTTGAACAAGTTTCTTTTACATTGTAATTTTACCATGCTTATATCCCAGAATGGATAGCCTCAGGTAGGTACATGTACCTCGTGGGTAACTTTGGTAAGTAAATTCTTTGTTCTTTGAGGAAGTTTTCAAATAGATTAAATGTGTTGCCTTCTGGGAAAAGTAGTTTTTTTATGAATCTTCTTAATCCACGATATCAAATGAGTGGTTGCATAACATATATGATTCATGCTCTGTGAAAAGCGCACTCAATGCATCTGCGAAAAGTATCGACCCAGGTCAGCCTGCGCAATCCTCGCAAGCTGACCTGGGCCAAAACTTTTCGCTATTAGTCAATTTTCTGTATGTCCGAGGACCAGTCTACTTTATGACAGTCGGTTGTTGAAAAAAGGTGGCTATTATTGATCCATAATTATGTGATGGCTTGAATGGTACAATGAATCACGGAGATGCATTAAGCCCCCTTTTGCCTGAGCGTGGGCCATATTTTTGTGCGTTAATTTTGTCTGCAATCATCTGAATTATAACGCAGACTGATCTTTAGACGTGAAGAAAATTTATGAATAGGAAAAAGATTCAGTCCAGGTCAGCCTGCGGAGTCCGCGCAGGCTGACCTGGGTCGATCCTTTTTGCAGATGTTTTAAACCCCCTTTTCACAGAGCATAACTCATTTTAGTATACGGGTAGGATATCGTAAAGGGTGGACACGTTTCCATCAGGAAATTACTCAATTTGTAAAGGTATAAGCTATCTAAAAGTGCATACTTAGTTGGTTGTCTATACCAAATGCACAACTTTATAACATTGGACAGTAAATGATATTATAATCACTTTTGTTTCATTACAGGAACTTACAGAAATAAAGACACAATACAAAAACAGTAAGTTGTCACGAAAAATTCCTAAGTTTTATAATACTCGTTGCACAGGCACATACTAAGACTTTTGGTTCATTGATTCACACACACACACGCACGCACGCGCGCGGGGCCAAATTTTACGAATTTCTTTATTTTGCAGATGAAGATTTTCGATTATTTCTGTCGTTAAGGCTTATAATGAAAAACGGCTTTTCCATTTGGAATGTTTTTGTTTCAGCTTACGGCAGTGATCTACAGTTAGATTTGATACAGGACACCAGCGGTGGTCTAGAGGAAATGGTTGTGCAATTACTCAAATGTGAACGAGACCAGGGCAACAAGGTAGACCAAGAACAGGCAAAATTGGACGCATATAAACTATATAAGGTGTTTTTTTTTTGTTTATATAACAGATAGATACTGATTGAAATAGTGGACTGAATAACCGGACATTTCTGGATCGCGAACATTTGGATTTTAACGATGAATCCCATACCTCTGGAAATTAATCAAAGCGGTGAAAGCGATGCTGAGGTGGAGTGCGTTTAATCCTGCTCAAGTTGAAATCTAACTGTTGTACCAAATAATGAGCACGTAGTGCTACTAGAAAGAACTGAGTAAAAACAAGCAGACATTTTAAGAGCTGAGAGGTATCTCTCCCATAAATCTCAGAGCAAGCTATCAAATTTCTCTATCTTAGTGTATGAGGGGAAGGGGATTCAATTAGTACAGATAACTGTCCCCGAAGGCGATTTTAATTTTTGACTGGTAGCCTCCGGTTACAGAGACGATCGTTAAAAAAACAGTTGAAATCTACAGATTTTTTGCGCACTTTGCAACTCTCTTATTTTCACGAACAGAGAACACAACTAGAATTTGAACATACATGTTGCTTACATATTCAATAATCCTTCATTTCAAACGCAAATATTTCCAATTTAAACGCTACATAGCGAAAAAAAAGTTTAATTTACCTGTCACCCAAGATGTTTACGTTCACCTAGATAGAGACAAAATGGCCGCCAAGTGTGATATATTTGCAAAGTTTTTTTTTTCTAGATTACAGGTTATAAACGACTCTCTATAAGCGCCTTTTTGTAATGAAACGTTTAATATTTTGTCCTCGGTCATGTGTGTTATCAAAAATTGATTGCATTTTGCTGCAATGCAGATTAACCGACGAAGCAGAAAGTCAGTGTAGTGCTGTAGTTTTACTACCGGAAAATTTCCGATGGACTTGAGACAGAGCTGCAATTGTCAAATTGCAAAAAGAAGCACCGCAAACGTCTCATTATTGAGACTAGGGGTTCAATATAATGTAAAAATTAAACGAGAAGTATTGTCAAGCAATATCTAGACACATAAAGCAATCCTATTCAAAAAAATTACCGCAAGAGTTCTCATGATGCTTCTAGGCTTTCCATGGCACTTGTTGACGCTTCTTGACGCTATATGGTGGAACTGATACATAAATGCGTATACCTACGCATGCCTCATGGTAGTCTGTTCTTACACTTTTTTTTAATTGTGTTATGATAATGGTGTATTTGTTTACATAGTTATCGTCCAAGTCGTGTAAGTTCCCCTTGATGCCAAAATGAATAAACGCTTTCTTAATAGTACTATTTTTCGAGGTAATGATTTTGAAATGTTAGGTACCCCAGAATCAGATTTTTCGGGTTCAATTTCCCACATAGTAAATCTGAGCTAGGATGCTTCTCACCCCACCTCAAAAAGCGCACAACCTTTAAGATGCTGAGGATAACTTTTCTTTTTTGTTGAAAGTGTAGACCTTACTTAGATCTGTAGTTTATACTTTCTTTAACTCTGAAATTGCTCGCGTTAAATGGTCCGAAAATTTCAATGCCTTGGATTTAAAAAAAAAAAGAAACAGATAAATGGAGGACTATTATGTTAGTATTAGTCCACCCAATGTTATCAAATTATTTAAATATCACAAAAAATTCCAAATCCTGACTGATTAAAAGAGAAAAAAATGTGCATGTTTATTATTGCACGTCTGTTCGCCATCTATATTTTTTCATGATAAAAACGGAGCACATGCAGCATTACGGATTTCTTGTACAAATGAAATTTACGAGGGATGTTTGATAAGCTGCAGCCCTTGCAGGGCTGTTCATTTTCAGCACTTATATTCTTTTACTATATATGTTTGTATAGTGTAACAATCTGGGCCATGATATCATTTTTTATCAGTGTAGTAATACTCAGTAGCAGGGTAAGTGCTGTTTGCAAGAGGGAATTACTGAATCATTAGCACAGGAAGGGTCTTACTACTATGGTGAAGATGCCGATGTGTAAGAATGCCCCATAATAAGGTACAGGTACCATAAAAAAGGTAGGATGCAGAATTTAACCCTTACAGTGTTGAATTAATGAAATGCGCCTTTTGAGTCAGGAAAAACATTCAAAATATGGTAACTTTAAGGTAGATTTGGCCACAATATAGAACTAAGTAGCCTACAATGTAGATCCAAGATCAGACTGCACGTTCTCTGCAGTCTGATCTTGATCTACAATGTCCGCAATAACAGCTTAAGTCGGTTCCAGCGCTTTAACTCTTTACCAAACGAAAAAAAAATTGACATGTTGAAATTTAAAGCATTTGCCGACGACAAAATTATGTAACTGAAAAATTGAAAATTGTTTTGGAAAGGCTAGAAAACATTGTGGGAACAGGAGAAAATGCTGGTTACCAGTATTTTCTCCTTTTCCCACAATGTTTTCAAAGGGTTTCTTTCTCAGGGTCGTTAAAAGCCGGGATTGTGTGGTAAAGAGTTAAGAGGTAAGCATGGAAGGCAACGTCCATTAAATGTCCTCCACTTTCGAGGGCGTCTCTATGACAATAAACTGAAGTGAGTTTAAAGTTTACGACATGGTTATAAAGTGCATGACATGGTTATCAATGAAAGAAAGGTGGGCATTGTAGCCATGGTATTGTCTCAGGAAGGAGTCCATTCCATTCTTATTTAATACCTTAAAACGTGAAAGCCCTCAGTCCGCAGAGTACCCCGACTTCTGCCAGTCGCTTTGAAGCACGCAAGACAGAATCTGTTGCGAGTGTATCTAGCCCTTTCTGAGGTAGACTCTGTCAATTTTCTGCCACTTGTATGTGACTTTGGCTGAAACACGGTTCCATCACTTCACCACAGACTGGAAATAACATCGAAACAGTGGGAGCATCCCTACTTTCCGGTTCCGCCACACAAGATTACATGGCTCAGCTTTGTTTTTATGCGGGTAGTATCCCAAAATTTGAATACTCTTAAACGGACCAGACAAACAGTGAAGCATATTAAGCACCATTTCGTAGAAAGCGAAGAGTAGTTCGTAGAAAGCTGAGAGAAGATGAGTGATCAAGCGCTGCAGAAATTTCACCAAGTGTGTGTTATTTCGCTGGAACAATTTCTCAATTGACTCGCACAAGAACGATGCATCTGCAGTGCAATCATGGCTTTGGAGGAAACAACGCTCAGTTGCTCTTTCGATCTTGCCTGAGCATGTTTCTATTAACTGTCAATTTTAAAAGGCAGTTTCTGCAACTGATTTAATGATAGACATTGGGGCCATCTATTGTTGCCGTGGAGGACATTTTAGATAGAGAGGGACTTTTCCGTTACTGACAAGAGAGTTTTAAAAATTATTTTGAAAAAGAACTCGGTAGATCTCCGAACAGCCAATCTTTTAATTGATAGGGTCGCTGCTTATCAGCCATTCGCTTAAATTGTTCCAACACTGCTTCCTTAGCACTGTGGTGGTAACTGTCAGCATGGATGTCCGGCGGTCAGCTTAGCTCAGTGGTAGAGCGCTCGCCCTGTAATTGAGCGGTCGGGATTAGAGCCCGAAGCGGACGCAATTTCTTGTCCCGCAAAGTACCTCTACATGGTTGCTCTAGACGGCTGATACTTTAGCTTAAACGATTTAATCGTAAGTGCGTGTACGGTGGATCAATCTTTCACCATATATCCATTTTCCTTCACTTAGGATTGTCTGACCATTCGTTTATATATTTCAGGACGGACAGATATCGATAGATCCCGATGATGACACATTCAGAGATATCCTAGTAAAGAAAAATGGAGCACAAGTGCGGGCTACTTTCGAGGAATACAAAAAGGTCATCTCCCTTGTACTTTATTTTTTCTTTGTTTAACTTCCAGATAACGTTAGCCTTAAAGACACAATAGAGGCCAAAGGTAAACGAATCGGGCATCGAAATGCTGACAAATTTAATTCAAACCATTTAAAAATATGGAAATTATTATAGCTATAATAGTATCTGTCAGTGGAATCTGACAAAGTTCGAAGTTCCAGTGGCAGAAAACAAATGATTTTTTTTAAAACTGGAACAAAGTTAGCAACTGGAATTTAGGCAGATTCCACTGTAACATGTGAAAAACAACTGCTGCGCCTATGTAAAATCGAAGAGTCTGTCCTTTCCTCAAAGTGGTACTGCCAACACATACATAAATTAATAAAGCAATTTGAATATTTCTTAAACAAAAGGCTGGTTGGAATTATCATCTCATATAGATAATATATTAAAAAAACAATCTATTCACATAGGAATTGTTCATCATCGACCGTAATTGATGTTCTGTATGGCTTTATAAGTTTGGATTTTCTTTTAAACATATTTTGTTTATAAACAAATTATAGATAAATCCATTTTTCATCTAGTTTAAGGTTTTGTAGTTTACATTTTTTCTTATTTACGTGGTGTTTGAAGAATCAAAGTGATTCTAAGATTTGATAATGCCTGTGAATGTTTGAATGTATTGTTCATTGTGTAATACAGGGTGTCCGAGTAAGGTAACATTTGTGTACTTTATAATTAGGCTTTTAATTTCAGATAAAAAGATAAAAATTAATGTACATATATTATAAAATATGTAAGTTTTTTGTGTGATCATTTCATTCAATTTTCATTACATTACCTACTCTTATACTGATTTCAAATCAGAAGTACCTGTTTGTCACTGGCGTCATGTTAAGCCTCCTTCACACCAAACTAGTTCTTAGAACGTCTTACCCCGTAAAACAGGTTACGGTCGGAATAGACGTGTAATTTCCGCCTAATTATGCCTTAAGCCCCCGTTACACCGAACTAGTTCTTAGAACGTATTGCCTTGTCCTAAAAGAATCGTAAAACAGGTTGCGGTCGGGGTAAAATGTGTAATTTCATTCGGTTTGCAAGCGTACTCTCAATTGAATGTCCACTGCCTCACGTCATTACACGTCCCTAATAGGATCGAAGTACGGAAGGCCCGTTTGTAGTACGTCCATCTAGTTAAAGAAACGTTGCTACTCCGTCTAATTACAAGACGGGATGGAGGGCAAAAAAATTTGAACGCGCTCAAAGTTCTGGAGCACCGTTCCCGTCCTAGTCTGTCCATGAAATTTGTAAACAAATCGTAAAAGGTTGCCACTACGTCCACTCCGTTCGAACACAGTTTGAGTCCGTTTGACAACAAGTTTTGGAACGTAATGAGAACGAGTTCGGTGTGACGGGAGTATTAGTAAGTGATGACGTTTTCAATGTGACGGCCTTAATGCTCTTTCCATCCGAACACGCACGATGAAGTTGTCAATCACTTAAGCACTCATTCCAAAATCAATCTGCTTGATTTCACGTTTGGTGTTCTAATACCCCAGCTAACACCGAACTCGTTCTCACTACGATCCGAAAATTGTTGCCAAACGGACTCAAACTGTGTTGGAACGGAGTGGAGGTAATAGGAACCTTTCATGATCTGTTTACGAACTTCATGGACGGGCTAGGACGGAATGGATGCTCTAGAACTTTGAGCATGCTCAAAATTGTTTGCCGTCCATCCCGTCTTGTAATTAGACGGAGTGACAACTTACTTCAAACGAGATGGATTTACTACAAACGGAACTGCCGTACTTCGATCCTGTTAGGGACGTGTTACGCCGTGGTGATGTCGGGCATCAATTAGCTGTACGTTTGCAAACCAACCAAAATTTACACATTCTACCCCGACCACAACCCGTTTTACGATTTTGCAAGGACGGGGTGAGACGTTCTAAGAACTAGTTTGGTGTGACGGGGGCTGAGGGCATTATTAGAGCAAAATTACACGTTCTACCTCGACCGCACCCCGTTTTACGAGTTTGTTAGGACGGGATAAGATGTTACAGGGACTAGTTTGGTGTGTGTGGGGGGGGGGGCTTTAACAACATGTCTGTGCTGTCTGGCTAGGAATTGTAGACCGTTGACTTCAAATAACTCCAAAGAAAGAATTTTGAAAAAAAAAAATAAATAAATAAAAGTATCTTCTAGTATTTGAAAAGAAGTTCCATACATTGCAAAACAGGTGGTTTATGCAGGATGGTGATATGGTATCCACATCTAATACTGTGATAGACTTTTTATACGATACGGTAATTGACAAATATCCTGACGATATCTGGATATAAAAGGTTGCAGAATATCGTGGCCTGTACACAGTTCTGACTTCATCCCGTGCGAATTCTTCCTTTTGGGTTATTTAAAGTCAAAGGTGTACAATCTCAAGCCAGACAGGACAGACATATTACTAATGAATAGTAAACGTGAAATCAAAAAAATTGATATTGGAATGTGTGCTAAAGTGACTTACAATTTCATCTCGGGTATTAGGCATGGAAAGAGCATAAAAGGCCGGCACAATGAAAACGTTATTAATTTCTAAAATGACGCCATTGGCAAAATAGGTACTTCTGATTTGAAATCTATATAAAAGTCCATTATGTGAGGAAAATGGAATACAATTAACACACAAACAATTTACACATTTTATACACGCATATGAATTTCTATCTCGTTATCTGAAATGGAAAGCCATATTATAAATGTACAAAAGCGTTAGCTTACTTTACGGACACCCTGTACAATATCAACCAGCTTTCGAAACAAACAACAACAAAAACTAAAACGAAGGAATGGTTTTACAATTTGTAGATATCATATGTAAAACTGCCTTATTTGCCATTAATTCATTGCATCTTCTCCAGTCAAATATAACACATTTTTTGTTACATTATAGAGAGGATTTTAGCGTAATTGCTTTGTCACATTGGTCGGCTGTTAAATGTTGGTAACCGTTTCACTCATAGGAGCTTCGGCTTACATTAAGGCCCATATAGTCATTCTGGGACCGTAGCCAGGACTGAAAAAAAACCCAAGAAATTCGGCGAACGTCTGTTTTTATTTAGAATTATATTTCTTATTTGTTCAGATTGCTGGAAACGATGTATATGAAGGAATAGAAAAAGCTCTTATGGGGGATGCAGAAAAAGGCTACAAGTTCTTAGGTAAGACGTTAGTTACACCAATTTGTACCAAATGACCGTTATAATAAGTACGTGTAGAAAATACATAGCAGCGCTCTAACAAAAAGGTATTTAATGTATCTCCGTGATGCATCATACCAAGCAAGTCATTGCATAATCATAGATCCCTAATGGATCCCTAAAATCCCATTTTGTCTACAAAGACTGAACCATGGGGTGAAATGGTCCTTAAAGATGCAGAATATATACAATAGCAAAATGTTTCGACCCATATCAGCCCACGCGGACTGCGCAGTCTGACAAGGGTCGATACTTTTTGCAGATGCATTAAAGCCCATTTTCACAGAGCCTTCATGAGATTTCATCGGAGGTCAGAAAACCTGCAATTCCATTAGTTTTCAGCCATACTCACAGCTATCGAAAGTAGAATTATATACTATTATCAATAACAAAAAAATCTGACCTAGGTTTGTATAGGTTTGTCTGTAATGGTAGCCGATTATGAATCCCGAAATCGATCACGAAGGAGATAAGTCTGTCAATCCTTAAATTTTAAAGGATAAAATGAACTTTTTATCGAAGATAGTCACAGGTATTTATGGTAGACTGTTCTTATGACTGATAGTAACAGGCAGTGTAGAGATGTTATCTGCAGTCTAGTATTAATATGCACTGGACTAATTTCATCCTATGCTGCCTATACATAACTCAAGGAGAGCAACTGTGGTATTCTTTTTCAGTCCATATTAATACATGGCTAATGCACTGCGGAAGGATGGGCGTGTTTACAATTTTTACTTGCTCGAAAGTGGGATTATAATGTCGTGGAATTCAAAAGATTTTTTTCTTTAATTATACTAGAGGAACAATGATTTTTTAATGACGAGCTTATTCAGTCACCACAGGGAAATTTCATTTTCAAAGACTTTTGCACAGATGATAGTGCGTTACTATAATTATATATAAACACAACTCTGGCGCAAAAATGGTATCTAGATGAACGGCACATAAATGTAGTTTGTCTTTCTATCAGTCATTATTATGCTCACCAAACTGCGTATTATGCAATTTTCTGGTGCATGGGTTTATGACGTCTTTTTATCAGTCATTATTATGCTAACCATATTGCGTATTATGTAATTTTCTGGTGCATGACGAGGATTTACATTGGCTATACAGTAAGTATCGATACAGTAATACATGTCGTTTAGTGAGATGACTATTTTAGAAATTGTTGAAATCGTCATAAATCACCATTCAAACAAGTTTTTGTTACACACACAAAAGCATAATGGATGGCGCCATCATTTTCCTCATTAATACCAGCAGTTGTTCGGTATCTTGTATGTAATAAATCATATTACAAAAATGTTATACTCATTATTCTTCCAGCAAAAGCCATAGAAGATCCTATCCAATTTTACGCTGAAAGGCTTCACGACTGTTTCGAAGGATTGGGCACAAATGATACACAACTTATCAGAATAGTTGTCTCCAGATCGGAGGTAAAAACGTTCAAGTTAATTTCATTGATAATCTTCATATAATTATGCTCGACAATGCCAATAACTGTAGTGTACACATTTTTACACTGGTTAAGAATTTCTTTGCTGTATGAAATTTGAGTATTCTTACGACAAAACTTCTTATATGTTTTATTATTCGTTATGAATATAAGTTACAGGTACAATGTGGAAGATGGCCTAGGCAAAGTATTGAACCTTTTCACGAGTTTTTTTTGCATAGCCATCAAAGAGTTTCATTTCTTACTGAACACGTACACAGACGTGTGAGTAGCATCATTTTTTGTTTTAATACATTACAAGTTGTAGAAGAAATATTGTTTTTTTTTCACCAAAATTTAAGATTGTGATCACATAGATTTTTTATTATTTCAAAAAATAAAGATAGAGGAAATGAAACATATTATGTGAATGGTACTTAACACGACACGTTAGTTCAGAAATAATAAGTAAGAACTTGAAAAACCTGTGCTCGAAACCTATGATGAAAAAGGGGCTTCCTTTTTCAAGTTGATGTTATGTGTAGTTTCTAAACTGACGGATTTATATAATGAAATATATTTTTGGGGTTGTTATATTACATGATATTGATTTCAGATTGACTTGGAGACCATCAAACATCGATATAAGTCTATCTACGAACGACCATTATCCCAGAGTATAGAGAGTGAATGTAGTGGAGACTATAAAAAGATATTATTGGCAGTTGTGGGAGAGGACAAATAAAGAAATCGCCTTCGTAATACTTTACCAAAGGACAAAATTTTGGACTGGAACAAACTGAAAGCACTTGCAGACGATAAATTAAATGTAGCTTAAATGACTATTTCTGTCTTTGATGGGGTAGAAAACATTGTGAGAAAAGGAGAAACCAGCATTTTCTCCTTTTCTCACAATGTTTTCAAAAGGCTTCTTCCTCAGGGTCGTTAAAACTCGGGATTTTGTGATAAAGGGTTAAGCAGATCCTTAAACGGAAAGTTTCATGATGTAAGGCAGTGCCCTTTTGTATCCCAAACATGCAAACGTTGTATACTACATGTATCATAAATTCCTAATTTAATAGTATGATTGATAATCTTGCCTTATCATTGTGATTTAACTGTGATAAAAAGCAAAATGATAACTTGAATTGCATAAGCCGCTCTGCGTCATAGTCTCATTAACCGCTCGTCAGATATGAAGGACGTTTTGCTCTGTAACATCTATGAAAAGACGTTAAGGACTTTAAACCGACGAATGTCAGATTCTTTTTAATCACATAACTGTGTCTCAAGAATTAGGTGAGAAGACATTTAACTACATGTACCCGTGTACAGGTATGTTTTAAAGATATGAACATTTGTGAAGACTATATGACACTGAAAACACATACACTAAAAACTAGGGAGGTTATGTGATAAAAACATTTTTTACAAAGATGGCAAAAACATGAACGTTTTCCACTCTCTTTTCAAGATTCAGTATGATGCCTTTGTTCATAGTAACATTTGGAACTAGCGATGCAGACGTGACGGGCGGAACAAACGGCGGAATAAACGGCAAAGATGGATCACTATGTGATATTCATCTCTTTACCAAAAGACAAACTTATAGACTTGTCCAATATACAAGCATCCAATATGAATGTAGCTGCAATATTTGGATTTGTCTATGAAAGGCTAGAAAAAGATCGTAGAAAGGGAAGAAAATGCTGGTTACATTCATTTTGCCTCAAGATTTACTGTCTGTATATAGTATATCTGTCAGAACGTTTTTTTTTTTGTGATAGAAAAATATTCAAGTCATGTTTTTATGTCTGCTTTTCTTCCCCACGGAACTGTGATAATGAAGTTATTGATAAACGAAGCAAAATTTACAAGTGTTACATCGTAATTTTTTGTATCTTTACTGAAATATGTCATTGCATGGTTTGATCGTTCATTCTTATTCATGAGCCTTTTGAATTTAGTGACAACGCTAGTAGGTAGCCGCTGATTCTAGATAAAAATCAGACTAGTAATTTGTTCAAATTTTTTATATAAAAGCCTTGGCTTAGAGGAAAATGCATAAATATTGACAATGTCAAGATGTTAATCTTTTTTTTCCCAAGTAAAATCTAAAGGGGCATACTTAGATTTTTTGCCAAATTTTGAAGTGCAAATATTCCAAATTGTTTCCAGTATTTTTCATGTGCATGCACGAGTAAGTTAATCGTGTCAGTTAAGTTTGCATGGGAAATGCTAACATTCACTAATTTCTCGGGATAAGAAATGTTTGGTTTTAGATTCATTCGGACGATAATAAGAACCTTAAAATGATAAGTAGCCTCCGAATATTTTTCTATGAGATATAATACATAAAAATGTGTGGAACTACACTCTAACTCTATGTATTTTTACTTTGTTTGCACACATCGAAAGCTACCGAAAGATGTTGAAAATCAAAGTCGGTATTCACCATACTTTTTGAAAAACTTTCTTAGTCTAATGCTCAAGAATTTTCAAATTTCAAAGTTACACAATTTTGATTAATTAATTAAATGATGAATATTGTGTTACTTTCTACAATTAGATTTAGATTAAGAATGTGCTTAAGAATGGTTGGTGAATACGAGCCCTGTTTATGTAAATTTTGACCGTACAAAATCTTTATTTCTCTCAGTATTAACTGCCTTGGTAATGATTATTGTACTTATATCAGTTTTTTTTTTCTCTGTTTACTTTCAAACATTCTTCCCACACACAATCATAGTTATATTGTACTAGTTCTGAATGATAAAGTCTATGGCTCTTTGCTTGTTATTCATCTGTTATACAGTTGAGAAAATATTTTATAGTCATATGTTATAATAAAATGTACAGCTTACTTTGCTATATTTTTTATTTGAACCTAGCTCAATGAAAAGGGGGCTTCATGCATCTGCAAAAAGTATCGACTCAGGTCAGCCTGCGCAATCCGCGCAGGCTGACGTGGGTCGAAATTTTTTGCTGCATGTCAAATAACCATTCTATATATGTAATCCGCGCAGGCTGACGTGGGTTAAAATTTTTTGCTGCGTGTCAAAGAACCATTCTATCTCACGATTCAGTCGACTGTTAAACGAAATGGATTTTATGGGTCCATGATTATATGATGTCTTCCTTGGTACAAAGCATTACGGAAATAAATCAAACCTCCTTTTACCATAGCATGATTTATTTACATGTATTTATTCATTTATTTTTTACTTTTTCCTGACCGGTATCCTATGTCCAGTTCTACAGATAGGAACCGAGACTATCATTCCATTCAAAGTACAAATGGTCTAACATACTGTTTTTATTTACTGCTGTAGAAAACCATTTCAAATGGAAATAATGCTTCAAACAACGTATGTACAACTGCATCATAACTGCATTTCGTCTGTCCGCTTGCTGCATTTTCTTGAGATGATTGCATTGGACCAATATTGCAATGACACTGGTTGTATCATCAGAATTCTAAAATAGACATTAAAGTAACAATAGCTGGCAAAAGTAAACAAAACGGATGTTAAAATGCATTTAGATTTAAATCATACCATTTAAAAGTATAAGACGAAAATTTCTTTTTTACCGTGGTTGTTCATGTCGTTGCTAAGCGATTTTCAAGGGCGCCGCCATGTTTAGGATCATGTGATTGGTCATTCAAAATAGACACCTCCTTTATACGGACGAGGCTAGATGCAGGTACGGAATTGGCCGAGTTGTGACGAGTAGCCCTGATTATGTTGGATCGTACTGAAGTATACTAGTGCAATGACGTCATATTTGATCTCATAAAAATAGACGGAGTTACTGCAATGTGACCAGCCCGTTATTTGAACGCCATATTTGTAATTTTTCAATGCATAGGACCTTACAGTTTCGTTCTGTTTGCCGAGAAGAGTGTTTTCCGTATTATTTATCTTATCAAAAGTTCAAGGAAAAAAGTTAATTTGGAGCAAAAAAAATCTTAAAAGGCCCCTCTAAGGATTACATATTAAGCACTATTGTTATACTTTTGCATACATAAGTGAAGGGATGCTACACAGCACGTCTGCTGACAACAGAGCAACACATACAAGTGACCCATGCTTTGTGAAAAGGAGGCTTAATGCTTCTGCGAAAAAGTATCGACTCATGTCAGCCTGCGCAGTTCGCGCAGGCTGACGTGAGTCGAAACTTTCTGCTACATGTATTTGTAAATTTTCTACATGTCAAAGGAACATTCTACCTCCAGATCCAGTTGATTGTTAGACAAAATGTACGTTATGGATCCACGATTATATGATAAATTGCTTGGTAATTTTCATCATGGCGATGCAATGAACACACTTTTGCCAGAGTATGGCTGTAGTAATTTATTCCTATGTTACTCGATAGAATTTTTTTTCAATCATATCCATGACAACCATGACTGACAGACAAATGTTATTGTACAGTCTGCTAGACGTTGTAATTACCGCTGTATTTTCTGCCATGACGCTTTTGTATGTCGGACGACAGCACATCAATCATAATTGAGTCATGCTCTGTGAAAAGGGGACGTAATGCATCTGCAAAAAGTATCGACCCATGTCAGCCTGCGCAATTCGCGCAGGCTGACATGGGTCGAAACTTTTTGCTATTTGTGAATTTGCTGCATGTTCAAGCACCATACTACTAGTACCTCATGATTCGGTCGGTTTTTAGACAAAATGAATTTTATAGATCCATAATTATATGATGACTTGCTTCGTATAATGCATCTCGGATATGGACTAAACCCTTTTCACAGAGCATGGCAAGAGGACTTGATCATTTTTATGTACAACAAAAGTTTTGTAGGACTCGTTCATCGGTTCTGTTGCTGTCACTGGAAATGTTGCAATACGAGTATAGCTTTAGATCTGTGACTCCTTTCGCTGAGCCCATGTAGCGCAGTCATTAGCGTACAGGACTTGGGAAGATGGTTCGCTGGTTCGAATCTCCAGCTTGGCCAATTTCTTTCCGAGGATTGGTGATAGTCATTGCGACAAGATTTATTCCACTTTCACCGCTGATTATTGTTTCGACAATGGTTATGTGGGAAAGCAGCGAGCAGCTTGGGAAGAATATTGTGGGAAGTATTAAAAAGAACCCAGATACTCCAGGAAAGCATGGATAGGTGCACTGGCCGTCGCGATATAACTGAAATAATGTTGGAAATAGCTTTGAACAGCATACAATCAATCAATCTGTGACTCTTCTCTGATCTCAAAGCCCCATGGCTTCACTATTCCGTTTATTGTTCCCCACTCTCTTTAAGAGAATAGAAATTGTCAAGATTAAGTGTAAGAAAATGAATGATTGATTCCCTCAGATTCTTGTCCCCAGAAAAATCTGTTATATATCAGTTCAGTCTGATACTTGCCTACTTAACACAGATTGAAAGAGAAAGTTACATTAGATTCTGGCCAACCGACTACGTATGTATATGTAGCAGTTAAGGGTTGCAAGTATCAAGGATCGCAAGTATCACGGATCGAATGTATCAAGGATCGTAAGAACTAAGGTTCGTATGTATCGAGGATTGTAGGTATCGAGGATCGTATGTTTCGAGGATCGTAAGTTTCAAGGATAGTAATTATCAATGATTGTAAGTATCAGGCGTGGGAAGCTTCAAGGATCGTAAGTATCAAGGGTTGTAAGTAATGATCGTAAGAATCAAGGATTGTATGTTTCGGGGATAGTAAGTATCAAGCATTTTATGTTTCAAGGATCGTAGTTGTCAAGGGTCATAAGTATCAATAATCGTAATTATCAAAGATCGTATGTTTCAAAGATCGTAATTATTAAGGATCGTAAGTTTCAAAGATCGTAATATCAAGGATCATAAATTTCAAAGATCGTAATTATCAAGGATCGTAAGTACTATTTTGGCCTTTAAGTTGACATCCGTGATAAAAGCCCCCAGTCTTTCTACCTTCATCAACATCTCTTACGATGTGAGAAAAACATATGCGTTGTGTTAGACAATTCCTATTTAAGCTATTTTAAACAAAATTAGAGGAATTGTCAAAGTTCGTACTTTATTTCGCTGTTTATTTCACAGTTTGTTTCCGAAAAAACCGAAAACGCGAGGTGTAAATTGCACTTTCATTAAAAACACCGTTTTTAGAACGAAAACCCGATTAGATTGTTATGGGGACAAATATACCAGGTTCTCTCGTAACCCTTTCTGTGATATAGGTGAAAATAAATTCCATCATTTGAGGCTCCCTTTATTAGCATCAGTTAATGTTGCAAATGAGCAATGCTTTGTGAGAAGGGGACTAATGAATCTGCAAAAAGTATCTACCCAGGTCAGCCTGCGCAGTCCGCTACCGGTCATTTGCTACTGGTCATTTTTCTACATGTCCAAAGACAAGTTTAGCTCATGATTCAGTCGGTTGTTTGACAAAATGGACTTCATGGATCCATGATCATGTGAAGACTTGCGAGATATCATGCATCATGGAAAATGCATTAAGCCCCCCTTCTGCCACAGCATGGCTCAAACGTAGATGAGTCTAGATTTTTGTCCTCCGGTAAAGAGTTAAACGTCACTTTAATCATTTAATTTCTCTTGGGTAACCTGCATTTTCTCCTTTTCCAACAATTTTCTTTGAAAAGCCTTCTTCCGCATGGTCATTAAAACCGGGATTGTAAAGGTTTAAAGTATTATTGATCATCTGTCGATATGGACGCAGCACGGTTGGCAAACCTTTTGATGTAAGATCCTCCGGAAATTAACCCTTCTGTTGGATGATTGAAGACTACTTTACCCTTTAAAAGCATAGACCAACATAGATAACTTGTACTGATAGCGTAGGCTAAGCCGGTAGATGAGTCTGTAACGTACAGGGCTTGAAAGCTGATGATTGCCAGTTCGATTTCCCAATTCTGCTTATTTTTTTCCGAGGGTTGATGATAGTCATTGCGACAGGATTTATTCCTCTCCAGCCTCTGAACATTGTTTATTTAAGGAATTAGCGATTACATTGGCTTGGAAAGAACATTGCGTGAAGTACTGGTAAAAGAAACTCTAGGGAAACCCTGGCAGCCGCAACATAAGTGAAATAATGTTAAAGAGGGTGTTAAAAATACGGACATTGAAGTTCAAGATTGGACCGAAAAAAAAAAAGCGCGTAGTGTGGTATTAGCCCTAAACTGCTCCGTATGTCCGTATCTTATTCTTGTCCCAAAACATCGTGAATTATGATTTTTTTCCACTGACAGAATGTTCGTTTTGGGTAGGCCATATTAGAAGTCTCGGTTTCACTTTCTCAGATATTGAAATACCGTCGAGACTAGTAGTCCAGGGGCCGTCGGTTCGAATGCCAGCTCGCCAAGTTCTAACACAGTATCGATAATTTGTCATTGCGGTAGGATTCATTCCTCTCTCTTTGTCTACTAAGCATTTTCTGGACGATTGTTTGCCCAAGTACCCGATGGTATTGAAAAGTGTTATTGGATTCTTTATCACACTGCAATATTCATTTGAACTACATTTATTTTGTCGTCTGCAAACGCTTTCAATTTGGTGAGTTCAAAATTTTGTCGTTTGGTAAAGAGTTGAACCCTATTCAGTGACATAATAATATCAACGTTTGAGTATACAAGGGTAAAAAGCGGTTTTTTCACCTGCACGTGGATTGAACAGTTGTAATACAAGGAAGAGAGGGAACGGTTTGCGTAATAAACAACAGTACAATTTCGTAATCTCAGGCAGACCTCCTACACTGGAACGTTTTATCGCAACTCATCAAAAAACTACATTTCTGTAGAACGTTCCGGGTTCAAAAAAAAAAGAGAAAGTTAACAGGGACGTAAACATCTATTCTTTGCCCTTATCCTGCTAAATCAATAAAATGAATTTTTCAGCCGACAGTAAAACACCCGATTAATGCTATTTCAAACTTATTTTCTAGAAAAGAAATATCTCCATATCGGACAATGTAGATCCAAGATCAGACTGCAAGTTCTGTGCAGCCTGATCTTGATCTACATTGTCCCCAAAGGGTCATTGAGTCGCGCTTAGAAGTCTAAGGTTTAACATGTAGCTTGCACATTTTGTCAAATATATATTTATACGTTGCACAAATACCTTTGATGTGCAAAGTGGAAAATATAGAAAGTACTCCGATTGAGTAATTTTCTATTCGCTACAATGTTTCCTCGGCCTTTCTACATAAAGATCACAGGGCCGTTTGTTTAAATACAGTCACGTATCTTTACTTCAATAGCCCCTACTCAACGTGAATAGTAAAGACTGTGTATCATTTCATACTTTTCGGTATTTGTCGAGAAATAATGAGGGGCTATATAGAGGATCTTACATGATATAGAGGATCTTACATGAGTGTTTATGTTTTATCATTTTTATCAAACAAGTTGACACTGCAGGTTTTTTCACCTGCACGTGGATTGAACAGTTGTAATACAAGGAAGAGAGGGAACGGTTTGCGTAATAAACAACAGTACAATTTCGTAATCTCAGGCAGACCTCCTACACTGGAACGTTTTATCGCAACTCATCAAAAAACTACATTTCTGTAGAACGTTCCGGGTTCCAAAAAAAAAAAAGAGAAAGTTAACAGGGACGTAAACATCTATTCTTTGCCCTTATCCTGCTAAATCAATAAAATGAATTTTTCAGCCGACAGTAAAACACCCGATTAATGCTATTTCAAACTTATTTTCTAGAAAAGAAATATCTCCATATCGGACAATGTAGATCCAAGATCAGACTGCAAGTTCTGTGCAGCCTGATCTTGATCTACATTGTCCCCAAAGGGTCATTGAGTCGCGCTTAGAAGTCTAAGGTTTAACATGTAGCTTGCACATTTTGTCAAATATATATTTATACGTTGCACAAATACCTTTGATGTGCAAAGTGGAAAATATAGAAAGTACTCCGATTGAGTAATTTTCTATTCGCTACAATGTTTCCTCGGCCTTTCTACATAAAGATCACAGGGCCGTTTGTTTAAATACAGTCACGTATCTTTACTTCAATAGCCCCTACTCAACGTGAATAGTAAAGACTGTGTATCATTTCATACTTTTCGGTATTTGTCGAAAAATAATGAGGGGCTATATAGAGGATCTTACATGATATAGAGGATCTTACATGAGTGTTTATGTTTTATCATTTTTATCAAACAAGTTGACAAAAAATGTATGACGCGAGCCTTGGCGAGCGTCAAATACATTTCAGTCAACGAGTTTGATAAAAATGATAATACATAAACCGAATGTGAGATTCTATTTATCACATAGAACAAACGACAGACAAACAAGCATCCTGCATCCTCACCTTCAAGCTACATGCCGTTCACGGGTCCATGTTTACAAATGTAATTCGGTTTGAATTGTGCACATACATAAGAAGATAGATCGGACATGTAGAACAAAAATTGAATGAAACAGTCTATATAGAGCGAGTAAATCGACAGATTTTCACAATGTAGTGGATTTAGATACTTTTTCCTGCATTTCCTGTTGTTATTAAACATGAAAATCATAAAGCTGTTCACGCGTATACGCCTTAGCAACAATGACGTCGTTTTCCCGCGAAATGGCGAAGTGGTACAAATTCCGGCACGTGCTGTGGTTGGTTTCACTGGCTTCACGCGCTCATAACTATAGATTTTCCAGAACCGGGACCCAAAAAACGATAATACGCTAGTGTATTATCGAAAATAAGTCATGGGTTTAATACACTGCTGGAGGTGATTTTATGTGATAAAGTTTGATATTTCATGGTTACGACCAGTGAAAAATACCGATTTCATATTTTCAAACTCTTCAATTGAAGGCGGAAACAGTTGTTCCCGAGCACTAATTAGCTCTGTAAACATGGCGTGCCATTCAACCAGGGAAAGTATGATGTAAATTACGCGCATTTACCCTATACTTTCACTTTTTACGTAATATTGTAATGCGTTGTTATGTGAGGGGGTACGCCACGAGGAATAACCGAAAACAAGCGTACTGGATTTTGATGAAATCCCAACAGAAACAGGGGTTGGAAGCATGACATAAATAGATAATTTTTTTTTCTTCGGTGATAGATCGAAATTTATTCCATTTCATGAAAATCATCTGTAATATTTTCATTCGTGACTGCGCCACTCGTGAAACTATTACCAATGATGTTCACTCGATGAAATATATTTCGATCCCGCCCCCCCCCCCCCCCCCCCGAAAAAAAATCCTCTGTTTCTCTGTGTGTTATTTTATTTTATTTTCAGACGTGTTAGCTATTGAGTACACTGAAAAGATGTGAAAGGAAATTTGACTGCATGTTGAGCGTAAAGCGGGATTTTGACCTGTTGATGATTTATGTAGGCTCGAATCACAGGTGAAAATATGGGGGCATGCGCACCGCATAGATCAAATTCAGACAGTACAGAATGTGCAGCCTGATCTTTGATTTATACCGTCCGCTTCATATGTCAAAATTTATGACATTGAATTTTTTCAGAGCTTCAGGGGATTGTATTTCAGCCATCATAAGAGGTCAAGAGTATATGGCGCTGAAAACTCTGTACCAAACGACAAAATGTTAGACTTGACCAAATTGAAAGCACTTGCAGACGAAAAAAGTAATGTGACTGAAAAGTTGAATTTATTTACGGAGGGGTAGATAACATTGTGGGAAAAGGAGACCAGCATTACCAGCATTTTCTCCTTTTCCCGCAATGTTTTTAAAAGGCTAATTTGTCAAGGTCGTTAAAAGTCGGGGTCGTGTGGTAAAGAATTAAAGATACTGATTTAATATAGAGTCAGTAACACACGTTAGTAAAAAAGAATAGGAAACTATAGATCGATTAAAAACCGAGTTGAGACAGTTTGACCTTCAACCTCGAGACATTGTCATTACAAAGTCGCTTTCAACAAAGTCAAGAACACAAGAGAATAGCATTTGAAAGAAAGAAAGAAACCGACCGACCAACCGACCAACCAACCAACCAACTAACATACAAAAACACAACGCAAAAACAAAACAAAACAAAAAATACGAAGAAAAAGCAAAGAAAGAGAGGATCAATCCGAAAAAGAAACAAACAAAGGACGAAAGACACGAAAAGATAACGAACAGAATAACTGCTAAATGTAAATTGGATTCGATAGTTCAACTATCGAAATTGTTTCAAAGGGTAATTTGCGAATTGCATTACTTATTATTGATGTTGAGGATGTCCGCATTTTTTTTGACGTTGCGGCCAGACCGAACTTAATGCATAATCAACTCATAGTCAAGTATTGCTGCCTTCTAAAAAACTCTGGCTGACGTGTCTTTTGACAAGTCGTTACACAGGTATATAGTATATAAAGGGCTATGAAGTGTAGTGTCGCAGCGTTACGAATGAAATACAGCTGATGACAACGGTAAATAAACACTCCCGTTGAAATGCGAAAAAGTATCGACCCAGGCTGACCTGGATCAAACCTGTTTGCTTTTGGTAACTTTTCTGCATGTCAAGGGACCATGATACTTCAGGGTCTGTATTCACCAACCATTCTTAAGAACATTCTCAGTCTTATTCTCCGGATTTTTCAAAATTTGAAAGTAACACACCTTTTGATTGGCTAAACCATTTGGTTTAGCCAATCAGAAGTTGTGTTACTTTCAAATTCAGAAAATCTTGGAGATTAAGACTAAGAAAGTTCTTAAGGATGATTGGTGAATACAGACCCAGGATTCAGCCGGTTGTTAGACAACATTGATTTTATTGATACATAATTATGTGATGGCTTACTTGGTGTAATGCGTCACGTAGATGCATTAAACCCCCTTTTGCAAGAGGATGCCCCGTATGCATGTATATATTTCAAAGTAAACGAAATTGATTCTCCTGCAATTTTTGGTTTTACTAATAGAAAACCTTGAAGAAATTTCGTTTATTTCTTCAGTTATATTGAGAAGTCTTCATTTCAGAATTATTTTTCTCTTTTTGTGAAACACTACCAAAACAATTTACATAAGATACCAGATTAACAATAAAAAAAACGAAAAAAAAAAAACCCAGTAGATGACTGACCAATAAAAGAGGTGCCGAAATGTCAGATGTAAGAAAAAAACGAGTAATCTACGTATTTGGCCTTGATTTATTTTCAGTTTACATTTCCTGTTTTCCATGTTGTCTTGCGAAATATCAGCATCCGAGCTATTGATCCTGGTTTTGAAAAAAATCACCTGCATTAATCCTTTTACATTCAACTTCCTGTTTTGATTGTCATTTGACAACTATTACGGAGTCGCTAGTGGGTTTTATTGATCTGTGTTCTGTCTGAACTGAGTGCACAAGACATTTTTTAATTGGAAATTGGCAGAACATTTTGAATTGAATGAATCCAATACCGATATTGGCGCACACGGACGTAAATGATTCAGACAGTTTAACTGGACGACAAAATCCAAGTTTCGTCCATATAAGATGTTTACAAACGACAAATCAGATTTGGCGGATGTAGTGGGATTTGCTTCTGAGAAAGTTAAAAAAAAAAGAAAATGGACAAAGGAGAAAATACTTGTTACCAGTATTTCATCCGGTTCCCAGATGGTTAGAAATGGCATTTTCCTCAAGGAGGTAAAACACTGGATCGTTAAAAAAAATCTTGCAAGATTATTTGACAAATTTATGACAGAGTAGCTTCTGTCAATTGCAAAATATGGCTGCTGCTGTGTGATGAAGGAGCGATTGTGCAGGGATAAGAAATGGTTACTTTTAGCCATGTCTAGATGAACATACTGAAAGTCTTTTTATGGCACTGCTTCTTAATCCGAATAAGAACAGTAAAGTAGCCGTTTAGATAGAACTACAAGCGTCAACAAAAAACTTATGCATAAAGCCATTTTACACACGAAATATTATGCTGTATTGGCTTCGGGCTGCGTGGGAAAGTTTCATGACAATTTTTTTCTTAAGCAGCCTGTTGCAACAATTCTGTTCGAAAAAAGTATAAAATTAAAAACAAGTACCCTTCAAGACGTGAAAAACATTTTTATGGATGGCTGAGGAATTTTACAAGGCAACATTTTCACAAATCAAATCAGAGAAAAAGCTGAATGCAGTCCGCTCGCGGGTTATGTCACCATATCATATTTGAAACTGAATTTGATACTGAGCAGATACGGATTTTTTCCTTCGTGTCCGATTTTATATGCGTGCGATGCGTGTATTTGTGCTAGAAAAGTTATATCTGATAGATCGATAAACTAAAGTGACAACAATAAGGGATTTACCTTGCATGTACATATATATACTTAACTGAAAGACGCTGTCTCAGGATAAGATGCACCCCTTCACCACGTTAAAAGTTTTGGGGGAAATGCGTCTTATATGAGAGTATGTGCGGTTATAACTTTTTGTATGCCAGTCAGACCATGCAATGGTTTGATTGCCACAGATAAGAAATTAAGCACCTGTTGAAAACAGACGAATCAGCTGAATTTTAGAGGAAATAGTTTTTTCTTTATACTTCATAAGTCTGCTTTTTATAAGCCATTTGGAACGGTTTAATTCTATAAGCAAACGCAAACAAACTCAAGGTGACGACGACTTACAAGTTTTTTTTTTTTTACATGTGTCTAGTCAAAACTGTAAAGTAGAATATATTGGCAGACGAACTTTTAACGGATTCACTGAATCTATGCCATGCCATAAGGTAATCTTATCAGCAGAGCTAATAATGAACGCGAATTTACTTTGCTGAGGCAGGCTTTAGAATATCAGACATTGCCTGGCGGAACTAACATGCCTTTTTAACGAAAGGTTGTCATAACGCATAATTTATTCTCTTCGTTTACATCATGGAATTATCACCATTGAATTAAAATATACATGCATCTGATGTACACAAGAATTAGAAAAGTCTTGGGTTTTTCTTCTTT